>CM070568.1:15635802-16835802 GCA_036346405.1 Phyllostachys edulis
TAGCTAATAAGGATGCATAACTATATATATATATATATATATATATATATATATATATATATATATATATATATATATATATATATATATATATATATATATATATATATATATATATATATATATATATATATATATATATATATATATATACATATATACATATATATATACATATATACATATATATATATATATATATATATATATATATATATATATATATATATATATATATATATGTATGTATATGAAACCGACTTTAAAGGCACAAGTGGCCACTGCTTGGAGATTTTATAGAGAAGAGATCATGAATGGAATGGTAGGACCCTAGGATGCAAGGTGCACGAGCCTGCCAGGTGTTGCAATTTTGATATCAGGACTCTGCCAATTCCTCAAATTAACTCTCCATGCTATCTCCACCAACAATGAGGCTAGATCTTTGATGTACAAAAAGGCAAAACTATGTCACTCATCAACATTGTCGTAGCAAATTTTTGCAGTTGGGAAAGCACAATCTAGAAAAAAAATAAACAAAAGATGTCCAAATAATTACGTGGATACACAACAATTTACTCAAACAACGTGATTGGTGTTATTTCATGTCACAAATTGGCTCATACTTACATGACAACTATGATGGCTAAGTACATGACAACTATGATGGTTCATACTTACATGACAACTATGTTGGCTCATACTTACATGAAAATTATGAGATTAATTTTACATATAAGGAACACATGAAGGAATCGCTGGTGACACTAAAATAGTAAGGGAACCACCACATTGATGCTAGATGCATGCTATCAATGACAGTAAGCATATTTTAGCACATCCATAGATTATTCAGATCAACATAGCAAGTTAAGATCTCTAATAACCACACAATTTCAGAGATATACAGCGACGCTAAGGCAAACCAACCTACACCTACCCATCGACTGCTCTATGTACTGATTTCATATCTTAAACATTGAGGTCTCAACTCTCAAGTACCCACTGGACTGGACAGTGGAAATCACCATCCTAGGCTTGATGGCTACACAAATGTGATGAATCACAGCTCAACTGTGCAAAAAAAAACATGGTGTGGTTATGAGCACGGCACAAACCACTGAACTTCCCGAGATGGTGGGTGAACTTGAGCGTCTGCGATGTGAGGTCATGGTGGGGCAGAGGATGAGCGCGTGATACACCTCCTTGCACAGCCCCATCGACTCGAACCCGCCCGACTTGGCCTTCTTCTTCTTCCCCGCCGCCTTCACCTGCTATGGGAAGGGGAGGAGGCGGGCTCTGGGAGGAGGTGTGTCGATCTCGGGAAAGGAGGGGCACCGGGTTCGGGGAGGCGGCGGGCTCAGGGGAGGAGGTGCATCGGGCTCTCGAGGAGGAGGCGGCGATAGGCTCGGGGGAGGAGAAACTTAATCGTTTAAGTGGAGGGCGTGGGCAAACCCTAGAGTCCAAATATAAATAGGGTTGGACATGACAGACGGATCTAAAGTAGAACCGTCTGTGATAAATACACATCACGGATAGTTCAAATAAATAACCATCTATGATATTATACATACATAAATGCAAATTCAGAACATATCACACATTCACATATTAGTAAAGAATTATATATGAATATTTGCTAAAACAATGCTAAAATCGCTAATTTTACGATCACAA
Source organism: Phyllostachys edulis (assembly GCA_036346405.1). Classification (NCBI taxonomy): domain Eukaryota; kingdom Viridiplantae; phylum Streptophyta; class Magnoliopsida; order Poales; family Poaceae; genus Phyllostachys; species Phyllostachys edulis. Next base: position 15,637,477 of record CM070568.1, read on the forward strand.
GTAGTTCAACACCTGTGCAAAGAACTTGGCGTACTCATGCCTAATCCTACAGCCATCACTGCAGAAGACGACGTAGTCATCCCGCCTCCTCACACCACACCGCACTCGTGCCGCACCGTGGCTATCCTCCCAGCCAACACACAGCCTGCCTCGCGTCTGCCTTCTTCTTCCACATCGCCTCTTGGACCGCGTCCGCAGTGAGCCTCCAACATCACCTGCACTCCCGATTGGACCTCTTGGCTGTCTCGCACCTACCACCAGTCGGCTCACCCACGACCTGGCTGATGCAGTGCTTCCCAACGTCACGCACCACGCCGGCCGTGTAGAGGAGGAGGCCGAGCACGTAGGCCACGGCCTTGTGGCCAGTAATGGCCGCTCAGACGAGGCACACGAGGCCACGCTACATGTCCTGGTGTGCGAAGACGAGCACGAAGCCGACGATGAAGTAGGCCTCTATGTTGCCGGCGTCAGCCAGGTGGTTGACGACAGCGAGGTAGCGCTTGTTGTCTAGCCACTTCATCGCTTTCTCCTACTCCAGCACCATGCGCATCCCCACGACACGCTCCTTGGACGCCTTGTACATAGCCTTGCAACTCCATAAGAGAAAATTAAAAGACCAAATTAGGGTGTTGTTCCTAGTCAGATTAGTAACATGTATATGCATGCATGGATTGGTTACCGCCATAAACAGTAGTACGCATTTTTGTAGGTATATAAATATGTACGTGGTTCATAGGCTGCAGAGGTTAGCCATGGGCTGAGGAGAGCTCGCGTCCACGAGGCCAACGATGTGGATGATGACATCATGAGGAAGAGCATCGACGATCGTCGATCTCCTCGTCTTTGTCCTCGCTGTCATGCTCCGTGTGCTCACCAGGCAAGATATGGACTCGTAAGGTGCGATATGGATACAACAAGAACTCACTTGTAGATATGGAAGCATCGCGCGGCGAGACGAAGAAACGCTTCGCGTGGCGAGACGAAGAGACGCATCAGCGTGCGAGACAAAGAGACACATTGCGTGGGAGCCGAAAAGGCATTGAATATATCATAGACACTTTAAACCACAAACCGTTTGTGATACAAAATTAAATTATCACAGATGGTTATATTTAAAAACCGTCTGTGAAGTCTGCAATAATCACAAACGGTTCATGTTAAGAACTATCTGGGAATTATCATATACGGTTCTTATTAAAAACCGTCTGTGATAATGATGTATCACAAACGGTTCTATCCATTGCTAGTAACATAGATGGTCGCGATTGTAAAACCGTCTGTGATAATTACAACACTAGCAGTTTCTGAGGAATCGCCTGTGATAAGGTGTCTAGTATTACCTTTTTTGTGGTAGTGTTATTTGCTTTCTTCGTATGGTGGGGTGTGGAATTGTCACATGCTAACTGTGAATTAGGTACCTGTCTAATTAAAAAAATTGTATTCGAATGGATTGCTTGTGTGGAGAGATTTTTTTTTTAAAAAAAAAAAGTAGGGCCAAAGGATCGAAAGATACGTAACATTTTCTTTTTGAAGAAAAGGTGCACAATATACATTTGGTGTCATTCCCGGTTACTTCCCATCAACAATATTTTGTCACGAGCACAAATGCTCACAGCTTTCTAGAAGGCGCAAAGCAACACACACTTTACAGTACAACAAGGTACAGGGCCTCTTCGTACAAACATGAAACATCGTATCTTAGGTCCAGTTAGTCATCATGCACGCACGTGTCACAGTTGTCAGGGTAATCCTACCTTTTGCGAAAGTTGTCACAGGTTACAAGCATATATCTTACAAGCATATATCAGTTGCCCATGCATGTGCTCTGCACCCCTCTCCTGCATTCACATCTCAAGCTTTTTCCCCCTCTTATTCTTTTATGGGTATATTGCACCTTGAAAAACTATTTGGAAAGCCGACCGAAAGAAAATTGAAGGATATCCGCGATAAACATGATAAATTGCAAAATTCACTAATTACTATATACTAGAAGCTCACCCGCACGATTGCGCGGGCAGACACACGACGCGTCGTCGAAGGCGGGGTCCAGTGGGGAACGGCAATCGAGGCAAGGCAAGCAATCGTGCAGGCACGCACGCAACACATCACTGAAGGCTGGGCCCACTGGAGGCGATCGAGGCCAAGGCGAGCGAACGTGCGAAGCACACGGAGCGCAAGCGCAGGCACGATCCCTGCCTTCCGGTGGCGATAGGACGGCCACGATTTTTTGGTCGACGTGGCCGAGGCCGCTGAGGACCCTTTCCATCAAGAATTAATAGTAGTAATGTGTTTTTTTAATGAAACCGACAGAAGGACTACTCGTTATATTAAGAGAGAAGGGGCGGAGTGAAAACCGCGGAATACAAGGATTAAAGAGGGGTCTTAATTACAAGGAATTGAAAAGCTCTAAACACTTTACCCCCGCTCAGTACCACATTCTTCCCTCCTCTTTAATCGTCGCTAGGAGATCTAAGGGCGCAGCGGCTCTGTTCTAGAATATTCTTGCGTTGTGTTCCTTCCAAATTCCCCATAAAATGAGGATCAAGGTCGTTCTCCTGGCTTTCCTAGGGGATCCTGTCGTCTCCGCTACATTAGACCACCAGTCCGAGATGTTTGTACTAGGGGGCCAGAGTGATGGTTGAAGACTCTTTTTTCCCAGCCAGTCCGCCATAAGCTTCCACATTCTTTCAGAGAATCGATACTGAGCGAAGAGATGCATGGTCGATTCCCGGGTGTGTCTGCATAGGGGGCAAAAAGTTTGGTTTGGCCACCCCCTAGCTTCCAGTTTGTCTAAGGTCCAGAGTTTATTTTGTATTGCCAGCCAAGCGAAGAATTTGCACTTGGGGGGGAGCATTTGTTTTGCAAATGATTGCTTTGTAGTTTGTCTTGATGGATCCCAGGAAGTGCAGGGTGTATGCAGATCTTGACGAGTAGGCTCCGTTTGTGGTTTGTTTCCAGACAATCTCGTCCGAGATGCCTTGTGTCAAGTGGATTCAGTTGATTTTGGTCCAAAGTTCTACGAATTGTTGGATATGGTGGATCTCCAATCCCTGCATTAAGTTTATATCTTGCACCCATCGTCCGTTGTGACGCGCCGAGGCCACGGTCTGGTTTTTCTATTTTGATATTTTGAAAATTCTGGGGGCTAAATCTTTGGGTGCCACTCCATGTAGCCAGGCCGAGTACCAAAATTTTGCAGTCTTGCCATCCCCCAGGGTAATCCTTATTGCCATCGCAAAAAGGTTTTGATCCAAGTCGTCATAGGGGATTTCCATGCCGACCCAAGGTTTGGACTGATTCTTCCACTCCTGCGAGAGCCAACGAAGTTTGATTGCCGAGGAGAATTGCGGGAGGCTTTGAAAACCGTGAGGTAGTAAACTGGAAATGAGGTGAGAACTGATTTAACCAATGTGGCCCTCCCTGCTGGGGTTAGGAGCCCCCTTTGCCAGCCCGCCAAGCTGCCTGCTACTTTGTCAAGACGCGGGTGATACTCCACTCCGCGAAGTCTTCTGTAGGTGAGCGACAGTCCTAGGTATTTGATTGGAAAGTTCGCTCGGATTGCTGGGAAGTCTTGGACGACCAGGTCTAGGTCTAGGTGCTTGCAGCTAATTGGAAGTACCGTGTTTTTTTGGAAATTAGTGTGTAGACCTGAGACATTTCCGAAATTGAGGATAACCTGGGTGGTAGTGTGGATTTCATTCGCGCTTGGGTTGATGAAAATTGCTGTGTCATTCGCGTAGATGGAGGTTCTCAGTGTGGCAAAACGATCTCATGTGTGAGCCAAGAACCCCTTTTCTGTTGCCATCTCGAGGAGTCTATGGAAAGGATCGATGGCCAGAATGAAAAGGAAAGGCGACAGTGGGTCTCCTTGCCGCAGCCCCCTTCCGTGGGTGATCGCCTTGCCGGGGGAGCCATTGAGGACTCTGGACGAGGTGGATCTTAGAAGGGCCGCCACCCAGTTAGTCCATCTATAAGGGAAGCCTTTTTTCCGAAGCAGGTCAAGGAGAGAGTCCCAACGGACTGTGTTGAAGGCCTTAGCAATATCCAGTTTGAGGAAGAGCGTAGGGGTTTTGGAGCGGTGGAGTCTTCTTATAAAGTTTCGAACATACATGAAGTTGTCGTGAATGCTCCTTGTCTTAATGAAGGCAATCTGGGCTTGAGATACCATGGCCTTTAGGAACGGTGCCACCCGAATCGCTAGAGTTTTCGCAATCCGCTTCTCGAGGCCATGGATGAGGCTAATGGGTTTGAAGTCTTGCACTTTTTCTACCCCCTCCTTTTTCGGGACTAGCGCAACGTTTGCTGTGTTTAGGAGATGCAGATGCGACGTGCGAAGCGAATGGAAACTGTGGAAAACTGCCATGTTGTCCACCTCGATTATTGGCCAGCAAGATTTGTAGAAATTTGAGGTGAAACCCTCCGGACCCAGGGCTTTATCCCCCGGTAATTGTCCTAAGGCATTAAGAACTTCGGTTTCTATGAAGGCTTCTTGCAGACTGTGTAAATCTGTCACTGATAGGTTCAGGGCCTCCCAGTTCAGGTCCGTGGTACAGGTTGCGAGCGGGGCAAGCATTTCTTTAAAATGTTGCTTTATAATTTCCTCTTTCTCTGAATGCGAGGTCACCCAGCCAGGTCTGTATCAGAGCTTATGGATGTGGTTTTTGCGCCTTCGGCCGTTTACCTTGATATGGAAGAACATTGTGTTTGCATCGCATTCTCCGAGGTTGGTAATTCTGGAGCTTTGGCGCTTCCTGGTACAATCAATCACCGCCAGCCCCAGGACTCTCTTCTTTAGACTTGCTCTCAGTGCTGATTCAGATGGAGATATCATTCTGTAATCTTGGGCCACGTCAAGCCGCAGGATCAGCTCTAAGGCCATGTGGAGGAAAAGCTTAGGTCGAGGGAAGAGATCTCTGCTCCAGGATTTAAGAGCAGAAGCAGTGGAGAGAAGCTTGTGGTTTAGTCGATGCATTGGCTTTGTATGTGGGCACTGGGCCAACCAGTCTTTTTTAGTCGTCTCGAAGAAACCTGGCATCTTTATCCAGAAGTTTTCAAAACGGAAGGTTCTTGGGCGAGCGGGAGTGTTGTTGCTAGAGAGCAGCAAAAGGACAGTGGTCGGAGATTGAGGAAGACAACGCCTACAAACAATGATTTTCAAAAAGGGTGTCCCAGCCTTCATTGCAGAACACCCTATCTAGCCTTACTAGGGTTGGTCGCTGGCGCTCATTGCTCCAAGTAAACTTTCTGTTCTGTAGGTGGATCTATTTGAGTTCACGGTTGTTGAGAGTGGCGCGAAATTGAGCCATGCGTCGCGGGTTGATGTTGGAATTGTTTTTGTCTGCGGCTCGGTAAATGAGATTGAAGTCACCCCAAGATCAGCCAGTTGGTTCCTAGGGAAGGCTTTAAGGTATTCATTACTTCGGGAGGGGCTGTACGCTGTCATTAGATGAAAAGCCGAGTTGCATTCTCTTAAGATCACTGTCACTGAAAGGTTGAAAGCCGATTGAAGCACGTTTGATATGTCGATGCAATCATTGTTTCAAAGGAGTAGGATTCCTCCCCTTGTACCCTCCGCAGGTTTTTGGGTGAAGCTTCGCAGGTTGTTTGTGTAAAATCTTAATTAGCGCTGAGCTTTTTTTACACGATATAACACCATAGCGCTGCTATTTGTAAGCCTGTTTAAAATACATAAAATAAAAATAATAGTTTTGCTATAAATATTATGTCTATTTCTTTTGGATAATACGTTTTATACTGCAAAATAAATTCGCCAAAAAAAAATGAACATCTCAGTTAGACAAATCAGACAAAAATTATAATGGGTCTATGAAACATATTTAATGCAGGCCAAACTCTTATTATATAGCAAGGTGTTAAAAAAAACAAATAATAAGATTTCACTATATATGCTACTGGCCTGTAGCAACTTGAAATTCAAGTTCTAGTAAAATAATGCAAGGGTGCACAAAAAAATACCTGGATGATACCTCAAAAAGAATATATTGAGATATACTTCCTCCAATCACAAAAGAAGATGTCTTGGACATCGACACAGACTCCAAAATGCAACTTTGACCATTCAATTATATTGTAATATATTTATAAACCAACTAAACTTATAATATTATGATAGTAATCTTCGAGACAAATCTATATATATCACTTTCATTTGTTGATTCTAAATGTTTAAGAAGACATTAATAGCTAAAGTTTATAAAATTTGAGTGCATGTTACACAAAAATAACTTCATTTTGAGTGCAGGTTACACAAAAAATATTTCATTTTGTGACTGAAGCGAATAAATAAATAGTGCTTGCATAATTCACATCTTGAAATGTTCTTCTCACCTAGTACACCATATCTGCCTTTTCTCCGCAACCACTTATGCGGAGAATCCAATACTAGGACCCGATCATTGGTGCCATAGATAAACGCACGTTAGTCTGTATGAACTGCAGTCACATCTCCGACGTCGTCACAAAAGTCAAGATAAACAAAAGTAAGAGAGAAAAGAAAAAGAAAAATGATCCCGGCCAGGCTAATTGCTGCTGGCGTATCGTGGCTCAAAACAAAGCCTTCTTGTGATCTCATGGGTCAATAGCTTTCAAAGCGACAGCACTTTCTTTTCTCTCTCTCTCCCCTATTGTACATTGCATCTGTATTTGATCCAGATTTAGAGAATAAATGGCATCGCAGCCTGAAGATTTTGTTCAACGATATATAGATTTTAACTCCAAAATGGCCTGTCCACTCACTAGCTGTCTAGGCCCAAAGGATTGAGATGGATCTTTACAAAAGTAGATTCCAAGAAGTAATCCCTCAAGTATTAGGAAAGAGGAATCGTATCTTCCATTTTACGTTCCAGCGTCGTGGCAACTCTTTAGCCGTACGACCAGAAATTAACCCTCTGATGACAACTCTTTAGCTGTCCAATCAGAAATCAAGAATCAAGTTATCAACTCCCTGGATTAGGAACGTTAAGAGATTCCACGATATCACGAGGCGATTTCGCACCTTAATCTCTCTCATCTAGTCTAGGCTCTTCCAAATTCTGAGTGGATGACCGAGGATCGGCGAAAGGCAGAGCGTATCTTTTGAACCGTAGGCAGAGAGACGTTCCCTTCTGAAAAACTAATGTAAAATTCAGATATCTACCAAGCCACTGGAGGCCTATAAATAGGAGTTCACCCTCCATACCATGCCACCAAGCTCTCACTGCAGTGAGCTAGCCACATTTGAGCTTCAACTAGCCCGTGCGCTCATACTCTCCGACAACTCGGCCGCCGGCGATGAGCATGTCGAGGGATCCGCTGGTCGTCGGGAACATCGTCGGCGACATCGTCGACCACTTCGCCCCGTCGGCGCTGCTGAGGGTGTTCTACAACAACCGCGAGATGACTTGCGGGTCCGAGCTGAAGCCGTCGCAGGTGGCGAACGAGCCGACGGTCCAGATCGCCGGGCGCGACGGGAGGGCGCTCTACACGCTCGTGAGTGACATCGTATATTATACACCACACGCATGTACATATAGCTGTTCCTTCTAAGAAGCTACACGGTTAAAATCTCAAATTTGTCTATACATGCATAATGTGTACCATATATCATTTGTTATTAGGTGATGGTGGACCCTGATGCACCTAGCCCAAGCAACCCTTCCAAAAGGGAGTATCTCCAATGGTACGTGATTATCTCTAGTTACAATATTCATCCCTGAATATTGTAGGTAAACCTTTTCTTCTCTCAATCAATCGGAAAATTGTAATCTCACAGTCGAGCACCCTGGTGAGGTGGTGGCTCGACTGTCAGTGACTGGTCATAAAAATCTTTTATTCATACGCGTAGCAACGCTCACATATATACTAGCTAGCTAGCTAATTGCTTTTGATGTCTCCTATAGGTTGGTGACAGACATACCAGAAGGGGCTGATGTCAGTCGTGGTAGGTGAATTTACAGAACTATGCGTATCAAGTTCCAAGCACTAGCCAATTCACTAACGGTTATTAGGGAATACTAACGTTTTTTTTTTACTTTTTAAAGTTAACAGCATGCTCTTTTGACTATTAAATTATCTTATCATATTTTCAACAAAAGTTGTAAAAGTACAGCATTATGAAAGCTTTTTATGACAAATTCACTCGTATAATTTTCATATATCCAAACCATATATGTTTTAAACATTATAAAAGGATTTGACTGCACGCAATTCTAGGACACCACTCTTTTATGATTGGATAGAGTGGTAGGCAATCTACTCATATTTAAAAATTATATACACACATCTCGTATAGCAATGTCTGAGGTGGTGGCGTACGAGAGCCCGCGGCCGACGGCGGGGATCCACCGGTTCGTGTTCATCGTGTTCCGGCAGGCGGTGCGGCAGGCGATCTACGCGCCGGGGTGGCGCGCCAACTTCAACACCAGGGACTTCGCGGCGTGCTACAGCCTTGGCGCGCCGGTTGCCGCCGCCTACTTCAACTGCCAGAGGGAGGGCGGCTGCGGTGGCCGGAGGTACAGGTGAAGCCGTGAAGGCTGGCCGGCCGGGCGGTGATCCATTCATCATTAATCAACAGTCCAACCTAAGCCTAACTAAAGGCCAAGAAAACGACATATATGAATGTCAAATAGCTAGATACACATATATATGATGAGTGATGACTTCATGCCATGCATTGTGAGGGAGTACTTTCCAAAAATGGGAAGGTATTGTAAGTGCATGTGTGTGCCAGTTTACATGCTACTATGCAGTAGTACTATATCTACTATATATAGCAGCTAGCTAGCAGGTTTACTTGACCTAGCTGCTGCAATTGTACGTTGCTCTAGTCAGCTCTCTTTCATTCCCCAGAGAGAGTTGAGCTAGGTGCTACTGAGATTTTAGACTAATGGAAATTGATTGGCGAGAGGTTGAAATCTTTTGTTTAGACGTATGCAAATATATATGTGTGTGTGTGTGTGTGTGTGATGCTGGATGCCATGTGTGACGAACTGATGATGCAGCGTGTATACTGTATACTGCAACAACAAACAACGAGGTCTTAAAGTGAAGAAAAATGTGAAAAGAAACAAAATGCGATGCCCTAACGGAAAGCGCCACGACCTAAAGTTTACGAGAAGCTAACACAAACGCACCAACTAATTAGAACTTAGTTGCTGAACTGAGTTTCCAAAATTGCTCAACAAAACAACAACATGCTCCTCCATCTCCATTGCATCTGCATATCTGCTATCTTGTATATGCTCCTCCATCTCCATTGCATCTGCATCTGCCAACTTAGACCAATAGGCCCAGCCCAGCTCAAATAGCTTGGAACAAGCTAGCACATTGGGCCATGCCGATGCAGGTAGCCAGCCAGGCCAAACTTTACAAAGCAGGGGATGAAGAAGAAGGCCAGGTTTCAGACAAAACTGAAACAGTACCTCGCGAGTGCATGCATGGCCCCTTCTACTTCTCTCGATCTGCACTTCTGCAGCACGTAGATTTTGTATCCTGGAATCACCTCCTCTCTCTCTCTCACACACACACACTGGGGTACTTGCACTGCATAAATTTTGCCAGACGGCTCTTCCGTGCTATAAATCAATTTACTACTGCAGGCTCAATTAGTATAGTTTTTTTTAGAAACAGGAGGCGAGCTTGATAGAAATAATCATGTTGCTAAGTCATATGTTTCCATTGCGTGTTTGTTTCCATTCCATGTTCTGTCTGAAACTCTTTCAGAGTTTTGCTTTGCCTCTCTGTCAAAGTTCAGAGTTCAGCAAGCTTGTTTCTTTGTCAGATTTCAGAGGAGTTTATAGATTGCTTGCAGATTAGTGTGTATCGGTCCATGATCTGAGTTGTGGGGGATATGGCCGACTCGTAGGCAGGGTTTTAAATTTCTACGAAATTTCGTGAAATTTCAACCATTTCGCTGGAGGTCGAAATTTTCCCCTTTCGGTCAAAAAAAACTTCGGTTGCACATGAATTCAGACCAAATTCAAACTGAATTCAAATTTTGGTCAAAATTCGTCAAATTTTTGATGAAATTCAGTCAAATTTGAATGCCAATTTCGGCCATTTGCCCGAATTGAATTCGAAATTACCGAAATTTCGGTAATTTCGCTCACCCCCGAAATTTTTGCTCAAACGAATTTGAAAACCCTGCTCGTAGGTGTGTTAGTTGCTTGGAATTCGGTTGGTCTGTTTGCTAGTGCGTGCGTGCGTGCGGGTAGTCAGTAATTCTCGGGTGTTTCAGTTCAGAACTGTAGCTAATCTGAGAAGACAATAACAGAGCTAAACACTGAAAAGGTGTGGCAGTTTTTGAGCACCAGAAACTGAGTTGTCATCCAGTCCTCTTCCATCAGTAGTGTATCCATTAGTGCTCGCGTGAGTTCTAAACAATCTCTGGACCAACAATTGGTATCAGAGCCTCTTTCTGTTGATGCCCAAGTGCATGCCACGTGGAAACCTGCCGGGGAGCGCTAGAAGCGACGACAACCAACAAGAGACGTCCATGTCGCGAGCACTAGCAGCAAGGGAGGGAAGTGTGTCCCTGCAATATCCCATGCTCACAAGGAGCAACTATGCGGCTTGGGCGATCAAGATGGAAGTGTACCTAGAGGCACAAGGGGTCTGGGACGCGATCGTTCCTGATAATCCGGCGGTGGCAGTCGACAGGAAGAAAGAAAAGATGGCTGGCGGCAATCTACCAAGCGATCTTAGAGGAGATTTTGTTTCTCCTGGCTGAGAAGAAGAAGGCTAAAGATGCTTGGGACACACTGAGGACCATGTACCTTGGTGGCGATCGCGTCAAGAAGGCTAAGGTACAAACTCTCAAACGCGAGTTTGAGGGGCTGTTCATGAGGGAAACCGAAACTGTTGATGATTTTGCACCACGGTTGATGACAATCGTCAACAAAATCCACGGGCTTGGCGCAAAGATGGAGGAAACGTATGTCGTTGAGAAACTCCTACGAGCTGTCCCTGACAAGTACACCTCAATTGCCACTACGATTGAGCAATTCAATGATCTCGACGCGATGTCTGTCGATGAGGTCATTGGGCGGCTTAAGGCGTTCGAGGAGCGTCTAGCTCGTCGTGGTGGAGGTGACACTGGCAGCGACAAAGAAGAACAGGTTCTCCTGACCTTCGAACAGCGGAAGATCAAGGCAGCAAAGGGAGAAGCTGAGAGCTCATCTGGCTCATCAAAGAGCTAAGGAAATGAGGGTGGCCGTGGTCGCGGACATGGTCGAGGCCGTGGACGCCGCAGCGGCAATGGCGAGAGCGGAAATGACTCAGAGAAGAAGACCCGTAAGATTGACAAAATAAAATTGCGTTGTTATAATTGTCAAAACCTTGGGCATTTTGCTGCTGAATGCAGATCCAAGAAGAAAGACGGAATGGCACACCTTGTTCAGAAAGAAGATGAAGAAGACCCCGCACTACTCATGTCTGAGTGTTGTGAACTAGTGCATTCCTGTGAGGAGATGGATGAAGCAGTGATGTTGAATGAGGAGAAGTTGAGACCGAAGTTAGGCATTCATGACAACAGTGACAATGTCATGTGGTATCTTGACACAGGAGCAAGTAACCACATGACTGGCTGCAAAGAGATGTTCACTGAGCTAGATGCGACTGTGCATGGCATGGTCAAATATGGTGACGGCTCAGTTGTGAACATTTGTGGAAGAGGCACTATACTGTTTCAATGTCAAAACAAGGAACACAAGGTACTTACCGATGTGTATTACATTCCTTGTTTGCAAAGCAACATTGTGAGCATTGGACAACTGGATGAGCATGGGTGCAAAACAGTTGTAGAAGATGGGTTCCTGAATCTCTATGATCGTGAGAGGAGACTGCTTGCAAAAGTGAAGAGGTCAAAGAACATATTATACTTGTTGAAGCTCAATCTGAGTATCTGACACAACCAATCTGCTTGATGTCCAAAGGCAAAGATGAGGAGTGGCTGTGGCATACTCGGTATGGGCATCTGAATTTCCGTTTGTTGAGAAATCTGTCTCAAGGGGAAATGGTGGAAGACATGCCTCACATCAAGCACATTGAATAGCTTTGCGAGGGATGTATGATTGGTAAGCGTCGAGCACCATTTCAGCAAGCTACTGTCTATCGAGCGGAGGAAGCACTTGAGCTAGTGCATGGTGATTTGTGTGGGCCTATTTCACCAATGACACCAGGAGGCAAAAGCTTTTTCTTGCTGCTAGTTGATGACTTCAGTAGGTACATGTGGTTGGTACTAATCAAGACCAAAGATGAAGCACTAGCTACCTTCAAGAAGATCAAAGCCTATGCTGAATTGGAAGTAAATGCCAAGCTGAAGGTATTCCATACTGATCGGGGTGGTGAGTTCACTTCAACCGAGTTCAATGACTATTGTGGAATGCTAGGCATCAAATGGCTCCTCACTGCACCCTACTCACCGCAACAAAATGGTGTTGTCGAGCGAAGAAATCAAACCGTGGTGGCTATGGCTCGAATCATGCTCAAGAGCAAAGATGTGCCAAGTATTTTCTGTTAGAATAATCTTGATGTGCAGTTAGGGACAGGCAGTTAGTGCAGTGAAACAACGCGTTACTTCCAAGTGATGTGTTTCCTGATCAAAAGTCACGTTCTTTCTATCGGTATAAAACCCCATGTACAGTGAAGCATTGTGTTTTAACGCCATTAGCAAACAGAAATCAGAAATACTTCTCTGTGCTAATTTGTTCCCTGCGTTGATTCGTTAAGTAGATTTGGTGTTTTTCTAACATTTGGTATCAGAGCTCTGGCGACCATGGCCAACGAAGACGCGCAGTCCCAGTCTGGCTTACGCTCTCCACCGAGATTCCGTGGGCGAGCAGACACGGAGGGGCTTAACGCGAGCCATTGGTGCAGGAGCGCCATAAGGAATCCAGCCGCACGGCCGTCTACCCAATCTTGACGAACATCAACTACACCGAGTGGGCGCTTGTACGCGTCAACCTCCAGCGCAAGGACTCGGGAGGCGATCGACCCCGGTGACGCTTCTTTCCGCGACGATCGCATGGCTCTCTCGGTCATCCTCCGCGCCGCCCCGCCTAACATGCTCAGAACGCCGCCGTGAAGGACACGGCAAAGCAAGCATGGGATGCCATCAAGTGATGAGGATTGGGGTGGAGCGCGACGCTGTGGCTAACGCCCGGTTACGGAAGGAATTCGAGGACATCTCTTTCAAGGATGGGGAGTCCGTGGATGCGTTTCGCACGCGCATCACGGGCTCGTTAACAATCCCACGACGCCGGGGCGCCATCGCCGAGGAGAAGGTGGTCCAAAATTTCTCCCGTAGTGCCCCCGCTACACGCAGTAGCGATCGCGATCGAGACGCCGCCGATCTGAAACGATGACGATTGAGGAGTTGATAAAGCCGCTCGGTGGAGCAACGCTACGCCTTGACGACGACGACGCACAAGAGTCGAGGCCGCTCCTCACGGAGGAGGAGTGGGCTGCACGCGCACGACAACGCGAACTGCTCCTCACGGAGGAGGAGTGGGCTGCACGCGTACGACAGCGCGAGCAAACCCGGGGCTCATCTGACGACGGCCAAAACGACAACCGAGGCCACGAAACCAAGGATGGAGGCAATTTTGGAGAACGTGACATGACCAAGGTAAAATGTTACAATTGTAACAAGATGGGTCATTTCTCCAGGGATTGTCGTGCAGCGCGCCGTGAGCGCAAGGAACGCGCCAATTTGGTAGAGGTCGACGACGACGAGCCGGCACTGCTATTGGCACGAGTGAGCACACTCGACGATGAAGTACCAGCACTTCTGATGGCGCATGTGAGCACCATCACCGAGATCACAACGAGCGCCACTGAGCATGTCACGCTCAACGAGGAAAGAGCTCAAGTCCACCTCGGACGCGAGGACGACTACTGCGACGACTCGTGGTTCCTCGATACCGGCGCCAGCAACCACATGACGGGCTACAAGAGCGTCGATGTCATGACGCCATACGAGGCCTGACACGGACACAAGCCAGACATGCACTTCCTCTCGCACACAACAAGATTAGGGAGTGATTGTTAGAATAATCTTGATGTGCAGTTAGGGACAGGCAGTTAGTGCAGTGAAACAACGCGTTACTTCCAAGTGATGTGTTTCTGATCAAAAGTCACGTTCTTTCTATCGGTATAAAACCCCATGTACAAAGGAAGCATTGTGTTTTAACGCCATTAGCAAACAGAAATCAGAAATACTTCTCTGTGCTAATTTGTTCCCTGCGTTGATTCGTTAAGTAGATTTGGTGTTTTTCTAACATTTTCTGGGGTGAGGCGATGGCGACAGCTGTGTATCTCCTCAACCGCGCGCCAACGCGAAGTCTCATCAGAAAGACACCGTATGAGGCATAGCATGGGAAGAAACTGAAAGTGCATCATCTTCGCACCTTTGGTTGTCTTGTTCATGTAAAGAAGGTGAATCCTCATCTCAAGAAGCTTGAAGATCGTAGCATTCCTATGGTGTTTCTTGGTTATGAGGGAGGATCCAAAGCTTATCGAGTTTATGATCCTAAGGCCAGGAAGGTGCACGTTAGCCGTGATGTAATTTTTGAGGAGGAGAAGGGAGGACATGGAGCAAGCAGCCTGGAGTTGATTCCACCAGTGCACATGACAGTGGTGATACTTTTACCATCTCTGCTGATCCACTTCTTGATACAAGCGACGGACAAGATGGTGATCAAGATGCTCATGCTGTGGGTGATGACAACGCGAATACGGGGCTAGTTAGTCCAGCACCATCCACACCAGCCACTTCTCCAGTAGTGCCCGCGTCGGGTATGTCGCCCGTGCTGAATGTGCCACCTGCATCGGTAGCAACAAGCTCGTCTACTTCCGTGGAGGGACCACAGAGATTCAGGTCCATCCAGGAGTTATTCGACTCCATGCCTGAGGTAGAACCAGCCTATCCGGATTGTGTTTGTTATCCTTGGATGAACCATCAAGTCTTGAGGAGGCCGAGAAGGAAGAAAACTAGCAGCAGGCAATGCAAGAAGAGCTGCGTTCCATTGAAGACAATGGTACTTGGGAAATGGTGGACCTGCCGATTGGATTCAAACCCATCGGTTTGAAATGGGTTTACAAGGTGAAGAAACACTCAAAATGTACTATCATCAAGTATAAAGCTCGTCTCGTGGCAAAAGGTTATGTGCAAAGACATGGAGTGGACTTCGATGAAGTTTTTGCACCGGTTGCATGGCTCGAAACTGTGAGGCTTCTCATTGCAATGGCTGCTCAAGATGGTTGTCAAGTACACCATATGGATGTCAAATCGGCATTCCTAAATGGTGATTTAGATGAGGAGGTGTATGTGGTAGAACCACCAGGTCATGTAAAGAAAGGGAAAGAGGGCAAGGTACTGAAGTTGAAGAAAGCACTATATGGGCTTCGACAGGCACCACGTGCATGGAATGCCATGCTTGACAGTAGCCTTGTGTCTCTTGGGTTTGAGAGAAGCCCGCTTGAGCACACCGTGTACAAGAAGGCAATGGGAAATTCAGTTCTGGTGGTGGGTGTATACGTCGATGATTTAATCATCACGGGGAACATGAGAGACTGTAGAAACATGAAAAGAAGAAGTGGAAAGGGTGCCTCGGCTTGTAATAGGAAGAGAGGTACCATCTGCAGTCTGAACAGTGAAAAAAAATCTGTGGACCGCACAGAAGTAAGGTGGGTAGAATCTAGTGTCATGTGAAAAGAAGCACTAGAGTCCAAGATCCACGGAGACAAGATACCTAATGAGGGAGAAAGCAGAGGCGAGGAAGACTACTGAGAAGCAAGAGCCAGACGAGCAGAACCCGAGGAGTCTAAGGATGAGCCGACACCAAGGCGCTGAAGCAGTGAGAGGAGCTACTGTGTGGCATCACTAAAGGAGCCCTGGCGAGAGGGGCCAGCTCCTGAGTGAGAGAAACCTCCAGAGCCCTTTGGGGGACGTCCACCCAGACGACCCTACACTACCGGAGACGGCTTCTTTGCCGAGTGTCCCATACTTTGCCGAGTGCTTTTTATCGGGCACTCGGCAAAGAGGCTATTTGCCGAGTGCTAGATAGAAAGAACTCGGCAAACATCTGGCACTCGGCAAAGAGATGGTTTACCGAGTGCCGAGCACTCGGCAAAAAATTACACTCGGCAAAGAGATGGTTTGCCGAAAGTGTCGCACACTCGCAAACCGTAACACTCTCTAAGAAAGGGCACCACTGCTAATCCTACGGCAGTGTAATTTTTTTTTTAGTAGCTTTTCAACTTTGACCTCCAAACTTTTTCAAAGTCATTTTGACACATTCTTTTCATATTTTTTTTCATTTCATTTAATTGAATCTGGATAATTCATAATTATAACAGTCATTTTTGAATGGAAAAATTTCAATAATGTGAGGCCGTAACAGAGACCACCAATTTTGAACATCTTGTCACGCATTTATGCTTGCAAACCTTAGAAAAATGTAAGAATACATGACAACTTCTTCTGAGATTCTTCGTTTGCAAGCATCGACGTAATAACTTGCGCTAAACCTTCTCAAATTTTTATCACAGCCTCCACATATGATATCATGACATCTTGACAAGTTTCATGATTTTCGACTTCGCTTGCTTTTTATACAATTTAAAACAACTCGACCGCAAGTTCGTGGTCATGTTTCGTGAACAAGATGTTCAAATTGGTGGTCTGCCCTCGGTTACTACTCACATTATACTAAATAACATGAATATCATTTTTCCATTCATTTTTTTCATTATTCAATGACTAGCGCTTATAATTTGAATTATCCAAGAAAATTCAATTAATTGAAATAAATTAAAGAAATATAGAACAAGTCCGAGAAATATGCCACATTGGAACATGGAGTACTGTGTATTGTATGAGGACCGCAGAAAAAGTTTGGAGGTCAAAAGTGAAAAAATATATTTGCCGAGTGTCAAAAATGACACTCTAAGAAGGAAGTTTTTGCCGAGTGTCGAGAAGACACTGCAAACAATTTTAAATTTTTTAAAATTTTGCCGAAAGTGCCGACGGGGCACTCGCAAGAAGGGGATTTAACTCACCCGGCCACTACCCACACACACCGCACACACAAGACACTGCCACAGCTGCCGCTGCCACGCTGGCCACCGCCAAGGCCGCCCACGCCCCTCACGCCCGCCACGCCAAGGCCTCCCGCGCCTCCCGCCTCGCCCGCCGCCATCCTCTCCTACGGATCGAGACCAACCTCACGCCCAAGCTCCAGCCTCGTCGGTGAGCTAATTTTTCGCTTCTTAATTTTATGAGCCTCGGTTGTGAGATCTGGCGATTGTTTGGATCAATAATGTGGCACTTGAATTAGAACCCTAATTAGTATAATGTTCCCCGATTAGTATAATTAGTACAATTGAAGAGAATCTCATGAATATAACAAAATTGTAAAATTTTCCATTTAGCTCTTCTATTTTCCAATTCTACATTATGTCAGTAAGTTGTTGTTCTTATGTGTTCTAGTTAAGAATCTTTTGTTTGTCGATTTGGGAATAGTGGCTCGAATACCTATGGATGATCTTTAACACCTAGAGACATTTTTCTACAAGCTCGCTTTTTTTCTTGCATATTTTGGATTATACAGTGCTTTTGATATCCTTTCTCAAACTTAGAAATAGCATTTCTCATTTGCATAGAGTTGCTGCTGTACACATATGCGTTTGTTTTGTTCATTGATACTCCTATTTTCGTAATTTACCCTTGGGGAAATATCTTCAGTTTACTATCATTTGTTGTATTATTCTAGAATGACCAATCTACATTTGAGAAGTTCATTTGTACTGCTAATTAATCTTTGTTTCTTTGGAGAATGTAAATATCCGCTAACTTTTTTGGGTACATGCAATGGCGACAATCCAGACACTAACCGATCTTGGGTTTCTTTGGTTCAGAGAATTTTACCGAATCTTCTCGTGTTATCCAGTGCGCTTTCTTCTTCTTTTTTTTGGCGAGGAGCATCTTTGTATATAGCGTAAATTCTAGATGTAGGAACTATTAGTGAGAATTTGGATAAAACTTTGGATTTTAAGTTTTCAAAGGTGTTACTAGTAGTTGCGGTAGTAGTAGTGGTAGAGTAGCGATGGTGGTAGTCTAAGTAGTCGAGGAGTGGTTGTGACATTGTTATATATATGTGGTTGGATATAATCTTGTGCATGTCGGCCATCGTGCGCTCATATATATGTGCATGTCGGCCATCGTGTCGCTTGGTTTTCTTGTGTTTTGGAAACCTCACCGCGGTGGAGGTGTCACGAAATTTTGTATTGACAGCTTTATGTTTTTTTTGCAGAGAAGAGCTACGGAGCGGCGCCGAGTACCTCACGACCCCGATCGCTTTCCTCGCCATGGTTCTGCCTCGCACTGCAGCGCCGCCACATCGCGACCGACCCGCCACGGTCCCGCTTAGCCTCGACTCCACCGCCACCCTAGGTATAACCTCTTCCGTATCATGGTCGAGATCACGAACCCGCTTAAGCGCCTCCGCTCGAAGAGATACGGTTGAAATATGCGATATTTCCATATCTAAAATCAGATCTGCTTCAATTGTCCACGTTTTTGGACAGCCGCGGATCGGATGGGGTTAGTTTATGGTTCGCTCCGATCCGAGACAGTTTCGCATCATCTCCCTGTTGTTCTCCGGATACACACTCTCCCTGGCAGGACGTGTATTTGGAGAACAGCGGGGAGGTGCTGCCGAAATTCTGTCTCGAATAGGAGTAGAGCATGGAAACTAACCTCATCTACGGATCTCGCGGGATTAGGACCTATCCTCACCTATTAGATAGTAGGAACGTCGTGTAGATGCAATTGATGTTTATATTACTCGCCGCTATATATGTTAGAGGATGGAGGACCGTGAGTGGATGTACACGGCCGCGCAAGTCGTGGTCGTCACCAATGAATGGATCGACAAGACCGATGCTTTCTTGAACGGGCATTTGGCGTGGGCGCTAAAGGAGCGAGTAAAATTTGTCGCCCTCGCAAAGAAATGTGCAAACAGAAAAGACAAACGAAGAAGGTCATGGGGAACATCTTTGAAGAATGGATTTACTACAGACTATACCCGGTGGGTCTACCATGGTGAAGCCGATCGATGAGAGAGAGAGGTGGTGAGACCACGCGCCGAGGATTATGATGTCGATGTCGGGTAGCAAACATGTTAAATGACTATCACGAGGCACGTCATTGAAGGACGACGGAGGAGGAGCCAGAGGCAACCGCAAAGGCGTTCTACTTACATGTTTGCCGCGCACGTAAACCCCTTCACGCCGCACAAAGGTTTTCAACCGGATGCCATTGGACGATAATGGCGTTAAAGTCCCAAAGATAGCCCGAGTCGAGACGCCGATGGTATGTTGATTATTGGCGGCTGCTTCGAGGGTCACCTTCGCCAAAGAGCATGCACGAGTCACGTAAACTCCTTCGCACTTAAGATGCCGTATGAGCAGATACATGCTTGTTCGGCGGCAAGCGCCCTATTTAGGAACGAATACGTGGAAGCAAAGTATCGCCCAAAGTGTAAATCATCTAGGTTCCCGGAGGTAGATTCGGTGATGGCCGAAGAGGCGACTTTGACATTCCCGTGATATTCCTACGGCACCTTCCGCTCATACCGAGGATCCAACGCCTATACATGACCGAGGAATCCGCTAAATGATGACATGGCACAAAAATGGCAAACGATACAATCTCGACAGATGGTACATGCATCCGATGGTGAAGCATGGACCCACTTTGATGGCATTCATCATGAGAAAGCTAAAGAGGCTCAGAATGTACGTTATACCGGGCAACAGATGGGTTCAATTGTAGGACCGAAATGGCGATGTATGGGGGTTGAATGTCGCTTCTAAGATTAAAACACTCCAAAGAACTTTCTTGACACAACCAACGCCAAGATCAAATCTTTCTAGGCGCACGGCTCACAGTGACAACCCGACAAGCAATCAAAAGGTAATAAACAAATTCGGTCATCAGAGCAATTGAGCCCACTAGATTAAACGCATCGCAACCAATGATTCCGATGAATCGATTTCCACGATCAAAACTATGCAAACCGCCGCTAATTAAACCGAATGTAGAACTCAAACAGAAAGGGCGCCAAGAAAAGAGATCTTAAAAAAGAATCAGATAGCAACAAGACACATTAGATGAGGCACCCGACGGAGCATGAGCCGCACCGATGTTTCTCTGAAGGTTCTTGCTCTACTCAGGCATTCATCACCGATCATTGCCGCAATGCACCACAAGACATGGAGCCGATAAACAAGCACAAGAAACGATGGGACAAAGCATCAAAATAATCCAAAAACTAAACACCTAGATATTAAGACCAAATAAAACTTCCGTAGTGGTGATGGCTTCCAAATAAACAACTAATAAATTAATCCAAAGCATCAACTTTGATGATCATCAAATCCCACACCACTAGCATCAATGATTGGCGTACCAAAATAAAAATCCAGCAAAGCGAAAACAGAGCTCAAGCACACACGCCGCCGCCTGACTTCGCCATCGACAAAGCAACAAGACAAAGAAGGCAAGAACGACAAGATCCAGCGCCAAGACAAAGAAGAAGTAAAAAGCACCCATCAAGCCTCACACTCCTCAAGAAACGGTCAACAAAGAAGTTTAATCAATGATGGAAATCCAAGGCAATAAACAAATAGAAACCGCCGCAGATCAAAGAAAGATCGAGCAACTACCGCCACCGCCCTACAGATGATCCAAACACACGACGCCAACAAGAAAAGTGCGATCAACACACACGCCAAGAGATTTGAAAGGAGCAGCAAGAACTATTTCTACAGGAACAGCAATAAAAGAACAGAGATATCTGCAAAGAACGTGATTCAATCGCATCAAAGAAAAACCGCACAAGCAAAGACAAGCTAGGCAAAACGAATCAAAACTAGCCACCATTAAACCAAATCAAGAACCGCCACATGCAAGTAAGAAAGCACCAAGATAAACAAACACCATCTCATATTGATCTAAAGGAAGAGAGATACAAGATTGATACAAGAGGAATGATTACAAGCATTCAACTCATCCTCTCCCTCTCTCAAACCTCAAGAACACACTCACCATGAAGGGGACAAGCAGGAACAACCTCAACAACTAAAGCCTAAAGCCAAAACAAACTCTAAAGCCTCTTTTGACTAAAGGAAACCCTAGAAACTCTTGAAGTGTTCAGCTTGGGCAGCAGCCCTCCATCCTATTTATAGCCCACGGCTAACGGGTCTCCACCCCTGCTACGCCCGCTAAATCTAACGGAGCTCGCTCCCGCCAGTGCGACTTTGCGAATTCCCGCTTCGCCCCGCACCTTCCGGAAGCTTCCGCTTCGCCTCAAGACGCCTTTGCAACCACCTCGAGTCCACGCTGCCTTTGACACATCCCGACTGCTCGACCTCGCCACTGCACCTAGTCCGGTCCACCGTGTCTCGCCACGACTCCACCCGATGTCCCGCAATACACGCATAAGAAACACATCAAATAGCACCGCCGATACATGAAAGCGTAAATACCAACAACTTACTATGACAAAATCCAAACTTGTCGAAACACCGAATATGCATCCTAATCCCATACGACCAAGTTTGACCAAGTCCGACAGAGCCCGATTGCACCATGCAACGACTCGACCAACCACTCAACCCAAACTCGACTATCCTAAACTTTGTCAATTACTCATCACTCACAACGGACGACCTCCACATGGTCTCTCAATCTCCCCTTGATGAGTATATTGACAAACTCCAAAAACGCAGTTGAGTTTGAGTTTGAAGAAACCAACATGGTCCAAAGAAGAAGAGTGAAACAATGACCATGTCGATGTATGAACACTAGAGCAACAACTAAAAGAGCAAATTGTTCTCCAAAGCTCTAAAAAGATCCCAACTTGCTTTTTCTTCTCTATTCTCCCCCTTTTGGCAATAAACACATCAAGAATGCTCAAGAGAGAATATGACAAGTCAATGGATGAAATGGCTGAAGTTTGATTATTCTAAGCATTTAGAGCCAAGAAAATTACCCAGAATGACCATAATGTAATACACCAAGCCATAACTTAATAAAAAGGCTATCTAGATCATGACAAGATATGTATAAGCTAGCTAGAACACATAGATGACAATCTGAAAATGAGGTACAGTATGTGAGCAAGTCAAGTCATCAATGAGCAAAGTCTAGCTAGAGATATCCAAGGATGATGCAGGCCATGTCAATAAGCTAAGCGTAGCTAAGAAGCTTAAATTGAGACCAAATAGAGTGCTATGCTCAAGAATGAAACATTGGTTAAAGTACTTGATACTTTTTGTAGCTTTAAGCACATTGAACACATAAAACATATTTTCTTTTGAAATTCATGGTGGTTTCCAACCAGATTTTTGTTTTATCATGTGCTAGGTCTCAAGCCTTATGCGACTACTCCAAGCGATAAGCTTAAGAAGATAGTCTAGGTCACCCAAAACTCCCCCTAAGTTCATGCCAAGTGCAATGGCAAGCCGCCTCATAGGAGAGAATTGGTGAGATCGGCTTTTTCAAGACAAAAGAGATCTTTTGCCTTTTAACAAGTTGTACTAACTCATGCATCATCAAGAGACTAAAACAGCTCAATCTAAGGCTCAATATAGATTCATCACTCTACCCAAATTCTATTTGACATGGCATGAATCATAAAAGGATAGCTCAAGAAAGACTAATCTCGAAAAGTGCTAACATGACAAGTTTTAGTTTAAGTTGAGCAATTTTAATTAACTTATCATGGCAAAAGCTAGGCTACACATATGAAGTCATGATAAATCTAGCAAATAAGCACAAGTCATGGCAAGGTGTAAAGCATTGTAAACATGTCATAGCAGGATAATAATCAAGGCTCAATGTAGTTATATTACAATGCAAAATGCTAGAATGCGTAAGATCCAGCCCCTCAACATTAGATGCAACTTTTAGTTCAAGTTGAGTTAAGTCAATATTAAGCCCGTAAGCTCCCAAAAGAACTCCCTTGAACCAAAACAATAAATCGAGAAGTCGGCAAAGAAAACATAAAACAAAGCAATCCTTAAAGCATAGATAAGATATAGAGAATACTATGGCTCAGATCGACTCTCATCTACCCCATATGACTCTAGGACTATCAACCGCCCACTTAACACACCTAGGAGCAAACACGCACTGCCTACCCGAGGGTGGCCCAACCTCGCTAGAACCTACAAGAAGTGAGTGAGCTCAACCTAGTGAGATAAGTAATGCCTAATAAGCAAGATCCTAGAATCACAAGATAAGAGCAAAATCTAAACAACTAGACAAAAGAAGCACTCTAATCTATGCTAGGAGGACTAATCCCAAATGCACCCAAAATGCAATGCAATAGTAAGGAGCTAGAGCATAAATAATATAGTAGAGCAAGAAACCCAAAGCTCCCTCACTACAATCCATAAGGACAAACCACCCCAAGCTCTCCTCGCAGAGTGAAAACCTCGAACTATCCAATGGCTTGGTGAAAATGTCACCAACCGGTGGTCACTTCCACAAACCGAGCACTATGTCGCCTTCTCTACATGGTCTCTAAGGAAGTGGAAGCGGATATCGATGTGCTTGGTCCGAATGTCAGACCGGTTCTGGCAATGTTAATCGCAGGTGTTATCACAAAAGAGTGGAACACTGCCGATAACTAACCCAAAGTCCCGCAGGTCGGCCATCCAGAGCACTTGGCTACAAAGAATCGGTCAGCAAGAACGATCGACCTCTCCGCGTGGATCAGGTAACACCGGATCGCTTCCTCAAGACCAGAAACAAGAGAAGTGCCAAGAAATTGGCAGGTGCTGAAGTGCTCTTCCTATCTATCCTCTACACCAATAAGTCTCAGATCCGAGAAGGCTCTCAAGGAAAGACAGATGAGGAAGAGTACCAGATACCATAGTCAATGGTAGCTCGCAGGTACGGAAAGATGCGCTTCACCGCCTGGCGGTGAGAAACGCGAGGAGAAGCCTGAAAACGAGCGCACAAACACACGTAAAAATGTATGTCCGGTCTCGAGGCGTTGAGGTACAAGAGGGAGCCAATCATGTCGAAACTCCTTTTGATCAATCGCTCGCCATCCTCATCTCGGGTCAAGATAGGTCAGAGAAGCCATGGGAGTCGACATAAAGCTTACCATCACTCATATCGGTTGCCTCAGAGATCACGAGTGTACTTACCTCGATGAAGAAAAGTACCTCCCGAGTCCGCTTGATTTGGAAGCCAAGAAAGAATGTCAACTCACCCATCATGCTCATCTCAAACTCGGTGCTCATGACATCCGAGAACTGTGAAACCAGAGCATGAGAAGAGCTGCCAAAGATGATGTCATCGACATAGATTTGGACGAAAGCGTAAAGTCACTACCAAGCCTACGGATAAACAAGGTCTTGTCTACTTTACCCATTTCAAACCCATGACTCAACAAGTAGGACTTAAGCCTCTCATACCAAGCTCGGGAGCCCGCTAAGTCCATACAAGGCTTTTGAAAGCTTGAAGACATGGTTAGGTATTTGGGGTTCTCGAAACTCGAGGTCAGCTTGACGAGACTTCCTCCTCAATAAGGCCATTGAGAAAGGCACTCTTCACGCCCATCTGGTAAAGCTTGAAACCCTTAGAAGTCGCAAAGGCAAGCAAGATTCTAATGGCTTCAAGTCGAGCTACAGGCAAAGGTCTCCTCAAGTCTAGACCTCAACCCGGGAAAACCCCGAGCTACTAATCTAGCCTTGTTTCGATGATTACCCCATCCTCACTGCTTGTTCTTGAACACCCACTTGGTTCCAATGATATTGTGGCCTCGTGGGGGCTCAACAAGCCACTGCACCTTGTTTCTCTCAAAGTTCTCTAATTCTCATGCATGGCATTGACCCAAGACTCATCGAAAGGGCGTGACAAACATCCTTGGGCTCAAAAGAGGCAACAAAGGCAGAATGGAGACAGAATTGAGAAAAGCTAGACTTAGAGCGTGTGACACGCTCAAAAAGCTCTCCAATCATCTGCTCTGAAGGATGCCTTTTCCGGATATGACGGGAGGTCCTGGATGAGAAGAAGAAGTGGCCTCTACCTCGTGTGCAGACGAGGCAGGACAGAGCCACTAGCTCCGGAGGAAACGGAAGGCAGTATCGATCACCTTGAGGTGCCGTGGAAGAAGGCATCTCAAGGGGAGGAAGAGGAGCCGATCGTAAACAACCATCGCCTCCTCGCCCTCATCATCCACAAAGATGGTCTCTGACCGCTCTAAAGAACTCGAGATATCCGCCTAGTCCCTGACCGCCTCGCCAAAGGTCACCTCACGTGTTTCTACCATTCTCGCTAGACTCGCAGCCTGCACTTATAAGCCCGCCAAGAAGTCGAGTAGCCTAGAAAGATACCGCCACAGAACGTGACTCGAACTTGTCTAGGTTCCTGCACTTCAAGATAAAGCACTTGCAACCAAACACACGAAAATGAGAGACGCTGGCTTTACTCAGATCTCACTCATAAGAAGTGCGTGTAGGAGTGCCCAAGAAAAACTCGATTCAAACATGGCACGCGGTCGCAATGGCCTCACCCAAAATTTCCTGTGTAGAGTACTCATCAAGCATCGCCCGCCATCTCGACTAAGGTACGGTTCTTCCTCTCCACAACGCCATTTTGCCGAGGGACGATGGAGAAGAGAACCGGTGCTCTACACTGCCTCACCGCAGAAACTCTCAAAGTAGGAATTTTGAACTCCGTACATTGTCATCGGATCGCTCAGAAGGCACCCGGAGCTCAACAGACACCTACTAAAAGACCTCGAAATGTGTAAATGTCTCTGCCCTTCGAGGCTAAGAAAACACCCAAGAGTACCTCGAGAAGTCATCGACCACAACAAGAACATACCACTTCCTCCCCGCCGATCAAGACTCGAGCCGGTCCAACTCGGTCCATGTGGAGTAGCTGTCCTGCATCGGTCATAGTAATCTGGACCGAGGATGAGAAGCGGCAACCATCTTGCCGCGCTTCAAGATGGAGTGCAAACAAGATCTTTGACCATCTTGAGTTTCGCAGACCACTTAATGAGATCATGGTCGCTAACTCGGTCAAATGATCAAATCCAATATGACCAAGTCTCCTATGCCGTAAAGAGAGATCGCGGACTCGTATAACTAAACACCGAGAGGATCGCCAGAAAACTCAGAGAACTCAAAGACGAAAGATCCTCCCATAACGAGAAATCCCGCAAACCGACTACCCAAGAGTCAAGAATTTTGCAATTGTTTTTCTTAAAGCTCACCTCGAAACCGCATCAAGAAGTCGAGAAACCGAAAGCAAATTGTACCGCAGCTTACTAACCAAGGCAACATCCTTAAGAATAAAAGAAGCATTAATATCACGACAAGACTTTGGCGATGACGCGCTTAGACGAAGCGCCTCCGAAGGTGATCGCCTCATCACCGGAGCGCTGGCTAGGAGGAGAACCAACGGAGTCTCCTATCATATGACGAGAACAACCGAGTCTACAAGCCAAACCTTCTCCTTCCCTACCCGCTAACTCGAGTCAAACAGAGTAAAGTCTCAAGATCGATAAATCAACAATGATTTTGGCACCCAATATCGAATAACACGCCGAAAGCGATGAAGTAGTCAAGCCCGATCGACCTCTATCTACCCTACGCCTCTCGTCACTCAAAGCGTAAGGTCTAAGAGTAGACCAAGTCGTTGTCGGGTCCGATCGCTACGAAGGAGCGAAGTCGAGCACTCGCAACATGTCGAACACGCCATGGTAGCTATCTCGATGGGGAAAACGAGATCTACCCTCGTGACGGCGAAGTCACAATCGAAAGCAAGATGAGGACGAAAACCGAAAACTCGAAAACCAAGTCCTCGATGTCGCACAAACCCATCGAAGAAACAAGCCTAGACCTCGTGTTGGTCTTAGGTGCACTCAAGGTCCGGGGCCGACCACAATGCGCCTAAGAGACTCAACATGGTCTCTACGCTGATCTTGGCGCTACCAAGCATCGACGATCGTGTGTCCATCCTTCCGACAGAAGGTGCAAGGATACTTCACCTTCGAGAGGTAGAAGCAAGATGTGAAATTACCTTCATCGTCGAACTCGACATAGCCCGCCGACTTGAAATGGACTTTCTCGGTCCTGGGCTCACCTCGATCACACCAGTGCTATGGGTCCGAGCACGGCAGTGGATGCTTCCTCATGTCCTCAAAGAAGTCATATCCTAGACCCCGATTAAATCTGCAGATCTTAGATTGGTCTAGAATAAGATTGAGCTTCTTCTTGCCTCCTACAAATCTCTCGAGAGTGTTCATAAGGCACCGACACTCCCGAAAGAGAGAGGTGCAAGAAGAGCAGGGGAAGAAGAGACAATGAGAAGGTAAGGGAGCAAAAAAGAACCAAAGAAGAGAGGGAAGAATGGCTTGTGCACGACACCGACTCAAGGACAAATCCCCATCGCTAGCCGCTTGGTTCACGCTAAGCTGCCTCATCCTTACCCCGGGCTTCTCCCTTCTCCACAATCATATTGCAAGAACAATGTGGCTTCTAGAAGATCCTTAGTTAGCTTCACACATTTCTCATCCAAAGCAATCAAGTCGATTTTAGTTTGTTACACTTAATGCATGGTGAGCTAACAGGTCCTTAGAAGCAAACCGAGCCAACTTCCTTTCATGATCAATCATATCTTGAAATTGTTTGGAGACGAATTCAAGTTCAAGAAGCTAACTTAGGACAGTTCAAGCATGAAACAATCGCTCAAGTAAAGAAGCTTGTAGTTCAAGAATTTTATGATCCGCCTGCTTTAAGTTCATCTTCAAGTTATTGCAATTTTCACAAGACTCGGGCAGATCAAGGAGCATGGCATAAGATCCTCTAGCAAAGAATGTCCTTACCCTCACATGAGGTGGGAGAAGTAGTCTCATCAAGAATAAGTAGGGTAATGTACCATCCTACTCAACTCTAACTCAAAGAAGCGCACTAACATTCTCCACCTTAACACTATCAAGTTTGGAGGACACACTATCATGTGAGGTCCTTAACTTCTCCATATCAACCAAAGAAAGCAGAGCATGTATCACAATCATCACTAGAAGGGCGGATGTAAGAGCAATAATCTCTAGTGACACTATCTATTTCCTTCTCTAACTCAAAGACACCTAGCCTTAGCTTTAGCATGAAAACCTCCTAGCTTAAGAAAAGCATGATTGAGCTGTTCAGAGGTGGGATCTACCTCGTCCGAAGTCGGAGTACAGTTCATTGTCACGAAGTTCGCCCTCGAGGGCCATGAAGCACATGCCGAGAAATCGCCGCCGCCATCCTTGGGCTCTTGGTCACCCGTCCGCCATCGCCGCTTCCATCCTTCCACCTCGCCGAGGTCGAGGTCGTCGAAGCGTGAGGACGCGGTGGAAGAGCTTCTTGGCTTTGCCAAAGTTGCGGAACTTCTTCTTGCTTGGCCCGAGCTGGAGGCTTCTTGTTGCGGTTCTTGTTTGTGTAGTCGTTTTGCCCGAACCGCCAGAGTCGTTTTGCCCTTCTCCGCTTAGGGGCGCTTGCTCGATGTGGTTGGGGCCACCACACTCAAGCAAATCACGGGTCCTCCTCTTTCTCGCCCCTCCTCCCTTTGTAAGCATGGGAGAATCTACGAGCAAGGAGGGCAAGTCGCTCATCCGAAGTCGCTCTAATCGATCATCGCTATGTCACAGAGCGACAAGGAGAAATTGCAAGAGGACTCAAGAGAGACCGGTTTGAATCGATCGGTGACCAAGGCCATCGATCGTGACTTCGACTCCACGAGACAACGCTAATCTCGTGAGTCTTGAGGCGTGAGTACGCCGCATCAAGAGTCAAGGTCGAGAGGTCTGTCGTGTCTTTGATGGTGGTCACTTTCATCTCCCACACGCCGCAGATCGAGTGCCGTAAGTATCTCGACGAGCGTTGTCCGAAGTCGGGTATGTGAGACCGACCGCCGGAGATTGCTCAAGATCTTGTGAAAACGCATGGCACTCATCTAGGGACTCACCAAAGACGCATCTCGAATTTGTTGTATTCTCGCTTGAACCGGTCCTGCCGAACCGCCTTGATCTGGTGGTGCCTCATGGTATGCGCCGAGGGTCACCCAGATATCGAGGCGACGACAGTGAGATATGCGGTCAAACTCACTACGACTCAAACCCCGGATGATGATGTTCCTTGCCTTTGCATTCGCCTCAACATCACCATGTTCCCGGCATTGATGTTCTCATCGGCAGAACAAATAATCGCACCTTGACCTTCCGCCAGATGGCATACCCCGGCCTGGATGTATGTCTCCATTCGCTCTTCCGTAGGGTAATCGATGCCATCGAAGACAAAGCGGCTTGGTCGAGTACTTGTCCGTCGCCATGGCTCTTGAGACCGTTAAGATCTATTGAAAAGAGCTAACCGCTCGATACCAATTGTAGGACCGAAATGGCGCATGTATGGGGGTTGAATGTCGCTTCTAAGATTAAAACACTCCAAAGAACTTTCTTGACACGACCAACGCTAAGATCAAATCTTTCTAGGCGCACGGCTCACGTGACAACCCGACAAGCAATCAAAAAGGTAATAAACAAATTCGTCATCAGAGCAATTGAGCCCACTAGATTAAACGATCGCAACCAATGATTCCGATGAATCGATTTCCACGATCAAAACTATGCAAACCGCCGCTAATTAAACCGAATGTAGAACTCAAATGTAAAGGGCAACAAGAAAAGAGATCTTAAAACAGAATCAGATAGCAACAAGACACATTAGATGAGGCACCGACGGAGCATGAGCCGCACCGATGTTTCTCTGAAGGTTCTTGCTCTACTCAGGCATTCATCACCGATCATTGCCGCAGAACAGCACCACAAGACATGGAGCTGATAAACAAGCACAAGAAACGATGGGACAAAGCATCAAAATAATCCAAAAACTAAACACCTAGATATTAAGACCAAATAAAACTTCCGTAGTGGTGATGGCTTCCAAATAAACAACTAATAAATTAATCCAAAGCATCAACTTTGATGATCATCAAATCCCACAGCCACTAGCATCAATGATTGGCGGCCAAAATAAAAATCCAGCAAAGCGTAAAACAGAGCTCAAGCACACGCGCCGCCAGACTTTCTCTTATCGACAAAGCAACAAGACAAAGAAGGCAAGAACGACAAAGATCCAAAGCGCCAAGACAAAGAAGAAGTAAAAAGCAATCCCATCAAGCCTCACACTCCTCAAGAAACGGTTTAACAAAGAAGTTTAATCAATGATGGAAATCCAAGGCAATAAACAAATAGAAACCGCCGCAGATCAAAGAAAAGATCAGAGCAAATTCAACCGCCACCGCTTCCTACAGATGATCCAAACACACGCACGCCAACAAGAAAAGTGCGATCAACACACACGCAGCAAGAGATTTGAAAGGAGCAGCAAGAACTATTTCTACAGGAACAGTAATAAAAGAACAGAGATATCGCAGAACGTGATTCAATCGCATCAAAGAAAAACCGCACAAGCAAGACAAGCTAGGCAAAACGAATCAAAATCACGACCATTAAACCAAATCAAGAACTGCCACATGCAAGTAAGAAAGCGACCAAGATAAACAAACACCATCTCATATTGATCTAAAGGAAGAGAGATACAAGATTGATACAAGAGGAATGATTACAAGCATTCAACTCATCCTCTCCCTCTCAAACCTCAAGAACACACTCACCATGAAGGGACAAGCAGGAACAACCTCAACAACTAAAGCCTAAAGCCAAAACAAACTCTAAAGCCTCTTTTGACTAAAGGAAACCCTAGAAACTCTTGAAGTGTTCAGCTTGGGCAGCAGCCCTCCATCCTATTTATAGCCCACGGCTAACGGGTCTCCACCTGCTACGCCCGCTAAATCCAACGGAGCTCGCTCCCCGCCAGCAACCTTTGCGAATTTCCTGCTTCGCCTCCCGCACCTTCCGGAAGCTTCAAGCTTCTCGTCAAGACGCCTTTGCAACCACCTCGAGTCCACGCCGTCTTTGACACATCCCGACCGCTCGACCTCGGCCACTCGCACTTAGTCCGGTCCACCGTGTCTCGCCACGACTCCACCCGATGTCCTGCGCAATACACGCATAAGAAACACATCAAATAGCACCGCTCGATACATGAAAGCGTAAATACCAACAACTTACCATGACAAAATCCAAACTTGTCGAAACACCAGAATATGCATCCTAATCCCATACGACCAAGTTTGACCAAGTCCGACAGAGCCCGATTGCGCCATGCAACGACTCGACTCCGAACCACTCAACCCAAACTCGACTATCCTAAACTTTGTCAATTACTCATCACTCACAACGGGACGACCTCCACATGGTCTCTCATCAATCCTTATGGAATGATGGCTGCCCCATACACATGTTGGCCCGTGTTCGTTATCCCCCTCAATCTCCCCCCCCGGCGTATGCTTTCAACGACAGAACGTATTCTTGTCGTTGATAATTCCAGACACCCGGGAATAATATGGGTGTGTTCATGGAGCCCGTGATTGATGAATTGGTCCGTGCTTGGGAGGAAGGGTATGGACATACGACCGAGCTACAAAGAAAAACTTCAAAATGCATGTTTGGTACCACTACTCCTCGCATGACTTCCCATCAGATGGGATATTCTCATACCGGTGTGTTCACGGAAGTTCCCATGCCCAAGATGCAAGGAAGGTCCGAGGTTCATTTGGTTGCGTAGGGTGGCAAGTATTCATCGCTCGACAAACATCGGCAATTCCTCCCTCTTGACCATGCATTCAGACGAGACATCAAGAACTTTATGAAAGGTGTCGAGTGATGCACTCGCACCACCGATAATGACCGGTGCCGCGGTTCGTGAATGATAGATGGTCTCGTGGTCAATCCGTATGGTGGTTTTGTGGGATATGGTGAGCAACATATGTGGACTCATAAGTCGGGCTTGACTCGGCTCCCCTATTTTGATGACCTTCTCCTTCCACACAACATTGATGTAATGCACACTGAAAAGAATGTTGCCGAGGCACTTTGGGCAACAATCATGGACATTTCTGACAAGTCAAAGGACAACGTTAAGGCTAGAGTGGATCTGGCAACGATATGCGATAGACCAAACCAACATATGAAGCCTCCTAGGCGCGGCAAGACATGGAGAAGGCCTAAGGCCGATTTTGTCTTGAGCAAGCCCCAAAGGAGGGAAGTACTAGAATGGATCCAGACGTTAATGTTCCCTGATGGGTATGCAGCTAATCTGAGGAGGGGAGTGAACTTATCTACTATGCGAGTCTTAGGGATGAAGAGTCATGACTACCACATATGGATTGAGCGGCTTCTTCCGGCGATGGTTCGAGGCTATGTCCCTGAGCATGTCTGGCTAGTGCTGGCAGAGTTGAGCTATTTCTTTCGCCAGCTTTGTGCCAAGGAGTTATCTCGGACCGTGATTGCTGACTTGGAAAGAATGGCACCTGTGTTGCTCTGTAAGTTGGAGAAGATCTTTCCACCCGGCTTCTTCAATCCGATGCAGCGATTTGATTTTGCACCTCCCGTACGAGGCACGAATGGGGGGGCCCGTGCAGGGCCGTTGGTGCTATCCAATCGAGAGATGTCTAAAGGTTCTTCGAAAGAAATGTAGAAATAAATGCAAAATCGAGGCTTCCATTGCAGAGGCATACATTCTGGAGGAGGTGGCGAACTTCACAACAACATACTATGGTAACAACCTCCCTAGCGTGCATAATCCACCCTCGTTATAATGTCAAGCGAAAATGAATCGAACCTCGGCCTTTTCCGAGGGCAACTCGAAGCGCAAGTGCATCGACCCTCAAGACCTTGAATCATGAAGAGTGGCGCCATATCATGCTATACGTGTTGACCAACCTTGACGGTGGCACCAGACATGCGAGAAGTTCTCAACGAACTTGTTAAATACGCCATCACTATTCTCGCATCCAACCCCTTGTTTCTCGCTAGTACAGGAATTTCTTCATGAATTTCAAGCGCCAATCAAGGATCCTACCCCACGCCAGGTAGATACCCTTCTTAGACAGGTGCGGAAATGGAATGCCCGATTTCATTTCTTGGTTCAAACGGAAGGTACCGGTCCAATTAAGCTCGTACTTAGTTTGACATTCCAAGTTACTCGTGACGCGCGAATAATATAACGATGTATCCGCTTGAGCTTGCGGGGCGGAGGATGCGCCTATGTGTGCCGAAGTTGAGACAAAGTTGCCGATGGCTTTGCCTATAGGGTCGTCATTTTCGGTTATGACGTGAATGGATATCGCCGCACAACAAGCTACGAGCGTAGTCGGCCCAATCAAGAACCACAAGTTCGAAGTTTTTACGCCTGCGTTGATGAGGTCGAGTATTATGAAAGAATTGAAGAAATATACGAACTCAAGTTTCATGGTTCCAAACCTTTAATCCTGTCCATATTCAAATGCCATTGGTTTGATCCTCAAGTAACGAGACGTACATATTCTAATCTTGGGCTAGTCGAAATTGACAGATTCCGCCTTACCAGAGACGATGTCTATATTAGGCCCAACAGCCACGCAAGTTTATTATCTCCCATATGCGTGT
Organism: Phyllostachys edulis; assembly: GCA_036346405.1. NCBI lineage: Eukaryota > Viridiplantae > Streptophyta > Magnoliopsida > Poales > Poaceae > Phyllostachys > Phyllostachys edulis. The sequence goes on from CM070568.1 coordinate 15,671,097, forward strand.
CAAACCATAAGGCATCTTAAGGGTTGGGATATTGTGCATGTGGTATCGCCACGGTAAAGTGCCCGCCCCAAACGATGAAGATTACAACTTAGACCCAAACACATATGACGGAGAGTTCTTTCAAGAAGAGGGACTAGAAGGGAGGTTTGAGATAGACTTAACCGAAGCGATCGGAATGGAAGTAGACAATGAAACGGTTATTGAAGAGGACGCTGGAGATGAGGTGCAAAATGTGAAGGACTTACAAATGCTTGAGCGATTACATTTAGACAATGACAATGGCAACATTGCTCATTCGGATAGTGTTGATTATTTCGACATGATTGATAGTGATGATGAGACTTATGATCCAACTAATCCCGATCATGAAGATTATTTCTAATACATGTAATACTATGTTATTTTGTAATTACGTTTTGTTTATTTTGCATCTCTTTCTAAGTACTTCTTGTTTATCTCGGCTTATTGGTTTACTCTTTTTAATTGCAGTGATTGAACAAAGATGGTGGGCGGTGGGATGAGGAGCTAACGCCCTTGTACCGAAGGACAAGGACCGCTGAATCGGGGGAGAGTAGGAGGAGGAGCAGCCGCAGAGGAGTCGTCGCCTGCCGCCTCGTCGCGTGAGGAGGAGGAGGAGGAGGAGGAGGAGGTGCCCCAGGAGGACGCCGAGGAGGCGCAGGAGGACGCGCAGGAGGACGACGAGGAGGCGCAGGAGGACGCGCAGGAGGACGACGAGGAGGAGGCGACAGCAGGGGGTTCCGCTTCCTCTAGTTCGCCGAGCGCCTACTTGCGAGGTCCCGCGAGCCTCCTCGATCGACCGATACTCGTGAGAGACGCCTCACGATTCGACCCGAGGGGAAAAGTAAGTAACTTTAGATGTTATCACTACTTTATATGATATGTTGAAAATCAAAATAGAAATTAATAATTTTTCTTAATCACTTGGGCAGGAACTGGACGATTGTGGCGAGTGGAGGTGCTCACACACGCCAAGTCAATGGCATCCTCGGTCTTCAGGCAAGGAGCACTTCCTGGCCCGGTTGAGTACGCCGAGTGACGGGCCGGCCTACTGCTTGACCACTACGCCGCCCCCGATGTCAGCAGACGGCCCGCAGGTATTCAACAACAAGGCAGAGCGGTGAAGCAAGAGTCAGGGTAAGTCTTCCTCGACTACATTGCTCAATACATCGATTCATTGGACATTCTTGAAATAATGAATGGATACATCGTGTTTGTATGCAAGATTTCTTTAGATGCCAGACGACATGAGGCCAGGCGATGCGGTGGCTACCAAATGTTTGCAAAAACTCGCTGGGACATGCATTACGAGGCGCGATCCAGCCGTCAGAATTTACCACGGACCATCCTTGGAACGAAGGTCACCAAAAGGGACGCAAGAACCATGACGCCGACCGGACCAAGACTGCAGTAAATACGTAACATTAATATCGATTCCTTTTGAGATTAAGTAGGCTTAATTTCATCTTCGATATGTCATGTACTTGATGGCTCAGAGATGATTCCTTATTGGTGCGCCGCGCATCCCCAAAGGCCGGGAACAGATGGTGCACAAGTGGTGCTCACGCGAGTGGAGGAGACGACAACTTGTGCCGGAGCGGCGTTTGATGATGCCAGTGTAGCACACCATCAAGGTAGCCGCAACCTCGGCGGATATGCGTAAACATGGGTACGCGAATTCATTTATTTATTCTAACGCCAATTCGCATGATTTCTAATCATCTTGCTTGTTTTCTCGCGCATCGGCCACATGGTGGCCACCTTGCTCCATCTTCAAGGCATTTGCTATGGCCCACAAGGGCAAGGCGACGTCCGACGCCGACTACAACCCGGAGGACGGCCCGAGGCGTCAAAGAATGCGACTGGCCCACAACCGCCTTTAGTGAGTACACATCGATGGCAAGGGAGGTCCATGGGCCGAGTACGATCCGAGCACCGAGGACCTTGATGGAGAAGTCGCCATGAGGGTGGGAGGAGGCAAGAAGCATGGGCGATCATCGATTGGCGACGGCAAGAATCGACTCGGCCGCTACTCCCGCCTCCCAGATTCGAGCAAGCAAGACGAGCACGAGCTCGCCATACGACCTCGGCAGGACACTTCACACCACCGGGTGGAGGCACTCGAGGTTATTCCTGGTTTATTCGTCGTTCATTGGTTTTTTCATACCTTTCCTTTGCATTATTGTAACATTGGGGTGAATATATTGTAGGCCCAGCTGGAACAAGAGAGGAGGATACGGGAGCAGATGCAGGCGAAGATGGAGAAAATGGAGAGGGTGGAGGCCGAGCGGAGGCCGAGCAATGGAGGATGGCGGAGATTCTTCAGTACATGCAAAGTCTTGGCGCCGCTACGGGTGTAGCTCCGCCACCTTCGCTATTCGCTCCACCTCCACCTCCTCACTATTCTACTCCTGTGAGTATAAATGTTTTAGTTTGTATGTTCATGCTTACGGTCAAACCTAGTGGAGTATGAAAGTTTTATTCATGTATGGTATATATTTATCTTGTCTCACACATGCAATCTCTTCTCCTTTGTGCAGAATCAATCGGCGGGATCGAACGATCCTCATGCTTCAGTGAATCCTTCACCAAATCAGTCTCATTGGCCATCTTGGTGATACTACTTGTGGTTGTTAATGGTACTTCTATTTGCAATTATGGTTGTAGATGATGGAGCACTTGGATTACTTGTGAAGTTATTTGTGATATATTGTGAGACATGTGACGTTTGTGATATATATGTGGTGTTCGTGATATATATGTGATGTTGATGATATATATGTGATGTTGATGATGTTTGTTATATATATATCTTCTGTTTGTTTGGATGGGATGTAAAAAACAAATAAAAAGGTTGTTTTCAAATACTTTGTCGAGTGCAATGGCCATGACACTCGGCAAAGTGACCATTGCTTTGCCGAAAGTGCAAAGGCCATTGCACTCGCAAACATCACAGATTTGCCGAGTGCCACGGGCGTGTACTCGCAAAGATGGCCTGCTTGCCGAAAGTGTCCTCCGGTTGCACTTTCGCACGAGCGCCACCTTTGCCGAAAGTGTTTGATTCAATGGCACTTTCGGCAAAGCGGAGACCTTTGCCGAGTGCTTGACCTTGACACTCGGCAAAGACGCCGTCACGGTGGCGCTTCGCCGTCACGGCGACTTTTCTTTGCCGAGTGTTAGATTAGCACTGGCAAAGCCTTTGCCGAGTGCCCGATAGTGCACTCGGCAAAGGGTCTTTGCCGATAAACTGCTTATCGAGCGCCTTTGCCGAGTGTAGCACTTTCGGCAAAGCCTTTGCCGAGTGTATATCGGCCTGTGCCGAGTGCCTGAGGCACTCGGCAAAGAAGCTATCTCCGGTTGTGCTAGTCCCTCCTCCGCTTGTAACAATCCTGATACCTGTGGCCATCATGCTGACAGTAGGTGCAGTGGAGACCCGCAGTAGAACCAGCAACCACCGGAGGAGCTGGGGGAGGGATCACGGTAGGTGCTGAAGAAAACGGCGAAGGAGCGGGTGCTGAAGCAGACAAACATGGAAACCCTAGCTAGAGAAACCCTACCTCTTGACCAACACCATCGCCGCCGCCATCAGAGCCGCCATCGCCATTGTCCCCCAGCCAAGCCTCTTTTTCTCAACCGGCTCAGGCGAAAGGTGAGGCCATTCGGTGCCGCCTCCACGCCTTCCTCCCTTTCGCCGCCACCGCCGGATCCCGCTATGGTGCACCGTACGCCGCCGCCACCATCGCGACATCACGCCGGACACGCTACCAAGATCGACCCTCTCGCCACGGCTCCTCTCTGTCGTCTCCACGCCGGCCTCCAGCGCCGGATCCGGTCATGCAGAACCTCTAGCGCCGCACCTCGCCGGCGCTTGTGATAGCCCCGACCGAGAACAAGCCAGCCGCCAGGGTCTTTGCCTGCCCGGTGCTTGCCGCCTCCACCGCTTGCCCGGTGCTTGCCGTTGTCGCCTGGCCGGTGCTTGCCGTCACTCGCCGCCGGACCACGTCGCCGCCGGCCGCCACCGCACCGCCGATAGGAACGGGAACCCTAGAGTTCCCCATGCGTGCTGTGTAGGCCGTGTGGGCTGTTTTATTTTTCGCCATTCGGTTAGCCGGCCCAGCCAAAAGAAAAAAAAGAAGCTGATGGCTTCTACTAGAAGCTCCTTCGCCATCTCGCTCCCCCAGTTCAGTTCGATGGGACGAACTTCCGGGAGTGGGCCGTTCACCTGAGGATCCACCTCAATAGCCAACGTCTCTGGGGTCATCTCACTAGCGAGTAGCCCTGTCCGCCTCATCCTACACCGCCCGCACTGCCCACTTTCTCTGCTGGTGTGAATCAAGGTAGTCAGAGTCGAGATCCCGAGTCGGATTGATTTGCCTCCGGTAGGATCGAATCGTAGTATCGAATCGTAGAATCGGCAATTCTACGGATTTGTAAAAATACACATATTTAACATCTATACTATAAGTTTGTATGATTCTTATAAGGTTTACCACTTACTTATTACCAAAAAAGGGGCAAAACACTTCTTATCACACAACAGAAAATCATAATGGTACTGACATAATGGGTGATATAGTTTTGAACTACAGGAGAACAACTAATGACCTTGACTAGTTTACTACAATTAATGAAAAATGTTCACAAGTTTTGTAAATCAATATCTAATTGCAACGCTTGCATGTTCCTTAAAAGCAGCTAGACATACTACAAGAATAAAAATAGCTTATCATTATCAAGCTCAAGATTGCTCATGTCATAACTCATAATATAGATATTTGTACTAGTATTGCCACACTGATATAATATTTTGCATGCTCCTTATTTATTTATAGTTTCAATTTCAGAAATTAATATCAGCAAATTTTACTCTAAAACAAAATATCAGCAAAGCCGGGCCTCTAAAAAAATTGCAAAAAAAAAGAAAAAAATTGCAAAAAAAAATTACAACTCTACCACGATTCTACTCTGCGATTCTACACGATTCTACCCTTTGGATCGCGACTCTACCATGATTCTACCTGATTCCGATCCACAGTGCGATCTGGATCGACAGGCCATCGTGGGATCGTAGAATCGTATGACTTTACGAGTAGGATCGTGATTTTAACTACCTTGGTGCGGATAAGGCGGCTTAGGAGGCCACCAATGCTGCACTGGAGGAGGCCTTAGAGCTCTACCAGTCTAACTTGTACGCCTACGAGCGCTGGCAGGAGGCCGAAGCTCGTGCTACCGTCATCCTGGTGGATAGCATGCCCGTGACCATCTCCATTGATGTGGCGGAGCTGCCGACGACACAACTTATGTAGGAGCGCCTCCGAGCTCTAATACCATGTTTGGAATAAAGCATCTTGTCAATTCCAATGGGCCAAAGACCAATATATAACATGTATAAGGTTGGAACAATAGCAAATAACACCCTACACAATATATATATCTAACAAATTTATCTTTATTTAGAAGAAAATCTTACAAAAATCAAATGAAATTTATAACAGGCTGCAGGGTGTGTTACATCTTGCCATTTGAATTCTATCGTGCATTACCTACATCGTTACTTTTTTATGAAACAAGTGGTAAACAATAATGAAGAAAGTACAGTGCCATCTTTTTCCTATGAAATTGTTTACTTATTCTCAGCAGATGAGTTCTTTATCTATTTGTTTACCCCCTTATATGTAATTCAAAAATCTAGGCATCAGTTACAAAATTAAATGCATTAGTTTGTCAATACTTTTTTAAACATTGATGTTTTTGGGTTTCACATTTTTGTTTGGTAATATTTTTCTTGTACTTTGATGAAATGGAAGCAGTGTACTTTAGAGTAGTATTATTATGAAATTGGTTCCTCTATTTTTATTGCTCAATGTAGCTGTGACTCATGAAACATGCTTATCTGCAAGCTAATTGTCAATATGGTGTCATCAGACATTTCGACTAACCTTCTTAATGTTTACATTTCTATTATCTTGCTTCAAATTCAGTACACATATCTGCTTCAGTCCCAATTACTTACCATTGTTTTTGTTTCCTTTACAGTAGTGAGGCTGCACAGTAAGCGTACATCTGAAATTTTAGTCTAAAAAACATGAGGTACTTCAATTTATGTGTGTAGCGATGGAGCAATTTTAAGACAACCAGTCTCATATTTAGCTGGAAGTTTTATACGATGTTATTTCATCAGGAGTTATGTGAATTATTGTAGGGGTGTCAATCGATGGCCAAAGAATGCTTGTGGCTATGTCGATTGATTACCTATTACTTGTTGACTAGACTTTTGAGATGAAAACAAATGAAATGAGTGGATGTGCCCAAGTATGTTTGGACGATTTTGTTTATTTGTTGTATCAACAAAGAATAATCAATTGATTCCATGTTCATTTGTATTTTTGCTGTGAATTTATAAGAAAGGTATTAAACAATATCACACTATAATATGTGTTGCTAGAATATACTGTTGTGCTATGAAAATATGTGTTGTTACTGATAGAAAAGTGTGTTGCTACTTGCTACCCAACAACACTATTTATTTCATATGGTAGCATTTAATATGTGTAGCAGCAGATCTGCTCTAGCAACACCAGCAATAACAACACTTATCTTTTGTGTTGCTAGCGGCTCTAGCATCACGTTTTTAGCTACACATGTCTGTCGTTGTAGCCCAGTATGTCTTAACACTATCGGGAAAATTAGTGATTTTTCTGGCGGCATTATGAGCCCGCCACATATGATAAAATCTCTGACGGGTGGGCCTGTCAGGAAAAATAAACCCGGCCAAGAAAGATCGGTTTTCTGGTAGTGCAATTGGGAGTTTATAGTGTGCCAAAGACAAGCGAGTTAAACTGAAGCTAAATTTTCGCATCCTCTGCCTTCAGTTCAAACAGCACGTACCACTTCCGCTTTCCTGAGCGAGCATGTGAGTGCATACGGTACGGGTCGGCGTAGTTGTAGGATCGATCAGGCGATGAAATGAAGTTGCCCAGCCTGCTTATATTTACTCTCGATCGATGGATCGGTAGGATGCGTGCATCTATAAATGCTGAAATGCGATCGAGTTCAATGCAGGCAGGCAGGCAGGCAGGCGGTAGTGGATGAACCGTATCAGGGCCGAGTAGCTAGGGATTCTGTTGAATGCATCCTGCTCGCTCGCTCAGCTTAATTAATTTCTTGCTGTGCGCTGCGCGGTGCAGGTGTGCCTTGATGAGTTCTATCCATCCATGGGGCCTGCAGCCTTGTTCCATTCGATGCTATCAGCTGATCGATTAATCTGCATGTGTGCAACTCCGATTAATTTAAGGATACGCTGGTTAATTAACTTTCTAGTTCTAGTTGTCACATGCATGGCTGAAAGAATAAACAAGAAAAATTATGCTCACTCTCATTAAACGCATGGTATCAGGGTTTTTTTTCCACGCTGTTGAGTGGAGCAAAGAATATGATAGCAAGTAAGTGTATGTGCTACAGTACTATAAAAGGTATGATGAAAGTAACTTATGGAGTAATTAGACGTTATCACAGCAAACCGAAGCTACATTTGAAAACAACACATCAAAACAAAATAATATTCTGGCATGCACATACGGTACTATCTTTCTGGTGTACGGCTTTGACCGTGAAGTCTATTACACCTCATAATGAGAGCAAACAATAGCTAGCCCTAGAACTGTAATAAGACGAAGAGAAATTTAGAATATATAATCCAATAGAAATGTGAAAGTGAACATGATGTCATACAAATTTCGCTATCACAAGTTCAGAAACAATTTGAAGTGCGCAAAGTGATCCGCTGACTTTAAGGTTGGTATCTCCGGTGGTATAAAATCAACAATGTTGGGAGGAGGTGCTGTCAGGTTGAGTGCTAGGATGACAATCAGTTCTTGCCCACATGACCCAACAAAATGAATTCTGTGACAGGCGCATAGTCGTCGTCAATGCTACATATATCTATTCAATGGACAGCCAGCTTGTAGCTACATGTCCAACACGTAAGATACACGATATGTTGGTCTGAATAAAAGAATGTATACCACACATGAATGAGATGCATCTAGTTGATTATGTCACAAAGGCTGAGCACATAAGTTGTAACAACACAGTACCTAGAAGGAAAAAACATGTAAACTTTAGGTTGTTCTGAATGCAACTATCTATGAACTAATACACGCAGCGTTGGGGATTGAGGATCGAGTGTTATTACGTCTAATTAGTAGCAGTGCAGGAGGTTAATTCTAAACGGTACATAAAGGCATGGTTTCCATAGCATTAAAATCTAATTAGCAGCAATGCAGCCGCGAAAAATAGATTGTTTTTGTAACCATGAGCATAACCATATGCGGCTAGAAAACAACTTAAGTGTGAGGACCCCGGTTTATTAGGTTTGTAATGCTTAATCATCCATTGATCCTAGCATCATAAACAAAATAACCCGTGTCTTCAAGATATGTATACTTCCTAGAAATGCAGTATACACACCCCTTTACAAAATCGTGCATCAATATCATACAAGACATAGAACCAAGCACGAACTAGAATAAAACAACGACATACATAATATAGAGAGAGAGTTATTACAAAAGGGGCCGACCGGCCAAATACAACTAAGAAAGATAAACACAGCAGAAGCAAAAGCCATAAGATGGCGATAAACAAAAGAGAGCCACAAGGTTTGCCTTTAGCCCACAAGGCAACCAACCAGGCCGCCTAGCTAGTCTTCCTAACCGCAGCACATCTCACAAAAGTAAAGCCCTTTGGGCTCTACCTCCTCTGCAACAAAGTTATTAAGCAAAGCAAATGAGTACACAAATGTACTCGCAAGACTGACATGTAGTATAACAGAACTATAGTTAGCTACATGCAAGCTTTATTTAAGTGGGAGGCTTTAGGCTCATTTTAGCATAAAGCAAGCTTTCATTTGCAATATTTAAATAGATTCAAAGCAGTTTTGCAATTCATTTTTAATTTGCAAGAACAACGAGACAAGTAACATAATAACAATAGATAGATGACAACAACAATCCTGGAAGTGACTAACCCAATAGCCACCACAACAATAGCATGGATTACCCATTCATACCACCCATGTCAAGTTTTAATTAAATGTTGTAGTCTAACTCTCGAAAGACTTCCCCAAGCGTGTCCATAACCTAGGACGAGGCTATTCGAATAGTTTTAACCTCGCAGGGTGTACCAATGTACCCACACGTTAGACGCCTTTTTCGCCAAGCTATTAGCACACTTCCTTTGGTGTGCCGGCACAGCTAAGTCCAACGAGACCTTTTCAATATTGAGTGTCAACCACGAGTTGCCCATATGGGCAAACAACCGCCCCATACATTGATGCGGAATCATCAAAGATGCTCACCCCCTTATACGGGTGGTGCTCCTTGCAGTGGATAACCCCACTACTACTCGCCCAATAGCCCACCAAGCAACTCGAAGCTAACACCCGCCAAAGTACTTAGCCAAGAGAGGTCCCATATCCCCCTCGTGTGGTTAGCACGCAACAAATGCTTGGTTTAGTGTAACGAGATGTTCGGTCCTTGTTGACTTAGGCACCATTCCACAACCCAACAAATCACACCATCCTCCATTGTGCCCAAGTCCAAATAGTTTTCATTTTTCAGTTTTGTTTTGACTTTACAAATTAACAAAGCACAAGACATGGACATAATGGAATAATAATTTTTGGTGTGACCAAGGTCATCGACCTAATGTCAACAACTGCCCATTTCTACCGTTTATCTAAGCATTTCTAAGCATGCCAACACGTGATCTACTAAGTGATGAGAGCTCATCCAACGAACTCTACATCACAGCAAGGTAGTCCTAGGCTTAGTAGTAGAGAATGAACATTTACCTACAGGATATGCATCTATAGGATCACTAAACGATATCATTTAACAACAAAATAGCAATGCATACATACAAGTTAAACAAAGTATTAGACTTTAAAGTAATAGGACACAATGGGATATGATCAAACTGCTTGCCTTGTTGATTTTACTCAAGATGTTGCTGAGGATCACTCTCAAGGTTAGCACAATCGTCGGGTCCTAACGAAAGAGCGAAAAGGACCGATAAGAACGAAGAACACCGAAAAGATTCAAAACTCAAAGTTAACCAAAATCCATAAAATTTACACAGCAGGTAGAGGGGGATTTTAAATGAATTTACAAACAAGAATCATTCAATTTGGATAAAGTATGCAAAAGTTATGGTTAAAACAATTTCATTCGGCTGGAAATATTCAAATTAAATTGTTTTCGGGTACTGTTCATAGCACAATTTTCTAGAATGTTTTTGAACACAAAATTTTTATGGTAGGTAGAGCATGGCATTCTAAGAACAGCAAAATTGGGTTTACTTCATTTGGAGTTAAATTGATTTAATTATGATTTTTCTAAGTTATGAAACTAGTGGTCAGGAGCTTTTAGAAACTAAGACATAAGCAAAATCTATACTATCCTAGAGCACAATAACAGAGGAACCTAACAAGTTTTAGTTTACTCGATTGGGATCCACAGGGAATTGCCTATGCATTTTACAAGTTGAAATAACTTTTAGAACAGCAACAAAGCAGCCCAGACCAATGGAAGAGGTCTGGACGGCTGAGATGACTTGGGGGAGGTCCTGAACGGCTTGGATGAGCTCTCGGGGAGGTCCTAGACCTTCCCGACAACCACCAGAGGAGGTCCTGGCTAATCTGACAAAATAGAAGAGGTCCTGGGCTGTTCAGGGCGCAAGGGAGGTCCTGAACGGTCCAGATGCACTCACGGGAGTGGTCTTGAGTGGTCCAGATCACGCGGAGGGGTGGTCTGGGCACCTCAAGTCCAACAGAGGATGTCCTACATGGTCCAACCCACGTGGGGTGGTCCTGGACTACTCAGCGACACTACAGAGGTCCTGGACGGCTAGGATCTACCCGAGGAGGTCCTGGACGGCCAAGAACCATCTGGGGGAGGTCCTGAACGGTTAAGATCTGCTCAGAGGAGATCTTAACGGCTCAGATCTACCCGAGGAGGTCCTAGGCAATAAGATCTAACCGAGGGAAGGTCCGGGCGGTTCAGATCTCCATGGGGAGGTCCTGAACGGTCAAGATCGTAAGGAGAGAGGTCCTGGGGGTTGTCCTTACAAAAGACCAGGGGTGATCTTTTGCAAAGAGGACCCCGAGGGGAGGTCTTTGGGGTGGTCTTTGCCAAAAGTCCACGGGGTGGTCCTTGGGCAAAGAGGTCCCAGAGCGACGCGCGCGCGCGCGGGGAGACCAGGCGCGCGGGCCTTAATTACGCGACAAGGGACAGGATCTAAGGCATTAATGGCTAACCCGTGATTACCAAAGATTAGCACTGATTGACGCATTTAAGGGGAGGATCTTTGTCCTTAAACGACAACAGCACCACTGTTTCGTCTGACAAAAATCCCGAGCGCACCCAACGGCTTGTCGCCGGCAATGGTGACTTCGCCGGCGCCAACCAAGGGCACGGCTGGGTCCGCAATAGTCGTGCGCAGCCTCTGGGACCACTCACGACGGCGGCGGTGACCCGGAACGCCAGCGAGCCGGAAATGACGAAGGTGACAAGCACGGCCGAAATTAAAGGTAGCGAAAAGCTCCGCAGTTGTTCGGAGAAGCGGGTGCCACAGCCTCTAGGGATTACTAGAAAGCTACCTTGGCACAGAAGAGGTCCAGAGGAGGTCAGAGGAGCCTTGGCGCCGGAGAGGTCGCCGGAGTTGGGGAAGAGGACGATGGCAACACGGCCTGAGCAAAATGAACACCACCGGGTGGTCAAAATAGCTGCATTGAGTCCCAAAGGAGGCCCATGAGTAAGTAAGTGACAAGAGAAGCACTTACCGGAGTTGGAGAAGAAAGGGGACGATTCCGGCCGAACCGATGCAAACTCAAAATTCGAAGCTTCCTGTGAATGGAAACTCAAATCGAGTTAGGGCCAGAGATTAAGGTGCTAAGGAGTGCACATAGATGCTAAAAGAGAGGAGGAGGAACCACTGAACACCACGGCCACCAATGGAGCTCCACGGCCAACAATGGTGTGTTGGGGCCCTCGATGCTTGAGCTCAACCAGCTGGAATGGAGCTAGGTGAGGTAATGGGGGTGTCGAAAAGACCCAAGGAGGTGCTTGAAGACTTTATATAGCCGAAGGGAGCAAGGCATGGAGCTCGGGCCAATACCCATGGTGAGCTCTGCCTATGCTTGGTCCACGGCTCTGCCATGGCATGGTCCACGGCTCTACCATGGCAGGTTGAAGTGATGGGAGCAGCTTTGAGCATGACTTTGGGGGCAAAGCTGACACGCATTTAATGCCAAGGTTGCTGAGCATTAAATGCTTGGCAACAATAGAGCCGTTCAAGTTAGAGGTGAGAGGACAAGGCACTGACCTTGCCCTCTGCCATGGCGCACGCGTGCGAGGAAGAAAAACAGAGCCAAGGGGAGGTCCTGGACGGCCCTAATCACACGGGGTGGTCCTGGACGTCCCAGATCTCCCATGGCAGAGGAGGTCTGGAGGAGGTCTTGGACGGTTCAGATCTCCAAGGGGAGGTCGTGAACGCTCCAGATCTCCAAGGGAGGTCCTAACGAGGGGGAGGTCATGGACGGCTCAGATCTCCCAAGGCAGAGGAGGTCTGGAGGCACTACAACAAAATAGTCTACTAGGGACGTTTTTATTTAGACGTTTTTTATTACGTCTCTACACCCAAAATCAGATAGCACATAAAAACGTTTCTTAAGATGTTTTAGAATACGTCCCAATATTTAGAGCCAACCATTTAGCAGATCCTAACCCCCACTAACTCACCCGTTAGAGTTAGCCTCACCCCTCCACTCCCGACCGCCCGAGACCGAGTGACCGACGCCAGTGCGCAAAAATTCGCCGCCCTCCACATCTCCCAAATCCCCAAACCCTAGCAGCCGCCGCCGCCATGTTCCTCCTCCCTCGCCGCCGTCGCTGCCTCCGCTTCCCTTCCCCTCCCGCAGTCCCTCCTCAATCGTCATCTACATGACCTCCCCCCACCCGCGGCCTCCACCTCCGCCTCCCCTCCTCGCCGCCAGCCCACCGCCTCCATCCTCCTCAGCCCACCGCCGCCTCCCTCCTCCTTCACCTCAGAGTCTGCACTGCAACCGGAGGACGGCATGGACAAGATGCGGGGGCTCTGGAGTGGGTCAAGATGTTGGTCGGCATGGAGGTTGATGAGGAGTACGCCGCCACCGCCCAGAGCAGTCCTTCTTCGACGACATCAACCGCCATCGCACCTCACCGCAACCTGCAAGCCACCTACTCTCCCTCCTTCCTCCTCTACATGTTAACTCTCGGATTCGAGACGAGGAGACGCTTTAGACCCAGATCTGCCGGGAATCTCGTGGCCCTCGCGATTTCTTCGCCAGAGGCCAACTGGTGTTGAGTTCTTGCCTTCTCGAGGACCAGCGCGAAATTGAGGAACATGTCGCGATCGAATCTTTACAAGCAATGCGGTTGCGCTTAGATACTAGATCGCGTTTAGTTCTTACTATGCATATGATGGTCATGTTATGGAACCGAAATTTGTTCTTGCATGGCGTTTTGTTGTTGCTCCTTGGTCTCAATTCGATATAACATTGTCTATGATCGCTTCTATCGCAAATGACATGTTTCACCAAATTGGCAAGAACAATCTTATAAATGATAATAGGTTAGGGTAAATAATTAAACTTGTAATATTGTTCCCTAAGCTCTTTTTCCCCATGCCTTTCCATATGATGATATTTTTCCTTAGAGAAACTGTGAATAAAATCACTCAATTATTGAAGCAGTGTAACATCCTTGCAACATACAAGTATACAACAGCTACCAGTCCTCATTCTTGCATCACATGATATATCCATCATGACAATCTAGCAGAGGCAGAACAAGAAGAAAATGAAAAAGAACAATGTAATATTTGTTCTGTCTTGTGATTGCACTTGACATTATTTATGTCTACCTAGTTTGTTGCAATTGATCTCTCTCTCTCTCTCTCTCTCAAGTTTATGGGTGATTTAATATTTTCATCGCCGCCATCGCAGATCAATGCTTGTGTTCTTCAATCCAGTGAAATTCAGGGTAACATTCACCCGTGGCAATTTGATGGCACTTGGAAGGTCTGCTTTGCCATATGTCAAGGCTCTGTTTAATATATTTCTACGCCCCTTTTTTTTCTTGAGAGTCTTTTTTTTTTTCTTGTTTAGTTATTGATGGCACTTGGAAGGTCTGGTTTGCTGCTTCTTAAATTATATGGTTATGAAAGTGTCCCTGCTAACTAAATTTGGCATAGTAGAGCAATTACCTTTATAAGATGCTATATTTATATGCTCTCTCGTAATGTTCAAGCAGTTTTTCCGACTAGGTATTTATCCTTATAAGCATCTCAAGTTTTTCCTCATGTCAACTAATGCCGGGATCATTTGTTTGGCAAGACAAGATTTTTATAGGTCCCAAAAGGCAATGCGATATGATGCTTGATTCCGTGCGAATATATGCCACTGCTATATACATTGCAAGCATCATAATTGCTCTATTCTGCGCTATCTATGTGAGTAAAATGAATTTTGAATTCTAGTAGGCATAGGATATGAATTTTGTGCCATGCTTCTATGTAAATACAAATCAACTAAATCTGTCTTCTTTTTCTGAACAGGTTCACAGCAAGCTACTGACTCTACTTGCCATCATTTTGGAATTTGGGGCCCTTGTTTGGTAAGTTGAATATCTTTCAATGATTGGATTTTCGACATGTTTATCTTGATCCTTAAATAATGTTTAACCAACCACACACTCATAACCTATCCAAGCCACGAAATCTCACCGTAGGCATATCTCCACCTCCCCACTTCTTTAACCTCCCGACATAAATCCAATCTGGCCGGTGCTATGCCCTCGCACCCTCCGTCCGCACCCTCTGTCCACGCCCTCCGTCCGCACCCTCCCTCCACGCCCTCCGTCCATGGCTACCGCTGTCCCTCCACGCCCTCCTCCGATCAGGTTGAAGTTGTTGACTATACATGTGAAAATAAATGAATTGGTTGGATCAAAATATTTAACTTTCCTTAGCTGATTGTGTGAGGGTGTAACTTGTTCTCGTGCCCTTGCATGTCAATGGTATGCACCTTCAGGGACAAATCGGGGGCATAGCCTACCGCCTTCGCCGCTGCAGAAATAGGGGCAATTGCGCGATGCCCCTCCGCTTCTTTGACGCAACCTTCCCTGGTCCAGAAGGCAACTAACATTTCGAATTCCTTGATTTTCTTGATTCTGTAATGTTTGTCTTTAAGGTGATGATACCACTCCAGCAGGTATATACACTTTTGCATTTTGGCATTCATTAATTGAAGCTTACAATGAAACACTAATAGACCTGTTATCTAATTTAATCTAGTTTTGAGTTGATGCAATATTTCATTTAGCTCCATATTTTCTACATTGATATTGGTACCATAATCAAATGTTATTCAAGAACTCGTGGTGAAGACAGTTTCAATTCATATTATTATTACCTCACATGTATATGAATCATAGTCTCCACATCTCACATTTATCAAGATGCGAGATATGTAGCTACATCTGAATTTAGTTTCATATGAATTATTTTCTTGGAACTTCGTGTATCAATTGTCAAAGCTCTGTGTGTTTTTTTTTATATTTTGTGGAGGTTGCGATCTTCCTTAGCAATGTAGGATGCACAATGGCCAAGACACAAACTCTTGGCCGTGTACCTTGCTATTTCTTATCTTCTCTTTAGTATATGTTTTAAGTCGTTAACTCAATGAACATATAGTGGGTTTATTCATAAGAAGATAAATATAAAAGATAGTTGTCTTCTCGTGTAAGTTAGCACTTTCTTTTCTCTTTGCTTATCTCTTTTTTGATATTAACGGTATGAATGTCAGAGCGAGGTGACAAGAAACATGGTTGGGAAAAAAACAGAGATGTTAGAAGCCGCCACAATAAGGAGCTTTTGTATATAGCTATAAAGACAAAAATTGGCGAGATGTTTCAGATGACTGATACAGTTGTTGGCTTCATGCACTTTCTTCGACTTAAGTGTTCAGAGAAGTGAAACAGAGTACTGTTACTATAGTATCAGATGGGTTAAAGAATAAAAGAGTTTGGATGGGTATTGTTAAATATGTTGTATAAAATGTGCAAAAGCATGCATAAACTAGTATGTGGTGCAAATTACCAGTTTCATGTTTTTGTTCGGTTCTCATTAATCAAGCTCTGTAAATCATATTGTACGTCTGAATTTTAGTGAATGAAGTATTGCAATTTATTTACTAGATATCGCTGAATTGTGATTGGTCTATTTTTTTTATATACTTTCATGTTAATTCTACCTAATTGAATGAAATGGGTATGCTTGCATACAAAAACGACTAGGACATTCATAAGAGAACAAGCGGAAAAGGATTTGTATTTGCAAATAGCAATGCGTGAAAGTATTGCTAGAACATAGCTACATCTAAATACTGGCACGCAATAAAGCGTCACTAGGGAGAGTAGAGACGATATAGAAATGCATATATGAAAGCGTCTCCAAGTTTGTAGAGACGCAATCTAAACGACTCATATTAGTGTAGACACGTTTAAAATACGTCTCTACGATCTTTGACACGGTACGTGGGGAGGCGCTCCAGAGACGTTTTACAAAAACGACTCTACGACACTATAGAGATGATTGAAAACGTCTTTAACCCATAAAATAGGCGTCTCTACAGGGCTTTTGTGTTGTAGTGAGGAGGTCTTGGACGGTTCAGATCTCCAAGGGGAGGTCGTGAACGCTCCAGATCTCCAAGGGAGGTCCTAACGAGGGGGAGGTCATGGACGGCTCAGATCTCTCGGGGAGGTCGTGAGCGGTCCAGATCTCCAAGAGGAGGTGGTCCATGAGCGGCCCTGATCACCCGAGGGTGGTCCTGGACGGCTCGGATCACGCGAGGAAAGGGCGCGCGCGAGAGCCAGCCCGAGGGGTGCTCGTAGGCGGTTGGGTTGGACCGAGTTTAAGTGAGTTTGGTTTGAATTGAACAGGCGGAGCGGAGGAAGGTCCAGTGGTTGGATCAAGATCCAACCGCTAAGGAAGGACGCGTGACCAGGAGGCTCAAAGCGGCGCAGGAAGGAGGTTAGGCTCGACCAGAGAGGCGGGTTGGGCTCGGGTTGGACCTAAGTCCGACCAAAGGGTTAGGGTTTGACTTAGGGTTTGAATTAAAGGCTGAAACTTTGAGGGATTTTTAGAGATAGCAAACTAACTCTAAAAATTCTGAAATTTTAACTGGAGGTTGCTAGCACCCAGATAAACCTTGCATAAATTTTCCAGAGGTTGGACACAAGATTTTTAACAAGGAGGTTTTTTACTTTAGTCAATTGGGGATTTTGATTTTTGATTTCCCACAATTCCTTTACAAGAATTATAGAAAAGTTCAAAAACTTCAAGATGCAAGAAAAATTTTAATTTCTACTCATTTTCTTACATTTGAAATATAAACCCAGATTTGGGATGTTACATTAAGCAAGCTCACATTCATAAATAACATAATAGTAGCGTATAGATGATGCCGCTCTTATCCTGACATGTGCGATAAAACAC
Organism: Phyllostachys edulis; assembly: GCA_036346405.1. Classification (NCBI taxonomy): domain Eukaryota; kingdom Viridiplantae; phylum Streptophyta; class Magnoliopsida; order Poales; family Poaceae; genus Phyllostachys; species Phyllostachys edulis. Next base: position 15,688,710 of record CM070568.1, read on the forward strand.
AATGGCATGGCGCAATGATAAAATGAAATAAACAAATAACGCTAACTACATATCTCTGGATATACCAAAAAAAAAGTCTTGACATACCCTGTTCAAAAGACAATGGTATGGGCATCCAAGTTTCCTAAAAATACACTCGCAGCTAACATAGAAAAAGAAACTGGAAGAAATATCCGCCTGATAAATAACCAAAAAGCTAAATTTCTACAGACTATATGACAACACATGTTCAAGTAATTAAGTACCCGTGGAATCACGTATTTGTTCCATGAACAATACTGGTTCATAGATGTGCTCGACACTTGTTTACCAAACAGAACGTCATCTATGAATAAACAATCAGAAATTTGGCGAGCTGTTCTACCTCTATGTTTCACAAGTGACCTCCTAGTAAATAAAATGATAGAAAGTATACAGTTCTAAGTAATTCAATAGACATATATTTTTAAAAAAGTGGCAACCTACCAGATCTGTATAATGTGAGAATTTTCAGCGCTTCTTCCTCCGTTGATAAAGGGTTAATGATCTGATCTCATAGATTTGTTTTGATGTGATCCAAGACCAGTTCGTTCGAACTCGAGAGATGCACACATTACTATGGCAACCTTCCTTCCGCCTAGCACCAGCTGACAGCGCCTGAGATGCACGTTCGCATCCTGCCAAATCAACAAAGCTCTGCATGGCACAACAAAAGGTGATTACACCTCCCAATTCTAATGTTAGAAAAGGAATACGAAAAAAATTAAATGTTTTCTTACCATGGTAGCCACAAGTGTCGTAGACCTTTCTTTACCCAAGAACTCACGAACAGAACTATGTATTGTCTGAAATAATCGGGAAAAAAGTTAGAAATAATGAACATATGCTGCATGGCTTCTAAAAAATTCTAGCAAAGTCTAATCTTCTCTACATGCACGTTAATATGACAACCTTCCTTTAGCCTAGCACCAGCTAACAATGCCTGATAACGTGCCTCCTGCCAAATCAACAAAGTTCTGCATGGCACAACAAAAAGTGATTACACCTCCCAATTTTAATGTCAGAAAAGAAATACGGGAAAAAAACTAAATGTTTTCTTACGATGGTAGATGCGATCGGGACCTGTTTTTATCTAAGTATGTCTCTCCAACTCTCCTTTGAGCTGGTATAAGTACATAATGCACACATGAGATGATAATAATCGCACCTAGAAATTAAGTTAGGTACCACAAACAACGTCCCACCTTGACACAGAGAAATGAGTTCCTTGAGGTGATCCCAGTACCTTAATATCACCTCTGTAAGGTTCTGTACATAGGGCCCCTCTTGTAAAATGGACAGCACCAAACATTAGTAACACAGGGACACAGTAGTATTTTTGTAAATTAAAAAGAAGTAGGAGTTGTTTTGACCTCTGCACATCCCAAAGTCTCATAGAAGCATTTTCTGCACTAAGAAGATCCCTTACAACTTCGTTATATACTTTTATAGCTGAGAATTTGCACACAAATGTTCTCTCCTCATGCTGCAAAAGAAACGCCTGGCTTATAAGTTGGACATTCGAACAGGTTGACATTGCAAAACTTGTCAAGAACTAACAGTAAGCAACTATTAATTTTGTATGAAAATTGCGACCTGAAAACCTGAGAAAGGATGGGTATCCAATTACCTTGCCAATGTAATCATAAATATCTGATACTGTTTGTTCTGTTATTCCAGTCATGGTGTATGTCTTTGCACTACCTGTTTGACCATATGGAAAAGAAAACTTGCTATTACAGAGAAAGAAAGAAAAAGGAAAGAGAACACATTCATTGAGTTCTTGGACTGCTTTGATTCAGAAACTTTGAAAATATATGCAGTAGGTCTGCACCTAACAGCTAACAGCACTAAGAGATACAAACAATAACATGGGTGTAAAGAGAGAGAACTCTATAGAGCATACCTGTGAAAGGAGTAAACTAAAGTCCCACTGACTATCTGTGTTCTACAAAGCCGAAATTTGTCCACTATAATATAATAATAGTGGCCAAGTCAATTTGTAAAATGCAAATCTTTTAATTTCAAAAGGGCTTCTCTATGATAAATAGCTTCCTATAGAACCACCTCGGTACACTAAAGAGCTACTCCAAGAGTATAAACAATTATGTTTTACCTTCGGTTATGTACATAGGGCCCCTCTTGTAAAATGGACAGCACCAAACATTAGTAACACAGGGACACAACAGTAATTTTTTAAATTAAAAAGTAGTAGTTGTTTTGACCTCTGCCTCATCCCAAAGTCTTAGATAAGTGTTTTATGCACTAAGAAGATCCCTCACAATTTCGTTATATACCTGTATAGCTAAGAATTTGTACACAAATGCTCTCTCCTCATGCTGCAAAAGAAACACCAGGCTTATAAGCTGGACATTCGAAAATGTTGACATTGCAAGACTTGGCAAGAACTAACAGTCAGCAACTATTAATTTTGGATCAAAATTGCAACCTGAAAACCTGAGAAAGGATGGGTAGCCAATTACCTTGCCAATGTAATCATAAATATCTAGTATTGTATGTTCTGTTATTCCAATCATGGTGTATGTCTTTGCACTACCTGTTTGACCATATGCAAAAAAAACTTGTTGTTACAGAGAAAACGAAAAGGAAAGAGATCACATTCATTGAGTTCATGGAATGATTTGATTCAGAAACTTTGGAGAAATATAGGCAGTAGGTCTGCACCTAACAGTTAACGGCACTAAGAGATACAAACAATAACACGGGTGTAAAGAGAGAGAACTCTATAGAGCATACCTGTGACTGTGAAAGGAGTAAACTAAAGTCCTACTGACTATCTGTATTCTACAAAGCCAAAATTTGTCACTATAATACAATAATACTGCCCAAGTCAATTTGTAAAATGTAAATCTTTTAATTTCAAAAGAGCTTCTCTATGATAAATAGCTTCTTATAGAACCACCTCAGTATACTAAAGAGCCACTCCAAGCATATAAACGTTTCTGTTTTACCTTAGCAAGGTAGATGATGCGAAGAACCACAAAACGATCAAAGACTCTCCTGCAGACGAACCCAGAGGCCTGGCATCTCCCAGCGAAGCCTCAACCTGACCTCCATGTTCAAACCAAAGGCCAGAAAAGGAAACAAACTATGACAGTAAGAACCAATCGCTGAGTTCAGAAGGGAAGGGAGCAGAATGAAACACGGAAATCATCTAGAAAGGAAACTAACAACAAGGTCATCACAACCTGTAATATGGTACACTACTAGATCTACACGAAATCGAAAACTACTCGTATCAATCAAGGCGTAACTGCAAATCTACATCACAAACAGAGACCAGAGGAGGGATGAAGGGCGGATTGCTGGCTGTCGTTGGCACTGCCATGGACTCTGTGGAGTAGAGGAGGCCAGCGCGAGCAAGCAGAGGAGGTGAGGATGAGGCGGTGAGGGGGGCGGCACGGTCAAAGGGGAGGAGGCGTGCTGCAGTGGCGAAGCAGAGGAAGCGGGTGGCGCGAGTGACGCGGGCGAAGGTGAGGAGGCAAGATGCGGTGGCGGCGTGTGCGAAGGGGAGGAGGGTTGCGGGGGAGGGACCTGCGCGGCTGAGTGAGAGGAGGCGGTGGCAAGGGGATTGCATGGACGAATGGCAGGAGGGGGCGATGGGGATGGCACGACTGAAGGGGGGGCGAGAGGGGCGCGCCGGGTGGGGAGGGGGTGGCGAGTGCGTGGCGGCCGCGAAGGGGAGGAGGGGGCGGGGGAGGGAGCGGTGCGGCCGAATGGCAAGAGGGGGCAATGGTGAGGGACGCAAGAGGGAAAGGGGAAGGAGGGGGCGACGTGGAGGCCGAATGCTCAAGGGAGGGAAGGATCAAGATGAGGTGACGCAGGCTGCGAAGACCGGCAGGTGCGCACGAACGATTGAAAGGCACCGATTGACTTAGGAGGTAAGAGCTACCGGGGACCAGAGAAAACGAAGCGTGGACCTTGCCCACGAAGAACCGGCACGTGAATCGGACGCGTGCACATGCAGGACTGGGAGCACAAGCGTACGGCTTTGCTCTGGGCTCGCAATTTCCACCGTCTTTAATAGAAGGTAAGATTCACTGGGCACAGACGTTTCCATATGTTTTTCTTTTCTTTTTTTACAAAGGTCTTTTGTACCACATGCACGTATAATTTTCAATTGACTTTTATGTATTTTTTTTATAGATGTTAGGCCTGTTTAAAAACCGATGCGGGGTCAACTGACACCACATGTAAATCGGCCACTGGCTGCTACATTTTAACCTAGTCACCCCACTGCCGTGTGTCGTCGTCCGGGACTCACCCCTGGACCTCCTCCGGGCTTAGGGTGGAAGGTGCCACCACTGTCTCATCGACCAAGGCTACTGGATCGTTGGCCTCCCAAGATCTATACTTGGGGAGCGCTGTCAATCCTACACGGCTTGGCGTATGACAAGGTGTCCCTGCCCTCCATCGTTGTCCCTGTTTTCCTCCTCAAATCAACCTAGGTTAACGGTGTATGCAACCTGCGTTAAAAACACCTAACTACTTAATTAGTAGCCACTCTAATTGTCATTGATTTTGTAGTAAAGTATTGGGTGCAACTATGTTGTTGATTCAAGCTAATCAGGAGTTTCCCAGAAAAATATAGTCGAACCTGCAGTGGAGCAAACATGTTTTGAATGGTGGCCAGAGTTTGAGCTTGAATATTTTTAGAGAAATTTTACGCTACATTCTACTGGTAATGTATGGTGGCAGTATAAATCAAATCTGGCCATTGATTTGTTAAGGGTATAATAGACTTTTCTTTGTATTTATAATTTTCTCATGGGGGTATTATGGACTTTTCCAATTATGGTTGAAAATATTAATCTTGTGACATGTGATTCCCATATGGGCAATTACAATCCTACCCCTCGGGATTCTACTTCTCATACTACTAGGTGTAGTATAACTAAATCCTAACTAATTTGAACTATTGGATCAAAAAGAATGAACGGCATACTACAATGAGTGTACCGTAAAAGAACTCTATTTTTAACACCATGCCCTAATTTCCGGCTACTGTTTTTCTTTAAAAAAAACTTAGGATCCAGTGCATATAATACAAGGCTAACAATGTACTTTGCTATATCTAAATAATATATGTTTACAAGCTTAGGGCACCTAATGAGATTAATGCTCTATAAACTATGAAGACAACCACATTTATCAGCAATGTTCACTATTACAAAACAGACAATAGTGGACGCCTCATCACAGACGGTTCCAAAGGAACCATCTGTGTTGAACTTATCACAGACGGTTCCTTTCGAACCATCTGTGATACGCAACTATCACAGACAGTTTTTTAATAGAACCGTCTGTGATACTATCATAGACTGTTCTTAAAGAAGAAACGTCTGTAAATTATCACAGACAGTTCTATTAAAAAACCGTCTGTGATAGTTGCGCATCACAGACAGTTTGTAATAAGAACTGTCTGTGATAGGCAAACATTATAAATACCTGGTCCCGACAGACCCCCCTGTCCATTCCCATTTGAGCCGCCACCCCTGCTACCTCCTACCCCACTGTGCCAGCTTAGAGAGAAGGAAGGGAAGGGATGAGGCAGGGAGGAGAAGGAGAGGAGGAAGGGAGGAGAAGGAGAAGGAGAGGAATCTTGCGAGATATTTGGTATTTTCGTCGTGAGCTCTGAGGGTAATGATCAGTAACCCTTTATATTTGCTCTAGGTTAATCACCAATCAATTTAAGTTTGTTTGGTCAATAGGAAGAGTACGTACTTATAGTTTATTAATCTAATTTGACACTAATTTATTACATACGTAGCGTAGATGGACCGAAACTGGATGTATGGTGTGAACCGTGTGAGTCAAGAGTACATTAATGGCATGTTTGCTTTTAGAAGAGCCGCCGAGCAAGATATGTTGAAGGAGGGGATAAAATTTATGTACTGTCCATACATTGATTACGGTAATCTGAAGATGTTTAATAATCCAGCGCAGATCAAAGCGCACTTGATTCAAAGGGGTTTCAAAAAAGGGTATACATGTTGCACCAGTCATGGTGAAGAGCAGATTATACATGAAGTTAATAATGACTACATCGCAGAGGAAGTCAACGATATGCCAGATCTGGACTGTGCTTTTGATGAAGATAGGTCGCATGATGACAATCTGATCGATGTCTTTGCGATGCGTAAGAGAACTACAAAGGAGAGAGAGTTTTGTAAATTCGAGGGCTTAATGGAGGATTCGGTGAGACCTTTGTTCCCTGGCTGCAAGCCGGAATACACAAGGTTGTCAACCGTGCTTGAACTGCTGAAATTGAAGGCAAGCAATGGTTGGTCCGACAAGAGTTTCACGACGTTGTTAGGTCTCCTAGCGAACATGCTTCCGGAGGGAAACGTGTTGCCCAGCACCACCTACCAAGCAAAGAAGGTTCTTTGTCCATTGGGAATGGAAGTAGAAAGAATACATGCATGTCCAAACAATTGTATCCTCTACCATAAAGAGTATGCAGACATGCATGTATGTCCCGTGTGCAAAGCATCCCGATACAAGTGTAAGAATACTACTAAGGTGAAGCAAGGACCTCCTGCTAAGATATTATGGTATCTGCTTGTGATCCCACATTTGAAGCGTTCATTTGCGAACCCAAAGGAGGCAAGATTGCTGCGTTGGCACTTGGAGGAGTGTAAGAAAGATGGAAAGCTAAGACACCCTCCGATTACGCGGTGGAGAAACTTCGATCGGAGCTTCGAAGAGTTCGGTGCGGAACCGAGGAACATAAGGTTAGGGTTGAGTACAGATGGAATGAATCCTTTCGGTAACATGAGCAGCCGACATAGCACTTGGCCTGTCAATCTATGTATGTACAACCTTCCTCCTTGGCTGTGTATGAAGCGAAAGTACATTTTGATGTCACTACTTATCCAAGGGCCGAAGCAACCTGAGAATGATATTGATGTGTACATAGCACCATTACTGGAAGATCTTGTGACACTGTGGAACGAAGGGGTACAAGTATGGGATGCGTACAAACGAGAGAACTTCACTTTACACGCCATGTTGTTCTACACCATCAATAATTTTTCTACCCTTGGTAACCTATCGGGCTTCAGTACAAAAGGAGCAAAAGCCTGTCCGCACTGCTTAGATGGTACGGAGAGTGTATGGCTGAACAACTCGCGTCGATCATCATGAAGGGCTATATTTTAATTAAGAATTTATTCTATTATAATTTATTCCATAACATGAGACATGTCAATGTGGACTTGCCATGTGTTATGGACATGTGATCTCTTATTTTGATGTCAATGTGGAATTGCCATGTGTTATGGACTTGTAATCTCTTATTTTGATGTCAATGTGGAATTGTCATGTGTTATGGACTTGTAATATCTTATTTTGATGTAATGTGGAATATTAAAATTGGTTTCACTTGATTTGGAGTTAAGTTGAATTAGATATGAATTTTTGAAGTCAAATGAATTATGGAACCAGGTTCATGTGCTCTATCACATAGTAGCATATTTGAAGTCAAATGAATTATGGAACCAGGTTCATGTGATAGAACCAGGTTGTGCTCTATAGTGGCATATCATAGACGGTTCTATTATAGAACTGTCTGTGATACGCAATCACAGACGGTTCCATAATAGAGTCATCTGTGATATGGAGCATATCACAGACGGTTCCATAATAGAGTCGTCTGTGATATGCTCCATATCACAAACGATTCTATTATGGAACTGTCTGTGATTTAATATCACAAACGGTTATGTAATAGAACCGTCTGTGAATCCCTATATTAGAAGGGTACCCCGCTAGGGTTTGCGCCCTTACTCGTCACTTCCCACCCCGACGCCTTACTTAGTCGCCCGTTCGCCTCCCCACCCGAGCGCACCAGACCTCGATGCCGTCGCGCCCGAAGCCTCCTCCCCGCCAGCTCCGGTCACCCCCTGCTTTGTCGCCAGCTTCGGCCGCCCCAATTCCCCTTCTCCCCATCGCCGACGCCCCTGCTGCTCCTCGGGAGCGACTCACCTTTAATGCCACCCCTTAGCCCAGCCTGCCGCTGCCTCCGGCTCCTCCTCCCCAGCTCGGTTTGTTCTCTCCCTCTCTCTCTTTCTCCCTCGGGCGCCGCCGCCGGGCTCGGCCACGCCCGGTTTTGGCTCAGCCCTTTGGTCGCCTACGCCTTTTGTGATCAATTGTTGATAACTGAGGTGCTTTTTATTTATTGGTGATGGCTTTTTCTTAAGAAAAGAGAAGAAAAAATGTACTTATCAACTAGGTACTACCAAAAAGGTTTGGTCTAGGAAAGCACTATCCTTCTTGGTTAATCTCATAATGTTTGGTCTTGACAAGCCTTAACCTATCTATGGTTGTGCTTTAATCAAGCTTATAGATAATAGTATAATCTATACTATATTAACTAGTCATGGCCCAATGGCAATATGTGATGTATGAAATTCATCAGTAAACAGTGATTGTTCATTGTTAAATTTACAATCTTGTAATATCTCAAACTTGCATCATCTGCATGCGTCCAGACATTCTCTAATTTGTGTTACACATTTTTTCTGTATAGCTTGTTAAACATGGTTGAGTAGTACATACTGGATACATATGTGTTGGATATATTGGAGACTTCCTTGAGTAGTACGTACTATATATGCTTTCATTTATTGTGAATGTATTGTCTATTGATGTGAATGTATCCTTTGATACTATTTGAGTAATATATACTATTTGTTTATATAGTTAATTGGTTGTGTAACTTCTATTTTTTCTATATAAAATATATTTCCAAGGGAAATTATCTTCGAAAATACCTAGTGGATATCAACTTGCAATCCATTTTATTTAAACTCTCAGTGTTTTGAATTCTAAAATTTTAGTTCATTGTGTACATGATGAGATTATGGCCATGGTGGGTGTTCTTGGGCATTGAGGGTGATGGTGGCATGGTTAGCTTCTGCTCTATGATGAAGATGGTCAAATACTGAAATTGAACTGATAATCAATTCATATTTGAGCTCTACTTTGTTACTTACTGCTGTCATCTTGATCTGTTGTCAATCTGTCACCTTTGAGTGGAACTAGTTGTAAAGCATTTTGGCTCTGGTGGTTACTAGCAATCCTGTTGGTTAGACGTTCTGTTGTCCAAGTAGTAGGCTTGCTGATCTTATGCTTTGTATTCAGTTGCACTAAGGCTTTTCAAGTCATGTTGGTAATATGAAATTCTGTGTATAATCAACATTGGTTCCCTGTTTGACCAAAAATTTACTCTGTGATCTTTTGATTTTGAGGTCATTTGATAGTCTAGTAAAGTATTATTTAGAGCTCAAATATTGAATCTGTATTGTCATGTTTAATTTATGAAGAGTATAGACAATAGGGTTGAGATGGCAAAGACTTGTTCTTTTGAAACTCTCCTTCTGAGAGCACACACACTATCATCAATCATCTGTGCTTTATGTTGTTTATTGATGTGTTTATGATGTTAATGTTAAGGCTTTCGGCTGTGACTCTTTGCTACAAGAAATCTGCTGAACGGTGACAATCATAATTCGTCACGGATCTGTGTTTTTTTTTTGTCACAGTATGGGATCTGTGACGCTCCCATGATGAAAAAATGATCGTCACCTATAGTGCGTCGCTGATTGGTTTATGTGACGAAAGTAGCGAATTCGTCACAGACTTAGTGACGAAACCATTGTCGTCACGAATTTTATGACGCCGCCATGTCAGATTCTTATTGTCATTGGTAGCCTAGTCGGGCCACGTGGGATCTGACGTGGCTGTTGGTTTGTGACGATGTCTACCGTCATAATGTGCGTTAGGCCCATGTAAATTTTTGTTAGAATTTCTACAAGGCCCATTTTGATTCCATCGTCCGCTAAGTCAATTTGTGGTCATAGGCCATTTTGTAGGCCTAACTTATTTTAGGTTAGCCCAAATTTTTTTGGGTGTAGCCCATTTTGACGTTTTGAAAGGCGCAATATATTGTTGGGCTAAAACTATTTTGGCCCAGTTTTATCTGGGCCAAGCCTTTTGACAATTCACAAACCAATTTTCCAATTTCACACCTACAGACCAAACCGTTATGTTTGGCCCAGCACATCCATACAGACAAAAACAGTACAAGCATACACAATAAGTTCATGTCATGTCATAATAGCAACATCTAGCACATTGTTCCCAGGTTACATGCATCCAGCACAGTTCACAAAATAATAGTATCCCAGATCGCAGTGCCATCAAACCACAAACTACATCAGTTTAGGGAGTAGGGTTCACCTGAACCTGATTGCAGTTCAGCAAACGACGAAGGAGGGCATCAGTATCTGCAATCTTATCTTTCAAAAAGCCAAATCCAATCTCTTCTAAGCTCTTCTTGCTAGCTGCTTCGGATTCTTCTGCCTTCTTCTTCAAGGCATCCAAGTCTTGCTGCTGAGCTTCAAGTTGGTCTCGAAGTTGGGATGCTCCTTGCTTCTCAATGTGAAGTTCAGCTTCAATCTCTTCCACACGCGAAGAAACGCCTCGTCTCGAGCTTTTCTGTGAGGGTGTTTCAAGGCCCACACGTTCAAGGAATTTGGTTGACTCATCGAGCACTTCAGAAACAACTGCAGTAGGAGACTTTGATTCTTGTCCATCTTCCACTGGTTAAGCCACGATGGCTTCCATATCAGCCTAGCAATAGATGGACTACACGTAAGTGTTATTATTTACAGTATACTTATGTACAAAAGAAATGAACAAGTGGTGACTAACAATTGTTTTCTTCACTGGCTCACTAAAACCAAGTTTTTTGCTATTATGGCACTCTTTGAAGAGGTCAATTGCAGTGGGCTCTACATCTTTATATTTTTCTTTCTCCTGAAATGTTCAAATCATTGCAAACTGTAACCTTCCAACATGGTATGGAAGGGTTTCATAACAAATGTATAAGAACATCATTTCTCTAAGTACTTACAACAGCATGACAGTGTGCAATGTAGGAACGAGAGCCGGTCTGCTCATTGGCTTGGACTTTCTCACTGCTCAGCTTTGTTTTTCTCTACAACGGTCCTACAGAAAGACAGATTAGTGTAAAACACGCCAAGTAACAGATAACTAAGCAAATGAACCAATTACTTTCATACCATGTGCTTTAGGTTGGACCACATCCGCACTAGCTCTCCATTGCTCATCACCATTTGCTTCAATGGGCTAGTGGTTCTCACTTGATTTGTTTGGTACACCATCAAAGTAGCACTTTCTAAGCTCATGACCTCATCATGTCGTTGTCCACACTTGAGCAAATCAAGACATGCAGATGTGATCGCCTTTGAGTTGGTGTCCATGGTAAATTGACCCTAATAAAGAGCATACACATTACACAAGAGACATGTGAATACAACGAGAAACAACAGAACAAGGACAGAAAGGGATTTCACTTTTGCCCAAGAGTTGATATACTTACTGCAACTTTTCCAATGTAGTCCGTAAGGTGAGACTGATCATTCTTGTACTCTTTCCAATATGGAAGGATTGGTATATGCTGCCTTAGTATGATCCCACTCTCTGATGCAAGCTTTGCAGCTTGCATAGGTGCCTCGGGCCGTTTCTTCCTTCGAAATTTGGATTGAATCTTACTACTTAATGCTCTTGATATCCTATCAAGATCTCTTTATTTCTTCCCTCTTATTTGATTGTTGACTGACATCTGGTGCATCTGAAAATATGAATTTCATAAAGTTAGTGTAAAGCATATCTGCATTTCTTAAAGGGTTGTGCACAATCACTTGCCTTCATTAGAATACATTTGAATGTGCTCCTCAAATTGGGTAGGTACCAAAGAATCATGTGTGGCAGTAGGAGGGCTTTGAGTGGCCTGTTCTTTTGGATCTGAACTTCGTACCAAGGAAACTTCTTGAGTTAATACGGACTCTCTTGTATTCTCGCCTAGTGCATCTAGCGAGTTGAATTGATCATCAGGTGCAAGACCCTCTTTGGTGGTACAGATCCCTCCTGGAGGCATCTGGCGGTTGTTTTCCCTCTATCTAGATCTCTTCTTAGAAACCTACCAGCCTCATTGGCGAATACAAGAAGAATTGGTAGCACATGAATCAAACTACAAACTGAATATATGATAAATAACACTGCAACAAAGGCAAGGACACCACATGAGCAGCCTCTCCCAAATTTCCACAAACCCCCAACACAAGAGAGAGAGGCACAGAACAAGAATGAGCACCTTATTGAGTTCCTCTTGTTCAGTGTCCTCATCCTCGTTCTCTTGAGGGTCATACTTGGATCCAGAGTCTTCGTGACTACTACCCTTGCTGTCTACACGTGTATTTGTAAGAATTGATGCTAATGCAGTGACGCCAAGTCCTTGCAACACTTGATTGTTCCTCATCAGATTTTGAGCCCTCTTTTTGTCATATTCTGTAAGTGGTGCTTCTTTACGTGAGTAAGAAAATAAGCATAAGATTGCAATTTTGATACTACAAAGTTACTACTATGCAACTAATTAAATTGCGGCAAGATTACTATGGAACTCTAGCATGCAACGCCCAATGGAAGTAACAAATTTACAAGAACTTTAGCATACGAGGCAGCCGGGTCCGCCGCTGTTGCCCTCGTCGCCCTAACGCCGACTCCCTAACGTGCCTCTGCCGGGGCCGTGGATGTGCTCCCCCGCCCCGGCATCACCCACCTCCACCGGTCTGGCCTATCGACGCAAACCCCTCACCGACCGGATGAAGGGAGATGGAACTTACTAGCCAACTTTTTTCTCGATAGCACCTTCCGCCTCGGCATGGATGAAGGGAGATGGATGTCATCGTCGCCCTTCCCCTTGTCGTTGTTGCCGCCATTTCTTGCCGCCGCCCCACCGAAAGCCGCTGTCTTCTTTGGAGGAGGGATTTGGGGTGGGGGATGGATCGACTAGGGTTTGGGGAGAGGGGATTTGGGGGAGAGGATTTGAGAAGGGGATTCAGGCAGGAATATGAAGGGGTCTGCGCCGCGCGCATGCGTGATGTTTACGAAAATACCCTCCACCCGGTTCGGGAGGTCCAGTGACCTGTTTGGACAAAATAGATATTTCACAAAAAAAAATTGGGTGGCTGGTGGGGTGGGTTGTGGCGCGCAACGAATTTTTGGGCGGGATTGTGGGTGTAGTTCGTAGTTTTGCCCCGAGTGCCAATATATTTCACTAAAAAATTAAGTTAGTGAATTATGAAACTCGTGAATAATATTTTTCAAAGTAATTTAACATGATATGTGATGCTAAAATTCGTATAAATTTATGAATGAATTCATTTTAATATACAAAAAAAGTTAATGATCTAAATGTCATATAGCATTCATCCTAATTTAATTATTTGGCCAAAATTTGTAGAAAGGTGGTGGGAAAAAGGATTACATAGATAAATAGAGAATAATTTTATAAGACCAAAATAACTGAGTTTATCTCATTTGGATTTTTTATGAATTAGTTATGAATTTTCAAAGTTCATAGTCTTTTCTAGTTCAAAAATAACTCAGTTTTGGATCACACTCCACAAAATATATTTTCTGTGATGGTGAGTAGTTTGAAACCTATTTTAAAATAAATTTAAGTTAAAACAAAAATTATCAAAACTGGTTTCACTGTTCAAGATTTATTTGCTTAAATTAAATTCAAACTTGGAAAAAGGTTAAAGAAAAGAGTTAGAATTTTTGGAGGGTTGAAAAGAGTTCCAAAAATTTTGGAAAAATTATATTAATTCATTATAATTATTATAGTAATTGAATAAATTATTTCCAGAAGATAAACAAGAGTTTTTGTTCTTGTTTTCTTTTGGAGCTAATATTTGAGTTGTAGTTTTAAACTTTGTTTGAGATTTTTCAAGTGCAATAAAATATGCAAAAGTTTCCTAAATGTCATGCATGCTGATAAGATGCATACTAATTATCATTAATTAATTTGGGGATGTTACAAACCTCCCCCCCCCCCTCTTACAAAAGATCTCGTCCCCGAGATCTGGGTAGGTCGGAAGTTGGACAGGAAGGTTCTAAAACATACAACATTTGTTGTCTTGATTTCCTTCAAAGATAGTGCTAACATATCCTAACAAGGTTACAAGGAAATTCTATTACATTTTCCTTCCCATTGTTTTGCTTAACCTTTCCTTTATTGATCCGAAGGCACTTCAGAGAGAACAAAAAAGGTCGGGATATTCGGTTCGCATACGGTCTTCACATTCCCAAGTTGCTTCATCTTTAGTATGGTTGCTCCACTGTACCTTTAAGAACTTGATGTTGCGATTCCTTGTCTTGCGCTCTATTTCTTCAAGAATGCGTACTGGGTGCTCCCGATGAGAGAGATCGGGTTGCAAATCGAGGTCTTCTAGATTGGTTGCTTCGGTAGGGACTCGAAGACATTTCTTCAGTTATACAAAGGTGGTGGGAAAAAAGGATTACATAGATAAATAGAAAATAATTTTATAAGACCAAAATAACTGAGTTTATCTCATTTGGAGTTTTTATGAATTAGTTACGAATTTTCAAAGTTAACAGTCTTTTCTAGTTCAAAAATAACTCAGTTTTGGATCACTCTCCACAAAATATATTTTCTGTGATAGTGAGTAGTATGAAACCTATTTTAAAATAAAGTTAAGTTAAAACAAAAATTATCAAAACTGGTTTCACTCATTTTGAAGTTAAGAAGAATTAGTTAAGCATTTTTTAAGTTACTTGTATTTTCAGTGTACAACTAAACGTTTGGGCCACACGATCTAATTTGGACGGTACAGATTTGAGTGGCCGTTCGGACGGTCCGAATGGCCCACTCAACAAGGACCATTCGATCAAGATCAAACGGTGGCGAGCTAGTGTGGTGCGATGCGCTCGGTCCGATCGGACTCGGGGCGTTTAAGAACCACACGATACAAAATGTACGGTTGGGATTTCATGGCCGTTCGGACTGGTCCGAACGGCTTAATCAACGTGGGCTGTCCGATCAAGAATTAACGGTCTAGATCGATTTGGCGTTCGGACTGGTCCGAACGGCCCAATCATTTTCAATGGTTGGATTCTAATCGGACGGTTGCGCGCAGAAGTGATAGGGTTGGGTTGACTCAAGAGGCGCGTAGAGCTCGGGCCAGGTGAACAGTGCTTGAGCCCAAGTTTTGAATTCAATTTGACCAAATCTCACAAGGTTTGACCGGGGCTTTAAAAATAGGTTCATCTAGGCTTGCCGCCTCCGGTCGTCTAGGCTCATCGCACTCCCCCAAATCGATTCTAGGGTTTAGCCCTCCACTCCCAAACCAATGACTGCTGTCGCTCCGTGGTATGCCTCGATCGCCGCCACTGCGCGTTCATCGCAACATGGACAAGCAAAAATGTCGCGCGGAGACGCACTCCGAGTGGTCAGCCACAGGCCCTAGCGATGGGCTACCTCTCATGTCGTGCCCAAAGTGCCAAGCCACGATGATCTGGGCCATGTTCGGGAGCTCGAAGAATCGAGAAAAGGAGTACTACAAATGCCCTAGAAACGAAGGGGTAAGAAACTCCCTTTTCTGTTGAATTTGGTTTTTGGTTTTGCTGGGCAGTTTATGGTTTTTGTTGCTCCAGGTGTATTCAGGTGAGTGCAACACATTCATGTGAAAAGACCAATACCTGAGCCATTTGAGTGGGCTGCATCCTGGACGCCTACATCTTATCGGACAGCGGAGGAGATGGAAATGAAGTGGTTTTCATAGTGGACCACCATGTATTAAACAACATTTTGCTGTGATGAAGAGCTCATTGGACCAGATCAAGACTTCATTGGATGAGATAAACAATTCACTCAGGAAAGCCACTTCTGGAGATGAAAAGTTAAAAATGGTTGTAGTTGCATTTGTATTCTTGCTATTAGGAATTTGCATTGAGAAGATTGTCAACTGATTTCCTAATTTAGTTATCTTCAAGCTTTTGTAATATAATATCTAGTTTGTATAAACTATGTCTGAAATAGGAAATAAAATCTGAAAAGATGTCTCAGTGTACATTTCAGCTGGAATATTGGAATG
The DNA here is from genome assembly GCA_036346405.1 of Phyllostachys edulis. Taxonomy (NCBI): domain Eukaryota; kingdom Viridiplantae; phylum Streptophyta; class Magnoliopsida; order Poales; family Poaceae; genus Phyllostachys; species Phyllostachys edulis. The sequence continues at coordinate 15,704,735 of CM070568.1, forward strand.
CATTTCAGATGGTTCATACAGTTGATAGTTGGATGCATGGTTCTCTTGTTGCAATTGTGACTCTGAAACTATGGTCAAATTAATATCAGAAAATACAACAAAGTGTCAAATTAACATCAATCTTACATATCTATGTCCACATTACAACAAACTAACAAAACAAAAACTACTCCTCATCGCTATCTATCTCAGGAATTGCGTGATCTTCATTATCACTACAGTACTGCATGTAAGTTTTTTCGTCTTTATCAGACTCGCAATTGACATCATCCACTTGGTTGCGAGCATTTTTCAACAACACTAGCATGGACAGTATGACACTCTCCATCATCAGCATGTAAATTTTTAGAAATAGGTTCATTTTCTTGTACTGGACATTGTGTACAGTCATCATCTTGGTATGTAAGTTCCTTCTCAGTTTCTGCTTCGGTGACACTCCACAAATGCCTATGCTCAAACTTTTGAACAACTCTCCAGTCTCCACCAAACTTTGTGTCCTGCAAGTAAAATACCTTTGTTGATTGTGCGGCTAGAATAAAAGGATCTCCTTTGTACCAGTAACTTGCAGTGTTGATGCTTTTGAAATATCCATCATCTTTCAATCTTGTCTTCTTGCTATCAAGATCAAACCAGCCACAACGAAATAAAACAACTGTTCGATGAACGTCTTGGCTTGAGTTATATCAGAATCTCGATAATGTCTTGCAGACAACCATAAAAATCAATATGCTCACCATTATGTGTACCCTGAACCATGACTCCACTGTTCTGAGTCTTTCTATTTTTTCACGGTCAATTGTGTGATATCGAACACCAACAACAATACATGCTGAATATAATCTCACTTGCATATCTAGTTGGCATGCCGATGAATATAGGTCATCACTGACCTCTACTCCTTCCACATAACGCAGTCTTGCCATCTGGATAACAAAAAGGTCAGCATGATGATAACCTATACACCTGATCAGAGTTCCATCCAAAATTGCAAAGAAAACTCATATGCTTCTTAAACCATGTGGCAAATTCATGCTCTAGCCTTTTTTCCACATCATGACTACCTTCTTTCTCTAACTCTTGTCTACATAACCTGCATAGTGGCTTTAGAAATTACAGATAAATAATGTATTATATCTGAAACAAAACTCAAAAGTGTTGGAAGGGATCACATACTCCATAAATGGTTGAACCTCAGGACAATTGTTGAGCACATACCAAACCATCTTGTCATAATCACCTTCAAGATATGTCATCCTTGAGGCTCCAATTAAATGAACACCATGCTGAAAAACAGAAAGGTCACCTTCTTTTAAGTCAACACGCTCTCTATTCCTGCTCTCTTGATTGAATCGTGTGTCCACATCATTCAAGTATCTTGAGCAAAAAGTTAAACACTCAATAGCAACATATGCTTCTGCAATGGATCCTTTAGGTCTAGCCCTATTCCTCACAAAACGCTTCAGTGTACATAGCCTTCTTTCCACTAGGTACATCTAGCCATATTGCATTGGGCCTCTTAGGATTGCTTCATCAAGTAAATGGACAACCAAGTGCACCATAACATCAAAGAAAGCAGGTGGAAAATTTTCTCAAGCTTGCACAAAATGATTGGGATTTGAACTTTCAATTTATGCAGAACATCTAGCTTTAGAGTTTTGCAACATAACTGCTGAATGAAATTTCCCAATTCAGCAACTGCTTCATATATCTCCTTACTCATGATTCCTCGTAGGGCAGCAGGTAAAATTCTTTGTACAAGAATATGACAATCATGAGTTTTTAAGCCTAGCACTTTGCATCCATCCGCACTAATACATTTTGCTAAGTTAGAAGCATATCCACCTGGAAATTTCACCTCTCTTATAAATTCAAAAAATTTACGCTCTTGGTCTTTTTTTCATTTCATGCGGGGCTTTAGGGATACTGTATGAATCTCCTTCATACTGCAAGTGTAAAAAAGATCTTATGCCCATGTCTTCCAAATCTAGCCTAGCACTGACTGTGTCCTTTGTCTTCCCATCAATGTTGAGAAATGTACCAAGCAGGTTGTCACATATATTTTTTTCAAGGTGCATTACATCAAGATAGTGCCGCAGCTTCAGACTCGACCAATATGGTAAGTCAAACAAACAAACTCTTCAAGTGTAAACTTGACCATCAGCTTGCCGCTTTCTCTCATTACCGCTTTGCGGATGCTTTTCTGGTCTAACATCTCTTACATTGTCCAGTTGTTGTAGCAGCTCCTCTGTACTAAGTTCCCAAGGCTTCGCACGGGTTTCATTCTCACCATTAAATTCTTTCCTTTTTCTCCACGGATGATCCCTTGGAAGGAAACGACGATGGCCAATGTAACATATCTTATGCCTTAATTTCTTTGAGCAGGGATCTTTGTCACAACGCACACATGCATAATAACCTTTTGTGGTTCGTCCTGACAATGTGCCCAATGCTGGATAATCATGAATGCACCATAAAATTACAGCATGTAGATCAAACATACTAGCACTACATGCATCATAAGTACGGACACCCCTTCCAAAGCTCCAGCAACTCTTCGATGAGAGGCTCCAAGAACACATCAAGATCCTTTCTGGACATTTTGGACCCGGGATCGAGAGGGCCATCATGAAGTTGGACTGCTCCATACATGCCTGTGGTGGTCCGCTAGGCACGACAAATCCGCCACATGCTATAGGAGGAGCTCATGTTGCCAAATGGATTGAAACCATGTGTAGCAAGGCCAAGTCTCATGTTCCTTACATCTTTTGCAAACCACCCATATTTTCTGTCGAAGTCTTTCCATGTCTCACCATCAGCAGGATGGTTGAGTTCATTGTCCACAGGTTGCCACTTCAACTTGTGCCATTCTGCCTCCTCCACTGTATTTTTGGAAGCAAACATCCTCTTCAGCCTTGGAATCAATCGAAAATGCCACAATACCTTCACAGGAATCTGCTTCCTTCCTTCTGCATCTTTCCATCTAGATTCACCACATATCGGGCACTCATCATTGTTGGCATACTCCTTTCGAAATAAGACAATTATTCTTGCAAACATGGATTGAATCATATCCAAGTCCTAATGCACGAATAAAGTTCTTTCCTTCATTGTAAGATGTGGGAAGAAAGCAAGTCGAACGCAATGAAAACAATGACTTCAAGAATGCAGATGAATACAACATTACTGATTCGATAGAATGACTTGATATGAAGTAACTTCACAACAAATGTAAATCTTGAAAAATGAGCACATCCAGATAAAGTCATACCGCAACTCGCTATTACACTTCCAAACATTGAATTCATCCACCTTGTTCTTCAAATTGTATAACTCTTCTACCATATCTAGAATTCTATCATCATCGTCGTCGTCCTCATTCAAACCAACATCCTCTTCAACATCATGTTCCATAGTATCGAATGGTTCATTCTCATGCGGTGCATTTTCATGAATTCCATCATCCAATGGTTCTATATGATGGATCCACCTATTGTATGTGCTTGACATCTCATGAATATATATGTGATCCTCCACAACTCCTTGAGGTCTATGAGCCCGATTCAAACATACACGACATGGGCAACGTATTTCAGCATTCTCATCAAATCGGGCACTAACAAATTGCATTAACTCTTTCACCCCATAGATATGTGCAGTGCTAAACTGTCTGGATTTAATCCAAGATCTGTTCATCTGTCAGACACTCAAACAAGTACAAATTAATCAAAATCATTGCCCATCTATCAACCATTCAAACAAGTAAACCTTAATCAAAATTATTGTCCATGCTATTCACATCTTCATACTATTCAACTTCACAAAACATAAATATTTTGCAATGACCGAACGACTTGTAAAATTAAGTGTATTCTAAATTCTCAAATTGGTAATTCAGTGGCATATACTCAAGTTAAACAATAGACCAGCTAAAAACGCACAAAATCTACAATAACACTATTATTCAACCAAACCCGAGCCACTAAGAAGCAACAAAAGGAGAATGGAGGGCATCCTTACCTTCAATTGAAGACTACAATTGAGAATGGCCTATGTCTGGCCAGATCTGGGTGTCGACCTGTGTGGCGGCTGACCGCCGTAGCAGCTGTGGCCATGCCACGGAGCTGTGGTAGTGGCGCAACGAGCATGGGACGAGCAGCCCTCGCCGGCCGGGGCAGAGCCGTCGCCAGCGGGAGTCGCAGTCGTCATCAGCGGGAGTCGCAGCCATCCCCTTTGCTCAGTCGTTCAAACACAGTGGCCGCCACCGTGCTACTGGTTTTTCTTTGTAAGTCCCTGCCTCGTATGTAATAGCTTATTTAGATATTCACATACGATTTCAACTAATTCCTCTCGATGGTGCAGTGGTGTTGCAGCAACTTGCGATGCAACAGGTCCCCGGTTCGAAGCCTGGGAGCTGGTTTTTATTTGTGCGTGCCACATTACATTTTGCACCACTTCCTGACATGTGGGTCCCACTTCTGTTCGTCCACGATGACAACAAATCAGCTTGTCACCTGTGTAACTTTATCCAAAAAAAAACTCCAAGAGGATTACGACGATATGAGATTGTCACCTATGTAACTATGACAAAGCAATGGCGTCACAATGCCAAACGCCCTGTTTATTACAATTTGAGATTTGGGAGTTAGTGACGATTTTGATATTTTTTGTCACTACAAGTAGGGTCCCAGCCCCGGGATGCTCTTTATGACGTTGCTGCCGAAAAACATCATAGAATATGGACAGATAATGACGATTTACCTAGTTGTCATAGAAATTTTGTCATAGTTTAGCAGATTTCTTGTAGTGTTGCCTTGCCCTATGCATGACCATACTACCCTCCCCTTATCCCCTTCACTCTCGCAACTCACTATTTGGCTATGGCCATGATCTAGTCCAACCGTATGCCAATCATACTCCTTACGTATATTTTTGGGAAAGTGTACAATTAGTGTTTTTATCTATTCTCTTGGACTGTGTGCCCAATATTCTATATTTAAGTTCAATGGGTTACTTATATTTGTTTATATAATTAATGTGTTTACAAGGCAATTTTAGTTAATTGGTTGGGTAACTTATATAGATAGCAAGTAAGCGAGATGGCGACTGCACCGTCTTCGCCACCGACATCGACGTCGTCGAATGCGTCTGGATCTCCAAGCAAAGTGGTACGTAAGCGAGATGGCAAAGGAATATCGAAATTGCCTGTGGGCCGACTGACCATTACGGAGGTCAGTGCCTCTAGGGTCCCTCTGAGTCCCAAGAAAGCAACGGCAAGATTCCGGACCATCTACGAGATACTTGAAAGGGAATAGGTCCCCATCACCACACCAAGCTGGAAGTCTCTAACGGACATAGAGAGAGGCCAGCTGTGGACTAAAATTTTATGCTTGTTCACTATCCCAAAAGCAGACCAGGCATGCGTGCAACAGCAAGCGTTGCTCGCGATGTGCCACGCGTGGAGGACCTTCAAGAGCACGCTTGTCACGAAGTACGTGAACACGGGTCGGACGCCCTTCACAAAGTATCGATTTTTGTCACGGGATATATGGGACGACTTTGTGCAGATGAAGACGACGGCCGAATTTCAGGAGCAAAGTGTGGTGCACAAAGCTATCCAGACACAAAACACTCACCCCACAAACTCGGCAAAGCTGGGTACGCGGGTAAAACAACAGAATGGGTGGCGCAGGACAAGAACGCAACCAGGCCATTTGCTGAGATCACAGACGAGCGTGCCCAAAGCTAGTTAAGAGCGAGGGCACCAGTCACGTCTTCAGGCGGCATCTCTTTCACAAACCCAGCAGACGAGGCAGTGTCCCAACGTTTGGTAAATATGTCAAACTACCTAGTTGTTAATAAGTCCATAACTTTATAGTATCTATAATAACATGATGACCTCTTGCAGCATGCATTGACTACTGAATCTTCCCAAGGCTCATTTGAAGCAGACAGGGAGAAGGATATACTATCTACGGCCCTGAAAAACAAAGAGCAGCCGGGTCGTTCGCGAGGCGTTGGGGTTTACATACCTTGGAGTAATGGATTCCGACACGACTCTGACACGTATAGGAGTAGGAAGAGATCCAAGACCGAGCACGACACATGGTTGGAACAGGTGCTTATTGCAAAATTTCAAGGATAGATAACAAGACTGCAGGATCAAATAAATCAACTCCTCAACCAGTCGCAAGCCGCCCCGTTATTTTAGGAGCCAGTCCTCCTCAACATCGGAGTAGCATCGCATCCACTCCAAATTCTGAACATGACGATGTCCAATTACCTATCGACGACATCAAGGTAATGTACATCTCTGGTGGAATGCTCCAAAGATAGACCTATAGGATGCCTTAGCTAATTGCGTATCATTTTGTAGGAGCCGACGCCTTGCAAGCTCCAAGTGAGGATGGTTGGGTCTATTTCTATTGAGCTCAAGGGGATGGTGTATCCACACCAGAAGGACAAGATAAAGACGGTGCCCACCGGTGCGAGGTTACGCCAAGGTCCAGGTGGACATGGTTCATGACAATTTCATGGCCATCCCGCTGGAGATTCGCCCGAACAAAGACATCAGAACACTAGGGGATGCCATGCACACTTTTATCCAGTGGCCCAAGAAGGACATCGCCCTGGACCCAGCAGTGCCGCGACCTCGACGCGACCATTCTTCTCCAACAAGACCCTCGATGACTCCACCTCAACCTTCACTTCAGAAGGCCACCTCATCGGTTCCCGTGGAGAAGACACTGAATGAACAAGAAAAGCGTGTTGCCGTATCAGTTCCCGAGTCGTCTCACAGGAAGACGTGTAACGGGATAGTCGCTAAGGCCAAATCAAAATAGAAGAACATTAAGGCACCTCCCAAGCCTTGGAAATACTCCCTTGGAAGTCTATTGGCCCCTGACACAGTATTATCTCGCGCTAGAGTAGGTTGTCAGGCTGTGCAATACTGGAATCCCTGTCAGATACACGAAGGAGCATTTCTTCCACGAGCCAGGCCACTTCATCGTGGGCTTCAACGACTTATTCGACCTATTCATCCTCGATGCCCTCGACGCCTCGCTTCTACGATGCTGGACACTATAAGTGTGTACAATCAAGTTCTACATTCACGTAATACTGATAAATATCACAACTCATTGCTTATGTATAGATACATGATATAAAAAAGCCCGAGAATGATCCGAACCGGTGGGTTTCCTCGACCCAGACGTGGTCTCTGAGCAAACCATCAACAAAGATGCATCCTACGTTGAGAAATACATAACGACGGGATTGCTTGCTCAGGACGATAAGGACTACATAGTGGTGCCCTACAACCAAAAGTAAGTGCTTCACTACTTGCTATATAAATTTCATTTGTACTTTATACGCAGCAGGAACTTAGGATTAATGACTATAGCGACATACATGAGTAGGTACCACTGGATCATGTTAGTCATTATACCAAAGAGGAACAAGGTAATATACCTTGATTCCCTACTCAACAAAACCCACGACTTCACCCTTGTGACAGGAATACTCGACAGGTATGCTCATTTCCTCCATACATAACTCTATTGTAGTCTTCCTTCATTTGAAATGGCCGAGGATAACTTTTTAGAATCATGTAGGTCATTCATCGTCTATGTTGTCGACAGAGGGCCATACAAGGGATCGAGCATCACACTGCAACACATGACGTGATTTCTGGTACACGCTACAACACAATAATCATATATCATACTTCGTAATAATGCGTCTCGAACTGACTATACCTATATATGTAATCCTATTTTTATAGTGCTGCCAGCAAAAACAAGATCACCTATGTGCATTCTACGTTTGCAACCATATGCAGCAAATCATGAGTGCTAAGATGAAGGATCCGATGTTTGTCAATCTCAAAATAATTATTTCCTAATTATAAATTTAAATATATATGCTTACTACTTTACTCTTGCTAGCGACAGGGCTTGAACATAGATTTAGATGCACTTGTTGCGAAAGAGATCTCAGACGTTCGAGGGAAGCTCTGCGCCTTCATCAAGACAGAGATCATTAATGCCAACAGAGAGTTTCACTCCATCGACACCTCTCAACCAGCTTCAAACAATTGATTCAATTGTAATCCAATTGTAACTATAGCGACAATACCTGAACAAATTCTTTTGTAATTAATTTTGAGTTGTAAATGATCACTTCGAGTTGTCAACAATTGATTATCTGTGATGTATCTGTTTTCTGCATGCTTGTTTTCAGAGGGCATGGCTAGCAATTCCTGAGGCTAGCCAAAAATCAAAAAAAAATAGATAGGTATAAAGAACTATCACAAACGGTTTTTTGTTGAAACCGTCTGTGAAGGTATAGTATTACAGACGATTCTATTTACAAACCGTCTGTGAAGGGCTAGTATCACCGATGGGATTGGAGACATATCACAGACGGTTTGTAAATATAACCGTCTATAATATCCTACGTATCACAGACGGTTTTTTGTGGAAACCGTATGTGATACTAGCCCTTCACAGACGGTTTTTGGTGGAAACCGTCTGTGATACTAGACCTTCACAGATGGTTTCAACAAAAAACCGTCTGTGTTGTGCCTTATCACAAATGGTTCAAAAACCGTCTGTGATAACCGACTGTTATCACAGACATACAAATTCAGACGGTTCAAAAATCGCTGCGTGATGATGAGTTCGAACCGCTGCATGATAACCGATCGCTATCACAGACATACAAATTCAGACGGTTCAAAAATCGTCTGTGATGATGGTTCCGAACCGTCTGTGATAACCGACTGTTATCACAGACATACAAATTCAGACGGTTCAAAAATCGTCTGTGATGATGGTTCCGAACCGTCTGTGATCACCCTGTCTGTACTAGTGGTTCAACAATTCTTAACGAATCTTAAAGAAAAAGTTTGTCAGCAATGTTCGAAAATTCTTCACAAATCTTAAAGCAAAACGGTCGTAGAAATTAGAGATACATTCGTCTTCATTTCGCTGAATTTAAGGTGAACACCATAAATTAAGACAAAAACTACGTTTTTCAGCAATGTTCAACTATTCTTCTTCACTTCGAAATTAGGGCAATTTGAGGTGGGCATGACTCAAGTCATCCATGTGAGTAGGAATCTTGGAAACCCATCTGAAGAAGGTTTGTTAAAGAATACCATAAAATCCCTCAAGCTAGGTCGTTGACTGGTTGCTCACTAGCTAGCTTGTTCTGATCGATGGAGCAGTGAGGGTGACGTATAATACCCCACTTGTACAGCACCTGCATAGACAGAGCTAGACCTGACATATACATTCATACCTGACCGACCTTAAGAGTTAGATATATGCATCAATGCAACCAAAGCATGACCTCACGCGTGGAAGGCTAGCATATATACGACTAAGCTCTCTGGATCGTTCTTTGAACAGATTAGTGTTGCAATAAGAAGATGATATTCAGAACATTTGTGGGATATCAGGTTAAGGATAGGAATATGAAGAAAATACAGGAATTGAATGATATGTCCAATTGAATCTTATTTTTTTATAGGGAAATGAGCTTAAATTTTATTACCTATTAGCAGGATTACAATCAATCAGGGTTCTGAATTTCGGCCGAAAATCGGTGATATCGAATTTACCAGTAGGGGCCGGTAGGAATACAAATTTCGGCCGAAAATCGGTGATATCGAATTTACCAGTGGGGGCCGGTAGGAACACAAGTGCCCCCCCCCCTTGGGAAAAAAATTTGAACACCGTATCATGTATGCAGGACCGAGCAATCGAGCAAAGAAAAAAGGCTCAAGCCTGGAACTGGAAGACGAGGCCTTAGGCTGGTCCGAGCACTCGAACAGGCGAGCAAGAACTGGAAGCCGAGGTCGCATATCTCAACCCAAGTATGGATCTTTGCCTCTTTGGCCCCCTTACGTTTTTGCTCAAGCTCCGTCACTGCAAACCGGTCCCCAAAAAATCAGTTTGGATGAATTTTGTCCAAAAAATTGAATTTTCTTGAATTTTGTTCGAATTGATTTTAAAAAAACATTTAAAATCCAAAAAAATAAAAAATTTGGCCAAAATTTTCCCATTTTTAGCCAAACCGGCCTTACCATCCCCCGTTAAAAAAATTACCGATAACGAAAACCCTGCAATCAATCAGGAGGCACCACAGGAAAAACATAAGAAAAATTCCGCATGAGGTTGAACCTCTTTTATCGCGATGTCGATATGAGACTCCGTGTGCAGCAAGCTAGTGTGCATCTCTATTCACATTGAGAGAAATTTCAGAATCATGGGATGTTATGTAACTGCTAGAATTGATCCTAATAATGATTCATAGGTTGGTATTGAAGACCAGATAGAACGTAGTCAGTGTCATGAACTGTTAGAAACTTAGAATGCTGACATGACATGTCTCTTTTACACACTGCAAATTTTGTGCAGGTCTTGTTGTTTAGCAAGACTATGAATTCATGATTGCGATTGACGATCGACATTTGGAAACATTAATTTCTTCTCGCACTTCGCCATCTTATCTGTCCTGAGCAGGGTTCATAAATTCGTTTTTAAAAAAAATTCGTTGGTGGCCGAAATGACCGAAATTTCGGAATTTCGGTGGGTTTTCAAACTGGTTTAAATCAAATTTGAAACTAAAATTTGAAATAATGGCACCAGGAACCAGGAACCAGTATGTGGTCGGTCGGGAAACTTCCGGCGTGCTGTCTTTGCCGACGAGCCTCCCACGTGGATCGTCTCTTCTTCGAGCCGCAGCTGCTCCCGTCGCCAGCGTTCCCATTGCTGACTTCACTGGCGTGTGGAGGCGTAGCCACCTGGCCGCTTGTTTGCTTGTCCCGTCGCCGGTTCGCTTGCGCATCGCCTGCTCATCCGGATCCGCGCCGCCGCTCTAGATCAGGTCGCCTAGGCGACGGAGCTGGCTTATGGGGCGGGGCTGTGGTATGGCCGTAGCAAGGCGTACGAGCCGCGCACGCCGCTGATGGTGATAGCCACGTATGGCAGCAGCAGCGATGGTCTCGCCATCGCTGGCTCGATGGTCGCGTCGGCGACGCCAACCGCCGCTGGCGTGGACGGCGCCTCCGCGCTCCACTACGCAGCCTTCGGCGGCTCGCGCAACGCCGTCATCGTCGTCAAGTTGCTTTTGGCCACCGGCGCCGACCCGATCACCCCCAACTCCGCCGGAAGTTTCCCGACCGACCACATACTGGTTCCTCCGGCTTCGCCGGACGTCCTGGGCGATCTTGAGATGTTCCCTCCTTGGTCGCCGTCGAGACCTCGATGGCTTCGGGCGCGTCGTCCCCGCCGGATGGTGGAGAACAGGGGAGGAATCCCTAATCCTCCCCCTTGCCTCCTTTTCTAATGGGCCAACGAGTCTAATGGGCCGAGGGGTTACAGCCCAAAACCGAGAGAGTAAAAAAAATTGATGTTGCTAGTATGTGCTGCTCCTTTGTGTCATTGCTTCTGTTGCGTCCATCCAAATCCGTACCACTCAATCTTTGAGTTCGTCTAAACCATGCGAGTCCACAAATTTATTGTCAGTCATAAAAGTATAGGAATTGCCTTATGCATGGCAGCATCCGCCGCTCCCGCTCTTTTTTCTGAGCCACGTGCAGATTGTAGAAGTCGTTATGATGCCGCCGCTTTCTTAGCCGCCACCACGCTTTTTTTCGCGCCGCCGTCGTCTTAGGCTTCGATCTGCGCTGTCATGCTTCCACCTATTCCTATGCGACTTGATTTGACAGCTCTCTCTATTCATGTCGTTTTCATCATCTTCTTCGTCGTGTTGCTGCGGTCGACTTTTTAGCCCCTGCACCTTGTGCTTTATGGGCTGTTGCACGACCCCGGATGGAGGAGATCTTTTGATACTCGACATATTTTTCAAAAGCTGCATACTATGACGACATTATCAAAACTCGGACTTCGGATTTTCCATATTTTAGTGTCAACCCTTTTCCAAATGCAACGCTATTGCATACGCCTTGCATTTGAGGGGGTGTTAGAATAGAGACTCTTTTATATTTCCTTATCTGTCTTTTATATTACCTTATCTGTATATAACATGCATCCTTGTACGTCCTATATATATTGCCCATTAAACCTCCTCAATATACACACAATATTCATAACAATCTCAACCCATGTTTGTATTTCGAGTGAGTACCAAACTTCTCTCTCTAGCTTAGCAATAAACACTGACGTACCCAACACCGTAGCAATAGCAATCACGTCGGATGTTGTGCTTTCGCTGCGCCATGTTCCTGACCTTTGGGGAGGAGAGGAGAGGACGACACGTGGTTCAGACACTCTATCTACAACCCTAAACAGAGCGAGAGAAGCAAATGCTTGCTTGGTCAAGTTCACTGCTCCGTGCTTCTCCTTACTCCACGCCTCTTAGCTTCAGCATCCGATCCGACGGAACCCCTACTCCGCCGTCCCCCTCCGTTTACGCCGCCGCCGCTTCTTCCTCAAGCAGCATCTGATCAAAGTGCCACACCGCACCCCTGCAACAAACAAGGAAACAATAACAACTGACTGAACCAGAGACCAAAGATACAGCAGCAACACACTAACCATGCCCCTTGCCCACTCTTCAGAGCTGCGCCACGTACCTACTCAGAGATCTTCTCGATGGGCTCAGCCTTTCACAACAAACAGATACTTTTCAGCTAAGAATTATTTCAACAGAGCATGAGCAGGCAGCAGAGCCTACTCGAACTTTGGATCGGTTTGGAGGTTTTACCTGCTCCTCAAGGAATTAACTCTCAATGAAGTCGGTCAGCTGAGGACCGTTGCACCGTGATGCTACCTGTTCATTTTGGGTGAACACATTTTACAACTTCTCGTGTAGTACTACATATACTACTGGATTTAAGTAGGATAGTCAACTATTCAATACTTTATAAAAACACGTTTTAAATCTATCTTTCTGCCTTATTGCAAAAAAGACAAGCTTACACTTTGCAGGTTGTGCAACTTCTCATATACCAGCTTTTCAAGAACCAAAACCAACTCCATAGCTGAAATCACAAGTGCGGCACAAGTTCAAACATGCGATACATTGGCCCTGTTTGTTTAGACTTTTTCTTTGGCTTATAAGCAAAAAAAAAACCTAAGCTTAAACAAAGGGGTGGCTTTTTCATCGAGCTTATAAAAAGCTTAAGCCATTTTAAACCTAAAAGCCATAAGCCAGAGGAGAGATACTTTTTTTGGCTTTTGTGGAATAGAATAACCGTTTGCCATTGAAGTTCGCTGAAATTACCTGCAAAATGCCATTGTATATAAGTTAAAATCCTTTTGTTTTTTTTCCTGTTCCATCCTCCTCTCCCTCGATTGTCCCCGATTCTTGGTTTCCGCACCGCCACCTCAAATACCCGCCCCCTCCTCCCCCTTGCCCAACGCCTCCCTCCCCAACGCCGTCGCCCCCTCCTGCTTGCTTGCCGCCTGGCCCTTCCTCGTCCGACACCACCTCCTCCAATAAGTCTCTGTCTCGGTGACAGTTCAAACATCAAGGTGTTGTTTAGATGTCACCTCTTTTGATTGAGGAAGAAGGACTCCTATCATGAGATTAAGGGATAGTTTATCATTGCATTTTGTGCTTCGATCTAAACTGAGTGGTGTAGTGTTATCATCATTAATGGTTTCCTGAGTGGTGTCGGTTTCTTCAGAAGCATCATCAAATATTCATCAAGTTTGAGCACAATCAATGAGGTATGTAGTGTTATCACTTCTGCCGATCCCCAATTCACTTCTGCCGATCCCCAGTTCGATTTGAGCACAATCAATGAGATATGTAGTGTTATCATCATTAATGGTTTCCTGAGTAATCTTGTTTTCAAAATTACATTACTACTGGAGAAAGCAATCTTGTTTGTAATTTTGTTTTCAAAATGCCATGACTACTTTAGTAGGGCTAGATTGTGCTACATTGTTTTCAACCTCTAGCAGTAGAGGAGTGATTGTGCTACATTGTTTCTGTGAGTTCATGCTAATCTCCTTTTACAGGAGTGATTGTGCTATAATGCTGCCCCATATAAAATAAGCACAATCCTTCAAAGCATATGTACCCTCATTGTAGATTAATAATGTGATTTATCAACCTCCAAAACTTTCCCTTCCCTTTTATATCCTAAATTACTTATGTATGGATCAACACTTGATCAACATCTATTGGATATTCTCTGTTCTAAAGGCATACGTAGGGTTGTGTCAATATTTGATCAACATTTGTTGAGTATGCTGCTTGCAAGAAGCTTTTTTTTCTCCTGTTCTACTATTTTTAGTTTTAATCATTCTGTAAATTGTATAGATGAAACTAGTTGCTATCAGCAAGGCAAATTGGGATACATTTGGCAACAGGGCATTTTGTCAGATCTGTGTTGAGGAAGTTGCTGCTGGGAATAGACCATTGGGATGTTTGAATACCACGGTTACAAAACCTCAAAAAGAAGTTCTTTGAAAGGACGGGGAAAAAGCACGACAAAAGACAACTAAAAAATAGGTAGGAAGTGTTAAAGAAATAATACAAATTGTGGAACAATTTGAAACAAAAAGCAACTGGGCTAGGTTGGAATCATCAAAAAGGAACTATATCTGCATCCGATGCTTGGTGGAAGTAGCACAAGGTAGTCATTGGAGAAACATCTATTTATTAATGTGTATTATCTCATATTTTAATTTATGCTAACTGCAGTCATTTTTATTTTCAGCAATATCCTAAACATTTTCGTGATGGACCACCTGAGAATCTAGATGATATGAACTGCATGTTTGACAAGGCTCATATCACGGGTAACACTTCAGCCATCCCGGGTGAGCCTACACAAGAAGACCAACCCATTGTGGACATTGATTGTTCGGAGGACGGCGAGGAAGACACCGCTGCTGATGTGGAGAACAATGAGGTCGTCTGCACAAAACCGAAGGTCGTTGCGAAGCGTAGGGCTAATAATATTAATCCTAGCCCAAAGAAAAATAAGAAAAATCCCATAGCTAGGGATTTCAAGCGCATGGTGGACATTATGGCAAAAGGCCCTATTCAGAGTGGTCCATCTATAGCGGATGCTATGGATATAGCTATTCAAGCTTGGGTAGTAGAAGGAAGTGATGAACACTTTATTGCAACAAGGCTCTTTACTAAACTAGAAAATCGGGAAGTGTTTGTCACTATGAATACCAATGAAGTAAAGATGAGTTAGCTCAGGAGGATGTTTGGTCTCAAGATGAAGAAAGATTAGATTTTTTTTTTGTTCTTTTTTAATTTGAAAACTATTCGGTGATGATTATGTAAGGGGTTGAAACTATTCAGTTATGTTGTACTCGTATTATTGTTACCTTCTAATGTGTTCTCAATTAAACCATAATGGGGTTGAAACTATTCAGTTATATCATACTCGTATTATTGTTACCTTCAAATGTGTTCTAAATTAGATTGCCATGTTCGATGTTACTAATCATTGTTATTATTTGTAGATGAGCTCATCAAGTGACATTGATGGTTCAACCACTGAGAGTGATATTGATGGTTCAATCACTGAGAGCGATTTAAGCGAAGATGACATCGAAAAAACAAAAAAAGAGAATGTTATCATTTTAGGATTTTGTTGCAGCAGCTGGTTATGTAGGTATACACTACTACGACACTTACCTAAACAAAAAGGAGAGGAGACAACCACTCCAGACTGGTTATGAATGGGTTGTTGAGCAGGGTGATGAGAGAGATTGTTACTCGATGTTCAAAATGAGTAGGGCTGTTTTTGATAGTTTGCATGAAACATTGTTTGCAAATTATGGTTTGAAATCAACTAGAATTATGGTTTGAAATCAACTAGGACTATGACTTCTGTAGAATCTTTGACTATGTTTTTGTGGAAAGTTGGTGGCCCTTAGTCAGTTAGTCAAGTTCAAAACCGCTTCGAAAGGTCAACAAAAACAATCAATATAAAGTTTGGTGAAGTCTTGCAATGTGTCTATCTTTTATCTGAAGATAATATTAGACCGATGGATCCGGAGTTCACAATAGTGCATCCAAGACTTGAAGATAACTGCTTCGCGCCTTATTTTAACAACTGCATAGGTGCAATTGATGGCACACATGTACCTGTTGTTGTTCCAGCATATGAGCAGGTTGCCCACACTGGTCACCATGGATATACGTCTCAAAACATGATGGCAGTGTGTGACTTCTACATGAGGTTTACCTTTGTTGTCGCCGGATGGCCGAGTTCAACGCATGACACAAGGATTTTCAATAACACTTTGGACAAGTATTCGAATCGATTTCCACATCCTCCTAAAGGTACTATGCTTCTTTAATCATATAATTAATTATTATGATAACCTTCCTGATTTGTATTGTCAATATTTATATGTTTCATGTATGTAGGGAAATACTACCTTGTTGATGCGGGTTATTCCAATCGAAAGGGCTATCTAGCTCCTTACAAAGGACAAAAGTATCATCTACCAGAATTTCGCCATGGTCGACAACCGAGTGGGAAATACGAGGTGTTCAATCACGCTCACTCATCTCTTTGCAATGTAATTGAGCATTCTTTTAGCATATTGAAGATGAAATGGAGAATCTTGTTGGCTTTGTCAAGTTATAAAATGAAGATTCAAACAAAAATGATAATTGCATGTATGGCGCTACACAACTTCATCCGAGATAGTGCTTTACGTGATGAACTTTTTGAGAGATGTGATCTTGACAAAGATTATGATCCAAACAATACACAAACTAGACCATTTGGAGGGCACGGTGTCAATGGATTAGCAATCGATGATGGAGATATGAGTGTCTTTCGTGATAGCATTGCTACTTCTTTAATGGCTGCAAGAGGATAAATATATTACAATAATATGATATGATCGAATATTATTTTGTTTGGTTAGCTAATATATGTCTTTATATATTAATTTCTTTCATTGTGCAATGTTCAAAATTAATACATGCTTGTACGAGCGAAATCTATTTTGTTTCATATGTACACTTATGTATCATCATATTTACAAATCCCATGCAAAAATATGTTTAAATACATACTTAAAAGATCATTCAAACCTTCAAGGGCAATTCAGACTTTTTATCCTTCACACAACTCAATAAGCCAACATCCTATAAAAAGCCAGATTACCAAACAACAAAGCTTGGCTTAAAAGCTCAGAGGCTTATAAGCCGATTAAGCCAAAAAGTCGGCTTTAAGCTATAAGCCAAAAAGCATAAGCCTAAACAAACAGGGCCATTAAATGGTTACAGACAGGGTTTTCATTACCGGTATTTTTTTAACAGGAGGGGAGCTAGTAAGGCCGGTTTGGCCGAAAATCGAAAAATTTAGGCCGAAATTAAAAAAAAATGAATTTTTTGGATTTTAAATTTTAAAAAATCAAATTCGAATAAAATTCAAGCAAATTCCAATTTTTTGGACAAAATTCATCCAAACCAATTTTTTCAGGACCAGTTTGTATTCCCACTGGCCCCCACGAGTAAATCCGATATCACCGATTTTCGGCCGAAATTCGGAACCCTGGTTACAGATAACAGTTCAAGGCTTCTACATCAATAAGGTTCCATCAATCCGCAACTCGACAATTTTGATCAAAAACATGTAAGGATTGAAAAAGGCAAACAGCAAACCAGAGAAATTAACAGAACTCGGAGAGAGAAAAGCAAGTTAAGCATGTTTTGTTACATGATATCATTTTCATTTACCTTTTTGGTGTTTTTAGAGGACTTTCTTTAGTGCAGTTTAAACAAAGTCCCCAACAAAAGTAGATCCCTTTGTAGTATTGAAGACCAGATAGAACGTGGTCAGTGTCATGAACTGTTAGAATGCTGACATGTCTCTTTTACACTATGCAGATTCTGTGCAGGTCTTGTTGATTAGCAAGACTATGAATTCATGATTGCGATTGACGATCGACATTTGGAAACATTAATTTCCTCTCGTACTTCGCTATCTTATCTGTCCTAAGTCAAGATCCTGTGCAACGAGATGACAAGACTAGGAGCATGCATGCAACCAAGCAATCGAACAACATATGCAACATATACCTAACCCCACTTAGGCCCCGTTAACTCGATGCGACAAACAACGAGAACTAGTATACTGTTTCTTCTCTAATTTTTCGAGATGGGTCATGTGCAATATGTATTTTCCAAAGACCTGAATGAGCGTGATTGGCCTAGGATTAGTTGGATGAGGGAATTTGAACCAAATCCTAAGCACAATCTAGCGTTGAACGGTACTGACAGTAAGAAACTTGTTACATAATACGGTAATTACAAATAGAACTCAACTGAGAAAATGCTAATTCATTCACCACGACTCAACAGTGGCCAGCATGTCTTCTTCCTTGGGTTGTTGTCATTACCAAAGTGGTGATGGCACGGTGCACCACAGTTGTACTGCAAATGCTAATACTAAACGTAGTAATACGTAGGTCTACGCCAATGGTGAATGCGAACAGTGGAAGATATAAGTTCCTCCTGTACTTGCACCGACCGGAGGCATATATGACGAATCATGGAACCAAATCTGCAGCAGTACGTAGCTAAGACACCCCCAAAATGATTGCCACGGGGTGAGAGGTATCCATACCGACAGTGAGCGAGTAGCCAATTGAGTGATTGGGCATGTGCATACAAATTAGAATCTGCGTGATATACATGTTATATGTTATATAGATTGATCATCCTGAAATGCATCAGGTAAGAAAATTCCTAATAAAATGAGGATGTGCATTCGCAGTCTGAGCCATGTGAGAGGAGATATGGATCCAACAAGCAAGCTTCGCTCCCTACTCCTTGTTTCCTTAACTGTTAATGGTATATAGTTACATACTTGAACAAAGAAGAAACTCTTGAATCAAGATTACACTTCAGTTCAATAGAGTTTTCAGCAATTAGCACCATAATAGAAGTGGGAGGACACCAGTGGATCCATGGCAGGCTGAGAAGGTTCCTTGGCAGAAAAATCACATGCGTCCTGTCAAGAAGTCGCTCGCATCACTTAACGAGCAAGTACCTATCCATTCATTGCCCTGAATGGGGGCCAATCGTCCAACAACATAGGCAGGCTCTTTCAATTGTGCAATGCAGCACATCACACACAGGGCATGGACCATGTAAGCATCTTTAGATCGATGTGAGATCATCTGGGGAAAAATCATGGATCGAAAATTAGATTTTCTGTTGATAAGGACATGGACGGTTTGCGACGTGACTTCATTGCATAACTGCGGGCTTGAAAAAGATGTGAAAATCCATTGTGTGTGGCTGTTGCACGCAATGATAGTGTCACTGGCAGGTGGGTCCACGTGGTTGCAACCCCATCCAGGCTTCTCATTCTGATTCTACAATAGGGTGATTTTTAGTTAGGATTTCTATAGGAGATGGCAATGAAAACAAGCAATGATGAAAGTAACAAAAAAACAAAATACTTAGCCTGGACAGTGGACAATGAGCTCCAAAGTTGGCTCTAGTCAGTCAAGTTCACTACCAGAAATACGTTATTTTCCGAGTGCGTATATATGTCCCGAGTGTATTATCAGAAACACTCGGGAGTCTCCCAAGTGCCCCAATATGCACTCGGGAACATAATAAACACTCGGTGGAATTTTATGTTCCCGAGTGTTTTTTTATTACACTCGGGAGACGAAGATAGGGCAGCACCCGCCCGCTCGAAAACGGGATTTCGACGCATTCAGAACAGGGGAAAGTTGTTTCCTGAGTGCATATGTGGGTGACACTCGGAACAAAAGTGGCACTTGGGAGACTACCAATTAGTAGTGGCGCCAAATTTTCCCCCACCTGCGTGCACAGTGCTAACCCTAACACGCATTCCCCAATATCCCAACCCCACCGCCATTCAGCTTTCTCCTCCTCGTCGCCACACCCAACCCCGCCGCCACACCCTCCTCCACCGCCTCCGCCTCGTCGCCACCCCCGACCCCGGTGCCACACCCTCCTCCACCGCCTCCCTCTCAGATCCAGCGCGCATCGCCTCCGTCGCCCTACCTCCTCCACCGCCTCCACCTCGTCGCCACACCCGACCCCGCCGCCCCTCCACCGCCTCCGCTGCCCCCCTCCTCCACTGCCTCCGCCTCGCTGCCACACCTGACCCCGCTGCCACACCCTCCTCCACTGCCTCCCTCTCAGATCCAGCGCGCGTCCTCCTCGTCGCCACACCCGACACCGCCCCCCCCCCTCCTCCACCACCTCCGCCTCTCCCACTCCTCCACCACCTCCACCTCTCCCCCTCCTCCACCGCATCCACCGCCTCCGCAACAGCCGACGCCGGCCGCCTCCTTGTCTACCACCGCCGCACCCGACGTCGACGTCCCGCCCCTCTTCCGTCGTCTGCGTCGTCGTCAGTCGCACACCTCCATACCCAACAGCATCGTCATCCTCCTCCGCTGTCGCATCCTCCTCGTCTGCCACTACCGCAGTAGCCAAGGCCTCCATCCTACTCCTCATCCGCCGACAGCTGCCTGACTACGCCGCCGCGACCTCGAGTAAAACACGTCCTACAACCGATTCAGTATAAGCATTGTATTACTATTTGCTTGTTGGGGGGGGTGTGGCCTGTGGGTCAAATTGGTGCTCTTTTGTATATATTTTTTGGATTGCATCTGTTTCATGATGAGAGCAAAATGGAGTCATCAGTGTGAGTGTGGCTATACTAATGGCATCCATACTAATGATGCATTATATGAAGAACCTGCTTGTATTGTACGCTAATTATATGGATGAACTGTAGTCTGTAGAGCAGCCATGTAATTAGATGAGAATTTGAAAACTGTTTTATTTTATCTAAAGTTTTTCTGCAAATTTGTCTCTACAGAGCATCAAACAATCAACCGGAATAAGTGTAATTTGAACATAGCAACAAAAGGAAGCATTCCATGTAGCTAGTCTGCACTGACTCTGCATTTCTTACATATTCTTTTTGTAAGATATGCCAAAATACATGACCTTTTGTAATGATAATAGGGTGCATAGGGGTGGTTCTGACACTATAGGAAAGCCATTTCTCCTGCAACTAATACTAACACAACTTGCAGTATTGTATTATGAGTCCATAGTAACTATGCTAAATAAAAAAAAAGTGAAGTATTTTATAATCTATAGAGAGTTACATGCATGATGCATCTCAAAATAAAAATGAAAGTACATAAATGCCATTCGATGTAACCTTTGTTTGGCATCTTGTGAGTTGGAGAGAGAGAGATGCTTAAGAGAGTCAAATTGCAAGTGTCTTCCTTCCTTCCTTTCCTTTTCGCTGCTTCTATTATTTCTTTCTTCCTTTCTACAATGTCAATCTTTGCTTTTGGTTGCATGCCATGGCTTCTATTAAAGGATTATCGTCATCATTTGATAAAATGATTTATATATGCAAAGAAGAAACCTAAGGATAACCGTATGGATGGATCATCGTTTTTTTTTAATGTCGCCCATGCATCCAACACCATCATGCTTTAAGCTTCCTGTCTAACCCACCACACATCACCTGAAATGACTCTTCCTGTCCATTGTGGCCTTATTACTCTTCCTGTCCATTTGGTGGCAACACGTTGTTTCTATAAGAATGTGACTTGATATCCTGTTAGAGGTAAGTATGAACTTTGTAGTGTAGAGAGCTAGACCTTTTCATATAGCCTGCACTACAAAGCCTTTCAAATTAATTGAATAAATTGTCTTTTTTTTTGCACACTAGGATGGCCGAGGATCGTAGTTGGATGTACACTGAGCGTAGAAAGATGGGTGAGTACAGCGAAGAATGGATGGAAAAGACCATCGAATTTGTGGATCGAGCATTTGCTTGGAGTAAACAACTAGGTGGTGTGTTGTGCCCTTGTTGTCATTGCTCGAACACGCGGCCACAAATGAGAGCGACAATGATCGTACACTTATGTAAGTATAGATTTAGGTCACACTATACCGTGTGGATCTACCATGGCGAGTCACAAAGTAGTAGATCGGACGTGCAACACACAGAGGATGGCGGCCACAATGAGAGTAGGATAGAAGACATGATAGATGATGTGCGTGATGCATATGTGCCACCTGTAGAGGAAGAACCGGAGCCTGCAACAAGGGCTTTCTTTGATATGTTGTCCGCAACGAGTCAACCACTTCATGGGCAAACACAGGTGTCCCAACTAGATGCCATCACACGCCTAATTGCTATCAAGTCCCATATTAGCATAAGCATTGCTTGCTTTGATGCATTCTTAAACGTGTTTTGCACCCTTCTTTCAGATGGTCATAAACTGCCCCCTAACTTGTACGAGGCCAAGAAATTGATAAGCGCACTAAATATGACATATGAGAAGATAGATGTTTGTCCAAATCATTGCATGTTATTTAGGAATGAGAATGTAGACAAAGATTACTGTGATAAGTGTGGTAAGTCTAGGTATGTTGAGGTTGACTCTGGTGATGGTCAGAAGAGGCAGCTTCCTATTGGTAGAAAAATACTTTGCTATCTACTATTTGTACCACGACTGCAACGGTTATACATGTCTTAGGTTTCTGCCAAACAAATGATATGGCACGAGTATGGTCGTCGGTACCATGATGACAAGATGGTCCACCCATCTGATGGTGAAGCATGGAAACAATTTGACCGAGACTATATAGAGTTTGTGCGGAGCCTCGGAACGTTCGAATTGCAATTGCAACTGATGGGTTTAACCCATTTGGTATGGGGCTGCGCCATATAGCTACTGGCCTGTGTTTGTCATTCCCCTTAACCTCCCACCCGGCGTTTGCATACAGAAGCAGAACATATTCCTTTCCTTGATAATCCCTGGTCCTAAATACCTAGGGAAGAATATGAGTGTATTCATGGAGCCGGTGGTCGATGAATTGTTACATGCTTGGGAACAAGGTATAGTGACATATGACCGGCATCGAAACAGAACTTCACCATGCGGGTCGCGTACCACACATCTATGCATGATTTCCCGGCGTATGGGATATTTTATGGGTGGTGTGTACATGGGAAGATGCCATATCCAATCTGCAGGGAGGCGTTGCGTGGCTGTTGGCTAAAGCATGGTCGCAAGCACTCCTTCTTCGATTGTCATTGACAATTTCTTCCAATTGACCATGAATTCAGAAGTGACAGAAATGGATTTAAGGTTAATACTATTGTCCGCAATGGACCACCACATCGGCTAGCAGGTGAGGAGGTCCGTGCATGGCTAAATGCTCTCAAGCCTCTTGACGATGGAGATGGGTTCGAGAAATATGGTGAGGAGCACAATTGGACTCACATTCCAAGCTTGTGGTGGCTACCTTACTTCCATAAGCTCCTTCTTCCTCATAACATAGATGTAATGCACAATGAGAAGAATGTTGCGGAGGCCATATTTAGCACATTCTTTGACATTCCAAACAAGACGAAGGACAATGTTAAGACTCGCCTTGATCAAGAGGAGCTCTGCAATAGGCCCTCTCTCAATATGATCCACAAGGTAGCTACTGGCAAGTGGGAGAAGCCAAGAGCTAGTTATTGCCTAACTAGGGCTCAGAGGAAGGAGATTTTGGAATGGTTTCAGACTCTAAAATTTTCTGATGGGTATGCAGCAAATCTAAGGAGAGGAGTGAATTTAGCTACCATGTGCATCAATGGCCTAAAGAGCCATGACTACCACATATTCATAGAATGTCTTTTGCCTGTGATGATTCGTGGCTACGTCCCTGAGTGTGATTGGCAAGTGATGGCGGAGTTGAGCTTCTTTTATCGACAGCTATGTGCGAAAGAGATAGATCCCATGGTGATGTCAACTATGGAGCGTGAAGTACCTGTGTTGCTTTGCAAGTTGGAAAAGATCTTTCCACCTGGCTTCTTCAATCCAATGCAACATTTGATTCTCCATCTCCCCTATGAAGCTAGGATAGGGGGACCAGTGCAAAACCGGTGAATGTATCCAATTGAGAGAGAACAAAAGGAACTACGAGGCAAAGCAAAAAATCAATCGCGTGTTGAAGCGTCCATAGCGGAGGTGTACATACTTGAGGAAATTTTCCATTTCACATCAATATACTTTGCTGACAATGTTCGCACGGTGCACAATCGAACCTCACGATACAACATTGGCATCCCTCAAAATGATTGCCAACTTAGCCTCTTCACCGGAAGAGGTGACACTTCAAGCGGTGGTACTCCCAAAGTTCTATCGTGGGATGAGTGGTTGACTGCGATGTTGTACGTCTTTAAAGTGGATGATTACATTAGGTAGGCAACAATTATTTTTTTCCTAAGAATTGATGCATGGGTGTTTTAATCTACTTTTCTTGTTGTCCGTAGGGAATTTGTTGGGAACGAGTGGAAGCAACGTTGAGATCCATCCGAAAAACAAATTGAGACCCTTCTTAGGAAGGGTGCTGGGAATGGCAAACCGAATTTCCCGACTTGGTTCTATCAGAAAGTAATTTCCCTATTAGCTAGTCTCTCTTGCACATAATATTTACTAAATAAAGAGGAACTAATATATGAAACCCATTCTATTTGTCCTATAGAGCTTGAAGGACAAGTCTATGAGTAGCGAATTGAGACAAGTTGCTCAAGGATGCCACACTCGGGTGTTGTCCTATAGTACCTATGATGTGAATGGGTACCGCTTCCGAACATCGACACATGAGAGGGAGCGGCCTAATGCAACAACAATTAATAGTGGATTGGTGACTATAGGGCAGGATGGGAGCAATACAACTGTTGAATACTATGGAGTAATTGAAGAAATAATTGAACTATATTTCCATGGTAGAAAACCTCTGAAACTTATGTTATTCAAATGTCATTGGTTCCATCCGTTCAGGGGAGTCAGACAGGACACATCACTTGGGCTGGTTGAAGTTACAGATCAATCAGTCCTACCAGGCAATGACCCATTTATTGTGGCTCAACAAGCCATTCAAGTATACTAATCATGTACCCATGCAAAACTATGCGTAGTCTAGTGGATTGGTGGGTAGTACATAAGGTGCAACCATATGGTAAACTACCTACCCCTAGTGAGCAGGACTACAACATCGAGACCAACAATGGTGTTGACCTATTCTTTCAAGAAGATGGGCTGCCTGGGACTTTTCAAATAATAATTGGGGAAGAGGATGATCACATAGATGACATTCAAATCGATGCCGAGGAGGTTGTCAACGAAGAGGACTTGGAACTACTTAATCGTTTAGACATTGATGGCACCGAAGAGGATGAGGTCGAGTCAATACCTCATGATAGTGACGATGACTTTTTAGAGGGCCCTTTTGCGGAGGATCCCATTGTAGATGACTACTTCTAAACATGATCTTCTTGTACATCTTCCATCTATTTGCTGCATGGTTTTAATTTTTTGTGCAAATGTGCAACTTTCTATACGTCCTATCATTTGCATGTCGTTAAGTAGTCTAGTAGTGCCAGTGTCATTTATTGGAAAAGGATGAGTGATGCAAGTAGGTGTTTTTTATCCTATTTAAAAAGCAACTTCCTGCTTTGATCTCTCTTGCTAGTATATCCCTCTATTACTTGTGTTCTAGACACTAGCATTCCACATATAAAGACTGTTAGCTTTGTAATTAAGATGTGATTTCCTGTATTGACATTCTCTAATATGTTGTGTCAAATTGTTCTCAGGATTATTTCTGCTGCCACTTTGGTTGAAAAGGAAAGGTCTAGGAGAAGCTAGAGCATTCAAACCACCACCGCGAACAAGAGGTGGCAAAAGAGGCCGTATTTATTACACATCACAGGTAACTTTTAACCTCATTCTAAACCCATAGAGTTTACTTTTGCTGGAACTTAAGACTGTAAGAGGGAGTATGTTAGTTAGTTAGATTGCTTGTCATTCTAGTACCTATATATGAAGATGCTTTGCTCATATTTCTCTAGTGTTTATACTCTAGGATCCTACAAACAGATGAGACTTTCAAAAGAAAATTGAACAAAAGGCATGAACAAACTGAAGGCCACTCATTAACGAATTGTAAAATCAGTTGTCAAGTCTAACGGCCAAGTTCTACTATCTAGACAAACTTGCTCATTATTGCAATGAATGGTTCTTTCATAACACTAAAACATGAATGTTGTCCTGCAGCATGGTTTAATTCTGCTAAGGTTTGGTCCATCAACATTATGTGGCTTTAAACTTTTCTTGGTCATGTGGAAACAGGAGGACTACTTTTTGCTTACCAAACATTAGTGATGTTAATCGAGTCCCTTGCTTGAAACTTGTAGTGTGGGACATTGTTAAAATGCACCTGATACAAGTACTTTCATTCATATAATGGCTTGACTTATTAATTTAGAGAAAATAACGCCTCCTTGATATATGGGACATTTAAGCAATGTTGCTGCAATTTGTCATGTAGAAAAAATTATCTCTACAAACATGATAGATCTCATAATTCTACTGTTATGTCAAGTCTCAGAATCATCCATTGAATTGATAGTGCTTTCTTCCACTCTGGAAGAAATCCCGAGAATTAAATCGTGTTTGCATTCAGTGCACAGAAACTAGCACACCAGTGTGATCTTTGCATACATGTCTAACCCATTTCCATTGTGCCAATTTAATGGTCAAATCCTAATTTTCTGCAGCTACACGCGTAGCAATATTTTATCTTGTCCTCATGTTTTGCTGAAGATGTGCATTATAGCGGCAACTTATTCCTGTAGTGTGTGTTCATGTTGTTTTGCAGCTAGCTATTGGGGAAGTCTGATTTTATCATAAAGTTTTTTTTTTGGCTCTGTTTCTGGCGGTTGCTCTGCATTGGCGAACTTTGTCTTTCTTATTTAAGCTTGCTGCTGTGTGCAAGCTACCCTTTCCAGGTATCAGTTGCAACGTTGGCCCCTTCCTTTCTTTGTTTCAAGTAACAATGGTTGCATGTGCCCATAAAAGATGCAGAATTCAAGGCCTTTGGGAGAACATATTTGACAATTGTTCCATCTAAGATATCACCTTACTTGTAACAAAGCTTGAAGTAATGATGCTCAAACCCATTGACATGACTAGCCTGTCTGAATGGACATCCTGATAATAACTAATACTAATTCTAACTGGTAGTATGTAATTCTTCAGAATCTTAGCAATGGGGTGTAGTTGTTCAGACTTCAGACTGAACAGCCATTTGTAAATTATGTGTGTAAGAGATGGGGAAGTGGATGGGTGTGTGTACTTTGATTTTTATATGCCGAAATATGCTACTTATAACTATTTACTGATTTTTGTTACTTCAAGCTGAAAGGAATTCTTTTGTGGTCTTACCACAATTACGTGAAAGTTCACACTATTAATTGGGAAAGCAATGATTATCGTTTCATCATGGAATATTCTCTTATACACTAATCATATATGTAGCAAGAAGTAACCATGACAGATAGAAGCACTAGAGTGCGTGTTCTCTTTTGATAGAGCATTCTAAAGTAAATCTAGGTACAGGGAGCACTAGAGTTGTATTTGAATATAAACTATGTGCTGAAGGGCTTTGTGCTATATTAATTGATTTACTTAATTTCATTTCATTTCAGGACACCAAAAAAATGAGTAATGTCGAAGGGGCAGCATACTCTAGTCGAGACAGATGTTTGTATGCCAAAGTGGTAGCACCATGTCATGGAGGCAGAGGGACAGCCGCGGCCCTTCGAGGAGGCAGAGGGGCGGCCGCGGCCCCTCGAGGAGGCAGAGGGGCGGACATAGTCCCTAAAGGAGGCAGCGTGGGGTCTACCTCTTGTAGATCAGGCTCCTCTACCCCATAGTCCTCGCGTGCTGATCATGTGGATGATGAGTATCATCCTAGTGAGGAGGATGATTTCCCTGAGGCGGAGGGCACTACTACAACACAAGATTTTTGGTTGTGAGGACCAGCGAACCTGCCACCACAACCAACCCAAGAGGAGGACAAGACTGTCATCGTTCCTGTTGGTGACACGTAAGTAACTGTTAGCACTTTCACTAATTTAGCCCACTTGCTTGCAGACCTCAAAAAAACTAATGTGCAGGCAATGGCGAGAAGAAGGCGGGGGTGAGAAATGTAGACTTCCGAACGGCATAATTGGCGTGTTGATTCGATGGCACTTCCCTGGCTTGGTCACCTACAAAGGAAGGCGGGAGCCTGCATGGACATGGTGCCACTACAGGGCCGCTGAAGATACAACCGATGAAGGAGAAATACAATTTGACAATTGTTTGCAGCGGGTAGAGGAAAGTTTTTGGGTAAGTAACTGAATATTTGTCGTGAATACAGAATTACAAGTTACATTCATTTCAAGTTTACTAGTCAATATCTGGATCTTCTATTCTATGCAGCCTAATCTTTGGTCATTTATGTTGTTTCACTATTTTGCATATATGTGACTTGATTGTAAACTTCTATGATGTAGCTGGTGAATACTTTCCCGAGTGTCATTTTTGCCATACACTCAGGAAAGGTCGGCCACATGTCAATTTTCCCTAGTCCGTCCGTCACCTTCGGAAACTTTCCCGAGTGTTTCCTTCAGTACATTCCCGAGTGTCCACACTCGGTAAAGATTTCCATTACGGTTGAACAAATCGTTGAGGCGTGTTTTCTCCTGAGTGTTTTTTTTTCCCGAGTGTATATGTATACACTCGAGAAATAGTACTTTCCCAAGTGTAACACTCGGGAAACTGTTTTTGCCCCGACTAATCTACCCCGAGTGCTCTTTCCCGAGTGTTGGCCTTCGGGAAATTCTCTCCCGAGTGTTTTGCCTCATTCCCCGAGTGTTTTTGGCACTCGGGAAAAATCGGGTTTCTGGTAGTGGTTGTAGAACCATTTTGGGCTACACGTAGTTTCAGTGATATACTAGTGTAATAGGACAGCAACGAGAGAAGAGCTTGCATCCATGGAAGGTTACAATGGAAACAGCACATTCCTCCAGGTGTTCTCTTTAGTTTTAAACTGCAAGGTGACGACTAGGTCAGTGGTTCAGAAAAATGTACCAACAGAAATTGTCATTATTTTTTGCTACAAGATACCGCAAAGCTTCACATAAAGGCTAAAAAATTCTAGAAATTGGAAGTGTGATGTTCATGTGTTCTTCAGCATTGAAACCTACGGTCCTAGTTCCTAAACCACAAGCTACAAAGGCATTCCTTACTAAAATGACATGGGAAGTACAATGGAAGTACTCAAGGCTATTTCACCTGACATCAAGGAGAAGATACACCAGCTAAGAGTAATAGAAAGCAGAATTTGGTCTCTAAACCAAGATTGTGTCGATGTTGTTAAAAAAATCAAGAACTAACCATATGGCAAAACTCCTGTCCTGCCAACCAAACCCCTGCCCCCCAGAAGAAGATGATGATGAAGACAAAGAAGCTATCTCTACTATTTGTAAACTCTATAGGGATCTCATCAATAACCATTCAGTAAACTAAGGAGCAGGGAAGAAAACCCCAGCCGGTAACCGCCGGTTACCGGTCACCGGCCGGGCTCCAGAAAAAAAATCTCAGCCGAAATTTTTTTTGGCTTGTCCAGTGGCATGTGAGTGCATTGGATGCTTGGATTTCACCCCCTCTTGCTATTGGCTTTTGGATTCCCTCCCCTGGCTTGTCCCATGTGCATGTGAGTGCCTCCAGCTTGTCCAGTACAACTGTTGTCCCCCTCTTGTCTCCCTCCCTCCTGTTCCTTGCTGCCTCCCTCTTGCCTCCTTCCCTCCCTCCCTTCATTTGCAAAGAAAGCCAAAGAACCACAACCAAAGCAGCAGGAGGCAAGACAAAGACCTGTGGGAGAAGCAACAAGGGCGGCGGTAGCAGCAGCAGCGGCAGCAAGCAACGGCGGCGAGCAGCGCAGAAGAACAAAGATGAGACGCCGATAAGTATTCTTTCTTGAACTTTTACATTCTTGGTTGTGTGCTGTCAGGGTTCAGATTTGATGAAGATGAGATGGAACGCAGGTTGTAGCGGTGTGCTGGAAACGAGCGACGTCCAAGGCCTCGGAGGCACAGCTGCGGTGCCGTGGTGACAGAGCCGCACGGCTGAGGCTTGACACAGGGTCGAACAGAAGAGACGCAGACAGATGCGAAATAGAGGAGGCAGAGTTTTGGGGTTTTCTGATATTTTGCATAATCCAAAACAAAGTGCATCTCTCCCTTTAAATAGAGAGGATCCTAACAATTGATACTAGTAAACGAATTCGAATACTACAGCTATTACAGAGATTCCGAAACTAACTCTGAGAACCGAAAAGGAAACTAATCAGCAAAAGAGAACTATTCCAAATCCTGCAATTCTGCCAAACGTGCTGAAGCAACCGACTTAGACACTTCTGGAGCAACATCCAGCACCGGCTTGATTCTTCTCTTATACGTAATACCCCACATGACATCTCTCCCCTCCTTTGAAAATAGCTTGTCCTCGAGCTGGAAGAAATGATATAATTGTTTAAAGTGCTCGAGATCTTCCCAAGAAGCACTTGTTTGGGGTGCATTTTCCCATTGAACTAAAATCTGAAGGCGGTCGCGAGCTCGACGAGATTTGAGGACTTTGGCTGGCAAAGGACAAACCCGCCCATGCAAAAGTGTCGGCAGTGGTGGCGGTGATGAAGGTGAAGGACCGATAAACGGCTTCAACAAACTAACATGAAACACATCATGAATTTTGGCGTGAGCTGGTAATTGTAAATGATATGCCACGGAACCCACTTTTCTGAAGAATTTGATATGGCCCAAAATAACGAGGTCCCAATTTTCCTTTGCTCGACATAGACAAAGATGTTGTAGGTCGATTATGAAGACGAAGCCAAACCCACTGTCCTTCCAAAAAATCCAGCTCATGATGACCTTTGTCATAATGTCGTTTGTAAGTTTGTTGCACAAGAAGTAAACGGTCACGAATTTCAACCAAAAAATTATCTTGATCCTGAAGAAGTTGATCCACTGCCGGCAATCGTGTGGAATTTGGTTGATAGGAACGCAAAGTCGGTGGTTCCCGGCCATAAACCACTTTGAATGGGGAAGTATGTAGTGATGTCTGAAAAGATGTATTATAACAATACTCGGCCCAAGGTAACCAACGAAGCCATTGTTTAGGCCGATCTCCCGTAAGGCAACGGAGATACATAACAATGATCCTGTTAACCACTTCCAACTGACCATCTGATTGGGGATGAAAAGCAGAACTGAGATTAAGCTTAACACCGGCCAAACGAAAAAGTTCTGACCAAAAAGAGCTAGTGAAAACTGTATCACAGTCGCTGTCAATAGATGTAGGAATACCATGGAGACGAACAATCTCACTAAAAAACACTTGAGCCACCGAATATGCCGTGTAGGGATGAGCCATAGGCAGAAAATGAGCATATTTGGAAAAACGATCTACAACCGTAAGGATAACGGTTTTACCATGAATCTGAGGAAGCCCTTCAATAAAATCCATTGATATGTCGGCCCAAACAGTAGAAGGTACCTCCAAAGGTTGAAGCAATCCGGCCGGATGCAATTGTTCACCTTTATTGTGTTGATAAACATCACAAGCTCATATGTATTCTTGAACAATTGTTCGAGCATGCAGCACATGAAAATCTACCCAGAGGCGATAAAGCGTTTTCTGAATACCTTCGTGCCCCGTACCATGAGCGAGTTGAATAATGGAAGGCAATACAGCAGCTGTTACAGGCACATATACGCTGCTATTGAAGGTAACTAGTCCATCGGTGATAGCCCATGAAGCATTATGTTGACCAGCTGCTATGGCAGTATGTAATGCTTGCATGGCCGAATCCTCCTGGAAGCTGGTCCGTAACTCATCAAACAAAGAGAATTGCGGTGATGACAGAGCCAAAGAATTCGACTGGAGTGCAGCATCTCTGCGGGACAAAGAATCGGCTACCACATTTGCGCTGCCCGGTTTATATTCAACAGAAAAATCATAACCCAAGAGTTTACCGACCCATTGATGTTGGGGAATAGTCGAAAGTCTTTGATCAAGCAAGAACTTCAAACTATAATGGCCGGTACGTACCACAAATCGGCGCCCCCATAAATAAGGTTGCCAATGACGAACCGCTTGAACGAGACCGATGAGTTCCCATTCATAGGCTGCTAGGGAAGCATGTCTTGGTGCAATCGGACGACTGAAGAATGCCACAGCTTCGGTACCTTGATGTAGGACAGCGCCAAAGCCAAAACCTGAAGCATCACACTCAACAATCAAATCTGCAATGAAGTTTGGTAATGCGATACCAGAGCATGTGTTAATGCTGATTGAAGGTCAAGAAAAGCATTCTGAGCTTCTGACGTCCAAAGAAAAGCCTCTCGCTTAAGCAGCTTAGTAAGAGGAGCCACAATAGTACCAAAATTACGAATGAACTTGCGGTAATACCCGGCCAACCCAAGAAAACCACGGAGCGCCCTAACTGATGACGGTGTCGACCATGTGGAGATGGCACTGATTTTGGCATTGTCAACCGCCACTCCCTCAGCCGAAACGACGTGGCCCAAATATGCCACTAAGGTCTCGCCAAAAGAACACTTGGAGTGTTTCAAAAACAAGCGATGATGCTGAAGACGTTGTAATACCGTGCGAAGGTGTCGTAAATGTGCTGACCAAGTAGGGCTATAAATGAGGATGTCATCAAAGAAAACCAAGACATAGCGACGAAGAAAGTCCTGAAGCACGGTATTCATAAGAGCTTGGAATGTGGCGGGGGCATTAGTAAGACCAAAAGGCATGACAAGAAAATCAAAGAGAACCTGATGAGTGCGGAAAGTGGTCTTCTCAATGTCCGCGGGGTTCATCAACACCTGATGATATCCAGAACGTAAGTCTAATTTGGTAAAAAAATTTGCACCCCGAAGCTCATCAAGTAACTCGTCAACGATCGGAATAGGAAACTTATATTTGATCGTTTTGTCGTTGAGATTACGATAATCCACACAAAAGCGCCAAGAGCCATCTCGTTTTTTGACCAATAAGACCGGTGAGGAGAAGGCGGATAAACTACGGCGGATGGTTCCTTGTTGAAGCATATCTAAACACTGACGTTCAAGCTCATCCTTCTGCAATTGAGCATAACGGTATGGATGAACTGCAATAGCATCTGTACCTTTCTTGAGGTGGATGTGGTGGGAGATCTTGCGGACAGGCGGTAGACCATGCGGTTCCACAAACAAATCAGGAAAGTCGGCAAGGAGATCCTCCAGAAGTGTAGTTTTAGAACATGCAAATGCCTGGCTCGTGCGAGGGGCCATAGGTAGGTCGGTCCAGGTGACACGTTTGCCGTGGTGAGTGAACGACATGGTCATGCAGGAGAAATCCCATGTGATGGGGCCGAGGTTACCAAGCCATTGAACCCCGAGAATCACATCGAACCCATCGAGTGGCATAGCATAGCAATCCATGGTGAATTCCTCCTCGCTAATACAGATAGTCATTGCCGGGCAAACGCCCAAGCTGGTGACGCGGTCACCGTTGGCCACGGTGATGCTCAGTCCCGAACACGAGCGCATGACGACGCCGGTGGCAGCCACAACGTCATTGGCGATAAAGTTATTAGTGGACCCGGAGTAGAGGAGAGCCACAAGGGTGTGGCTGCCAATCTTAACGCGTAGGCGCATCATTTGTCCTGAACGTGGCTAAATTCTAGTGAGCGCTGCCAATGAAATTTCAGGTTCTCGGTCGGCTAGGTGGCACTCGTCATCGCTCCCAGAATCCGGTTGCACTTCAATGACGAAGAGTCGTTTGCACCGGTGGCCGGCAACGAATTTCTCATCACAACGGTAGCATAGACCTTGAGCACGGCGTCGTTCGAGCTCGGTCGGAGAGAGTGTGCGACGTGGTAAACTTGCTGTCGAGGAAGGTACACCAGTCCCTGGTTCGTTGGTGGAGCCGGTGCCAGGGGCTGAGGTGGGTGTGCCTCCAATACGCCATGATCGGCGCGCTGGCATTGGGTTCACAGAGACGGCGAGTTGCATGCGGCGTTCGTAAGCTTGCGCCAAGCTCATGGCGGATTCCAACGACTGAGGGGCCTACAATTCCACATCAGTTTGTAATGGTTGGCCCAACCTGGCGATGAACAATTGAATTTGTTGATGTTCTGACAGCGGGTCGACGCGGCACAGGAGGGCGAGAAACTGGTCGGAGAAGTCGCGGACAGAGCCTTGCTTGCGGAGGGCGGTGAGTTCTCCCAAGGAGTTGGAGTGCAACTGAGGTCCAAAACGAGTGTTCACCAGTTCGACAAAGCGGCGCCAAGACGGCGTGCCAGTGTCGCACTTCAGTCGATGATACCACAGCTGAGCCGAGCCGGTCATGTGGAACGTGTCCAACCAAACCTTATCCTCCTCCAATGTGTGCTGCCCTTGGAAAAATTGGTCGCAACGGTTTAGCCAGGGTAGTGGGTCTTCCTAGTCGTCGAAGACTGGGAAGTTCAACTTGTAGAAGGGAGGAGCACTCCCTCTGCCAGCATAGTGGCCGGCCGGCAAATGATGAGCCCCTGGTGCCTCCCGATCACCGTGGCGAAAGTCCAATACGGAAGCAGTGGGAGACACCTGATGGAGTCGATGAGGAGAGGGAAGGATACCCTCGGCTGCCTTGAGACAAGCGTCGGTGACAGTGCCCCGATCGTCTAGTGAAGGGTTGCGTCCGTGCTCCAGATGTGTAATAGCCACATGGTGTGCACATTGTTGTTGATCGATATCTCGGATGGAGCCAGAGAGATTATCGATTTTATCATGCAACTTCATAAGGTCTGCTTCCATCTGCTGAAACAAGGCATCTAGCTTCTTGCTAAGAGCTTCCATGTTATCTCCCTCTGACATGATGGATGGCGCAGTAGAATCTGATACCAAGTTGTCAGGGTTCAGATTTGATGAAGATGAGATGGAACGTAGGTTTTAGCCGTGTGCTGGAAACGAGCGGCGTCCAAGGCCTCGAAAGCACGGCTGCGGTGCCGTGGTGACAGAGCCGCGCGGCTGAGGCTTGACACAGGATCGAATAGAAGAGACGCAGACAGATGCGAAATAGAGGAGGCAGAGTTTTGGGGTTTTCTGATATTTTACATAATCCAAAACAAAGTGCATCTCTCCCTTTAAATAGAGAGGATCCTAACAATTGATACTAGTAAATGAATTCGAATACTACAGCTATTACAGAGATTCCGAAACTAACTCTGAGAACCGAAATGGAAACTAATCAGCAAAAGAGAACTATTCCAAATCCTGCAATTCTGCCAAACGTGCGGAAGCAACCAACTTAGACACTTCTAGAGCAACGTCCAGTGCCGGCTTGATTCTTCTCTTATACGTAATACCCCACATGACATGTGATAGGGTGTTTGGATAGGTATTATGAAATGGAGGGAGCAGAAACTAGAAAGGTGTGCTTCTGCGATCCATTAGCTATCATTGTGTGTGTGTGTGTGTGTGTGTGTGTGTGTGTGTGTGTGTGTGTGTGTGTGTGTGTGTGTGTGTGTGTGTGTGTGTGATTGATATTAGCAACACCAGCAATCCCTAGATAGGATACAAAGAAGCAACTTTGTTCAAAAATCAGAAGAACGAAACAGGGGTCCTAGAAAGTAGCCTTCTAAACATCTTAAGAGATATAATATAGATACATTTGGCTCAAAGGAAATGAAACAATTCCTCAGGACAATTAGCATTGAAATCAGACCGAGCATTAGCTATCATTGTATCACTATCTTTCGTCTCTGGCCATATCAAAGCAAATTAAAAATGGTAGATCAAGAATTCCATACCAGTTTGGAATTTTGGATTTTGCCATAAGGACATGACTAAATGACCATTCTATAGAGTTCAATAGCATGAATGACGAACATAACAAAAATAATAATTAAGAAACTAAAATGAACTCACTGATTTAGCAGAGGCCCGTCATGGTTGAGTTAGTTATTTGAACGATGGTATTCATCCAGTTTTTGGGACCTTGACAGTGATACAGTACATACCAAATAATTTTGAAGGGTTTTGACCAGTGCTAGCTGCCAAATTGTAACAAAATACTAAGCAGCATAGATAGCAATATTTGGAGTTTTTCAAGCCGTTGTTAACAAACTATGCCTTGTACTCCTATATTGCTTTTGAATGACCTATTTTTCATCTTGTATGGATTATTGTAGGTGATGGCTCTTAAATCTATCAATGTTTGGGAGCATGGAGAGAGACTAGGAGGTGCTGGTTGGAAGTGTAGATATTGTAATCTAACGAAATCAAGCGGAGGTGTCACCCGCCTAAAAGAATATCTTGCTGGGAGACACAGAAATGTTGTTGCTTGCAGTGGGGTTCCGGTGGAAGTCCGAAGGCTGGCTTTTTATAGGCATTTGTTGAAACCGATCTATCAAGTCATTGGGTGTAAAAAGATTTAAACATTGTAAGATGTCTTAACAGATTATAGGTGATTTATTATGTTCATTGACCTCATATGTTACTTCACAACCAAACCAAGAATTGAGCCATATTGCTTGATTGAAAGGAATTTAACTTGGATTTACCCAATTAAAGCTTGAAGTTGTATTTTAAAGCTTCTTGGTTAGAGTATATGCATACTATATACCTTCTTGAATCAGGCTTAACTCATACAAGCTATAATCATTGTTACAAAACATTATCTAGTTAGCATTGTTATTAACTAATTACCAAATTTCCTTTAATTTCCGGTTTTACTGGTTTTCCAACCGGTTTTTCCAGTTACCGCCCGGTAGCCGGCCGGGAGGATTTTGAATTCAAATTTCGCCTTATGAATTTCATCTGGTTTTTACGGTTACCGGCCGGGAATTGTTACCGGGCCCCGAGCGGGATTTTGCCGGTTCTTTGATCCTTGCTAAGGAGTAACATTAGGTCCTTTTACTTGTTAATTGCCATAAACCAAGTGTAAAAACTATTCATCCACATAGTTGGGACTTGGGAGTTAAACAAAATTAATCGAGCAACCGTTTAAATGATCTCTGGACATGCCTTCAGTAGTTTATGTGTTGCAGAGCTCATGTCTCATGGCCACCAGTCTTCAAAAAAAAAGTATCATGGCTACCTCAGGTGCATGATTAAGATCAGAATAACTGATGCACAGCAAGCCAACTGCCAAGGTAGAATAATCCCTGTGCATCCTTAACTACAAGAGTATACAACCTATGGGCTCATCCTCAATTTAGGCCCTGAAATAAAAGGGCAATAATATGGAGGTGTATCTTCAGCGGGAAATGACAATATCAATGCAAATATGTTTTAAAATGCATGAATGTATTTCATCCACACTTTCAGTTCATGAAAAGACAGGAAAAATTATCCAAATCACCTTTAGTTTGTCAAGGTCAAACCAAAATTATTTATCTGCTTATCATCATCTTGTCTATCTTCCTTATTTATTTAGAAAGATCAAAGTAGAATTCTTTTGTAGTTATTGTGTTGTATATCGAGAATGATAATGTTATATATTGTGCATCTAATTCTTATCCATAAAAGTTCCAACAAAAAACCCATAAACATCTGCACCTAACTAATAGCCATATCGGTATGGTCTTCAAAGTAGAAATGTAGGTAGGCATAGAAGTTTGACTGTTGGTAAGAAATTTTTACCGGAGGGTTGCGATAACACCGGTCACCGGAAATTTCGGCGAAATTTTGGCCAAAATTTTTTAATTGAAATTCAATTTTTCAGATGTAAAGACAAAATTTATCTAAATTTGAATTTGGCTGAAAATTAAATAAATCCGAAATTTTTTGCCCGGTATAAAAATTTATCGGACCCACCGATAACAATGGTACCGGCGAAATTTCAGCGATAGAACTTTCACTGAGTTACCAGCAATCCTCCCAAGGTAAGTAATGGTTTTGTAAAAAAAAAAAGTTCACATGTTCTATCTATCTATCTATAACAATCAACACTTATAAATTTCTGGAATAATTGACACTATGAAAGGTGAAGGAATGACCATAGGGGCCGAGAGGGAAATGCTATCTGCACGAACTTATATACTGATCGAGATATATATAATCATGTTTAAGTGCCGGAGCATGAGTTGGCAAGTAATACGATGGAACCACGTGTGTCAGCTAGTCACAAGCTGATCAAAACCATTTACACACAATGCTTGCAAAAGATCCTTGCGCAGTGAACTGCACAGATACTTCGTAGTACTCCACTAACTCATCATCAGCCTGTTAAACAAGAATAGACGACATCGAATCAACAGGACGTCTGGACGAATTAATAGCGAAAGATAGAACACCAAAACTTAAATGGATTCATGCCTCCAACAACCAAAGAGAGAGGCGCATTTATTTATTGTTGTGGTTGGCACTGGTGAGGAGTAGAAGGCCCAACAAGCCATATTTATTCCTTCCTAATGTCTTGGCCTATTTACTGCATGGGGCTTGGGTGGTGACGCTTCTGTTTTTATTATGCATCAAAGCCCTCTCACTCCCTCTGCTTCTTCTTTATGAGAATTAGAGTAAGGGTGCAAAAGCCATGAATGCTCACCCACAAGAAGCAGTTCATGATTACAACGTAGTTAATGGTGTAGGTATAGAAGTATGATGGTCAGACGGTACGAGAGAGATTTTAAGGCATGGAGGCCTCTGCCTTGTATGTTTCACTCTAGTGTCCATCGCCATGAATTGAGCCATCTTGTCCAAGCTCACACGCTAGCTATCCCAGTCCTGTGCTGATAAATTCAGCAGAGCACTATTGGAGCAATAGATGGCCTTTGTAGCTCCAACTAACGTGCACCAGTTTCTCCATTGGACAGGAAGTTGCACTAAATTCTGTGCACTGTTCCTAGTTCACAGGTTGCATTGTGTAATAGGAGTAGCATGGCATCTCTCAAGAAAAAAGTAGTAGCATCGCAAGTGATAAGCAAATGGATAAATCCTTCAAGCATATCTTGAACTGATACTAAGTATATATCTTTAAATTCTTCCATCTACAAGGCCCCACCCTCCTTAACTCCAGTCCAGTCCTGTAGTGTTAACTTCTGAACAGAACCACCAACATCACCTCAGTCACAGCTGCTGCCTGAGCCTGAGCTGAGCAGCTGCTGCTGATCTTGCCCCAATCCTCCCACCCTTCACCACAACTTACAAGGCAAGCAAGGGCAGGGCCTCGTAGATTTTGTGGCTGCTCTCCTGGGCTGAGTGGCATTATGACGTGTACAGTCCGGGCATGTAGAGCAAGGCCGCCTTAAATGGGGAGGAGGTGGAGAGATTTGAGTCATTTAAGGTCACTCTACTTGTCATCTTTAATGCCTGGCCTGCCCTCTCCTTAATGGGGTTGGATGAAGGCCATTTAAGAACCCTTCTTTAGTGTCCACGCCCTCCCCTGCATGACTCCATCAATCGAAAGCCCAGTGTAGAAGAGAAGCAGATAGCTCCCCACTGAATTCTCCTCCTACTAGTATAACCTCCCAGACTCACACCCTAGAACTACACATATATATAGAGAGAGTGGTGGCATCATCAACCAAGATGACCACTGAATTCCTTAGAGTGGAGAAGTTTCAGGAAGTGAGCGTGAAGAGGATGGAGCTGCAGCCGGAGCTGTCGCTCGGGCCGACATGGCCAGCACCAGGCTTCGCCTCAGCCAAGAGCACAAAGAGCTCGTCGTCCGAGTCTGACGGCAGCTCCCGGAAGAAGAGGAAGCACTACACCTGGGAGGAGCCCGTGTCACACGCTAACCTGGAGCTCCAGCTCAATGACCCCCTGCCCCTGGACTGGGAGCAGTGCCTTGACCTCCAAGTGAGTCCCTCTCGATCACAACTTACAACTACGTTTGCACTTGCACACACAAGTTACTTATGAATAATATTACTCCTAGCTAGTTTACATTGCATAGAATTCATCTTTCAGTTCATAACTCTCATCAACTAAAACTATAGCAATTATCTCAGCCTGTCGTGTGTTTTTGTGCCTGTCTATGTCCATACACCGACACGTGTTAATAGGTAAAGCTAATTTAAAAAGTTATTTATGGTAACCGACTCCTATTCTTAGAAGTGTCCTTCCACCGACGTTGCACGCACGTAAAACTGACACAATATTGAGCTGGCAAAAATAGCAGAGCAACTAGACAAGCATATGCACCCACATGGTTATTGGTGGCAAAAATGCATGCAGTTTCAACGTGCATGCGGCAGCAGCTGCATTTGTGATAGTTGCCCTACTATTTGTGACGCTCACGAGGGACCTTTGCAGTACCACTTTGCCTAGAACATGCAAGTATGATGGATGCTTCCATGATTGCCTCATCATTTGATGTGCTGTGGTTTCTTAATGCCATTTGTTATTGTTTTGGCAGTCTGGAAGGATGTATTACCTGAACAGGAAGACCTTGAAGAAGAGCTGGATCTGGCCCAAGGAGCAGAGCGTGAACCTGGAGCTCAACATCTCGACAACCTCGGCGAACGTCATCGTCGTCGACAGCAAAGCCGGCGCTGCTCCTGTCATTGCAGAAGAGCCAAAGAGGGGCACCGTGGGCTCCGGAGGCAACATGGTGGCCGTGCCGTGCGCCAACTGCCACCTCCTCGTCATGCTCTGCAAGTCGTCCCCTTCCTGCCCCAACTGCAAGTTTATGCAGTCGTTGCCACCAGTGACGCCACAGGCGGTTCACCACAAGCTCGACGCCGTCAAGCCACTGGAGACCCTGAGCCTTCTCCACTAGGTGCATATGCATGCATGCCTCGTGATCGGCGGGCAGATGATTGTAGAAAGAAAACCCTAGTAGTGGGTGTTTGGGAAGGGACTATGTTAATCAAGGGCCTTGACATAGAATGGTGAAGTGAGGGGGCAAGTAAAACTAAATGTATTAATTAATTAATAGTAACGGTGATAGATGTGCTAGGCTGCTAGCTAGATATGGATAAATACGCGTACGTGAGTATACTTACTGTGGCAGTGCGGAGGAGAGGACGGCAGTACGGGTGCAGCGTGCCACTAGCTTACACATAGCACGTACACTGCTGGCTTCAATGAAACTGAGGCAATCAGGCAGTGAATGTGTCGTCCTTGGTCTTGCCTTCGCCATTAAAGAAGGGGAGGTGGTGCTAGCTCCTCGGCGCCACCATTAAGGCCAGACTGCCATCACACAAAAACGTAAATTGTCAAGGCGGTAGATTTGGGCCGAGTGAGTGAAGAGGAGCATGAATGCCACACCTACTTCTCGGTTGCACATTCTATTCCCTTCCCTGCCTCCTATCCCCAAAACACACCGGGTTAAGCACTGACTCGAGTGAATAATAACCTGAGCTACAGGGACTGGGGACTCTGCTAGCTAGCAAAAGGGTGAAGGATCCTAGGTAGGGATCGAGGGGATGCAAAGCAAGTGCAAAGCTACACACCACAACAGCCAGCTGATCAAAAACGATCAGTTCAGAAACACCTCCCCCGATGCTGATGTCTACCAGCTACCTCATGGAGAGCTCTTGGCCTCTTGTGCGCTTTCCCACGCGAGTGTCACATCTGCATGTGCATATCATGTGGCCATTGCGCATTGCCTCCCGGGAATCACGGTGTGGCTCTGCTCTGCTCTTCACCTTTGGCCATGGGTAGAAAAGCAAGCTCTGTTCTTCATCACAGAACATTTTAGGGAGCTCAGATGACTCAGCCCAACTGTTCTGTGTGACGAAAGAAATGATAGCTCATGAGCTTAGATGTTGTCGCAAACTTGGACCTGGACGCACGCACGCTTTGCTTTCACCTGGAACGCACGCAACGCAACACACGCGATCTGCAGTCACGAAGAAGAAGCAACGCAGCAGAGAGACGGACGGGAGATATTTTGGCGCTGTTAACTACTCAGCTTTTCTATTTCCTTTGACTGCTTTATATCCTGATTACAACCAGAGCCAGCACACGCACGTAACTGCCTCCAGGGCTAACAACTCGCACCTAATAATATCACAGCAAACAGACTCGAACAAACTAGCTAACTAAACCCGCATCCCATGCGAACAGACGCGGCATGAAAGCAAACTGCTAAACAAACTCACGTAAAGCTCGTGCACGACACGCACGAGGTGCGCACGACACGAAAAAAACGTGACAGCGACATGATTAACATTAATAAATCACCCCCTTAATCATGGCGCCCGGACTTTACTTCTACCACGCCAAGCTTCTGTCTCATCTCTATGAACCTAATACGACCAAGGGCTTTTGTCAAGATGTCGGCGAGCTGGTCGTCGGTACTCACGTGCTCAACGTCAATCTTGCCGTCCTCAACACATTCACGAATAAAATGGTACCTCGTGTCGATGTGTTTGCTGCGGTCGTGGTGCACCGGATTCTTGCACAACGCGATCGCAAACTTGTTATCCACCATCAGTTTGACTCTCTTCGGCTTCGCATCCGTCAGGTCATCGAGTAGCCTACTGAGCCACATTCCCTAGCACGCCGCTGTGGCCGCCACAATGTACTCCGCCTCACAAGATGAGAGCGCGATAATCTTCTGTTTCTGCGATGCCCACGTGATCAGACTAGCACCCAGGTAGAACACCATCCCCGAGGTGCTCTTGCGATCATCCACATCGCCGGGGGAAGTCGCCATCGTAGCCCACCACTCGGGCCAGGTGCATCACGCCGCTTGTAGCAAAGATCCATAGTTAATCGTGCCGCCACGATCGCAGATGTGCTTCACGACCGCTATGTCTTTGTGAGATGGGCGCCCATGTAACGGTGACAATGCCCACAACAGAGGCAATGTCGGCCCGGTGTTCACCAGGTAGCGTAGGCTCCCGACAACGCTGCGATACTCAGTGGCATCGACCGCAGCCCTGTTGTCCTTGTTGGTCATCTTCAGCCGATTCTCCGTCGGCATCAGACACGGATTGCACTCGGCCATGCCCGCCGACTCAAAGACCTTGCGGCGAGTCAAGACCGCACAAAGTGATCATGCCAGCAGCCTGCTTCACCTCGATCCCGATGTAGTAACTCAGAAGGCCGAGATCGCTCATGCTAAACATGCTCATCATCTGGTCCTTGAACTCGGTGATGTCGTCGACGCTTGACCCTGTGATGATCAGGTCGTCGACGTACACCCCGACGAACAGGAAAGTCCCGCCCTTTGCCCTCCGGTACACTGCGTTCGAACCCAAGTGTCACCAAAAGCCGTCGACTTTGAGTTCCAAGCCAGCGGCGCTTTCGTGAGACCGTCTGATTGTTTTGTGCAGCTTGAGCACCATGTGCCCACGCTTGTCGTCGACGAAGCCGGGCGGTTGCTGCATGTACACCTCTTCGACGAGTTCACCATTGAGGAACGCCGATTTGACGTCCATATGGTGGATTTCCCAGCCGCCGTGTGCCGCCAAGGCGATCAGCACGTGCACCGTCTCCATGCGCGCCACCAGTGCAAACACCTCGTTGAAATCCACCCCCAGTCGCTGAGCATAGCCTTTTGCAACCAAACGAGCTTTGTACTTAACAATGTTACCTTCTGGATCTTTCTTTACCTTGATGACCCACTTGAGCCCGATTGCTCTGTGTCCCACCGGGAGTGCAGCGAACTCCCACGTGGCGTTCTCATGGATGGAACGCATCTCATCGACCATGGCGCTGTCTCCAAAGACGCCCCTGCGCTCGCCGACGCTATGGGCTCCTCGGCGGCCAAGATGCAGAGGTCAGCCAAGTCGACGTCGTGGACCGATGTCGTGTCGTGAGACATCGACACCATCCGCATGCGCAATGGCGCACCCTCCGAGTCATGCGAAGCATCAGTGGGTGGGGTAACCCACTCGACACCGGTCGGTGCAGCCGCTGGAGGAGTAGCCGGTGTGTGTGGCTCTGCCGTCTGCGGTGCCACTGGACTTGCGCCTAATGTAGACGTCGTCGCCGTTCATAGGAGCGCCATTTGCCACATGCTCGGTGGTGTACTCGATGATGAACGTGTCCATGGCGCCGGGAGCACGATTAATGGACATCGCCTCCCAGTCCCATTGCTTCTCCTCGAACACAACGTCACTAGTGACATGCAGCTTGTGCGTCTTGGGATCATAGACGCGGTAGGCCTTGGCACCCTCCTCGTAGCCGATGAAGACCATCGACGTTGACCTGTCCGACAGCTTCGTGACCCCGGGCCCGACCTTCTTGACGTGTGCAACACATCCAAACGTCCGGAGGTAGCTCACATTGGGGCGCCGCTTGTGCCATGCCTCGTACGGTGTCATGCCGTCGAGGTTGCGCGTCGGCGCCCGGTTCAGTATATGCACGGCGGTCTTCACCGCCTCGCCCCAGAACATAGCCGGCACGCGCATGCTTTTCAGCAGGCTGCGCGCCATCTCGATGGTCGTCTGATTCCGGTGCTCCACGACACCGTTCTATTGCGGTGAGTAGGGAGTAGTGGTGTATCGCTTGAT
Organism: Phyllostachys edulis; assembly: GCA_036346405.1. Classification (NCBI taxonomy): domain Eukaryota; kingdom Viridiplantae; phylum Streptophyta; class Magnoliopsida; order Poales; family Poaceae; genus Phyllostachys; species Phyllostachys edulis. The sequence goes on from CM070568.1 coordinate 15,749,042, forward strand.
CCCATGCTCATCACAGTAGTCGTCGAACTCAATGGAGTTGACAACTCTCCGCCACGATCTGTGCGGAACGCCTTGAGCTTGACGTCGCGTTCGTTCTCAGTAAGCGCCTTGATCTTGCAAAAGAACCTAAATGCTTCGTCCTTTGTCCTTAGCATCTCCACCCACATGTACCTGCTGTAATCATCCACGATTAGCAAAAAATACCGATTACCGCTCGGTGTAGCAGGTGTGATGAGGCCACATAGATCGCCATGCACCAGCTCCACTCCTCGCTCGGCACGATAAGACGAAGCCCGAGGGAACGGAGCCCGGTGCTGCTTGCCAAGTGCGTCGCCGTCGCAGAATTTCTCTACGCGATCGATCATGGGCACGCCATCCACCATCTTCTTAGCGGTGAGATTGTGGAGCGCGCGGAAGTGCAGGTGGCCATAGCGCGTATGCCAGCGCCACGCCACGTCGTCTGCTTTTGCCAACACACACTGGTGCGGTCAGATTCAGGGCCAATGTGTATAGCCTGTTCCTGGACCGCAACACTCGCGCCAGCAACAACCGCTCGCGATCGAAGATGCACAGCTCCTTGCCCTCGATGACGATCTTGTAGCCGCTCTCGTCGAGTTGTCCGAGGCTGATGATGTTGCTTCGGAGCCGTGGTATACCTCGGTGAGCACCTAGTGCTCCTGGTTCTTGCACTGGTACATCACAGCGTCTTTACCGCAGATCTCTACCACCGAGTCGTCGCCGAACTTCACGGTGCCCTTCACCGTTTCATCGAGCGACATGAGCGTCGACCGGTTGCCGGTCATGTGGTTACTTGGCGCCAAAGTCGAGGTACCACACGCCGCTCCCGGCCCACCGGAAAACTTTCTCCTCGTTGAGAACACCGCTCGCCACGCGCCATCGCCGCTTGCACGAGCACATGGTGCTCGGCCATGAGGAGCGCTGGTTGCTCCTCCTGAGCACGCGACAAGTTGGCCTCCTCCTTGCGCTCGCGGCGTGGCTTACGGCACTCACGAGCAAAGTGCTCGTAGATGCCCCTTAATAGTATGGCATTTAACCTATAATCCGGTCTTCCAACCAATTCTCCCAAGACCGGTAAAATATAAAAAGGATCCTAGACTACTTGTACCTCGACTTTAAGCCATGTAGATCTTCATGTCATCCTTTAGCATGCATCAAGTTCACCAATGGGACTTAACCTTGTAAATACTCAATAAACACGTTAATCTCATATTCACATATTATCATTAATTACCAAAATAATTTGTAGGGGCCTAGATGCTTTCACACTGACAAACTAGCTGAGCACATGAACAGCATGAGCAATGTCTGGCCTGGTGACTATAAGATAGACAAGGCTCCCAACAAGCTAACGATAGCGGGAAGAATCTGTCAGGGGTACACCGTCTGTAGGTCGAAGCTGCAAGTGAAGCTCTATGGGTGTGGCAAGCGAGACGAGTATCACCATCCCAGAGAAGCGAAAGGATCCTGAACATAGCGATGCTGAGAGAGATAGTAACCATCACCGTCAGAATGAACCTCAATTCCTAGAAAATAGCTCAATGGTCACAAATCGAACATCATAAATTGTTCACTCAATTTCTTCTTGACAAAAGCCACATAGTCCATGTTATCTCCTGTGATCAGCATATCATCAACATACAAAAGAAGCAAAGTACGACCTCGCTGAGAAGTGTGAATAAACAAGGCAGGGTCATGCTCACTCAAAGTGAAACCAGCAGCTCGAATCACAGAACTGAAACGCTCGAACCAAGCACGAGGAGCATGCTTGAGACCATATAGAGCACGCCTAAGGCAACAAACATAGCCTGTAGGAGCCTCAACACCTAGGGGTGGCCGCATATAGACCTCCTCATGTAGATCACCATGAAGAAAAGCATTCTTGACATCCATCTGAGATATAGTCCATGTGTGTATTGCTGCAACTGCAATAAGAGTACAGATTGTGGTTATATGAGCAACTGGAGCAAAAGTCTCATCATAATCTCGATCATAAGCTTGCTGAAAACCTCTTGCAACAAGACGAGCCTTGCATCGCTCTACCGACCCATCTGACTTGTTCTTTATTTTGTACACCCACTTGCAAGTGATAGGAACAGCTCCAGATGGTAACGGAACAAGATCCCAAGTGTCTATACACTCTAATGCTGTGAGCTCCTCTGCTATAGCCAACTACCACTCAGGTACACTGACAGCCTCCTGATAGGTACTTGGCTCAGCTATTGCACCTGCACGAAAAAAAACCCTATCTCTCTGGTGCCTGAATAGAAGAACGATCACGTAGGGCATATCGTGATATAGTAGAGCGATCGTCAGAGTCGATGGTACTGGCCGGAGGATCAAGGGGAGAGGAGGACTGAGGATTAGAATGAACTCTTTGTCGGCGACTATAGTGGAAGGGAAGAGTGGAAGTGTCGGAAACTGGTGGAGAAGCTGGTGAAGCTGGTGGAGAAGGCACACTAGAAGGTGGAACTGGTGGACAATGTGTATCTGAAGAAAGCAAGTCTGATGAAGGAATGGGAGGTAGACACAAAAAGGAAGTGGAATCTATGGAAGGAGAAGTGGGATGTGGAGAAGGATGATGAAAGAAAGGTCGTCCCTTATCAAAAGTCACATCACGAGAGGTGCGAATGTGACGTGCTGAGGGATCATAGCAACGATAACCCTTATGCTCAGTACTATAACCCAGAAAAACACACTCAACTGACTGAGGTCTCAGCTTTGTGCGCTCATGAGGTGCTAGAAGAACATAGCAGGCACAACCAAAAACACGAAGATGAGCATAGTGAGCAAGTGCTCTGTACAGGACCTCACCAGGACACTTGCCCTGAAGCTTAGGAGAGGGCTGACGGTTAATAAGATAAACTGTTGTAGAGACCGCTTACCCCCAAAAATGAGAGGGGACAAAGGAGGAAATGAGAAGAGTACGAGCAGTCTCAATGATGTGACGGTGCTTGCGCTCAGCAACACCATTATGAGCATAAGCACCAGGACACGAGAGCTGAGGAAGAGTACCCTCAGAAGAAAGGAACTGACGAAAGGCTGAGGAAAGGTACTCTCCTCCAGAGTCAGAACGGAAAACACGAATGGAAGAAGAAAACTGTGTATGAACCATCTTAGCAAAAGACTGATAAATGGAAATCAACTGAGGGCGATGTTTCATAAAATAGATCCAAGTATATCGAGAATGGTCATCAACAAATATGACATAATAACTATGACCACCCTTCGAAACAAAAGGAGATGGACTCCATACATCTGAATGCACCAAATAAAAAGGATCAGAAGACTGAGAGGTACTACTGGGATACGGAAGTTGTAGTTGTTTCCCCAACTTACAACCAGTACAATGAAAACTAGACTCACCAGTGACATGACCTAAGGAACCCCGGTGAACTAGAGTGGTGAGGCGAGCTCCACAAAGATGACCAAGTCGATGATGCCACTTGCTGAAGGAAGACCCAACAGGAGACTGAGATGAAGACATAGCAGAAGACACCAAGGCCTTCGACGTACTAGTGAAAGGAAGATGTAAGGTGTCCAAGACATAGAGACTGGGAGAGCCTCTACAGCGATAGCCAGAACCAATCACTCTTCCGCTCTGACGATCCTGAATGAAACAAGAAGAATCATCCAATCCAATGAAACAGTTCATATCAGTGAGTTGACCAACAGAAAGAAGATTCATAGATAGCTGAGGAACAAAAGACACATCAGGAACAGAGAAGCGAGATGTAAAGAGAATGCCCTGATGGGTAATCGAGCAAGATGTACCATCAGCAGTGTGAACATATGTAGCATCAGTCACGGGCCTACAAGCAACAAGCTGAGAGCTATTGGATGTGACATGAAAAGAGGCACCTGAGTCCAGAACCCAAGGATGAGCAGCGCTAGAAGCAGAAGGTGCAACTAATGTCATAGTAGACACTGATCCAGAAGTCACAGTAGATGTGGATGTGGCATCAGTGACTGCTCCAGTAAGTGCTCTGGAAGGCCCATTAGGTGCTCCACGACGACGGTCAGATGATTGTCTAGCACGATAAGCAATAAGCTGATCTGGATGTAACTTGAAACATTTATCAACATGATGTCCAGTCCTCTTACAATGGGTGTCGCTCTGGTAGATCCAGACCGCTGTGAGAGACTCAGGACAACATGTGGTGAGGATCCTGAGACATGCATAAGGGAACGAAGACGAGTCTCCTCTGCAATCAAACTAGAGAGCACCTGAGTCAAAGTCGGTGGAGTGGGATAGTTGCATGAATCGAGTAATGAACAGCTCAAACTCCGATCGAAGCCCCATCACAAACTGGTACATGAGCGTCTGCTGAGCATACTCATCTTTGGCAGCACAAGACTAATAGGCAACAGCAGCCTTCGGTGTCATAGACTCTAGAGAACCAGTTATATAAGTGAAAGCACTGTAATACTCGTCCATTGACTGATCTGGTTGCTGTTGAAGACTATGAATGTTCTTGAGCAATGTGAAGCGAAGAGCACCACTGGATTGAACATATCTCTTCTCAAAGTATGTCCACATCTATTTGGCTGAAGTATGATACTCAAGACTCATCCGCAGAGAAACATCAACACTCGGCACAATGCTAGTCATGACACGATCATCCTCTTTCTGCTAAGCCTTTAATACCTCAACATCAACCGTCTTTGGATCAGGAGGATCATCAGTCAAATGAGAGGCCAAACCATAACCCCTGAGAGTGGTCTTGACTGAGAATGCCCATGCCTGGTAGTTCAACCCATCGAGCTTGATGTCCGCGAGCACAAGAGATGAACTACCCCCAAACATTGAGTCGGATCTAGCCATACCACAGCAGTACTAATCACAGTAGCAACAGAGCAACAGTAGCAGATCAGCAGTATAGAGGAGGACCACCGAGCGGAGGACTCACGGGCGGCGTGGATGCAGAGGAAGACCAACGGGTCGGAGCTGAGGAGGCCAACTGCAGATCCGGTTGCGCGGCGTAAGCTCAGAGAGCAAAGGCCGGGAGGGCGCACGTGGGCACAGCGGCTGGCGGCGCCTTGGCAAAGCGGAGGAGCGACGCCGGATCTCGTGCCTGTGGATCCCGGATGAGGCGGCGACGGAGAGGACGATCCCGCGCTCGTGATTCCGGATGAGGCTGCGACAGGCGGTGAAGATGAGGCGGCGGAAGACGGCAGAGGAGCTCCAGATCTTGGTCACACGCGTGCGTCGCGGCGGCGTAGAGGAGCACAGATCCGGCGAGCTCGAGGAGGCGCGCAGATCCGGCGGGGATCCGTGGTGAGGAAGATGTTGAGGAGTGGCGGCGTAGACGCGGCTCAAGCCCGCCGGCCCGAGCGAAGGATGTTGAAGCAGAAGATGGCGACGGTGGAATCAAAAAACAGTGCTAGGGTTAGGGTTGAATGGCTCTAATACCATGTTAGAAAGATAAGACTAGGGTTTGCTATTCACAACTCTGCATCTTATTCATTAATGAAGGGGATATATATAGACATAGATACATAGGCCTCATGGGCTACAAGGGCCACATGGGCCAAAAGAGAGAGAGAATGCAGAATATATAATACTCTTAACAGATGCCAATGGTCCAATATATATACAAGTACAGGTATGGTATATATGCAGATAACCCCTTATACAACAGGAAAAATACACAGGAAATAATACACATCTAACATAATTAAGCAAGTTCGCGGCATCATCTATGACCAAGGGCACGGCTATCCAGACAGTTTCTCACTGTACAGAGTTCGCATAGCTTTAGCCACAAGAGACAATCATCTCATAATCTCAACACGCTAACGTAGGCGTGGGACTAAGAAAATCATCACAAGGCATTTACAATGCCCTACCCGCTAAGGTTTCACCGTCAATGGGCTACAACTCTCCGGAGCCCCCTCTTGCACCGTGTGGTTTACTTGTGCCTTATAGCCACGACACCCTCTACATGGTTTTCCTGTGACTATAACCACGCCACATTCCACGAGATGATGGAGGAGCGATGAGGTGAAGTAAATTAGTGAGTCAGGTTGTACCCATTATAGGCTTATTGTAGCATCCTAATTTTACTGTATTTTTTAAGTTTTCAAAATAAAAGGAACCATTTGAATTTTATTGAATTATTTAAAGCTTAAATTGCATTTTCAGAAATGAAAACAATTTAAAATGAATAAAGTGAAGTTCAATTAAATACGAAACTGTTTTATTCGAGTTCCTCGGGTTCCAAGGAATTTTCTCGATTTTTGTTGGATTTCTACAAGTCCATTTGCTATTTATTTGGGCTCCTTTCAATTAACCCATTTTATGTAATTTGAAAATTATTTAAAATTTCCATTTTTCTCCTTGGATCAACTTCCTCTCGCCGGCCCATTCTCTTTTTCCCTCCTTTCGATCTGCCACCCGAGCCGGCCCACCTCCCCTCCTCCCCTGCCTTGCTCTGCCTCCACCTGTGCCCGCGCCATGTGCGCCCTCGGCCATGATCAATCATACATTGCCGGTGCACCTTGACCCACCAGCCAACACCCATGCCACTCTTGAGCCATGCCTGCACCACACACATGTGCGCCTCACCCGCATGGCCGCGCCGCAAGTGTGCGCTGAGCCACGCCACCTCCGCCCATAAATAGAGCCGCCGCCCACGTCACGAAGTTCGCCTCATCCCCCTCTCGAAACCGTAGGGCTTCATCCCGAGTGCGCCGCATACTTCTTCCCCAAGTCCGGTCATGCCGCCCCCACATCGATCTCCCTCTCTAGTAATCTTCTTGTTGTTTTGATCGTGTCACAATGCGTTCCCGACCTCCCTCACATCCCCCATCAAGATTCAATCTATGCGCCACCGCAGCAAGTCGCCGCTGCCTACCCTTCTTCTCTGCCTCGGGCTACCGTTGCCCCGCCACCTCGGACCCTCCCTAATCTCCGTGAGCGACCCAGCGTGCTCCCCTAGCCCACGTCGTGTTGGTGCTTCCGTCGAGCGCAGCCGAGACGCCAGCAACGCCACGCGCCCATGCCGCCACAGCCACGATGCCACCCTAGTTGCGCCGCTGCCACCCGGAGGACCACCACCCCACTGTCGTCCCGTTTTGGCCCTCCTCAACCGCCTCCGCGCCGCCGCCGCCTCTCTTCCCCTTTTTTTTCACCCTCTCCCTCTCATTTGCAGATGGGCGCCACCTATCATACCCCTTTTCTCTATCTCAATTGCAAGTGGACCCCTCATGTCATATCTCTTCTTTTATTAATTCAACCGAAGGAATAATCATTTCCTTCTCAATTTTCAGCAATTTCCATTTCCGATAAACTTCCGGATGTTCGTTTTCTTTCATACTAACTCCAAATCAGTTGATTCTTCTTCCTAAATTCATAATCTTTCTATTAGTACCTATTTGCTATTTTATGTATTTTATTTGAACTTATTGTTACTTATTTATCTCGTTTTGCGCGTAAAGAGTTTGACGTTACCAAAGCCAGCTTGGACCAATCTGCAAGAGTAACTCCAATCTTCGACGAAGGCAGGTCGTAATCCTTTGATCATGTTCAACCCAATATTGCAAAAGTATATTGATTTATATCAACATGCGTGCTACTTTTATATCAAATGTTTCTAGGAGTAGCTAATTACCTAATTGACATTATACCACCATGATTATTGTAAATGCCATGTATCCTTTGACACCATAGGTTGGGTTGTTAAGAGTTGGACATAATTGTAATACTGACTTGGGTGACGTAGTTATACTTATCAATGCTTAGTTGTACGATGGGCTCATATCCACAAGGTTAATCATAATAACTTGACTTAATGATATATGGAATCGTTGCGGGTAACCACTGTTGTTAAAACTTGTTGTGCCATGGCTGGAAGTGTTTTGAGTCTCAAAACCATTTAAAAGTTTTCTTTTGAATACAAGTGAAAAATATTGTGTGGCTGCATATGTTTCATACTTTCATTCATCATTCATACATTCTTTCTCACACAAGAGCAAAATAACTCATCATTGATTAAATATGCAGGTTTACATCATTATTTGATTACATACATGTTTACATCAAGCTCTTGGCGGGGAGATAATATACATGACTACATCAAATTGCCTATGTCTTGTTTCTTCAGGTAATTTTCCTTCTATCGTGCTCAATTTGATGCTTGATGCTTGCTCAATTCATCATATTATTCTTGCTGTGGGCTTATCTGCACCGTAGCCAAGCTAGCCGCCTAGCCCTCCTAGACGCTAGGCCCTGGGCCACAGCCCGCCTAGCGCTTTCTTGAACCTTGGAATACATGAATGAGAATGCACCGTTCAGCACACAAGGGTTACTCAAAACAAGATTGCCTTATCCTAATGAGCCTTCACGTTCCTGAACTCAAGCTTTTGGAGCATGGGTAAGGGAAGAGGAAACCAATTGCCATTAAAATCGAAAGAAGATCTGATATAGGTAAGGGAGGGCCATCCTATGAGGGATGGGAATGAGCAATATTACTTATGATATTGGCGGCATGGGCACAAGGTGGCGACGCGATTGGAGTTGGTGGCGTGCGTGATGAAGAGAGTGGTGTTGAGGTGGGGCGACAGGACGGTGGTGACGCATGGCACAAGAGGCAGCGGCATGGCTACAGCGGTCGGCGGTGATGACGCGTGGGCAGTGGGAAGGAGGAGGTCAACTTGGTTGTGGCATGAGGATGGAGGTCAGGTGTGGGGACCCAGATTTGCATCCAAACTCTCTGTGTATTCCGAGCTAGTCCCATGATCAGTAGCTAACTCACACAGTACAGATATCGGCGAATATCACATTCAAAACAGTACTTAAATATTATTACAAAACATGGTGAATGGGCCTTAGGGCCTGAGTTTACAGAACAGGCCGACAGGTCAAATAGTTCATAAGTTCATAGTAGTAGCAGAAAATAAAACATAATAGCAGCGGAAAGTCTTCAAAAGAGTGTGGCCTCCATGATTTGCCACAGACAACCGACTAGGGCTAGGACCTAGTTAATGTCGTCTCCATCATCTCCATAGCTAGATGCATAGAAATATCCATACACCGGATCTTCAGCTTCATAGTTTGAATCCACATGGTTGATCAACCATGAGTACAAAAGTACTCAACAAGCCCTTACCGCAAATGCAATAATCTAGATGGAGGGCTTTCCAAAGGAGGGGTTGTATGTTTGTTTTAGCACAAAACCAGTTTACTCAAATAATATATTTAATTTCCAAACCTATGACTTAGCAAGTGTCACTTTAAATCAAAAATGTTATTTTGTATAAGCAATATTATCACGACCATGCTTAACCTAGCATGACCACGTCCTGTCGACCATGCTTACCCCAGCATGTCGCAACCTTAACGGCCATACTTAAACCAGCATGCCGCAATTCCATCCAATAAGTCTCAATTTACTGGCGACTATGCTTACACCAGCATATCGCATTCCTTGCAATCGTGCTTAAACCAGCATATCCCAAACTCCGGCGACCATGCTTACACTAGCATGTCCCGTACCCAACGACCGCACTTAAACCAACACGTCGCACAACTCAAATTACCATGTTCACCCCCCCAACATGTTTTATTTCACAATTTTAAGTTAATAAAACTAGCCAGTGGTGGCGAACTTCACATATTGCCTATAACCGGGGGCACAGCTATTCGAATAGGTTAAAAGACTCTCTGCAGACGTTGTATAGGATCAACTCTTAATGTCGGCCATGACACATTTCCTTAGGCGTGCGACTGAGATGATCATAAAACGCTTTTCCAGAACATAGTTCAGGCACTAAACCCGCTCTGTCGGGTTTATAACCCCTCAACAGCTAAGGCAGCGCCCGCTTACGGGTCACTTCACAAAACAACCCTGTTTACGCAAGACATTATACATGAGGGACCTGCCGTAGTTGGGGAGTCACGACCCTTCTTCACTTAGAGTATAATAGGGGGTGTAGGTCTAGGGCAGGTCTATCCCATATTAGACATATGGTTGTACGGCTTAGTAAGTGTGAATGGAACACATGATTCGGTCCTTAATCGACTCAGGTGAGACAAACCACCAATTTACTGTGTGCACCTAGCACCAATCTTAATCACTACTCGCCCAAGTTCCAACCATTTATAAATACACTAGTGGTAACCCATATCACCATGCTATAGTTCAAAGTATTCACATTCTCGTTGTAGCAATGTTTGTGTCCTATTCATATTCATTTAATAAGCAGTATCTAAGCACAACCAATAGTCATTTCCAATCAATCAAAGGGAGAGTTTACTCCATGTCATATATACATCCATAGGGTGACAAGGTATCAGGTGGAGTCAATAAACAAGGAATGGATTCATAACGATAATCAACCACAGAGTAGCTAAGCATCAACATTTAACGTAGACTTTCATAATTAATAATAAGCATGCAAGTAATAATTTAAATCGAAATACTTTGCAAAAATGTAGGTTCAACATGATCAATAGCAAATGCTTGCCTTGCTCAAATGTGGATGTTTCTTGGTCTTGTTTTCTTGACTTGAAGCAGAGACAAGGCCTTCGACGATGTTCAAAAAAATTCAAATAAAGACCCATAACACAAAAAAAAAATCAAATGGACTCCAAAAATTATGATTTTGGTACTATTGGAAAGATATTGAATTTGGACGAATTTAGAAACAAAAATCATTTGATTTGGATTTAAAACGAGGAAGAACGAACTTTCCGTTTGACCCGAGAGAAATTCCAGAAATTGCATGTGGGTCCCACCAGGATTTTCTTTTTAATTTGTTTTATTTAAGAATATCTATTGTGACTGACAGGTGGGGTCCACCGGGGTTTTTATTTCCTTTTCCTTTTATTTTTAAACAGAAAAATCCTAAGAGGCTAACATGTGGGGGCCTCGATCCATTGGACCCAATCCACGTAACAATGCACTAAGCCTATGGCCCACTGGTCAGAGATGTGGTCCATGAGCTTAGTCTATGAACTAATCATGTAACCTTTATCGTTTAACTTAATGTTTAAACCTTACGGATCCACATGTCATACTATGACTAATTACTACTTAATGTTAACTATATCGGTTAACCTTAATGACACTTATGTGGCGTCCACGTCGGCTCCATGTTAGCTCAACGTCGACATCCCCTCCAAAACAGAGGAGTCCACAGGGGAGCTCCCTGGCCGGCTCTGGTGGAGCTCGTCGCCAGCTGGGCAGGGCTCGGTTGGCACCCGGGAGGACCAAAATGGGATACGGTGGTGATGGCAAAGCTAAGAGTGACAGCGGCGCATCAGTAGGTGGCCCAAGGTGGCGACGCGACAACGAGGTCGGCAGCGGAGCTACTATTGGTATGGGTAGGGGTGAAAACAGGGCAAATACATCTGATCCGATTTCCTACCGGAAAGGGGTGGTGTCAACTGCTAGGGAAGAGGGAAGACTATAGATTTGGGAGACAAAGGGGATTGGGACTTAGACTATTATATTCTCATTGCTTGCCTATGAATGGGTGTGGCTCCTCTCTTTATATAGATGAGGTTAACCCCTAACAATATGGAAACTATCATATCTAATGCAACCAATCAACTAAGGATAAGAAATATCCATACTTTCTAAATATGAAGATATGCATCTAACTATTCCTAATATAAAGATAATCTCAATCAATAATCTCTAGAAGATAACTTGCTAACAAAGGAAATAACTAATCTAATCCATTCGGCTACTGTTCACGCGCGTGAACAATACATGTGAGCAGTAATTCTGCCCATGACGCATGGCCGCAGTTTCCCTGGTCCCATGCCCATGACAGGTTATATCTTTCCTTTATGTGTACAATATCTATCAAGTTATCTGTGACCGGTTTGAATCCGATCCGCCCCGTGACCGTATCCCGAAAAATCTGTATCTATATTCGTATCCGACTCCGAATCAAGGGTAAAAATATGGGTTAGGATACAGGAAGAGCAATATCCGCCCGTATCCGACCCGTTTTCACCCCTAGCTACAGGGCAACTACGCTACAAGGCGATTGGCAGCTAAACTACACGCAGTTGAGGCTCTACGGGCCACAGCGAAGCTTTTCGCGGCAACGGTGTGCACAAAGGCTCACTGGAGCGCTCTAAAGGCGGCGGCCGGCAGCGAAGAAGACGACCAACAAGGCGGCAGCGCTAAAGAGGGCTAACGGTTACATTATCTAACCTAGGTGGTGCACGGTGACTAGGCGAACGAGATGACACAAAGAAGGGGCAAGATTACTCACCAGAGACGCAGTGAGGCAAAAGGGGGCAGTGGCGACACTATGCTGACGGCGAGGAAGAAGAGGCTCCGGCGCCCTGATGCTCCAACTGAGAAAGGAAGGGGAGCATCAGAGAGAACACAGAGGGACGAAGCCAACAGGCAAGATCATGGAGCTCGAGACTCACCGTGGCAGTGAGGAACGGACGGCGATGGCTTAGGGCAACGACGGCTAGGGTGCTCGGTGCTCAGCTTCTTCTCGGCGATTGATAGTGAGAGAGGAGTGAGTGGGGGCGAACACCTACGGAGGGTGAGGTGGCCATGGTGACATGCTCGGGCGGGCTTTATAGCCACGAGAATACCGAGATAGCAACGACCGTGTCGTAACCGAGCGCGAGAACTCACGCTTTCGCGAGAATTAAGGGCCGCTGACAGGCGCCTTGAGGTGACAAGGTCGCAACGGAGGGAACGTGCTCAAGGTCTGCCGAGCAGAGGCACTCTTGTGCTTGCCATGAAGGCGGAGCAAAGAGGAGAGAGATCAAGCGGTTCTGGCGCTGGGCAAGGAAGATGATGAACAGGGGCGCTGATAGGTGGGTCCGAGGTCCACCGATCAACGACGCGGCGTGGGCGAGAGAGGCGAGAGCCAGCCGGCACGGGTGGGGCTAACTGGTAGGCACGGGGCCACCGAGCAACGAGAGAGCAGGTGAGGGAGTGGCTTGGCATGCGCGCGGCGCTGGGCCGGGGGAAGTGGGCCACACAAGGGAGGAAGGGGAGGGGAGGGGGCGCAAGCGCAAGTGGGCTAGAGCACGCATGGGCCAAAGTGAGGGGAAGGAGTGGGCCGTGAGGGTGGGATTCGGCTCGAGGAGGAGAGAGGGAAAGGATTAGGTTTGAATTTTGTTTGAATTTCCTTTGAGATGAATTTGAATTGAAGATCCAAATTCAGAGATATTTTTAACTCAATTTTTCTTGTAAATATTTATTAAGTCCTTTTTAAAGCTAGGATTTGATCTTGACTTTTAAAATGCAACCAAATCTTTTGTAATTTCACACAAAGCAACAAATGTTTTTGAAAATACATAAAATCCAACAAAATTTCAATTGATCCAAAACTTGAGCTGTTACATCTGGTGGGCCATGTGATGTTGGGCCGGATGAGGGGGAAAGAGGTGGGTCGGGCCAGGAAGAAAAAGGGAAAGTGCGTTGGACCGGCTCGGTTTCAACCCACACTGACTTTGGGGTTTCGAATACTTTTTTTCTTTGCAACTAAATTCAAATTTAAATTCGTATTTCTTATCTGGTGTTTCATATTCAATTATTAATTTAGTTTAACTTCTGATTTCTTGTCTTTAGCCGATATGTATATTTGTTAATTGATTTTGCAAAGTTCAAAATACGACGAAGTTTCAAATCAAATCCAAGGAAATTCAAATACCAATAAAGTGCACAAAAAGGTTTTAAAATTTTCACATTTTCACACAATTTGAAATACATCCAAATTTTGGGATGTTACACTCTGTGAAGTGCTCTGTGGTGCCACAATGTACCGAATGGGTATAAATACACTGCAAAGGCGGCATTCAATTAGGGCTTTGGCGCTTATACCATATTAGGCTATTGGTTGCCAAGAAAGTTGGGTGGTTTCAGTTGCCCATCCATGAATTTGGATAGGCCTTCAAGGAATACAATCTAGGTCCTATGTCAGAGGAAGTACTGTTCACACGCGTGGTAATGTAGCATCCACGCGCTGTTCATGGCGACCCACGGGTGCATTGGTAGTCAAGAAATAGAGATAAGAATAGTTAGTTTCCTTGTTATTTAGATTTACTTCTTTAGATACATGTTCCATCAACTAGAGATGTGTTTCCTTAGAAATGGAGATTGTTTCTTACGACTAATCGAGTCATCCCTATAAATGAGATAGTATGTATGCATTATCAATCAAGCAAGAAGATGAATTAATCTAGTCTCTCTCCCAATGTTTTATCATCTCGGTCTACAGTCTAATCTCTCATTCCATCAAGCCGATGTCGCCCGACCTATTTCCTGGCGGTGTTTACCCGTTATGAACCAAGGTCCGTGACATTTGATATCAGAGAAGTCAATCCCTTCCCACGACTTCTGCTATCATGGTGATGGCGACAAATGAGACCATCAAACCTACCACCAAATCATTGGCCATGATAAAGGCTAACACCAACAAGATGGCCAAGTACCAATGACAACAAGAAGAAGATGGCGACCATCTTCCTCGACATGCATGCTACTTTCGAGAAGATGATTGCGGATCAAAAGGAGAAGAAGGCACAACAAGAGGAGGCAGCGACGACGTTTCCGAAGAATCGGTGCGACATCGCCACATCTGTCGTGGCGTACCATGAGTCGCCATGGCGACCACACCTGCCAAGTCCCTCGTAGCCACTGTAGTGCTGTCGGGGTCTACCGCGTTAGGGACAAAACCTATCGCGGTGTTGCTGTGGCTATTGCAATCTATCGAGGTGCGGCCAAAACTTGCCAAGGCACTACCGTGGCTGCTTCCATGCTTGTCGCAGCGATCGGTGAGTTTGCCACAACCGTGTAAGGAGTTAACAGTCTCCAAGGAATAACGTCGGCATAGCACTTCTCGTCGAAGCAGGACTTCCAAGAGTTGCAACCGTGGCCACCGCCAAGGCTCGAGGATGAGCTATCACAAAGGGAGGGAGAAGTTGTCACACACGTGAATAGTACTGTAGCACCATGCACTATTCATGGCGGCCCACGGGTGCATTAGTGATTGGGAAATAGAGATAGGAATAGTTAGTTTTCTTGTTATTTAGATTTACTTATTTAGAGATACATTCCATTAATTACAGATATATTTCCTTAAAAATAGATATTGTTTCTTATGACTCAAGTCGAGTCATCCCAATAAAAGAGATAGTATATATGCATTATCAATCAAGCAAGAAGATGAATTAATCTAGTCTCCCTTCTAATGTTTATATCATCCTAGTTTATAGTCTAATATCTCATCCTACCAAGCCGACGTCGTCCGGCCTTCTTTTTTCTAACGATGTTTATCCCGTTATGAACCAAGGTTCATGACATCCTAGCTGAGAGGGGGAACAGCTTATTAGTTTACATTTATGACTGGAATGAACTTGCTCAACCTAACTAACTAATACAGCAAGAGGACTAGACAATTGTTACTGCACCAATGGCCAGAGGAAAAAGAAAGCTGTCATGTGGAGCGGTGGTCACTGGTCAATATCAAACAGTCAGTAGAGTACCACAAGTCTACAGTCTACAGGAGTGGCATTGACAAAGTATCTAAAACATCAGTCCACCACCTTCGAGAAGAATAGTTAGCAGACACAAAAGTATCATGAGTTGAACCATAAGCAAAATCTGAAGTTCAATTTCCTAAATGTATCTAAGATAAATCTCTATCAGTTTGCTCTGCAATTATTTAGCCAACTCTAGCTTTGCCCTATTGTGCATATTGGATCAGAGATGAACAGAAGGGAAATGTTCAGATTAACTTATCTTAGGTTACACAGGATCAGAGTCTATTGATTCCTAATTATGTGCTAGTTCCTAATTCCTACACAAGAAATTGAATGATTCTATTAGAGCTGATAATTTTGTGCATGCATAATTTCACAATTCTAGCAATCTATTAACAGAGTCATTGTATCAATGATGCTGTTTACCTGAATCACCTCAAGAAAGGCCTTTCCTAAGGCGCATTTTGGACATTGGAAGGGATATGTTTCACCTAGTAAAAGCTCCACAGCTTGCCATCTGTACATGTTTGCATAATAATTAGGGCATCTACATTATAAAAACAGAGCTAAACAAAGGTCTAAGGAAGGACTTACTGTTTGTTTATCAGAAAGAATAGTCGGGGTTCAATCAAGTTCCTTAACAGCACAGTAGTTTCTTCAACATGACAAATCTGACCAAAACAGAGACTACAGCGTGATAATCAGAGTGATCCTCCATCAGAGGTGCGTTACTTCCTTTTTCTGCCCATGTAAGCTATTTTGTTAAGAATGGGATTTTATCTCATTTTCAGGCAATGTTGCATGGAACAAACATATAGGACGATAAAGAAAATATGTCCAGCAGGAAGCTGAGCTTTAAATATGTAAAATCCTGTCTGCTGCTAAGTTTTCCTTATCTTTCTACAGTGAAGGTTATTTATGAGGTGCATGAACAAGGATCAAAGAACCTTCGCTGCACTCACGTCAAGAGGGGCACAACCTTCCCATTTTAAATGGAAATAAATATTCTTCAATGCTGCATAGATATCTTCTGAATTAACATGTGAAACATCTGCCACCAAAAACTCATGGAATTTCCCATCCACCTCAATAGAACTACAGCCAGGATTCTTCTTAATCCCTCTATCTCTCATCATCATCCTAAGCATCTTCGCCTGATCCCATTTGTTTTTACTTGCATATATTTTGCTCATAAGTACATAGATTCCACTGTCTGAAGGATTGAGTTTTACAAGCTTATCTGCTGCACATTCACCAATCTCTACATTGCCATGCATTCTACATGCATTTAAAAGAGCACCCCAACCGGCCTCATCAGCTTCCATTGGGATACTCCTTGCAACTTCAAATGCCTCTTCCAGAAGCCCAACTTTACCCAAAAGATCGATCATGCATGCATAATGTTCTGCCCTGGGTTCAATCCCATAAACCATTTTCATTGCTTTCAAATAGCACCGCCCTTCTGGAACTAACCCACTATGACTGCATGCAGAAAGTAATCCAAGGAATGTGATCTCATCAGGCACAATACATGTTCCTTTCAACTGCTCAAAGAGATAAAGGGCTTCTTCAGACTGACCATGCACGGCATGGGCCATGATCATTGAATTCCAACTCACTATATTCCTCTCTGCCATCTCACCAAATAATCTTGATGCTAAACCCAAATATCCACATTTTGCATACATATCGATGAATGCATTACCTAAATTCACTGTAAGCCCAACCTTATTACTGAGAATGTAGTTATCATATATCCATCTACCAAGACCAAAGCAACCCAACTGAGCACATGCTGAAAGCACACTCACAAGAGTAGCATCAATCGGCTCCACACGTGCTTCAATCATCTCCTTAAATAACCTCACTGCTTCCTCAGGTTGATTTGCCTGTGAGTAAGCAGCGATCATGCAACTCCAAGAAACCACATTCCTCCTAGGCATATCCTCAAATAACCGAGCTGCACTTTCCAAATCACCACACTTTGCATAAGCATTAACCATGGTCGTCCAGGAGTACACATCCTTGACCACCATGCCATCGAAAACCTCCCTGGCAGAGGTCACGCACCCGCACTTCCCAAACATATCGATCAGTGCATTCTCCAAATTAACACTCACACCCACTCCACCCTCTGCAACAAACTGATGCACCATCCTCCCCAGCGCCAGCAACCCCATCTGCCCGATCGCCGATACCACAGCAACCAGCGTGACCTCGTTCGGCTGCAGGCCCCCTGCCACCACCATTCTGCAGAACACCTGCCACGCCTCGTCAGCCAACCCTCCCCGCGCGTACCCGTCCACCAGCGTCGTCCACGAAACAACGTCCCTCTCAGGCATTTCATCAAACACCTTCCGCGCATGAACCAGTGACTTACGGTTAGCATAGAAGTGCACCAGCGCGTTCCCCGCGAGCACGCTCTGGCGAAGAAACCCCCACTTAAGGGCCAAGCCGTGGACGACCTCGCCGCCGGACGGAGAGCCGTGCTCAGAGGCGGCGGCCTTGAGTGCGAAGACGAGTGTGCGCGCGTCGGCGGGCAGGCGGTCTCGGATGACGCGGCGGAAGAGGGCGAGGGCGCGGTGGGGTAGGCGGGAGCGGAGGAAGGCGCGCATCATGGTGGCGAGCATGTAGGCGTTGGGGCCGGG
This sequence comes from Phyllostachys edulis, assembly GCA_036346405.1. Classification (NCBI taxonomy): domain Eukaryota; kingdom Viridiplantae; phylum Streptophyta; class Magnoliopsida; order Poales; family Poaceae; genus Phyllostachys; species Phyllostachys edulis. Next base: position 15,767,177 of record CM070568.1, read on the forward strand.
GGCGGCGCGGGCGAGGATTGCGGCGGCGTGGTCGATGCGGGGAGGCGTGGAGAGGGCGCAGAAGGCGAGGAGGCGGGAGGCCGGGAAGCGGTGCGCGGCGAGTCCGGAGACGGTGAGGAGCGCGTGGAGCTGGAGGAGGCGGCGGAAGGAGGCGCAGGACTCGAGGAGGGAGAGCAGCGGGTGGGTCACGACGAGGTTGCGGTTAGTGTTCCACGCCGGCCGGGGAGGCGCCGGCGCGTGCGGGGTGGGCAGGGGAGGCGGCGGAAGTGGAACGGGCATCATGATGGCTGCGTCTGCGCGTCTGCGCAAGCGCATCAGAGCCTCGCGCGCCCGCGGGGGTGCGAAATTTTGATGCCGTGGGAGGCAGCGGAACACAGTACGTCCACGAGAAACTTTTCTGCTCACTCCCGCATCCATCGTTCCTCCACGGCTCCACCAACCATCTATCTGGGGGCGATTTCACTCCCGTCCCATCCTCGTCGGGAATTTAGCAGGGAAGAGACATAATAAGCATCTAAATTTGACATAATTTCGTAAGTTTATCATGTGGTTTGGTTGAAAAAGGTTATTTTGTTAATACAAGACATGGTAAATAATATTAAATAAGTTATACACTATAGATTATACAACAATATACATTGCTAAAGTCTAAATTCATATGCCTCTAAAACATACGTAGATGTACCAATCTACATGTATAGATTTATACATGGGATGACTATTTTGAGGTTATTGTAACAGCCCAAAAATGCATAAAGTCAAAAATGAGGGATTTTTAAAATTTTTTGTCTAATGCCTGTTGTCGATCCGTTTGCTTGCATATTTGAGAGTTATTATAGTACATTTTTCATCTTTTCTGCTCTCGTGATTTGATCTACCATTGTGATAGGATCTCACCAAGTGAATACCAAGATTATTCCAAGTTCTTCTAGTTTCATCCTTTCCTTATATCTCTCCTTAGGCTAAAGGCTGATCAGTCAAGCAACGGTCCGACACGCCCGCTTCCGTGCATTCTTCTCATGTTCCTCCGACCAGCAGTGGTCAAGCCAAGGCAGCCGTGCCTCTCACTCGTGCGCTGCGTGCGCCAAGTTAAAATCACGGCCTGGTGCTGTCCATCGGCTATTAATAGCCATCACCTAGGGTGTCACTCAGCTGCCCATACCGTCCACAGCCTCACCCACTCCTCGTCGAATGTGCCAAGGTGCATGCACCTATTTTGCTCTAAGCCCCATAGTGTTTTCCTTTGCCATTCCAGTGTTAGTCTCGCTTCCTTCCTCTTCCAAAAGAGCTTGAGCTCGGCCGCTCGGCCTTCGCCTCATCAGCGCCACCACCGCCGCCTTCTCCATTGACAACCATCGGAACAGTCTTGGATATTGTTTCTCTTCCCCTCCGACCAGGACAATCTAAGACCTCCTAAAAGGACCGCCTACTTGCTTCCACGGAGCGCCCTTGAAGAGCAAGGACCACTCTCCTTCCTCAAGACACTATTGCAGCATAGAGACCTCTCGCTGACGTGGTCCACCGTCGAAGGCTCAACTTCGGCTAGCCCATCCTCCAGTCCCGTGCTGGTAAGTTCGTAGTGGCCACATATTCTTCCTAGTTCGAGCCGCCTTGTTTTTCTTGGATGTTTCTCCGGTTCTTCCTTTTGTTGTTCCAATAGTTCAATCAATTGCGACAATGCAGTCGAATCTTCATATCTTTTGGCCACCCTTGTGTAATCGATCACTTCTCTTGATCGACTACGCATGGTTAACGCTCCCACGACCTCCCTCCTTGCACAGACCTTCCATTTTACAAAGACCACCCTTATGATCAAGACCACCCATCTAGCTGCGCCCTCCCCTCTTGTGGACCATCCGATCAGATTGGACGGCCCAATTGAAATGAGAGGTTCGAGTGGTCCAAACGTTAATATCATTTTGGACCGTCCGATCAAAGTCGAACGGCCCCACTTCGCTGCGCCTTACCTCCTTGACCTCAGGACTTCCTTTTCAAGACCGTTCTCTTGGTCTTTTGCAAAGACCACCCTCTTGGCCTTTCTGCAAAGACCACCTTTTAGGTCATGAACTCCCTTTTTACAAAGACCACCCTCCTGGTCATAACGCTCCCACGACCACCCCAGGTCATGGCGCTTCCACGACCTCCCAGGCCATAGCACCTCCGCGACCTTCCTTGGCCGTAATACTCCCACGACCTCCCCTAGTCGTAACACTCTCACAACCTCCCTAAGGTTGTGACATTCTCAGGACCTCCCTGGGTCATAGTAATTCCAGAACCTCCTCGGGTTACAGTGATTCCAGGACCTCCCCTGGCTACAATGGTTCCAAGACCTCACTTTAGTAACAAGATAATTAGGGACCTCCTGCTCTGATGATTCCAGAACCTCCTCAGACTCTGATAATTCAGGACCTCCCACAGTCACAGTAATTCGGGACCTCCCCAAGCCACAGTAGCTTCTATGACCACCACAGATCGGCGACCACTAAGTTTTCAAGCTGTCTTTGGTCTAATATTTCTAATTCGATTTGGCATTATTTGGAGTTCATTGCATATTGAAAACAATTTGAGTTTGAATATATGCTTATTTGCCTTTCCGGTTGTTTTGCGATTATAGAAGCCAAGGCGACTGAAGAACCGTTCGTTGATCAAGATCTCGATCAGCAGCACTCTGAACAAGGCGAGTCAACACTTTGACCATATTGTACCTATTTTTTCAAATTATGTTGCTTTAAATTATGAAAATGCATGGCTATGTTTTATCAAACTAAATTGGTTTAGCTCATAGTTAATGCCTTAACAGTACTTGTGTCTAAATTTCCAACCCTTGAACTTGGACACTATCCTTTGTCACTCTAAACTTAATGGATTACCTTTTAGACAATAAGTCTGTATTTAAGTGTCATGCTTAGCCTTGCTTAGGCACAATGTCATGCGGGCAATAAATTGCCTGACCACAATCATTAAACACTTTGGAAAATGATTTGGACAGTTGAGGCTGGGAGGCAAAAGGATATTATTTTCAAAACAATAGAATCTGAAAAATTGTTTTCGACTGGGGCGGCTGGAAAGATTGGCTGGTGCCGGGGGCATGAGAAGAGATTGGTATGTGGATGTGTCGCCCTGGTCAAGTAAGGACCGAATCTTGGAATGACCTCTCATGCAAAAACAGTGCAACCACAAGTCTATAATAGGTATGACCTGGCCAAGTAATTTGCTCGCCTCGGCATGGTTTCACCATTGGGGGAATGTGGCGTGGATAAAGGGGAAAGAAGCCACAGAGAAATCACACAGCGCAAGAGGGGCCCTCCTGGAAGTGCATGGCACCGGGCGGTAGAAACCTTAGCGGGTGGGGCTACGTCGAGGGATGAGCATTATAAAGGCCTTGTGGTAATCTCCCCTTGATTCGCATGTCCAAGGAAACGTGTGTATATATCAAGACGATTACCTCTTGTGGGTAAAGTGTGCGAACTCTGCAGAGTAAGAAAACTATCTAGATAGCCGTGCTCACGATCAAGAGTGGTGCTGATAACTTGCTTGATATAGTCTTCGTTTTTACAAAACCATTTGTGATGAAAAGGAAGGATGGGGTGGGACCCAGGGATTTGAGAAAGCCTGGTCGGGGACCAGTGGTAAATACGGGATAGCCCGAGCATTGGGTGAATGGAGCCACTCAATGGTATAGGAGGTGGGACCTCCACTAGTATTTTCACAAATGAAAACTCATTTATAAAACCCCCATTTGTTAAAAATGCTAAGTCTTAGGATTTCCTATTAAGTCTAATTCAAACTTGGCTTTATACAAATAAAAGAACCCCAAGCTTCCTTTGATTAGCCTTGCATCTATACCACTGCATTGTGTGTTGGCTTGCGAGTACGGTTGTGTACACAGGCTTTGCCAATGTAATCTTTTCAGACCCAAATGATCAAGACCCATACCAGTACTTCACCGAAGCTGATCCAGATGGTGGTGACGATAATGAAGCTTAGGCCGAGACCCCCAGTCGCTTGTCTGTGGGCAGAGCGAATGGATCCACCATGATTTATTTTGCTTCTGCACTTGCCTTATATTCTGTACGCTTGACTTTTGTAAACTTCCGCCTAAGTGGCGCTTTTGTAAAACAGATGGCCGCACGGTCTAATGTTTATGTAATATATTCTGGGCTTGCACTGGTCATAACGAGTACCCTTTACATTGAGCAAAGTTTACGATCAGTTTGTTTACAAACACTAAACAGATGTCCCGTGACCACCCTCGTAGAGTTTATAACTAGCTCTAGTGTGTCTAGGCCCTCCTCAGGATCTCCTATAACCACCAAGACCTCTTCATAAACTATAGGACCTCCCTTGATCTTTCTTGGATCTCTAAGGACCTCCTCATGAACTACAGGACCTCCCTTGATCTTTCTTGGATCTCCCAGGACCTCCTCATGAACTACAGGACCTCTCTTGATCTTCTCAGGATCTCCCAGGACCTCCACAGGAACTACAGGACCTCCTAGGACCTTCCTTGGTTTTCTCAGGACCTCCCATGACCTCCTTTGGGACTCCCAGGATCCCACAGGGCCTCCTCAGGACCTCTCCTCAGGATCTCCCTTGACTCCTCAGGACCTCTCCTCAGGACCTTCTCTCAGGACCTCCCTTGACTCTCAGGACCTCCTCAGGACCTCCCTCAGGACCTCCCCTCAGGACTTCTTCAGGACCTCTTCAGGACCTTCTCAGGACCACTCCTGGAACAGTACTCGAAGGGATCAGTGATCAACAAAAGGATCACTCCACGACCTCTTCAAGATCACCCCAAGACCTCCTCTAGATCACTCCAGGACCTCCTCGGGATCACCCTTGAACCATTCCAGAACCACTTCGAGACCTCTGTAGATATCTTTTTTTTTCGTCCAGTATTGATCGTAACCGTGAACCAAATTGCGTGTTAGCTTTGAGCTCCCGTAGTTATGTGAGTAAACCACAACGTAATTGTGTGTGTCAGCTACTGATCCAGGGAATGACACGTTATACACAGTGGACCCCAAGCTCCAAATTTGGGGTCTAACAATTATCCTCACCAACATTTGAGTGAGGGCAGATCCAATTCGAAACTTTCAGTTGACTGGAAACTTTTGGTTTAAAAACCTTCGGTTCGAAAACTCTTGATTCGAAAAACTTTTGAATCAACTGAAAACTTTCGATTCCACAACTTTTAGTTCGAAAATTTTCAATTAAAAAAACCAGTTGAAAGGGGGAAGGAAAGGGGGGAAGGGATGACGCCATGTGTCATGACAAGAGAGCGTGAGAGGGGTAAGGGAAGTAGGGGAAGGAAAGGGGGAGGAAGGGGATGCCACCACATGTCACATTGAGAGGGCGTCATCACCAAAGAATTGGCGAGGATACCTCAAATTAGCAAAATTGTTTATATATCAGGGTATAACAGGGAACATGGATGGGAAAGGAATGGGGATGAGCGGTGTTCTCATCCCCGTATAAGGTAGCGGGTGACGAGGATTCTTGCCCAAGTCAATATTTTTTGGTTAAAACTAAAGTCTCTATGAAAGTATGCCCATATATTAAGAGTCCACTTTATAACGGTTATGTACCTACGACCACGATTAAAAAGAAATATAATATCTTTTATTACGACCAAATTGATCATAGGCTGGTTTGGGTCATGAGACGACCAATCATGGATACTATACGACAAGTCATGGATACTATACGGCCAGTTATACGGTTTGGGCCATCCTCGACCAGGAAAACTGGACAGGAGATATGACAGTTTCCCACGTGACTAACGTAAGAGCAGTTATTGGTGCATATGGCAACTTATGATAGTTGGCTAAAAGATGCAGTCGTTCAAGACTCAACGAAGGCACATGCATGAAGATAAAAGACGTCTTTAGCGGCATTAACTTCCACCTCTTCGACAGTTATAAAGAGGGTAGCTTGTGTACCTTGTAACACAATCAAATTCGGAATCAATCACAATCTCTTGATCTCATTATCATCATATTCTTGTAAAAACTCTTACTGTGTCCATGGCAATAAAGGTTTCTTTTTCGATCATGCTCTCGTATTTTATTTCCCAGTAAGCTCGATAAGGGATCCTGGGTCCCGATAATCGACAGTTGGAGCTAGAAGGAGGGCGTCGTCAAGCCGAAGGTCGTCGTCATGATGTTCATGTGCCCTTGCCGATGGACGAGGAGAACATCTTTGACCATGCCGACTACGCCGACCTCATGGATGAGGACTATGTTCCTGAGGAGGTGTGCAAGTGCGACTTCTACCTCAAGTACATTCCCAAGGGAGAGTTTTCGTCGCTCTCAGCCCAGCCTGCTGGGGTGAGACGGCAGAGACACCGTTGCCGCCCCCAAGAAATTCCAAGGGTGAATACATTCCTACTTTTGTCTCGGTCGGAGAGACAAGTTACCATGATGCCAATGTCTTGGTAACCCATGATGATCTCGTTAACAATGTCAATGATGAGTTTCTGGCATAATCATCTCCGGAACATCTACTCCGAGATCTCGACTACTACCCCTCCTTTAATGAGGATGGGATGTTCTCACCCTCCATTTGCTCCAGATTTCATGCATGTGCAATTGTCAACGTCAACAAGACCGACAAGCAACGGGCGTCATGTGAACAATGTGAGGTCCAGGATTGGGCCGAGCATTTGGCGCAGGAACAACGTGAATAGTGGGCATCTTCAGCATCACCGCACCTTGGCGATTCCATCCTGAGACTCGGATGGGGCAAGATTTGTCGACAAGGGGATCGGTGGCGAGATAGGTGTCGACGATGGCTCGGTTGGACGACGCGATGGTGAAAATGCCCACTATTCACGGACTTGGAGATGCGCAACTGGTTCCCTGGGTCCAGGCGATGCTAACGGGTGACGCGCAGGGACCAATGGTCGTCGATGTCGACCAGGCAATAGTGGCACCGGCAACGAAGCAGAGCAGCAGCGTGGGCTCCACAACGTTAGGCTGCTACGAGGCTACTCCGGCGAAGATAGGGCGTGCAATGGGTAGAACATGGTGAGGCAATTCCGATGGGGTAGACAATGGCAACAAGGGCTCACTGACGGTGGTGGAATCAAAGGAATAGGATGGCGGCGGTGCTAGGGCTTGAGCTCTGATTCTAGCGCAACGATGGCGGCTTAGGGCTCCGGGTCTTTGTCGGGACCCCAGATCTCTGGATCCCGAACCCTCTGTGTATTCCGAACTAGTCCCTGGATCAGTAGCTAGTTCACACAGTGACATCATTGATGAAATCATATCCATATAACAAAATATCGATGAAGTAGACAAATTAATATTATTTAGTAGCAACGAACCTTATGGTCAAAGTTTTACAGAGTTTACCACACAGGGCTTAAGACAAAAGAGTAAACCTGCAGCAGAATAACCAACATGCCCGCAGGCAATCGAGTGGAGAATGCACCCTAGTTCGCATAATCTTCGAAGTACTCCTCAAAGGGCTTTGCATTCCCTGGTTCTTCCTCGATGGCTAATCAACAAACGGTGTATAGCCATGAGTATATAAAGTACTCAGCAAGTCGTAGGGAAATGTATGCAAATAGTATTTATGCAATGCTTGACAAGGATAGCTTTATGGCTATTTTACAAAAAGCAGTATTGATAGTAAATATAGTAATTAGATTGAAAAGCATAATTTAAAATATTAATAAATAAGTAAACATGTTTATTTGAAACAACTAGTGAACACCCCGTTCACTTCCCAACCAACAACCAACATCCGAATCGCTTCCCATCCAAACCATTCCAATAGTTTTATGAAAATCTACCCCTCGTGTGAAATCACCAGGCATTGTCCATAAACGGAGACACGGTTATTCGAATAGTTTTACACTCTGCAGAGGTTGTACAGCTTTACCCACAAGACATGAATTCTCTAGTTTATTCGGTATATATCTATGCCACCGCTCACTACCTAAGGTAAGCAGTCTAGAGCATGTGACAAGGCCTTTACAAAGTTATGTTTTGACTCGGTTCTGCTCGCTAAGGATTTGCCATTCTGGCCCCCTCTTGCGCCAAGTGCGAATGTCTAACCCAGGGTTCGCACTTCCACCCAAATAAAACCGAATCAAAGCATTGCTAATTATTCAGCCAGGTCCACCTCACCCTAGACATGTGGTTTACGGTATGGCCTAGATCAATGGTGCACAAAGTTAAGTCCTTAGTGTCTACTCAGGCGAGACAACCATATCCCAAATCGTCCCCTTTACTGCAAAATCACTCGCCTGAGTACGAAATCATTTTTGGTTCAACCCTGGCCAAATGGTAACCCTTGCCATGGCATGACAAGTTTTAACAATAGTGGCCACGCCACAATTCCATATATCATTAAGTCAAATTTATCATTATTGAATCATGTAATCGAGATATCATCGCATAACTAAAGCTTGACTAAGCATGATACGCACCTATGTTGGTATTACAATAATGTCCAACTAAGATTACTCAACCTAGGGTGTCCAAGGGTACATGTCAACATGTTATTCACAATTATTCAACGGAGTCATACTGTCGAGTAGGTATTTAACTATTCCCGAAAACCATTGATATAGAAATAGCAATGCATGCTGATATAAAACAACATAATTTTATAAAATGGGTATGATATGATCAAAGGTCTACGACTTGCCTTCGTTGAAGGTTTGATTGGCTTCGGCATACGGTTCCAGGAATTCTTCGGGGACGCCAAAATCTAAATGCGTGAAAAGAGCTAAATAAATACAACAAATCCAAATAAAATCCAAAAATTACGAAATTAATAACAATAGAAATATATCAAATTTAGATGAATTTAGGAACAAGAATTGATCGAATCAAATTTCATATGAAGGAGAACGAATATCCAGAAGTTTGCGCCCACATGAAATATAGAAAATCATCAAACATAAATAGTGTCGGCTTTGGCAAAAATGATGGCACAAGCAATGAAAAGGGAGGGGCAGTCGGCGAACTAGCAAAATGGAATCCCAGGAGCGAGACAGACCCAATGGTGGTGGTCGCATCGCTAGCTGAGGTCCGGCGCAGCGGCGGTGCACAAAATAATGTCAGGTGAATAGTGGTGCTGGTGAGCTAGGTGTGCTTTGGGGGAAAGGAAGGGAGCACCACGTAGAATATTGTGAAGTGAAGCCAACGATATGGACATTGTCGTCAGGGGATCAAAGACGGCACCAAAAACGATGACAGAAGGGTGGTTCGACCGTTGGTGGAAAATTTTTGCTTGTGGCGAGAGAAAGGGGCGAATTCTAGGGATAGGAAGAGGAAGCCGAAGGGCACGTCGTGATGTGGTCGGCTTGGGAAAAGAGTGACCGAGGAGGGAGAACGGAGGTGGTGAAGCTTGCTACAAGAGTATGTTAGTGCATGAGTTAGAGTCTGCATGTTATCTAGTCGTTGCTACATCTTGCATGGACGTGAGTTGAGGGCAGCTTGTGGTGCACTGCAACATCTTGTATGGACTGAGCGAGCACTAAAGAAGAAGGGAGGCCTACCGAGAAGGGTGAAGAGGCTGCTGGTTTTCAGTTGGGGAGAGCAGCATGGGGGGAGAAGCTGGTAGTCGGCAATGGAGAGGAGGGAGAGAGTGGAGGAGGGAGCTTCGGCTGGTGGAGCTCAAGGGAGGAGTTTGCTGGCTTGGTTTGCATTGGAGGTGGAGGAGAGGGAGGTGGAGCTCACTGCTGAACTGGAGAAAGAAATGGAGCTTGCTGCAGTGGGGGGGGAGCTTCGGTGGAGGAAGAAAAGAAAGAAAGGGAGGAGGGGAAGGTGCTTGGCGGCTTGGTGATGACAGCATCCAAGGTGAGGCCAGCGTCGGGGCTCACCGGTGAGGGCCGGAGCGGCGACGGTTGGCTTGACATCTGCGTCGCGGTTTTCTTTGGTGAAGATGAGCTCCATCGAGAAGAGAGAGGGGAAGGAAAGGCCAGTAGAAGGGGCGCTCTCGGCTACAACTTTTGAAGGTAGGAGAGGCAGAGGGAGCGAGGTGGTGGCCGGCATAGGCGAGGGTGCAGGCTGCGAACAATGCGCCAGGCAAGGGGGTTGCGTGGCGCTGAGCTCTTGAGACATGGGTGGCGTGGAGCGTGCATGGCCGCAACGTGGCAAGGCATGGTGGTGTAGGAGGCATGGGCGGTGATGTGTGCATGACGTGCTGCTGTAGAGACAAGCACGGGAGGAGAGAAGGAAAGAAAAAGAGTGCATGCGCTGGAAGGAAGAGAAATAGGAGGAGAGAGAAAGAAAATGGGAAATAATAATAAAATCTGGAAAAAATAAAAATAAAATAAGTAAATCTGAAAATTTCAAGAAAATTTTATAAAATACTTTGGAACTTGAATAGATCAAATAAAATAGTTTTGGATTTTTTTGAAGTTTGTTTTAACCAATTATAATATTTTTCCTTCAAAAATTCAATTTAACCTTTAAATTAAACTTATAAAGTCCAAATGATTATTTTTATTTTTAAAGCTTCAAAATAGACCACCAATTTAAATTAAATAAATTAAATTAAATTTTACAACAAATAAAATAATTTTTGGGAAGACAAAAGCGAAATAAAAGCAGAATCAAGTTGTAAGAAACAACACCAACTTGAATAAAATCCAATAAACTCATTTTGAAATTAATTAAGGTTTGATTTAATCACATTAAATTGTTTTTATTTATGAAAATTCAAATTAAGCTTTAACAACTTAGGAAAATTCAAATGGTTATTTTTATTTTGAAAATTCTAAAAAATTTCAAAAAGCCCAGAAAATTGGGTTGTTACATTGGGGAACTGGTGGCGGGGTCAAGTTGTTAGGGTTTGACGCAGATGTCAAGGGCTTTTATAGCGGGGTACGGCCGGGCGGCGTTGGGAGTCCGTGTTTAGCGCGGAGGCGGAGTACCGATCGAAGACGATGGACAATGGAAGCGGGCCCACATGTCAGCGATGGCATGGGGACACGTGGCTAGCGCGAGCGTGATGCGGCGCGGGATCTGGTCCAATAGGGCAGGGCTGGTGCGCGGGGGATAAGAGGATGAGAGAGAGAAAAGGAAGTGGTCCGCAGAATGGATTTGGCCCACTGGCCTACCTGTGATTTTAAATAGATTTTCAAATTTAGAAAGTACCAGCAAATAGAAAAGGCCAATAAAATTGGAAAAATTCCAGAAAAATCTAAAAAATACTTTCAAGCACAAAGAACTTAAATAAAATGGTTTTGAGAATAATTGATGTTTGGATTATTCACATTAAATCAGTTTTATTTCTAAAACATCTGATTCCCTTTATTTTATTCAAATAAAATTTGTGAAATTTTCCAAGGGGCTAAACTACTAAAAAGGATTTTAAAAATAAAAAAATTGGGATGTTACAAACTTCCCCCTTAAAGGAATATCGACCCCGAGATTCAGGCTTGCTAGAGAAAAGGCTAGGGAACTTGGCCTTCAAAACTTCTCTGCGCTCCTAAGTAGCTTCGCTCTCTAAGTGGTTGCTCCACCGAACGTTGCAAAAACAGATGATCTTGCTTCTGGTCAGACGTTCTGCAACTTCCCAAATCTTGGTTGGTTGCTCCTTGTAGGTGAGATCCTCTTGCAACTCAATTGACTCTAAGGGTGTCTGCTCAATTGGCACACGAAGACACTTCTTGAGCTGATATACATGAAAGACATCATGCACTCCTGCCAAATATTATGACAATTCCAACCGATAAGAAACTTCCCCTTTGCGCTACAAAATTATAAAAGGAACAACATACTTAGGGGCAAGCTTTCCTTTGGCATGAAGGAATCGTTTGGAACAATTTGACTTTTTAAAAAGCGACTTAGGTCAAAGGTCAAGCAATTGCATGACTAGATAGTCGAAATAAGATGTTTGGTATTTGGCTGTATGGCTTTTAGGTAGGTTGGTGCGCAGCTTCTGAGATGGGAAACGTTTGAAATGCCCTTGAGGCAAATAATGGCTTATTTGAACGACAATTAACACAATTGATCGCAATTAATGACAATTAACGCAACTAACGACAATTAACGCAATAGACCACAATTAACGATAATTAACAATAATAATTAGAATAAACAATTATGACGTAAATAATTACACTAAATAATTATTACAAAAAATAATTAGTACATAAATAATTATTAAAATAAACATTTGTTAAAAAACAAATATTACATAAATAATTAATTCACAACATGAAAAAAATTAAAAAAGAAAGAAATATTAAAAAATGGGTGCTAGGGTTCGGGCTAGCCGCAGGGGAGGAGGCCAGCGTCGGGGGTGTCGGCGGAGGAGGTACCGCGTCGATGTAGGATCAAGGATAATCGACTAGAGGGGGTGAATAGGAGGTTTTAAAATTTTTTGACTAATTAACAAATTAAGTCAATTACGAACTAAGTCTAAACTAGATACAATTCTAGCTAAGCAATTCTACACAAGATAATTGCTGGAAATGTAAATGCGGAAATAGTAAAGACAAGAAATAACTACAATTGAGACAATGGAGTTTTTCCCGTGGTATCGAAGACTTGCTGGTCTTCACTAGTCCATGTTGAGGAAGCTTGAACTAATCAAGCTGGCTCCACAAATTAAGCCATGTAACATGCGGTACTTCCGCTGGCCGGTCATACCGAAAAAATAAGAGCGGTACTACCGCTTCACCTTAGAGTCCAAAAGGGCACTCTCTGGAAAAAAACGTCTGACTAATTTTTTCGGTAACTCCGGTCGCGGTAGTTCCATTGAACAAATGCAAATATCATCTTGCGTTCTTGTACCGCCGAGGAAACTCCGAAACTACCGCTTTTAGGTTAGCAACCAAACCAAAATGGTGTCACTCTGGAAATTACGTACCGCCAACTATTTTTTGGTACAACCGGGTTGTGGTAGTACCGCACTACCATCCCGGTCATACCACCGAGCGATAGTACCACCGACACAATGTCGGTACTACTGATTATCCTGACAAAGCATAGTTGGCTACCAAATAAAGTTCTAAATGCATGCATGATCCTAAATTGATCTAAATAGCACAAGAACATGCTATCAAGCTACTAGTCATGATCCCTCTTAATAGTACAACATTTAACCTAAAATCCGGTCTTCCATCATTTTCTCCTAAGATCGGTAAACATAAAAAGGAATCCTAGACTACTTGTACCTTGTCTTGGAACCATATTGATCTTCATGTTGTCCTTTAGCATGCATCTCCAAGTTGTCATAGTCACCATTAGGACTTAACCTTGTAAATACTCAATAAATAAGTTAATCTCATATTCACATATTGTCATTAATTACTAAAATAATTTTTATGGGCCTAGATGCTTTCAATCTCCCCGTTTTTAGTAATTGATGACAACCTAATCAATATGTGAGGAAGATTGTTTTGAATATACTACTTGTTGTGAAACGAGTTGTATATTATTTTGATGACTTAACATAAATAATTCTTACAATAAGCTCAAGAGAGTTTTGAGAATTATTTTCTTGTTAAGGTCAACACAAAGAAAGCTCCCCTAAACATCTGCATATAAATGAGAGGGTATTTTTACAAGCACATGTAGAGATTTTTGAAAAAAATGACAGAGTTTCTTTTGCTTGTTGGAACTTGAGGAAATATGCAATATTATTAAAATGACCAAGATATGAAGATTTCAATTCACTATAATATCATAATCATAATATCAAGCATCAAGTTCAACAAGATATCATTAAAACCATAACAAAGTTTTAAACTATTACAAGCACACAAATAATTAAACATAACAAGTTCAAACTATTACAAGCACACAAGTAGTTTGTAACGTCCCGTTTGTCCAGAGTTTTGAAAAGCTTTTCAAAATAAAAAAAATAACCATTTGGTTTTGATGAGAGTTCAAAGCTTAACTTGAAGATTTCGGAATTGGAGATTTAACTTGAACTAATCAAACTTCAACTAATCCTTTTGGTTGCTTTGGAGTTATTGCTGTTCTTTGGTTTTCAGCCTCTTTTCTCTGTTTGCCTTGCTTGTCCTCCAGGCTAGTTTCTCCTCCTCTAGGCCTCTCTCTCTCCTTCCCCAGACCTTCCTTTTTGCTGGACATTCCCCTATGTCTAGATCCTCCTTTTGTTGGACATCTCCTGATGTCCAGATCCCTCTTATCTTTTGACATTCTCTTCTACTTTTCTTCTTCTCTCAAGACCTCCCTTGAGTTCCTCTCTTTGGATCTCTTACCTTGGATCTCCTTCTTTTGGAGATATCATTCCTTGGGTTTTCCCTTTCATCTAGGCCTCTCTTTCTTTGGGATCTTATGGTTCAGACCTCTCTTCAGCTGGACCTCCTTGCAGGTTCAACCTCCTTGGTTCTCTAGACCTCTCCTGGTAATCTTTTGTTTGGACTTCCCTTAGTCCAGACCTCCCCTTTGTTGATTTGGATCTCTTTGTGTTTAGACCTCCCCTTCGGTCTAAACCTTTATCTCTGTCTAGATCACCTTGACCTAGACCTCTTCCTCTGTATGGACCTCCCCGTGGACCCCCCCCAACGTTTACTCGAACTCCCTGAGTTCATTTGGGCATCCCTTAATCCTTTTGGACCTCCCTGTGCCCTTATGGAGCTCCCTTTGATCTCTCTGTGTCCTTTAGGACCTCCCCCTCGCTTACTTGGACCTCCCTCGCGTCCGTTCGAGCCTTCCGCTTGATCCTGACCTCTATCGCTTGTGTACCATTCGATTTGCGTTGGACGGTTTGATCTTGTTGAGACGTTCGGATGGTCCAAACGTCCCACTCCTTTAGAGCCATCCGATCCATATTGGAAGGCCCCAATCTGTTGAAGCATTCACTCGGTCTGAACGGCCCAATTGCCTTGCCCCGTCCGATTGAAATATAACGGTCCTACTCCACCATGCCTTATCTCACGGTCGCACAGGACCTCCCCTCGCGCAAGACCTCCCCTTTGGAGATCTTAACCGTTCAGACCTCCTCTCGTTTAGATTTGACCGTTAGGACCTCCCCTTTGGAGATCTTAACTGCTCGACCTCCCTTTGTTAGATCTCGACTGCTAGGACCTCCCTTTGGAAATCTTAACTGCTCGGACCTCCTCTTTGTTAGATCTCGACTGCTAGGACCTCCCTTTGGAGATCTTGACCATTCGAGCCCCCTTTGTTAGATCTCGACTGTTGGGACCTCCCATTTGGAGATCTTAACAGCTTCGAGACCTCCCCTCGCTTAGATCTCACCATTAGGACCTCCCTTTAGAGATCTTAACGCTCGCACCTCCCTTTGTTAGATCTGACCATTAGGACCTCCCCCTTGGAGATCCTAACTGTTTAGACCTCCCCTTTGGAGATCTTAACCGTTCAGGACCTCCTCTTGTTCAGATCTTGACCGTTGGGATCTCCTTTGAGAGATCTAACCGTCAGGACCTCCCCTTGCTTTCGATCCTGACCGTTAGGACCTCCCCTTGTGAGATCTTAATCGTCCAGGACCTCCCCTTGTAGATCTCGCGGTCAGGACCTGCCTTTGGTTCTGATCACCTCGTCCTCCTTCGAACTGCGCCTCTGGTCAACTCCCTTTTCTCTCTCTTCGTGCGGGCGCGCACTATCCGAGCCATCCGATCTTGATTGGACGGCCCTGCTTTGCTGCGCGTTTTTCTTTTGTTCCCAGGACCTCTTTTTGGCTATTTTGCAAGGACCACCTCCTCGATCCTTGCTGGTCTTTTTGTAAAGACCACCCTCCTGATCCAGATCATCTCCTATGGTCAAGATCTCCCCTTTTAGGCCACAACCTTCCCTCTTTGAATGTGACCTCCTTTGTTACCCCTTTTTGCAATCTTTGGATGTGACCTCCTTTGTTACCCCTTTTTGCAAAGACCTCCCTTCTGGTCCTTGTTGGTCTTTTTGTAAAGACCACCCCCTTGGTTAACCTTGGCCTCTAGACATCCTTGCCGCAGGACCCCTTTGGTCCTCTGGACCTCCCCTTGGTCCTTTGCCAAGACCACTCTTGTGATTCAGGGCCACCCTCTTGGTCACGGTTTTCTCCTTTGATCAGGACCTCCTCGTAGGTTCAGACCTCCCTTGTGTTTGGACCTCCTCGTGGGTTCAGACCTCCCTTGTGTTTGGACCTCCTGTGAGGTTTAGATCTCTTTGTAATCTAGACCTCCCCCTCTCTGTGTTTAAACCTTTGAGGTCTAGACCTCCTCCTCTTTATGTTTAGACCTCCTGTCTTTCCCTTTTCTCTTCAGACTTCCTTGTTGTCTTTAGGACCCCTTGTCCTCAAGACCTCCCCTTTGTCTTTAGGACCTCCTTGTCCTAAAGACCTCTTTGCCTTCAGGACCTCCTCTAGACTTGCTTGTCTTCAGGATCTTCTCGAGACGTTTTTCCTTGTCCTCTCAGACCTCCCCGTGGCCTTTTTGTAAAGACCACCCTAGTTGGCCATGACCTCCCCCGTGGGTCGTGTCCTCCCCTTCGACCTCCCCCCTAGGTCCTGACCTCTTCAGAACCCCTTGCCTCAGGTTCTTAAGCGCATTTGATGTGGGCTGAAGTCACATTAAAATGCTGTCATTTTCTTTGTACCCATTTCTACTTTTTTTTCACCTCTTTTGACTATTTTAGTCCTTTGTTGTACTTGCTAGCAGTGTACCTTTTGTATCAATACCTTGAACCTGGTCTTTTCCTTTTGGTGGTGCTTCTATTCTCCTTCTCCTTTAAATAGAGCACCAGGGGCATCCACTTCCTCCTTATTCCTCACTCTAACCTCTCCCACAGTTTCTCCCTGTCCTAGTGAGCTTCCCAAGCTCCTTTGGTTTGGACCTCCATGGGTTTGGACCTCCCTCTCGGACCTCCCCTCCTCAGTGGACCTTCTCTCTCTTCATTTTAAGTAAGTTCTTTTGGTTTCTTGGAGTTTCTTTGCTTATTTGGTTTCTTTTGGCGAACGTGTAGATCTTGGTTTTTGCTGAAGAGCTCGTGGATCAAGCCCTCAACTGAAGCTTTGCTCATCAACAGAGGCAAGTCATGGAATCCCTTGATCATCTTGATCCCATTTTACAAAAGTATTTTGATTGGTTAAACTTGCATGGCTATTTTTATAGAACTGGTTTGGGCAATAGCTATTCTCCTACTTGACTTTATGCCTCCTTGGACACTTGAACTTGACATGTTGACATGATCTCCTCTGGACACCTTAGATCGGGTATTTTAGTTGGTATTGTTTGGTATTGCCAACATGGGACCGTAAGATTATGCTTAGCCTTGCTGTAGAACCGTGGGTCGGGTGAATCATGCCTCATCAGTTAATAATCTTGACTAATTAAACTATGGAACTGTGGTTGGTGCCACTATTGTGCAACTGTGGCGTAATGCCCCCGTTGTGTCTTTAGTGGTGCGAGGCCACCTTGTTAAAATTTGCAGTGCCAGGACTGGGTGGTCCAGTGGCCGGGTTGAACCCAAGTTGTTTTCACACTCGGACAAGTGATCGTTCAGTAAAGGGGGTGCCATGTGCACAATGGGATGAGGTTGCCTTGCCTGAGTGGATTAAGGACTTAACTTTGTGTTTGTGGATCCGCGTAATCCATGCAACCACAAGGTCATTTTATGGGGATGGCCTGGGCCGAATAATTAGCAATGAGCTGGCTCGTTTCTGTTGTGGTGGAGCGTGCTGAGGCGCTGGCGCAAAAGGGGGCACCCAATAACCCGGTAGGGGGGATTTGCAAAACCTTAGCGAGCAGCTTCGAGCCAGTTCAAAGCTTTGTAAAGGCCTTGCCACGCTCTCTAGACTGCTCACCCTCAGAAGTGAGCAAGGGTATTTCCAGAACCCATCCCGCTAGAGAGATCGTTGATTGTGGATAAAGTTGTACACCTCTGCAAAGCGTAAAATCTATTTGAATAGCCAAGTCCTTGGTTATGGACATCTCCCGGAGAAGTGGAGCAAAAGGGTAGACTTTTATAAATGTGTCCCTGGGCGCCTTTGCGAGAGGTCGTGGCTTTGCCTCGAAGAGACCTTGGCCTGCTTTAGAGGGGTCATGGCTGGCTCGAGATGAGGTCCAGGGGCTGGGCGTGGAGCTCTGGAGTGGGTGCTCCAGAGAGGTTTTGGGAGAGGTCTTGGGAGAGGTCCTGGTCGTGGGTGCGACCAGACCTCCCCCAAGTGGCTTTGGAAGTGAGCTGGTGCTCACTCCCTCCTTTCAAACAAATGTATTTATGTATTATTGTTTTCAACTTGAGCTTTGCAATCTATATATGTTATTTACTGTCAAAAATGGCTTTCTGCAACTAACCATACAACTCTCTTTTGGCAAGCCTTTCATGAATATTCATTGCATTCATTTCCCCACGGCTTGCTGAATACATTCAAAAGTACTCATGGCTTGTGCTCTCTATTTTAATCAGCAGATCAGGGAGTTCCAGGGAGCTCAAAGCTCCAAGAAGAAGAGGTCTTTGAAGGCCTTGCGCGCTAGGGAACGTCCTCCACTCGATAGCAGTCGTGGGCGTCGGTTAGACACGCGTTTGATTTTTGTGTCTGCTGCAAAGTGCTCCTTTTGTAAGCCCTGGTGGCAAACCCCCTGTAAGAAGCTTAACCGTAAGGTCTTTAATAATATATGTTATTTTCTCTTTTGCTTCTTTCGAGTTGTTGTATGGATTTGATCACACCATTGTTGGTCTGTGCGAGCTGGCTTAGATTCCTGGGACTGGCTCAGTGCACAGAGGCCAGGAGGTCTTGAAGATCTCCTAGGAGGTCCTGGACGGCCTAGACCTCCAGGAGGTCTTGAAGATCTCCTGAGAGGTTCTGGCGGACCTCCTCTCGGGCTGAACCGAGCGGTACTACCGCTCCTCCGTGTGGTAGTACCGCAGCTCAAAAAAAATCGATCGGTTCCAAGCTTATTCCGAGGAGGTCCTTACATTATTAAACTTAACAAGTTCCACATAGAGTATATAATATAATAGTAGTAGTGCTCCCCCTTGATCTTTTGTCCTTGTCCTTCTAGCTGCCCTTTGATCTTTCTTCTAGCTTCTCCCCCTTTGGCATCAAAATACCAAAAAGTCATCATGCAGCTGGATCCTGAGGGGGAAGTGGAACTAGAGAAGTTGAGGCCCTTGGAGGTGTGTTAGGGCGACGATGACCAAAGCGCTAAGGAGTAGTCAAGATGTGCTCAAAAGAAGACACACTCTCTGATCAGGCAACCAACCTATTTTGGGTCTCACTTTGGAATTCAAGCTGAGCATTCCTCATCTCTTGCTGAGCACTCTTAATCTCTTGCTGATTATTGAGAATCTCCTGCTGAGAATTCTTCATCTCCATGATAGCTGAGTAAAGCTGAGTAAGAGATACTTGTCCTTCTTCTACAACAGCTTCTTCTTGAGCATATTCCCTTTGCTCCCTTTGCTGAAACTGAGCACGAACATCTACAGGGAAAGGAGAACCATCTCGTGGCTTGTATGCCTTATGGGTAGATCCCAAGCCTTCATGATACTCAATCTTACTGAGAATCAAATTGGCACAAGCACCGTCCACATTCACTTTTGTGAAACCCGGCGTTAGATTTACACCGTACACCAAAGCCCCGACACCGGATGGATACACCTGGCCCAAGCAGCATCTAGGGCAACAGAGGCATATCTCACTTGGAGCTTGCACTTCACAGCCGCCTACATAACGATACAAAATTAGCTACTCCAACAGGCCTATCAATGGATCAAGCATTCCAGAGATAATAATTATTACCTGGATGTCATCGACAGGAAATCTGTCGTTGCCTATTGGGGTAGGGTTAGACGCGTAGCTACTCAAAAGTTTGGGGGGCCGCAAGCACAATAGGGGCGGTGGCAAGCACAAGGAAGGCAGGGCTTGCAAATCGATTTGAGATTTGCAATTCCTAATCCTTTCTCAAACTGCTGCGACCACGGCTCGACGCGATCATCGAGCTCATCTCTGATGGATTCAGTGATCTCATCTTTGAGGGATGCACAAATCTCCTCTCGTAGCTTTGCATCGCGGTCGGCTTTGGCTCTCTTCCTACTCCGGTAAGATCCAGAGTCCTCTTGGAACTATTCTGCCCATGTAAAACAAACACCAGCGCCTCTCGTGCGACCCAGATGATCATTGTTTCCTAGGGCCGCGAAGAGTATATCTCTCTCCCTGTCTACCTGGAATAAGCCTTGGGAAGATTGTGCACTCAGCGTTACCTGCAATAGCCCGACATGTCATTTCACTTCCTATGAAGTTATGGAGTAATTACAAACTAGATAGTTCGATATCTTACCAAGCTACCGACACTTCACGGTCTCTGGGTTTGGAAAGGAGACTTCCGTGAGCGGGGTAAGTAACCTCCTAAATAACCACCGCTTCGCACGCACATTAGTGATCTCGGGAAATGGCGGAGAGACATTCAAACGCCTTGTTCATCGTCCCGATCCTCTATATCGATTTTACCCGCATACCCAGCGATGCCGAGTCCGTGGGGTGCTTGTTTTTACTGGAGGGCCGTGTGTGTTGACTTTCACTCCTAAATTAAATGCTGTCGCCTTCTTCGCCACAAACTCGCCCATGACTCTTCCAAAACGGATACTTGTGGAAGGCGCCGATCCTTATCCACGTAGTTCTTGACAAGCGTGTCTTGAAGTTCTTCCACGCTTTGCACGCCAGAGCAACGCTGTCATCGCACGAGTCCGTGTGTTGTTCTCGATCTCGAACGATTTGAGAATATCCGTCAGCAGCGCAGCTTTCAGTTCTTTCGGCAACTCCTTCCACGAATCATAGGTGACATTGACCCGTTGCCGTGCAACTATTCCGACCGTTCTCCGGAATGCGGCCGCTGCTCGGTGAGGATTGATAGGGGTCCTAGACTGATCGATTTCCATGACGGTATATCGGCCCACAGGCCTTTTCGATATTCCTCTTCTTATATCGCAGTTGGATATTCCAGAGGATGGTGCATCATCAGACACATGAGGCGGCTATGACGAAGAATGAACGGAAGACATCTTCACAAGAAATAGAAGTTTTGACACGCATAAACATATTATTATAAGATTCGATCTCTATGTGTATGGGTATACACACCAATTAATAATAATTTCAAACCCGATTATCAAAACAATTTCAGCACAAGACTATTATGACATCACAGAGCATTCATCTCAAGCCCACCACACCACATTTCAATATATTCCAGTAGCAGTATCGATCAAAACAAATACCATATGAATAACTAACTAGAACAAATACAAATTCCTAAAACAACATGACAGATTATTGATAGAAAGAGTGAGGGAAAGGGGCATCGGGGTCGGCAAGTCGGCATTGGTTACCTTTGGGTGTCGAGGAGAAGGACGAGCAGGGAGTAGTAGCGGAGCAGCAGGGCGGCGTTGAAGGGGAGGCGCGTCGGACTCGGGGGAGGAGGCGCGGCGGGCTCGCGGGAGGAGGCTCGCCGCGCTGGACGAGGAGGTGGTGTCGAAGACGGCGTCAACGGGCTCGGGGGAGAAGTCGTGCCGGGCTCAAGGACGAGGCGGCGTCGACGGGCTCGGGGGAGGAGTCACGTCGGGCTCGGGGAAGGAGGGGGAGAGGAGTTGAGAAACTTAATCGCTTGGTCAAAGGCGGGCAAACCCTAGAGTCCTAATATAAATAGGGATGGGCATCATGCATGCCTAAAGTAGAACCGCTTGTGATATGTGATGTATCACGCATTTGTTCGACCAATAACCATCTGTGATATGTGATGTATCACAGATGGTTCTGACCAACAACCATCTCTGTGATATATTGTATCACACGCTGTTTAACAAGGAAACCTCTGTGGATATAGAATCACAGACGTTTTGATCTACAAACCGTTTGTGATATTATTTTGTATTGGTTAATCTAGTTCTGTTTATTGGCTAACCTCAGGAAATGCTAGCCATGCCCTCTGAAACGAGCAGAAAACGCAACAAGTACATGTATGTACATCCAATTCACATTCATTTCAGAAACAATCACATATATTTTATAGTACAAATCAATTAACTAAAATTAACCATTCATCAGAACGTACATATACACACATTGTTCAATTAATCTTTAAAAATTAGCCCTTCATGATGATCAACGCGTATGTAGCTAGTTTCGTCACGTTCTTCTTTGTTGACCCTTATGCCATTTCCGAAAGGAGGCAACTCGTCAAATTGATTGTATTCTTCCTCGTCCACTATATTCTCAACTCTGACAATCCTTCTTTTTCCATGAAGAACTACATGGCGCTTCTTATTTGCTAGGTCGGTTATATAGAAGACTTGAACAACTTGGTTAGCTAGTACAAATGGTTCGTTTTTGTATCCGACACGTTCGAGGTTCACTGTAGTGACGCCGTACTTGTCGACCTTCACCTGTGGGAGATGGACCCAAAGGCACCGAAATAGGGGGATCTTGAAAAGCACGTAGTCGAGCTCCCATATCTCCTCTATTTGCCCATAGTAGGAGCTCCTCACCCATCGTCTTCGAATGCATCTATGCGGACACCGCTGTTCTGGTTAGTGCTCTTTATATCCTGAGCCTACGTATAGAATGTGTACCCATTTATGTCGTATCCTCGTCAAGTCACAACTGTAAATGTTGGCCCTTTTGACAACCATGTCAGCATATCACTTGACAAGCTCCTAGCGAGTCGCTCCTTCAACCATTAGTTGAACCGTCTGTTGTGTTGTCTCATGATCCAAACATCCGGACGCCCCGGATTCTATTGTCGAAGCACGTCCTTGTGCTGGTCGATATACGGGGACACTTCAGTCATGTATTGCAAGACCGTGAAATGGGTTTGAGCATACGCATCCATATCTGGAGTGATTGCTTTCCTTCCGATGGTCCCGATACCCTCGAGCCTCCCCTCATGGCGAGATCGAGGCACACCTATTGGTTCGACCTAAGCCATGTAATCGACACAGAACTCAATGACCTCTTCGGTTGCATAACCTTCAACGATGCTGCCCTCCGGCCGAGATCGATTCCGTACATAGGACTTGAGAATTCCCATGAACCTCTCGAACGGGTACATGCTACGTAGGAACACGGGCCCACACATCTTTATCTCCCTTACAATGTGAACAATGAGATGGACCATGATATCGAAAAACAACAGAGGGAAATACATCTCAAGATCACATAGAGTCGTCATCACCTCGTCTTGCAGAGCATCTAGTCCTTCGGGATCGATGACCTTCTGAGCAATTGTGTTAAAGAAATAACACAACCTCATGATTGTCTCTCGGATCTTGATCGGCAAAATACTTCTAATTGCAACAGGGAGCATTTGTGTCATCAGCACATGACAATCATGAGACTTCATGCCAATTAACTTTAAATCTTCCATCGAAACAAGTTTCTTCATGTTGGCGGAGTAACCAGACGGAACTTTCACACCATGCAAGTACCGGCACAGTTCAGTTCTCTCGGCCTTGGACATAATGTAACAAGCAGGGGGAAAGTATTTTCGTCCTTTATCGGTCTTTGTTGGTGCTAACTTAGGTCTGATGTCCATATCAACCAAGTCAAGCCGTGCGTTGACACCATCCTTTGTTTTATCATGAATGCTCAGTAAGAGACCAATTAAGCTGTCATAGACATTCTTCTCTACGTGCATGACGTCAATGCAGTGGCGAACTTCTAGGTGCTCCCAATAAGGTAAGTCCCAAAATATTGATCTCTTCTTCCACATGTTCTTCTTACGGGTCCTCGATTTACAACCCTTTTTGAAACCCCTTCGAATCAAGTGTGCTTCGATCTGCGCTCGGTTCTTAAACATCTTCAGATTCTCGCAGTCAATGCATAGACAATACATATATTCCGCCCCCTTATTCAACATATCCTCCTCGACAGCTCTTGTAAAAGCACACACGCCATTAATGTACTCTTCACACACACGGTTCTTAGCGTACATCCAGCTTCGGTCCAGCACACGGTTCGTATTGAAAACCCTGGAAATAAATGAAAGGGTGACTTCGAAAGCGTATTTTCTGAGGCTTAATTATGTTTTCCAACAAAGAAAGCGTATTTTTCTCTGAACTAAAGGTGGCTTTTTTCATTTTTCCAGATTTTATTAACTTACATGTGGGCCCTACTTGTCAGTGACTCATTTTTTATTTCATGATTTTATTTATAAAATCTATGGCAGTCCCACATGTCATAGACTCGTTAGTTTATTAACTAAATGATTAAAAACTGTGGATATCATGGGGATATGCGCACGATCTTAGGATGATGTTACAATTAGCAATGTCATTAAAGGTTTGTTGAATCACGAGTTTTCGTCGAAGTTTGGAATGCTCTTGCTGTTCATCGGCCAATTGGTGGCGATGAGTGTTGGGTTAGGTCAAGTTCATGGGTTTCATGGCATATGTGTTGCATGATGCATGTTTTGACTAACGTGGGTCAAGTTGTGAAGAACTTATTCCCGGAATCGATTTCTTTATCTATTGTTGTGCAGGTTGCTTTGAGGTCAATGACGGTCAACGGCGAGGATGATTGGGACTAAGCTTGGAGAGCTGAGGTCCAGAACAATCAGGGATGCCGGGTGAGGTCATTGGAGTCAAGCATGGCGTAAAAGGGACAAAGGTAACCGAACAGGCAGTTCGGTGCGACGGGTTTGATCAAGCGGCGCGGGGGTCGGTGCAAGTGCCATGGTAGTTTCGGTGGGAGTCTGATGGGAGAGACTTGCCGACATGATGAGAGCCGCTGGACCAACCTACACGTGGTGAAGCATGGGAGGTGCTTCATGCAGTTGGGACTCGGTCTTTGCAAAAAGATCGAGAAGGGGTATTTTGGTAATTTTACCAAATACCGCCTTGGTGACCTTTTGCCAACTCACGGCGCAAGATGACGCAAGGTGAAGCGGATTAGGTCAAGAGGAGAAGACAACGCTTTAAAATGCGTGCGTATGTAACCCGTTTGTGTGTGGGCCTTAACGGGAGCCTATTAGGGTTCCATCTTCTAGAATGTCTAAGCCTCCACTATAAATAGAGGAGGGAGGTGGCTGCACCCCCTCAACCCTTTCATTACTTAAAAACCCTAGTTTTGCTTTTGTGCTTAGGGAGTTGATAGTTGGAGGTTAGGGTTCTAGAGAGTTGCATTTGATTTCGTGCTCATACATTGAGTCTTTGTCCTCCATTGATGGAGTGGCTGTAAACCAATACCATATCAAATCAATCCAAAGAAAGTTCTCTCAAAGATGAGTTCATTTGCTTTCTTTTTCTCTATTTGGTGATTTGGGGTCTTTTTTTGATCCGCGAGTTTTTGCTTGGTTTCTTGCCGTGATCTAACTTACTGTGACATGTGGGAACCCATCTAGGATCATCGTGATCATCAACCACCCACGAGCAAGTCTCTAGATCATATTTTGCATTTGGCTCGGTTTTTAAACCACCTTCGTTCAAATTGAAAAAGATAGGAACTTTGGCATGGATCTCTGTGATCTTTGATTGGAATAGGTTCCACTACTACAAAACAGGCTATAGTAGACGCCCCATCACAGACGGTTCCTTTGGAACCGTCTGTGTTGGCCATTGCCGCACCTGCGGGTGGCGCGGGAAGATTATCACAGACGGTTTGTGAATAGAACCGTCTGTGATATTACACAGACGGTTCTATTCACAAACCGTCTGTGATAATCACCCCAATCACAGGCGGTTCTATTTAATAACCGTCTGTGTAATATCACAGACGGTTCTATTTACAAACCGTTTGTGATATTACACAGACGGTTTGTAAATTCGAGGTCTTAAGGGAGGACTCGGTGAGACCTTTGTTCCCTGGTTGCAAGCCGGAATATACAAGGTTGTCAACCGTGCTTGAACTGCTGAAATTGAAGGCAAGCAATGGTTGGTCCGATAAGAGTTTCACGGCGTTGTTAGGTCTCCTAGCGGACATCCTTCCAGAGGGAAACGTGTTGCCCAGCACCACCTATCAAGCAAAGAAGGTTATTTGTCCATTGGGAATGGAAGTAGAAAGAATACATGCATGTCCGAATGATTGTATCCTCTACAGTAAAGAGTATGCGACATGCATGTATGTCCTGTGTGCAAAGCATCCCGATACAAGCGTCGAATATCGCTAAGGTGAAGCAAGGACCTCTGCTAAGATGTTGTGGTATCCGCTGTGATCCCACGTTTGAAGCGTTTATTTGCGAACAAAGGACGCAAGATTGCTGCGTTGGCACTCGAGAGGAGCGTAAGAGAGATGGAAAGCTAAGACACCTGCCGATTACGCCAAAGGAGAAACTTCGATCGAGCTTCAAGAGTTCGATCTTGAACCGAGGAACATAAGGTTAGGGTTGAGTACATATGGAATGAATCCTTTCGGTAACATGAGCAGCCGACATAGCACCTGGCCCGTGAATCTATGTATGTACAACCTTCCTCCTTGGCTGTGTATGAAGCGGAAGTACATTTTGATGTCACTACTTATCCAAGGGCCGAAGCAACCTGGGAATGATATTGATGTGTACCTAGCACCATTGTTGGAAGATCTTGTGACACTGTGGAACGAAGGGGTACAGGTATGGGATGCGTACAAACGAGAGAACTTCACTTTACGCGCCATGTTGTTCTGCACCATCAATGATTTTCCTGCCCTTGGTAACTGTTTCAACCCAAGACAAAAGGAGCCAAAGCCCGTCGCCTGCTTAGATGCTACTGAGAGTGTATGGTCAACAACTCACAAGAAATCGTGTATATCGTCACCGTAGGTTCCTTCCCGAGTCACCCATACCGCAAGATGATAAAACAATTCGACGAAAATAAGGAGAACGATTCACTCAAGGGCTTTTAGAGGG
The DNA here is from genome assembly GCA_036346405.1 of Phyllostachys edulis. NCBI lineage: Eukaryota > Viridiplantae > Streptophyta > Magnoliopsida > Poales > Poaceae > Phyllostachys > Phyllostachys edulis. The sequence goes on from CM070568.1 coordinate 15,793,923, forward strand.
AAAGAGGTCTATGATATGGTTAAGGATATCGATGTTGTGCTTGGGAAGGGGCGTAAATTAAGAACCCGTGAGAAGAACATCCGAAGAAGCGGTCAATTTTTGGGACTTGCCTTATTGGGAGCACTTAGAAGTTCGCCATCGCATCGATGTCATGCACGAGAGAAGAATGTATGTGATAGCTTGATTGGTCTCTTCTCAACATTAGTGGCAAAACAAAGGATGGTGTTAACGCACGGCGTGACTTGGTTGATATGAACATAAGGACCGAGTTAGCACCGTAGAGACCGATCAGATTTAACGTATTTTCCCCAACTTTTGCTACACTCTATCCAAGGCCGAGAGAAATGAATCGTGCTGAGCTTGCATGGAGTGAAAGTCCCATCTGGTTACTCCGCTAACATTAAGAACCTTGTTTCTATGCAAGATTTGAAATTAATTGGTATGAAGTCTCATGATTGTCATGTGTTGATGACACAAATGCTTCTGTTGCAATTAGAAGTATCTTGCCGAACAAGGTCCGAGTGGCAATCTTGAGGTCGTGTTATTTTTCAACTCAATTGCTCGAAAGATCATTGATCCCCAAGGACTAGATGCTCTGCGGCCGAGGTGGTGACCACTCTATGTCATCTTGAGATGTATTTCCCTCCGTCATTTTTCGATATCATGGTCCATCTCATTGTTCACCTTGTGAGAGAGATAAAGATATGCGGCCCTGTGTTCTTACGTCATATGTACCCGTTCGAGAGGTACATGGGAATTCTCAAGTCCTACGTACGGAATCGATCTCGACCAGAGGGCAGCATCATCGAAGGTTATGCAACCGAAGAGGTCATTGAGTTCTGCGTCGACTACATGGCTCAGGTGGAACCGATAGGTGTGCCTCTATCTCGCCATGAGGGGAGACTAGATGGTATCGGGACCATCGGAAGGAAATCAATAACTCCCGATCTGGATACATACGCTCAAGCCCATTTCATGGTCTTGCAACACATGACCCAAGTGTCCCTGTATATCGACGAGCACAAAGACATGGTGCGCCAATGTAATCCGCACCGGCCGGAGGTTTGGATCACGAGAGAGCACAACCGTCGGTTCAACGAATGGTTAAAGGTGCGAATCACTGGGAGGTCATCAAGTGATGATACGCTGCTATGGTTGGCACGAGGGCCACAATTTACAATTGTCACATGGCAAGGATACGACATCAATGGGTACACATTTTATACTGGCAACAGATAGGAAGAGCACATCCCGAGATTAGCGGTGTCCGCATAGATGCATTCAAGATCGATGGGATGAGGAGCTCCTACTATGGGCAAATAGATGAGATATGGGAGCTCGACTACGTGCTTTTCAAGATCCCCCTATTTCGGTGCCGTTGGGTCCATCTCGCATAGGTGAAGGTCGACAAGTACGGTGTCACTACCGTGGACCTCGAACGTGTCGGATATAAAGACGAACCATTCGTCAAGGCTAACCAAGTTGTTCAAGTCTTCTATGTAACCGACCCGGCAAATAAGAAGCGCCACGTAGTTCTTCATGGAAAAAGGAGGATTGTTGGAGTTGAGAATGTAGTGGACAAGGAAGAATACAATCAATTTGACGAGTTGCCTCCTTTCGAAAGCGGCATTAGGCTCGAGGAAGAACCCAAATGAGGAAGCTAGCTATATGCGCGTCGATCATCATGAAGGCCTATATCTTAATTAAGAATTTACTCCAATGTAATTAATTTATTCCATAACATCATGTGTTATGGACTTGTAATCTCTCATATATTTTGATGTCAACGTGAAATTGTCATGTGTTGATGTGTTATGGACTTGTCATATTTGATATTGATGTCAATGTGGACGACATTGTAATGTGGAGTATCAAAATTGTCATCATACTTGATTTCGAGTTGAGTTGAATTAGATATGAAATTTTGAAGTCAAATGTGTTATGAACTTGTTATGGACTTGTCATATTTGATATTAATGTCAATGTGTGGACGACATTGTAATGTGGAGTATCAAAATTGGTTTCACTTGATTTGGAGTTGAGTTGAATTAGATATAAAATTTTGAAGTCAAATGTGTTATGAACTTGTCATCATACTTGTCACGAAGTTAGAATTCATATGGACTTGTCATAATTGTCATCATACTTGTCTCAAAGAAGTTCACTATGTTTTCTCGTGATATTTATGTCTCACCGAGTTCAAGATGTTTTGTCGAGATATCATAAATTGGCCTCGGGTTGTGGGCTATCACGACGGTTTTATTATACAACCGCAGGAAATAATATCACGCACGGTTCAAATGAGAACCGCTCGTGATATTAATATCACGCACGGTTCCATAATAGAACCATCGTGATATTTTCATATCACGAGCAGTTCTATTATGGAACCGCAGGATATTATATCACGAGCGGTTCTCATTTCAACCGTCTGTGATATACTTTATAAGCGGAAACGCTAGGGTTTTCCTCTCACTTCTCACTTCCTCTCCGCGCCCTTACGCTCTCGCGTGCTCGTTCGCCTCCTCTAGGGTTTAGGGCTGCCTTCACCGCCGACTTCGACCTCGGCGCCGCCGCCCGACCTCTGCGCGCCGCCCGACCTCGGCGCCTTCGACCTCGGTGTCGCCGCCCCGACCTCGGCGCCTGCTCACCTCCCAAGCCCGGCGTCGCCGCCGACCTCGGTCGCCGCCCGACATTGGCGCCCGACCTCGGCGCGCCGTCCTCCTCCCGTGTCGGCCTCCTCCCTCTGCCGCCTTCTCCCGCCCGTCCTCCTCCCGTGTCGACCTCCTCCCCAGCTCCCTCCTCCCGCGATCGGCCTCCTCCCCGTGACTGCCTCCCCAGCTTCTTGTGCGGCATCCTCTCTGTGAGTATTGCTCCTCTGTGGCGATTCGGTTGATCTTTGCATATATATATATATATATATATATATATATATATATATATTTGCAGTGCTAGTTGCAAATTAATCAGTGGGCTTTGTTGACATGCTCTGCGATGAACTCCGCCTTATACTAAGATTGAATGTGATAGTTAGTTCATACTTGAGCTCTATTGTATTACTTGCTATCACAATATGTTGTAATCGTTAATTGGTTACTTTCGGTTCAAATTTCATAGTTCTATTGCAAATTGATCAGTTGTATTGACTAGTTTGTGATTCTTCTAGTAGTATGTATGAGCTCATTCAACTTTTCATTTGCCATCTTGATCTCTGTAGTCAACCTCTGTTTTGATCGAAGTTTAATCTGTTTTTAGATTAGCTTGAGATCATTTGACGCTTAAGCAAAGTATTGTTTAGAGCTCATAGTTTGAATTTATATTATCATATTCATTTCATGAAGAGTATATACAATAGGATTGAGATGGCAAAGACTTGTTCTTTAGCTACTCTCCTTCGAGAGCACATAATATCATCAATCGCATTTCCTTAGAGAAGTAGGCTCGGGCAAAGATTTGTATCACTAGTTTCTATCTATACAAAGATCACAAGAGAAGTTGGTGGATTAAGGAGTGTTAGGAGTGTTAGAATAGAAGCTCGTGGATTAAGGAGTGTTAGGAATGTTAGTAGTCCAGATGAGCTCATTCAACTCTTCATTTGCCATCTTGATCTCTATAGTCAACCTCTGATTTCTTCCCGAGAGCAAGTAAGCGAGATGGCAGAGGCACTGTCTTCACCGCCGTCCACCGACGCCCTTGCAGATGGAAGAGGTAACCGACGAGGCCGCCAACACCGACCCCTTGCAGATGGAAGAGGCGCCGATGAGGCCGCCAACACCGACCTCGCAGATGGAAGAGGCGCCGACGAGGCCGCCGCCACCGTCGATTTATAATGACACTAAGCGAGATGGCAGAGGACAATCGAAAATGCCTCTGGGCCTACCGGTCATCACGGAGGTCGGTGACTTTGGGGTCCCTCTGAGTCCCAAGAGATCGTGGCGTAGATTCCGGACCATCTGCGGGATACTTGAAGGAACGGTCCTCATCACCACACCAAGGTGGAAGGACTGACGAAAGAAGCGAAGGCGCTACTGTGGGATGTAACTTTCGAGAAGTTCACTATTCCGTATACATGTGGCACGCGTCGACGGACGGCGATGCTCACGATGGGTAAATCGTGGAGGACCTTCAAGAGCATTCTTGTCACGGCACGCGTGCACACGGTTAGACGCCTTCAAGCAAAGATAGATTCTTGACGCGAAGCATGGGACACCTTTGTGGCTATGAAAACATCGGCGAATTTAAGGAGCAAAGTGCGGCGCACAAAGCTCTCGGACACGAAACACTCACCCGACAGACTTCGGCACCACCGGGTACGCGGTAAATACGAGGAATGGGCGGCGGAGAAGGAGAACCCGCTTCGATGTCACGCACCGCGTTCCCTAAGCCGGTTAAAAGCGAGGGCACAAGTCTCGCTCTTGGGCAAAGATCTCCTTCACAAACCCGGCAGACCGAAGTGTCCCAACGCGTGTGGTAAGTATATCGAACTACTAAGTTGTTAATAAGTCCATAACTTCATAGTGTCTATAATAACGTGATGACCTCTTGCGGCGTGACTTGATCGCCCAAGCTTCCCAAGGCTCCTTCCGCGCGATAGGGAGAAGGATATACTATCTACTGACCTTGGGAAACAAGGAGCACCCTGTCGCACGCGAGGCCTTGGGGTTAACGTATCTTGGATTCATGGATTCGCGGACGACTACTACACGATAGGACTAGGAAGAGATCCAAGGCGAAACACGATAACCGGTTGGTGCAGATGATTACTAACCAATTTCAAGTAGAGATGGCAAGATTATGAGTCAAATGGATATACTCATGAGCCAATGATGCAAGTCGCCCCGCTAATTTGGAAGACAGTCCTCCTCGACGTCGGAGTAGCGTCGCGTCCGCGCATAATTGTGAACATGACGACGTCCGATTACCGATAGACGACATCAAGGTAACGTACCGTTGGAAATATGCCCTAGAGGCAATCATAGAGATGATTATATTTCATTATGTTCATGACATTGGATAATGTGTTATCTTGTTCCTAGAATAATATTGTTAATATTTATTATCAAGTATGTGACTTGGTTGTGGAACTCTATATTTCTGCAATAATTATTCTTATACGATCCCTGGTCGTAAACATATGAGGACACATATGAATAGACTAGCATATGCATTGGTTGATGACTATGTTTCACGAGTCATAGATATGGAGATATCAAACCAATAATATGGACACATGTTAGAGAACATGATGTTGGATAAGACCCACATTGAGACACTATTGAGATTGTTATGAATCTATGTGTCGTTAGTTGGTCTCAAGCAATGATGATGTATAATCCTTAGACCTCGAGATCGGCATGGTTTCCTACATGTGTAAGAGCACTCTTAGGGGTTGCCAAACGCTACACAAATGAATCGGGTAGTTATAAAGGTAGTTTTCGCATGCTCAAACATGGAGAGGAATGTGACTGGTGGGATATGGGATTTGCCCTCCTAACATAACAGAGAGATGTCTCTGGGCCCTCGTTGTGATCGGATAAAGAAAGTGCATGGCCATGCCACTAGTAGTCGAAGTGTTCACCACGTAAAGTTATCTAACACTCGATCGAGAAAGTATTGAACAGTCCATGGATGACACAACATCTCACCGAGTTCGATCGACATCGTGAGGCAAAGGGAGTATACGAGTAGGTCGCTTAGTTCGAATAGCGATTCGGGTCGTATGGAGATACAAGCAAGTCGTAAATGGGGTCGAACGTAATCACAGAGTGGTCGAAACCAAGTCGTAAGGAGTTACGAGTTGGTCGTGATCAAATACGAACTGGTCGTATAGAGATAGGACCTAGTCGTAAGTGATGAGGACCTAGTTGTAGATCATATTGCATTAAGGTTCGTCCGATATAATTTGTGTGTATTCGGGAATCGATATGTTACGCTAGGAGCCGCTTCGACTCGTGATCTAAACGGTTTCCAAGTCACAACCGAACTACACATGAACCTCTGGTCACACACTTAACGGGTTGGAACAAACCAATACGAATACGATTAAATGGCGTGTCCTGATAGGATCCGCCACGAGCACTATATAAGGAGGTGCATGAGGTCATTGGAAAGGATGCGTGAAAACACCACCAAAACCCTAGCCGCCATCTTCCTTAGAGCTCCACCGCGCGATTTGGCCGCACACCAGCCGTTCGGTTGTTCCTTCCCTGGACATGTGGATACCGAGAGGCGCTTACTACGATTGTTGCGCTTTGAGGACGATCCGCGATTTTCACAAGGAACCGCAGACGTTCTTTGGAGGAGACGATCGATCGCGACCCTTTGCATCGACTTGGTCGGGCGTTGGACGATCGACTCGACCACTACATCGACGCGCTCTTCGTTGGACCAGTGCTCCAACCCTTCTTCCGCCGCTCTCTGCGCGTCGCTGGTAAGGATCTGTGATCATCTACTTGCTTGGCATCCTGATTCGCGTGGTAGAATTTTTGTTTGTAGCTATCGTAGCCTACCCCGTGACCCAACACGTACATCTATGGAATGCACCAAAGATAGACCCTAACGACGCCTTAGCTAATTGCGTATCGTTTTGTAGGAGCCGACGCCTGTAAGCTCCAAGTGAGGATGGATGGGTCCTTTGTATTGAGGTCATTGGGATGGTGTATCCATATGAGGAAGGGCGGTCAAAGACGGGTGCCCGGTGGTGCACGCAGTTACGCCAAGGTCCAGTGGATATGGTACATGTCAATTTCGAGCCATCCTGCCGACATTTGCCCGAACGAAGAGATCACAACACTAGGGGATGCCGTCCTCTCTTTTATCCAAAGGCCCAAGAAGAACATCGCCTCGAACCAAAGAAGCCGCGATCCGACACGACCATTCCTCTCCAACGGGACCCTCGATGACTCCACCTCATGTTTCGCCTCAAAAGGCCACCTCTTGATTCCCATGGAGAAGACGCCAAGGAACAACAAAAGCGTCTTGACGTGTCGGTTCCCGAGTCGTCTCACAAAAAGACGATGCTAATCGCTAAGGCCAAATCGAAATCAACGAACGTTAAAGCGCCTCCCAAGTCCGGAAGTCCGAGAAGTTCGAAGTCCGCGATACCCGGAAGTCCGCGATACCCGGAAATACATCATCGAAAACCGTTGTGTTCGGCGCCAATAATGCCCGCCGGACATGCTTGTCGCTTTGCATGCAGGTACTTGGACAAGACCCAAAAGAAGGGTCCGACATCGAATCACCGTCGAATCGAGGACAAGCATTTCTTCAGCGGACGAGGTACTTCGTCGTGGGCTTCAATGATTTATTTGAACTATTCAACCTCGTTGGCCTCGACGTCTCGCTTCTACGATGTTGGACATCGTAAGTGCGCATAATCAAGTTCTACATTCATCTAATACCGATAAATATCACAACTCATTGCTTATGTATAGATACATGCCGCAAAACGTCAGGAATGGAAAGAACCTGGGTTTCCTCGACCCACACGTGGTATCGTTGCAAACCATCCTACAAGACTCGCCCTTCGCCGAGAAATACATAACGAGGTCATTGCTTCTCTGAGAGGAACATGAAGTACATAGTGGTGCCCTACAACCGTGGGTAAGTGTCACTACTTGCTATACAAATTTCATTTGTACATTATACGCAAAGACGAACTTAGGTTTAATGACTATAGCAACATACATGAGTAGGTACCATTGGATCCTTTTAGTTATTATACCCAAGAGGAACCATGTGATATACCTTGATTCCCTAAACCGCAACAAGCACGACTTGACAAAGACTCTAAGAGGAATACTCGAGAGGTATGCTCATTTCCTCCTTACATAACTCTATTGTAGTCTTCATTCGTTTGAAATGGCCGAGGATAACTTTTTCAATCATGTAGGTCGTTCATCAATTATGTTGCCAACAAAGGAATATACGATGGAAAGAGCGCCTAACTAACACACATGATGGATTTTCGATCGTGCTACAACACAATAATACTATATCATACTTCATAATAACGCGCCTCGAACCGACTATACCTATATATGTAATTTTTTTTGCGAAGTCCAAAGACAAAAGATGATGAGTTATGTGCAATCTCGTGCTGCTATCATATGCGCCTAATCCTTACTGACTAAGAAGAAGGATCCCGAGGTTTGTCAATCTCGAAATAATTATTTCCTAATTATAAATTTAAATATATGTAGCTTACCACTTTACTCTTAATTGGTAGCGATGTGTCTTGGATTTACAATGTGATTCACTCGTTGAAGAGATCAAGGACATTCGAGGAAGCTCTGCGCCTTTATCAACTCGAAATCATTAACGACAACAGAGAGTTTCACTCCGTCGCCAACCCGAGCATCACCCCACTAAAACCTCTCAACGCAAAACAATTGTAATCTAGTTGTAACTATAGCGACAATACTTGAACAAATGCGATCTTTTGTAATTTATTTTGAGTAATGATCACTTTGAGTTGTCATGGTCGCTTGAATCATTATTGTGAAATCTTGTTTTTGTGATTGCTTGAATCATTTTCGTGAATGCTTGTTTTCGAGGGCATGGCTAGCAATTCCCGAGGCTAGCCAGAAAACAAATTGTGGGCGGGGTATGAGCTATCACGCAGCGGTTTTGTTAAAACCGCTCAGGAAGGCAAGTATCACAAACGGTTTCGATCGCAAACCGTGCGTGATAGGAGAATATCACGAGCGGTTCTATATAAAAGCCGCCTGTGATAGTCACAAATCACATACGGTTTTATTTAGAACCGCTCGTGATATTCTCCTATCACGAGCGGTTTTATTTAGAACCGCTCGTGATATTCTCGAATCACTGAGCGGTTTTATTTAGAACCGCTCGTGATATTCTCGAATCACGAGCGGTTGTCGGTTGAAACCTTCGTGATACTTGACTTCACGCACGGTTTTTAATAAAACCGCTCGTGATATTAAATATCACGAGCGGTTTTGTACCGCTCGTGATAATATCTCGTTATCACAGACCAACAAACATAGACGGTTCGGAAACCGCTGCGTGATGATGATTCCCAACCGTCGTGATGTCGGTTCCTGTAGTAGTGTTCCTAATATCTTTAGGAAGGTGTGGTTCAAATTTCGTGGAGTTTGACCAAGTGGATCAAAAGTTGTACCACTTTTAGTTTTTGTCGTCGGGCTGTTCCAAGAAAATCGGTTCAACCGCCCTTATAACTGTGGTTGAACCGCTCGTTTGCCTGCGGTTGTACCGATCATTGGTACAACCACCTATATAACTGTGGTTGAACCGATTTTGGTTTCTTCAGCCTATCTTTGTGTCTGTTGATTGCTATGCTTGGGGTTTTTTTATTAGGATTCAATACAAGGCTTCCGCTATACTTGTAGATTAATCTTCAGAGCTATCGGAGTAACATTAGTGTTGAATCCAAATCAAAGTGAAAAAGTGAGCGTGCTCCTATTCACCCCCTCTAGTCGCCTTTCTAGTCCAACAAGTGGTATCAGAGCCCGGTTAGTTCAATCTTAATCTTAATCGGTCACTGAACTTGGCGATAGATAAGTACTCGACCAAACCGCATGTCTTCGATGGGCTCGACTATGCCTATTAGAAGAATCGCATGCGAGTCTTCCTTGAGAGCGAAGGACAAGCTATATAGGAGGTTGTTCGAGCCCCGCTCGTTTTGCTCGAAGTTGCTCTGGCGGCCAATGACCCTCTTGGCTAACAACAACAAGGCAAAGAACCTTCTATATGCTGGGCTTAGTAGGCAAGAGTACGATAGGATTTGCAACCTTGCGACCGCACATGAGATTTGGCACACCCTCGAAACTTACCATGAGGGATCATCCCGGATCAAGCAAGTGCGCTAGACGGTCTACAAGCGAGAGTACAACAAATTCGAGATGCGTCTTGGCGAGAGCATCGATGACATTTTTACTCGCTTCAATAAGGTTATCAATCAGATGTGAGCTGTTGATATTGAGTACTCTCAATCTAAGAATGCCACCCACCTCTTGGCTGCAATCAACACCAAGGAGTGGGAGATAAAGGCAACTGCATAGAGGAGAACGTCGATCTCTCTAATCTCACTTTGGAGTTGCTTTATAGCAAGCTAAAAACTCATGAGATCAAGAGAGGCAGTAATTCTAAGAAGGATAACATGGCTTTGGTAGCTGATCCTTTGAAAAGAACTTTTGATGATTCTTCTGAGTCTTCTTCTGATTTTTCTTTTGTGTGTTTATCTGCTATTCAAGAAGAAGAGTCTGAGAGTCTTCTTGAGGCTGATTTAGCTCTTTTAGCCAAGAAAGTCACACGGGCATATAACAATGTTAGAAATGTAGGAGAGGTGGCCTGTGGCGTGCTATGAGTGTGGAGAGCTATATCACATCCAGCAAACCGCCTAAGTCGAAAGGTAAGGGCAACTGCAAGGATGAGAAGCTTGCCTGGAAAAAGCCTCAAGGGAGCAAGCCTAAGTATGATGCTACCAAGCTCATGAAGGCTGCTCACTGGGTCCTTACCGCTTTTGGAGAGCAATCCATGAGCGATGTGGACTCCGGGGCGAGGAGGACAAGGAGGAGGAGGAGCTCCCTTAAGATAAGAAGGGGAAGGCCAAGGACTTCACCGGCATGTGCTTCATGGCCGACTCCATTGACGCCGATGACGACGATGAGGTACCTCTCTCCTATAATGTTCTTTCTGCTAGATGCGATAATATGTATGAGCAATTGCTTAGTCAGGATAAGGCTTTAGAGTTCACCATGGCTAGGAACAAGGATGTAGAGTCACAAGTCGAGAATTTGAAATTAGAGCTTGTGAATACTAAGAGTCTAGATGTTGATGAATGTTCATCCTGCCATGCTTTGCACTCCGAACTGTCTAAACTGCAATATGCTCATGATATTGCTTTGCATCAACATGAAAATGCTAGGACTGAGCTAATTGATGTCAAATCTGCTCCATGTGAAAAATGCTTAGAGTCTAGCAAGTTGAATGTTTCTGGTAATGTTAAATCTTGCTTTTGCACTTTCTGCTTAGAATGTGAACATGAAGTTAAGGACATTCTAGAAGCAGTTAGAGCAAAATATGCCAAGCTTAAGAACACAATTGAATCCACGCCTTGTGCCTCATGTGCAGCCTATAAGTTTGAAGTTGCTTTTCTTAAGGAGAAACATGCTAGAGCCGTTAAGGCCAAGAATTGTAAGTCGTGTGTTGATATTGGAAAAGGGAATGCATATCTCAAGAATACTTTAGAAAGATTCTCTAATGGTGAAAAACAGTTAAACATGATTCTAGATAAGTCTAAAACTCCTTTTAAGAAGCAAGGGTTAGGATACAACTCAGCCCAGGATAAATCCAAGCCTAATGTCATTGAGGTCTTGGAAAATGGCTTAGTTGAATTCAAAACCCAACCTGCAAAAACTGATTTAAATCTGCAGGGTTTGTCCAACATTCTTTTGAGGCAAAAGGTGCTTCTCCCAGTGGTACAAAATACCATTGCACCTATTGTAAGAAGAGTGGACATTTGGTTGAGTTCTATTGGCGTAGGTTGAAGAACGCTAAGAAAAATATTGCTAGAATGTCATCTGATCAACCTAGAGCTTTTATGAGACATGATCATTTAGAAAACAAGAAACCTAGACTAGGATTTATTGCACACGCTCATCATGTTCCTGCTCATGTTAAAGTAACCATTGCTCATAATAGAACTGCTAATAAAATCAAGGATAGCGCTTCTGCTTTGCATACTACTCGCAGACGTGTGTCTCAGTACTGGGTTCCCAAGTCACTTTTAACTAACCCCAGTATTGAGACACATCGTTCTTTTGTCCTTGATTCTTAGGATTGCCGCGAAAGGGGGAAGAACACATGGTTCGTCGACTCCGGGTGTTCACGCCACATGACCGGAGACTCAAGATGGTTCACCTCCTTCACGCGGTCGACGGGTGATGATTTCATCATCTTTGGAGATGATACACAAGGGCGCATTGAAGGAACTGGATTGATCAGGGTGAACGACAAGTTCATTATCAAGGATGTCGCTCTTGTATCCAAGCTAAGGTACAATCTCCTTTACGTCTCCTGACTTCTCGATGATGGCTATGAGACTAGATTTAAGAAGAACGCTGTCGTGTGCTTGATTCTTTTGGTGAGCCTGCTTTTGGGATTTCTAGAGTTGGTAGAATTTTTGAGCTGATTTTTGAATCTCTTGCCGGATCCCTTAAGTGCTTAATTGCTTCTTCTTCTGATATCTGGCTTTGGCACCGACGTATGGGGCACATTGGTTTTGATCATCTGACATGAGTTAGCGGCCTTGATCTCATGAGAGATTTGCCTAAACTCAAAGCTGTCAAGGATGCTGTATGTGCGCCCTGTAGGCATAGCAAGCAAGTTGCCACCTCACAGCCGTCATTGACTATGGTCATGACTGACGGACCGGGACAGTTGCTTCATATGGATACTATTGGTCCTACTAGGGTTCGGTCAGTCGGTGGCAAATGGTACATTCTTGTCATAGTCGATGATTTTTCGAGATACTCTTGGGTGTTCTTTTTTGCTTCGAATGATGAGGCTTTTGATCATTATCATGATCTTGTTCTTCATTTGGCTTCTGAACTTCCTAGTGCCTTGCGAGCGATCCGCAGTGACAATGGCACGGAGTTCAAGAATGCTTCTTTTGCCTCTTTTTGTGCTGAGCGCGGTATTGAGCATCAGTTCTCTTCTCCACACGTCTCTCAACAAAATGGCGTTGTGGAAAGGAAGAACAGAACCCTAGTCGAGATGGCTAGGACGATGCTAGATGAGTATAGCACATCGAGGAGGTTTTGGGCTGAAGCTATTGCTACAGCTTGCCATATTTCAAACCGTGTCTTTTTGAGACCGTCTTTGGGCAAGACTTCTTATGAGCTTCAATTTGGCATAAAACTCTCTGTTTCGCATTTTCGAGTCTTTGGATCGAAGTGTTTTATTTTGAAAATAGGAAACCTAGATAAATTTGAATCAAGGACTTATGATGGTTTATTTCTGGGTTATCCTGCTCATTCGAGGGGTTTTAGGGTTTTTAATATTGAAACTAACATTGTTTAGGAGACATGCAATGTCACTTTTGATGAGACTAACCCTGGAGCTAGATCCGATGTTTCAGGTGACTTACAGGTGACAGAGAGCATCTTTGTTGAAGAAGATGATGACGAACTTGATACTGCTCCTCCACCTATTGCTGATGTTCCTGTGCAAGCTGCCCAAGCTCCAGAACCTGCTACGACTGCTTCACCTCCAATTAAGGCTCCTGCTGCGACTTCTTCATCAGCAATACCTGCGGAGGTCGAGGAGATGCTATCTCCCCCAGGCGCTCCATTGCACATTCAGAAGGAACACCCTCCAGATCAGATGATTGGTAATCTCCATGAGCGAGTCACTCACTCCAGGTATCATGATCCGAGTCTTTTCTCTCACTCTGCATTTGTAGCTTCTTTTAAATCCAAAGATATATCACATGCTTTATCTGATGCTAGTTGGGTCAATGCCATGCATGAGAAGTTAGAGAATTTTGAAAGAAATAAAGTTTGGAACCTTGTAGAACCTCCTAGTGGTCATAATGTTATAGGAACCCGTTGGATGTTCAAAAATGAACAAAATGAGGATGGTTCTGTGGCTAGAAAAAATGCTAGATTGGTAGCTCAGGGCTTTAGCTAGGTTGAGGGGTTAGATTTTGATGAGACCTTCGCTCCTGTTGCTAGATTAGGAGCCATTCGTATTCTGCTTGCATTCGCTGCTTCTAAGGGCTTTCGATTATTTCAAATGGATGTCAAGAGTGCCTTTTGAATGGTTTTATAGAGGAGGAAGTATATGTTAGGCAACCCCGGCTTTGAGAATCCCAAGCACCGGATCGTGTTTTTAAGCTATCCAAAGCCTTGTATGGTCTTAAGCAAGCCCCTAGAGCTTGGTATGATAGGCTTAAGACTTTCTTGCTTAAGAATGATTTTGAAATGGGAAAGGTAGATAAGACTCTTTTTATTCTTAGGCATGGCAATGACTTCCTGCTTGTTCAGATTTATGTTGATGATATTATCTTTGGTGGTTCCTCTAATGCTCTTGTTTCCAGTTTTTCTGAGACCATGTCTAGAGAATTTGAGATGAGCATGATGGGAGAACTCAATTATTTTTTGGGGCTACAAATTAAGCAGTGCAAGGAATGGATATTCATCCATCAAACGAAGTACACCAATGATTTGCTCAAGCGTTTTGGAGATGGGTGACTGCAAGCCGATCGCCACTCCTATGGCGACTTCGACTGCTTTGGATCCAGATGAGGAAGGAGACGCCGTGGATCAACGCGAGTACCGCAAAGATGATCGGCTCCTCCTATACCGACGGTCTCAAGATCGACATCCACTTGATGCGCTCTGCAAGACGAGGTTTCAAAGGCCACCGAGGACTTCACATCGCCAAGCCGTTAAGCGCATCTTCAGGTATTTACACTCTACCCTCCAGTATGGCATTTGGTTTTCCTGTTCTTCTTCGCTGTCCATTCGGGGGTTTTCTGATTCTGATTTTGCGAGTTGTCGGCTAGATAGGAAGAGTTCATCTGGTACATGTCATTTCTTAGGCACTTCTCTTGTCTCTTGGTTATCTAGGAAGCAGTCTTCTGTTACACAATCCACTGCTGAAGCTGAATATGTAGCTGTTGCTAGTTGTTGTAGTCAGATTTTGTGGATGATGTCCACTCTCAAGGACTTTGGGTTAGCTTTTGATAGTGTTCCTCTTTTCTGTGATAACACTTCTGCTATTAGCATTGCTAAGAAACCAGTGCAACATTCTAGGACCAAGCACATAGACATTCGCTATCACTTCCTTAGAGACCATGTTGAGAAATATGATATTGTGCTGCATTTTGTGGAGTCCGAGGCTCAGTTGACTGATATCCTCACCAAGCCTTTAGACCCAACAAGGTTTGCCACCTTGAGGAGCGAGTTAGGGGTAATTTATCCCTATGGGTTGGTTTGAGAGGGAGTTTGATTTTTTTCTGATCTCACCTTGTTCATTTGATCTTTTCTTGATCTTCTTTTGAACTTGTTGATCTTTTTGATCTTTTTAGGCTTTTTGAGCTTTTATTTTCATCTCATTGTATCATATTGCATTCATATGAAAAAACAAAAAAAAGATGCATTGTAATATAAGCTTTCTGCTTATCTTTTAAAATTGATGAAGTTTTGCTTATTACCCTTTGGAGCTTTAGTATTTCAATTCTTGCTCAATGCCATGTCTAGTTCTCTGACTTGCTAGAATAATCATGCTTTCACATGTGTAGCTAAGTCTTTGCTGAATGAGCTAGAACTCTAAAACAACTAGAGTCTAAAAACTGCAATTTGTGGATGTTTTAGCTAGTTGCACAATTAGTGCTCCTTTTGTGACATTGGCCCTGTCAAAATTGCTTTGTTAGCTCTTGAATCTAAAATTGATCATTACTTGAGCTTCTTGTGTTCTTGAGAATCTAAAACTGCTCTTGTGCAAAATGAAAAATGAAAAATCAATTTCAAGATTGTTTTATGCTTAAATTGTGCCAAACTACTCTTACAAGACTGCATGTCAAAGACATGAACTTGAAGTTAGTTTGATGATCTAGACGATCTCATGAGGACTGCTTGTCAAAACTGACATGAACCTCAAGATTTGTAGCCCTAGTAGAAGCTTAGGAAGAGTTTGTAAATGGCTCCTAGTCCAGGATCTTCTTCACTAAGATATACTTTTAATCAACTTTTGGTCGAAGCTTAGGAAGAGTTTGTGGATGGCTCCTAGTCCAGGATCTTCTTCACTAAGTTAGATCATTAGTTAACTTCAATATTCATTGCAAATGAAAAACTATTGAAAAATGGGCGTTTGAGCAAATTGAGCAAAATGATTCATTTCAGGACCCATTTGTCTCTTAATGTGGTCTTTGTTAGCTTTTTGATCTCATATTGACATTTTGACATGACCAGTATCATTTTAGGATCCCTGTTGATGAAACAAGTTTCTTCATGTTGGCGAAGTAACCAGACGGAACTTTCACACCATGCAAGCAAATCCACGATTCGCCTCTCTCGGCCTTGGGCGAGAATGTAACAAGCGAGGAAGGTACGTTAGTCCTTTATCGGTCTTTGTTGGTGCTAACTTAGGTCTGATATCCATATCAACCAAGTCAAGCCGTGCGTTGACACTATCCTTTGTTTTATCATGAATGTTCAGTAAGAGACCAATCAAGCTGGTCCTCGATTTACATCACTTTCCGAGCACAATATCTAAATCCTTAACCATATCATAGACCTCTTTTCTGCTTAAATACCTTGGAGCTGAACTGTGGTCCGTCTCTCCGTCGAATTGTTTCTTCATCCTGAGGTATGGGTGAGCCCTCTGAAGGAACCTACGATGATGTATGTACATGATTTTGCGCGAGTGATTCAAATGCACACTCTCGGTATCATCTAAGCGGTGAGTATGAGCTTTGGCCCTTTTGTACTCGGCTCGACAGTTAGCGAGGGTAGGATAATCATTTATGGTGCGTAACAACAAGGAACGTAAAGTGAAGTTCTCTCGCTTGTACGCATCCCATACCTATACCCCTTCAATCCACGATATTTTTAGATCTTCCATCAATGGTACTAGGTACACATCAATATCATTCACGAGGTTGCTTCGCCCTTGGATAAGTATCGACAAAGAAAATATACTTTCGCTTCATACACAACCAAGGAGGAAGGTTGTAGATACAGAGCGTCCACGACAAGTCCTATGTCTTTGCTCATGTTACCGAAAGGATTCGTTCCATCTGTACTCAATCCAAACCTTATATTCCTCGGTTCCGCACCGAAGTCTGCAAACCTCCTATCGATGTTTCTCCACTGGGTGAAATCAGCAGGGTGTCTTAGTTTTCTGTCATTCTTACGCTCCTCTGAGTGCCAATGCAGTAGTTTTGCATTCTTTGGGTTCGCAAAAAACCACTTCAAACGGGAAATTACAGGAAGATACCACGCCACTTTAGCAGAAGGTCCTTTTCACCTCGATTCCCTCATCGTCATCTGAGTGATTCTTACGCTTGTATCAGGATACGTTGCACACCGGACATACATGCATGTTTGTATACTCGTTACGGTAGAGGATACAGTCGTTCGGATATGCATGTATTCTTTCTACTTCCATTCCCAATGGACAAAAACCTTCTTGGCTTTGTAAGTAGTTTTGGGCAACTCGTTTCCCTCCGAAAGCATGTCCGCTAAGAGACCTAACAACCCCGTGAAACTCTTGTCAGACCAACCGTTGCTTGCCTTCAATTTCAGCAGTTCAAGCACGGATGGCAACCTTGTGTATTCTGGCTTGCAGCCCGAGAACAAAGGTTTCTCCAAGTCCTCCATCAAGCCCCGGAATTGAACATACTCCCTCTCATCATAGTTCCCTTCTGCATCGTGAAGCATCTGATCTAGATTGTAAATCGAGGGCCTGTAAGAAGAATGTGGAAGAAGAGATCAATATTTTGGGACTTACCTTGTTGGGAGCACCTAGAAGTTCGCCACTGCATCGACGTCATGCACGTAGAGAAGAATGTCTGTGACAGCTTGATTGGTCTCTTTCTAAGCATTCATGATAAAACAAAGGATGGTGTCAATGCACGACTTGACTTGGTTGATATGGACATCAGACCTAAGTTAGCACCAACAAAGACCGATAAAGGACGAACGTACCTTCCCCATGCTTGTTACATTCTGTCCAAGGCCGAGAGAATTGAACTGTGCCGGTGCTTGCATGGTGTGAAAGTTCCGTCCGGTTACTCCGCCAACATGAAGAGGTCATATCACAGACGATTCTGACAAAAAACCGTCTGTGATATTGGGTAATATCACGAGCGGTTTTGGTGAACCGCCTCGTGATACTTCACGACGGTTTTAAACATGAACCGCTCGTGATATGACCTCTTCACGAGCGGTTTTAGCGCGCTAATAACACGACGGTGGGTAAACAAAAACCGCTCGAGATTGTGTTTAATCTGAGCGGTTTCGATGAACTGCGTGATCGGGCCCGAAGATAGCATTTACGTAGTAGTGTTTAAATAAATGGACATTCTAATTTTCCAATATGCATAATTAGAGCCATTAAACAAAGGAGCCTTTCCTATAGCAATTCTCTCACTAGCCATCCTTTTCTCTCTTAGACGGTTAAGTCTAAATCAATGAGAGACCAAGCTCTGATACCACTTGTAGGATTAAGGATAACCGACTAGAGGGGGGTGAATAGGAGGTTTTAAAACTTTTTGACTAATTAACAAATTAAGTCAATTACGAACTAAGTCTAAACTAGATACAATTCTAGCTAAGCAATTCTACACAAGATAATTGCTAGAAATGTAAATGCGGAAATAATAAAGACAAGAAATAACCACAATTGAGACAATGGAGTTTTTCCCGTGGTATCAAAAGACTTGTCGGTCTTCACTAGTCCACGCTGAGAAAGCTTAAACTAATCAAGCCGGCTTCACAAATTAAGCCTTCTCTCTATCACTAGTAGTTGTTCTTCCTCCACTTCGGAGATGGTGAACACCGAACTACTCACAATTAGCACCGGGCCTCTTCGCAATCCTCTTGAAGAGATCACTGTACTAGCTCCGCCAAGCCGTCTAGGTGTTTGTCAAGCACTAAGAGTAATGAATCACGATCTTCGCTTGACAGCAAACAAGTGCAATGGATCAATCTAGAATGAATGCACTTGAATTTTGGCTCAACTACCTCACAATGAATGCACAAGTATATTAGAGGTGTAGAGAGGATGCTCAGGGCTCAAAGGATGTTAAATGAAGTCTAGCATACTATCATTGAGCAGGTGGAGGGGTATTTATATCACTCACAAACAAATACGACCATTGAGGGAAAAATCCCCAACTTTTCAGTAAATGCGGTAGTACCGTCATGTAATGGTCGGTACTACTGCACCTCACCTAACCGCACAGAACGGCTATAACAAACGCATAAACTGCTCTGACATAGTCGTTGGAAAATTCAGCACGGTACTACCGCCATGTAACATGCGGTAGTTCCGCTGGCTGGTCATATCGAAAAAATAAGAGCTGTACTACCGCTTCACCTTAGAGTCTAAAAGGGCACTCTCTGGAAAAAACGTACCGCTGATTTTTCGGTAACTCCGAGGTGTGGTAGTTCCGCTGAACAAATGCAGTCATGCCGCGCTGCGGTAGTACCACCGAGGAAACTCCGAAACTACCGCTCTTAGTGGTTGTTTGGATCACCCAGATTACAAATTAGTTTTTAGAAAACAGGTTTTAGTAGGATTTTTATGAAAACATGTTTTTAAGTTGTTGTTCTGTTACAGTGAGTTTATAGATTACTTTGTTTGGATCAGAAAAACTAAAACAAGCTTTCATCTATACAGTGTTTGGTCACCATTTTTCTATCGCTTATCATCCTGACACACCCTCCCCATCCTCTCTTTCCTACTTTCCCCATCCCACCATGACTCCACCTCGTCTCCCGTAGCCACCGTGAAATCCTCCTCCGACGTCGGTAGTGGTGGCAGAATCTGGGCTGAGGAGGAAGATGACACCCGCTCGCCTAGCCTCCCAGCCGTTCGTTTGCGAGCCATCTCCCTCTTGGCGTCCCGTCTACGGCTCCCTTCTTCGGCGTCGGTGGCCGACTGTCTCTTCAAATCCTCTCGATGGCGAAGGCTAAGAGTTTCTTGGGATTTGGCAATCAGGAGGGCGAATCAGATCTTCAGATACGATGCTCGCACCAGCACATCCGGTTCGGCGTTGTGCCGCTCTGATGCCGCCGTCTTCCTCCTCTTCGAGGGCGCTGTGGAGACCGACTCGGTCGGGGCTCGGTGGCGTCAACAACGATCCGTTCATGCCATGGGAGTGATTCGATGATGACGAGGGCTCGCTCTGGTGACGCCGGGCAAAGAAATCGCGGGCGAGAACGATGCGTTAGTGCCACGGGGCGGCTTGCGATGGCGGTGGCGACAAAGGGCGCTGCTCGGCATCACCTCGACTACGGCCGTGGACCAAGACGATCTGCTGTGCCACGGGAGCGCCGATGACGACGACGACGAGGGTGCCGCGCCGCCGCCGCCCTAGACTGCAGCCGGCATGGGCCGACAACTCGATGATCCTCTTGCGGGAGCCACACACCTCGTCGATCTCAACTCGAGCGCGGCCTCTCCGAGACCGAAGCCGACATCTTGGCGGAGGCGAATACCCCCACCTTCATGTCGGACTGTGGCGCGCTCCGAGCCTCTCCTGCCGTCTCGGATTGCCGCCATGCGGACCGAGGGGCCTCCGCCACAAGATTCTCGCAGATCGCCGCTTTGTCGGCCCCATTGCGCCACGGTGCTCGGTGTGACCATGCGTGTCATCTCGACGGCGCATGACAGTGCAGCGCAAACAAGTGGACGTTTGGCCGGACTCGGAGGCAACAAGGACTAATGTTGAGAATGAGGATAGCAGAAATTCATTTTGAGAAAAACGATGTTCACTGGTTTTTGGTAAAACTCGAAATTCTGGTTTTACAGAAAACACGTTTTCGTTATCCGGGGAGTTAGTTGCATTATCCAAACAAAGTTTTCACTAAAACCAGTTTAACTAAATCTGGCTTTCACAAAATGCGAGATCCAAACAAGCCCTTAGGGTTAGCAACCAAACCAAAATGGTATCACTCTGGAAATTACGTATCGCCAACTATTTTTTGGTACAATCGGGTTGCGGTAGTACCGCACTACCATCCCGATCATACCACTGAGCGGTAGTACCACCGACACAACGTCGGTACTACTAATTATCCTGATAAAGCATAGTTGGCTACCAAATCAAGTTCTAAATACATGCATGATCCTAAATTGATCCAAATGGCACAAGAACGTGCTATCAAGCTACTAGTCATGATCCCTCTTAATAGTACGACATTTAACCTAAAATCCGGTCTCCCATCCTTTTCTCCTAAGACTGGTAAACATAAAAAGGAATCCTAAACTAGTAAACTACTTGTACCTTGTCTTGGAACCATATTGATCTTCATGTTGTCCTTTAGCATGTATCTCCAAGTTGTCATATTCACCATTGGGACTTAACCTTGTAAATACTCAATAAACAAGTTAATCCCATATTCACATATTGTCATTAATTACCAAAACAATTTTTAGGGGGCTAGATGCTTTCAGTTGGGGGTGTCGGGGGACGGCTCAGGGTCGAGAGAGGAGGTCGGCGTCGAGGGAGCGCAAATCCGGTCAACCGAAGGCGGGCGGACGTGCAGGCGAGCAGGTGTCGATTCAAGGGAGGGGGAGGAGCGACGGTGGCAGCGACAGACGCTTAGGGGCACACAGATCTAGTTGGGGCAACGGTGCGGGAGGAGGAGGATGCTACGGTGTGGGGGAGCACGGAGGAGGATGGGGGCAGGGTGCTGGTGCCGGGGAAGAGGAGGAGGGTGGATGGGGGTGGCGCAGGAGGAGAAGGAGAAGACTAGGGCGGGGCGTCGGTGCTGGGGGAGGAGGAGGAAGGACGGGACGCCGACGCCGGGGGAGGAGAAGGAGGGAGGACAGGGGTGGCGTGGGAGCAGGAGGAGGAGGGAGGAGGGTGGATGGGGGCGGCGCGGGATCAAGAGGATAAGGGAGGATGGGGGCGGCAGGGAGGGGGAGGGGGAGAAGAGGACGGGAGCGGGACGCCGGTGTCGGGGGAGGAGGAGGGAGGAGGGAGGACGGAAGGCCGGTGCCGGGGGAGGAGTAGGAGGGAAGGCTGGGGGAGAAAAGCAAGCCGTTTGGAATGGCTTCTAGCTTTTTCGAGCGAAAAGCCAAAGCCCAAGCCGTTACAAACACGCTTGAAACCTCTTGACACCTTTGAGAGGGGTCACTCGAAGATACACAAAATCTTCTGTCTCAAAACTTAGATCTCGACGACGATTATCAGTATAACTCTTCTGTCTAGATTGAGCTGCTCTCAACTTTTCTCTGATCATTGACATTTGGTCCTCTGCCTCTTAAATATTATATGGCCCAAACTCTGGACGTTCTGTACTCTCTTTCCACTTTAAAGGGGTTCTGCATGCATAGCCATACAAAGCTTTAAATGGTGCCATCTACAAACTGACTTGATACCTATTGTTATAAGAAAATTTGGCATACGACAAGCATTTGTCTCAACTTGGTAGCATAGTATAAAGTACAAGTTCTCAACATATCATCTAAAACTTGATTGACTTTTTCAGTCTGCTCATCTGTTTGCGGATGATATGATATACTGAAGTTTAAATGAGAGCCCAAGGCTTCATGTAAACTATGCTAGAAACACGAGGTAAACTAAGATCCTCGGTCTGACACTATCTTCTTCGGCACACCATGCAGACTGATAATCATTGTCATATACAACTCTGCTAGATGGTTTCTAGTGTAAGTAGTCTTTACTGGTATCAAATGAGCAACATTTGTCAAGCGATCCACTACTACCCAAATAGAATCGTATCCTGACTGAGTTCTGGGCAAACCAACAATGAAATCTATGCCAATCGCTTCCCATTTCTACTCTGGAATTTTCAGGGATTGCAACAGACCTGCGGGTCTCTGATGTTCTGCTTTCACTCTTTGACATATGTCACATGATGCGACATGCTCTGCGACTTCTCGTTTTGAGTTAGGCCACTAAAATCTTTCCTTAATATCTTGGTACATCTTAGTACTCCCGGAGTGAATAGAATACTTAGAATCACAGGCTTCCTTCAATATTAACTGCTTCAATTCCTTCTGATATGGTACATAGATGCGATCATTAATCCAAAACGTGCCCTGGTCATCCCGGCTAAAATCCTTATTCTTTCCTTTCTCCATCTTGAGCTTGATACGCTTGATTTCAGGGTCATCCTTCTGAGCTTCTCGAATCTGGTCTTCTAACGTGAGCTTCACTTCCATGTTGGCTACGAATCCTTCTGAACCCAACTCCAAACTCAGCTTCCGAAACTCTTCAGGAAGCTTTATGCAACTTTCTTCAACCATTGCGGTGCTACAATAGCTCTTGTGACTCAACGCATCTACCACTATATTAGCTTTACTAGGATGATAGTGGATTCATATATCATAATCATTTATCAACTCTAACTATCTGCTTTGTCTCATATTGATATCTGATGGGGTGAAAATATACTTCAAACTCTTATAATACGTATAAATTTCACAACAGTTACCAATAAGATAATATCGTCATATCTTTAATACATGTACTACGATAGCTAACTCCAAATCATGACTAGAGTAATTATCTTCATGTGGTCTCAGTTATTTAGAGATACAGACAACAACTTTTTTTTCTTATATTAACACACAACCTAAGTCTTAATGTGAAACATCACAATAAATATCAAAATTCTTCCGAATATCTGACCGTTCTATCCTCTCCGGCGTTGTTGTCGGCGTCCTTGTTACCAGCGACCCACTCGAAACGATCCCATGTGTCAGTGGAATCAACGGACACCTTCAATACCACCCCCGGAAGGCCATCTCCTCGCCGCGCGGGTACAAAATACTGATAGGTGGTGGGCCATGTGTGCTAAAGCGACCCCACCTGTCGGTGAGATCCAGGCGTACGCGGCCCCACGCCTCCGGATAAAACGCAGAGACCACACAAGCAAGTAGCCATTCTAACCTATTTGTTTTGTCCTCCTCTCCCACGCCGCGCACGAACTCCAAAGCACGCGCCACCGGCCACCGGCCACCGGCCACCGCCCACCGCCCCCAAGCCAAGCCCATCCCGATGGCCCCGCTGCCGTCGGGATCGCCGGCGCCGGCTCCGGAGCGGCGCCTCGCCATGCTCCTCTCCCACTTCCACCCGCCCGCGCCCTGGCTCGCAGGCCGCCCCGGCGCCGAGCGCCACCACCTGCTGGCAGCGGCCGCGGCGGAGGCGGAGGCGGAGGCGGGCATCTCCGCGTCCCCCTGCGCCGGCGGCGGGAAGGGGGAGTCCTCGGGAGACAGCTACTGCGCGTTCTGCGACATCGTCAAGGGCAACCTGCCGGCTTTCAAGGTTCGCGCTACCACCACCACCCGCCCGCTCTGCTGCTTCGTAATATCTGCTTTTGCTTTACTTCTTCCCGCACTTTCCTTCGTGGTGTAGAGACGCTAATTTTCTCTCGTTGTTTATCTCTTAACGAATCGATTGTTGTGTCTGTGTGTGTTTGCAGCTCTACGAGGATGATGTGTGTTTGTGCATCC
Organism: Phyllostachys edulis; assembly: GCA_036346405.1. NCBI lineage: Eukaryota > Viridiplantae > Streptophyta > Magnoliopsida > Poales > Poaceae > Phyllostachys > Phyllostachys edulis. The sequence goes on from CM070568.1 coordinate 15,818,127, forward strand.
TGGATATCAAACCACTGAGTACTGGGTAAGGCGCTCGTGTCTCTGCCTTTGCTCCTTTCTGCTCTCGATTTCGTTCTTGCAACTTGTGAGCGCTATGATTCGTTTGGTTCTCTCGTTATTAGTATGTGCAATTTTGCTGAGTTACTAGAGTAGTAATCAGTGGTCTCCCATCAGTTGACATTCGGTAGTGGACTAGAGGTGAATCCTCATGATTACTAGTTTACTACTGCTATCCATAGAAATTGTCCATAAAAAGTAGGGTTAATTGTGCGTGTTAAATCATCTATCTTGCTACGGTTTCGACTTTGCTGTAGAGTTACGTGCGGTTTGTGTTATTTGTGTGCGCCATATCTGTGTTGCTTTATTGCCTTTTGAAACTAGGTGTGCTGCTTTGTTGATGCGTTTGATTAGTGTGGACTGATAGCGAAGCGTAAAAAGTGATGCTACCGGAACACTGGGCATATTAGATGTGTAGATAAGATATTTACCCCAGTTCATTATGGTGCTCACGCATCTTTCTTTGCTTCTTTCTGCTTTCGACTTTGTTCTCGCTACTTGTAAGTTCAATAATTCTTTTGGTTCTCTCGTTAGCCTGTTTAATTGTGTTGAGTTACTAGAGTAGTAGACAGTGCTCTCTCATAAGTTGACATGTAAAATTGTGAAACAACTAATACTGCGTATGCCATCTTAATGCTGGTGTAGAGATCCTCACCGCCATGAACTATTTGTCATCATATGGGTTTTTCTCTCTCCAAATTATTGGGTTTGTAAAAGAGTGACTCGGGTGGATGATGCCAACAGCGAACGGCGGCGGCGGGAGAGGGGCAAAATGGAACCCTGGTGGGGTGGCGGTCCTCCGGGTGGCGGCGGCGACAGCTCAGGCGCACGGACGGACGACGTCGGCGGCGCTCCACGGGAAAGGGCATGAGCATGGGCTCGGCGCCGACTAGAGGGTCATACCGGGTCACTCGGGGAGGTTGGACGGGGTCCGAGGCAGCGTGGCGACGGTGCTACCGTCGGGGAAGATGGTGGCGGCGGTGGCGTAGCGACCGAAGCGAGTTGGGGAAAAGATGGAGAACGCTCGGGAACACGAGATGACGCGCAACACTAGGCTTAAGGCTCACCGGAGAGGAAGATCGGGGCGAGGAAGGTGCGGTGGACGAAGAATATGACGAATCCGGCGACGAACTGCGATGAAACACAAAATTGATTAAGGGGAAAGATTGCTAGGGCTCCGAAACACAATGTGATGTGATTGGAAATTCAAGAACTTCACTGGAGCGGCAGGAACGGTGAGATGGGGTGACAGTCGGCGACAAAGAAGCCTCGTGCAGCAGCGACGGAGCTCCAAAGGCGAAGAAAATTGGAGGGGCGTGAAGGGGACGGAGGTGCTGGTGCTCCAAATTATAGGCAAAGGCGGGGATCGAGCAGACGCAGGCACGACGGGATCGCCGGCGGGAATCTCGGCTCGGGTTTGGAAACGGTTGAAACGACAATGCAATGATGGCGCGACAATAGGGGATATGATGGCGCGTTTATGGTGGCACAGTGATGACGCGAGCTGGGCGCGATCAACGCTAGCGCTCGGCTTGGGCAAAGACAGAGCAAGGAGAGAGAGGGGATGGGCCTAGTGGGCCGGCTGGGCCAATGAGAAAGGAAAAAATGAAGTGGGTCGGGTAAGAAGAGAAGTTGGGTTTCGACCCAAGGGAAATTAAGAGGGACGATTGAATTTGAAATTAGGTTTGAATGAGAAGAATTCAAATCAAAAATTGAATTCAAATTTGGCTGAGATTTGATTTGAATTTTGGAACAGAGATTCAGATTTGAGTTTCGGATTTGATTACTATTTAATAATTGCAAAACTCCAAATAAAAGCCACACTTTGAATTAATTAATTTTAATTTTTTTCCTAGAAAGCAAAACTTCGGATGTTACATTAGTGCACTTCAGAAGAACAAGACTTGAGATCTTGTTTCACTTCCAGCGGGAAAGAAGGCAGTAGGATGCAAATGAGTGATTACGATTAATCAAACTCTTAAAGGCAATATAGAGAGATACAAGGCACAATTGGTTGCAAAAGGTTATAGTCAAACGTATGGGATAGACTATGATGAGATCTTTGCACCAGTAACGAAGATGAGTACGGTAAGAACATTGGTCTCCTATGCAACTAACTTCGGATGACCCCTGTATTAGTTGGTTGTGAAAAATATTTTTCTACATGGTGATTTACAAGAGGAGGTATACGTGGAGGTATGTAAACTCAAGAAGTCTTTATACGGTCTGAAACAGTCTTCAAGGGCGTGGTTTGATAGATTCAGACATGCAGTCTGTGGTATGGGCTATTCTCACTGCACTGGAGATCATAATGTGTTTTATAGGCATAGATGATCACATATCACCATATTAACACTCTATGTTGATGATATTGTGATCGCTGGAGATGATACTAAGGAAATCAAATTCTTGAAGAAAAGTCTGGGAGAGGCATTTGAGGTGAAAGATCTTGGAACTCTTTAATGCTTTCTTGGGATTGAGATTGCTTGTTCTTTGAAGGGTATAATTCTCTCCCATAGGAAGTATGTTCTTGATCGGTTGACAGAAACATGTATGCTTGGGTGTCACCCTACTGCTTCACCTATTCATAGGAATCATAAGCCATGTGCTAAGTCGGGAGATCCAATTGACAAGGAAGTTTACCAAAGGCTTGTTGGGCGTCTCATCTATTTGTGCCATACAAGATCTGATATTTCATATGCATTGTGTGTGGTTAGTCGGTATATGCATGATCCTAAAACAGGATACATGGATGTTGCCTATCAAATCCTACGGCATTTGAAGAGTAGTCATGGGAAAGGCCTTTAGTTCATGAAGAATCAACACCTGAATCTAAAAAGGTATTGCGATGCTGATTGGATGAGCAGCATGGATGGCAGGAGGTCTACCTCTGAATATTGCATCTTTATGAGAGGTAATCTTGTGTCATAGAGGAGCAAGAAGCAGGAGGTTGTGGTTCGGTCTACTGCAGAGACAGAGTACAGAGCAATGACGTTGAGTGTGAGTGAAATGATATGGATGAATGGTTTATTGTTTGAGCTTCAGGTATAGAAGAATAATCTCTTGGTGTCACATTGTGACAATAAATATGCAATCAACATTGCTAACAATCCAGTACAACATGATCGTACCACAGACGTTGAGATCGATAGATTCTTCATCAAGGATAAGCTCGATGGTAGGATGCTGAAGTTGGAGTATATTAAGTCTAGTGAATAATTGGCTGACTGTTTCACTGAAGGGTTAGGTCCTAAGGTGGTGCTACAAATATGTAACAAGATGGACATGATTGATATCTTCGGCCCATCTTGAGAGGTAGTGTTGGTGATTTAGTATTAGAGTCTAACAAAGAGTTGTGTTAGAGCCGGATTGGATCTTTGCACTATAAATAAAGGGTGTGGGGTCCTGTGGGACCACACATAATTATTCCCCAAATTTCTACACTTATGTTCACATGCTAATGTGTTTTTGCTTTTAATTTATGACCAATCTTTTTTGTTTTCCTTGTAGGCATTCCCTGGTCATTCCAAAAGACCATTTTCCATCACTACAAGCAACACCATCATCTGTAAGTTTTAGTTCTGATGACCACACGCTTGATAGTTATGCAGTTGACTGGACAATCAATCCACTGTTTGTGGATACATTCTATTTATATTTTAATATAAAACTTACAGGGGAGATCTTTTACAATATAGTTTGTACTGAAATTTATTGGGGAAATCTTCTCTTCTCAATAATTATCTGGGAGGCTTCATTAGTCATTTTTTTACTCTTATGTAGTTAGGTCGGTCAGAAATTCACTCTATCATGTCTGTTATTCAGTTAAAAGGGTTCCTAATCATATCTAGCAAGTCATCAAGGTCTAGGCTGTTAGAGAAAGAATTTGCCTTTGAGATGTCATGAATTGAATGCCTTCCCCTCTTTTACTTGAAATAAGACTAGCGAGCAAGCTTGTCCGGTAGTTCAAATCCACAGGTACTCATGGTGCCAAATGGAATAAACAATCACAAAGTGTTTCCTATCTCCACGTGTTGACTCGTGTTGTATTACTTTCAGCAAAAGCTCTGCCCACATTTTGAGAGTTTGTTTAAATTCAAATTCTTATATTACTGTAAGGTATTCCTCTGTTCCCAGATCTAAGTGATTTTGGAGACTGCAGGCAATTATTTTTCCAATTTCAGCTACTGATATATATTAAAATTTTAAATATCTGTATTGGTCTCTCAAATATAATTTTAGTAGTTTTTTCGTAAAAAATACATCCACATTACTATATTCTTGTAACGATTTACCATTGCCTTATATTTGGGAACAGAGCGAATATATTACTTCGATAGTAAAAAATCTCATGACAAGATTGAATCAGGACGTGCATACAGCAGCCTATGTGATTGATGATGCGAACCACCTCCTGTGGATTAGAACCATAATAGTTAATATTTGAGGGCATATCTAGTGCATCCTGACTTTTGACGCATCCCGTGCATCCTCTTCAAAACACGATGTAAATAATCATGAAAAATTCAAAAAACAATTGTTAGACACATCATGATGCAATCAACGAATCAAGCATCCTACAAAAATTCAACCGAAAACACAATGTATATTAGGAGAAACAAAAAGACAAACTTCAGTGAATAGTATCGTTATCCTTTTCTTTTATTTTTTTTCGGATTCCATTTTCAACAGGATTTGTCTTTTTTCTTTCTCCATGTGTAGATTGAAATTAGATTTGAAATTTTCAGGCATGATAGATTGATTTTGTGTCAACATTGTCAATTTTTTTCTCGTTTTTTTCTATGATGTACAGACATGTGTCTGACACGGGATTCGTCATTTTCTAAAAAATGGTGACTCGGTGACACGGCTATATATATATATAATGCATGCATATGTATTATTTAATATTTTTTTATGTGTTTGTCAAACTGAAATAGTGTAACATGTAAAGTGTAAAATAAGAATATGTACCTCAAAGATGATCATCGGCTCCTCGCCTCTTCAATTCTTCATTCTTCATTTAGTTCTTCATAAATCATAACTTCATATTAATACCAGAAAATCAAAATTCCTTCATCCTGTGAAAAGAAAAAATTTGATCAGTAAATGTAAGTAACAATGTAACACGTAGATTTAATTCTTACAATGAAAGTAATTAATCAACAGCGAACACCTAGCAACCATCAAATAATTGACAAATGATAACAATCAACAACAAGTAGCCAAGTTTAAACATAGAAACTTAAAGGCAGACTACAACCAACAATCCAACATCAAGTAATCACTAGCCAACATAGGAGTGGTTAAACTTAAGTTACATAACAAACTCAAACTAAAGGCTTATTAAAAGATAGCATGAGATTCCTAGGCTTCTTGTTCATGCTCATCTGGATTCACCACATTAGACCCATCTTGAAAAGACATGCTCTTCAACTCTGGTTCTTCAAGAGAGAGATTAGCAACATCTAGAATGCCAACACCACTGAGAGATTCAAAGTTATCTCCTCCCACATCCTTGCTGCCCCAATTTTGTAAACTTGTGTTCTCCTTGAGAAAAGTCTCAAATTATTGTGCACAAAGACCAAATCTTCAGCAAGCTCAGGAGTTAGCTTGTTTCTCTTCATGCTATGGATGAAGTTATATGTGCTCCAATTCCTTACGCACAAGATGAGGCCGGTTGGTTAACTATTTTGAGAGCCAAACTTTGTAACGTAGGAATGGATTATTCATGATTTGCCCACCAATTCATTGGATCAAGGATCCCTCTATCGTTAATGGAATCAAAGTCATTAAATTCTGCAGAACAAGTGGAAAATCTTGTGTATTCCTCTTTAACTTGTCTGAACTGTTCAAGTACAGGGAAAAGCTTCTTAAAACACTTCATTCTCATTTGTGAAATCTCAAGATCCGTGGTTGGGGGGTGGGGGGTACATGGCTAACACCTCCATTGATCCACTTCTTACTATAATATCTACAAAAAGAAAATCAATGAATTAAAACTTTTGCAAGAACTAAAACATAAATGTTAGCAAATAGTAATTACAGATTTATAGATCATCTTGGATTAAGTGATTGCGCCAAACAATGGAGTGGGGTGTTGCCTTTTGCTCACCGATCAACCAACATGCTTTGAACAACCGAGTAAAAGGTGGACTCCTCATTTTCTTGCTTTCCTTCCCACTTATATATCGCTTTCTTTACATTCTCTTTCATTGTGTCCCACATCTCATAAATTAGACGAAGACATGGCGTGTTAGTGTCCGCCACACGTAGCATTTTGTAGTTCATCTTGCCCCACCACACTTCATTGAAAACTTTATCTCTAATAAATTGCGCCATCCCTATATTGTCATCTTTGTAAGCCTCCCATGCTTCACTAATTACCATGCTTTGAAGTGCTCTCTTGACCATGCAAAACCGCTTCAACATGACCACAACCGAGGCAAATCTTGTTTCAGCAATGGCAAGCATCTTCAGATTGCTAAACTCATTGAACATTGAAAGCCTCATGCCATGGTACATTTATGAAATTCTTGATAATATTAGCATCCTGATCAATTTCAGTTATCCAATGGCACTTAGTTCTTGGCATTTTAGCAGAACAAATACTTTTCAGAGCAAGGTTAAGAGTATGAACAACACAGGGTGTCTAGAAAATGTGATTATACTTTTGCTGAATAATCAAACCCGCACCTTTGCAATTTGCAGCATTGTCAATGATGACTTGGACCACATTTCTTGTGCCTTTTCTTCAATAACAACAATCAACTTCTCCGTAATGTACTCCTTTGTCTTCACCTCGCCTTTGGCGTTGATAGCTCGCAAGAACATCGGTGCACTATCAGAAACAGCGATAAAGTTTATGAGTGGTCGCTTCTGTGCATCTGACCACCCATCTGAACAAATGGTCACTCCCTTTTCAGACCATGTGCTCTTTGTCCGCTCCAATAAGGATTCAATCTGAGCCTTTTCTTGTTGAAGAAGAGTGGTCCTCAACTTGTATTCAAGAGGGACATAACCAGAGATGATGTGGTTTGCCCCGTAGGTATATGATCTTTGATAATATGGATTTCTTGCTACATTGAAAGATAATCCTGTAAACAACAAACATAACCCAAAATAAGTTGAAAGCGTTCAAGCAATCGTGTCAATAGGGTAAATTCAAGCAATGCTTTTGATTCAAGTTGATTACAAACCTGAAGAATAAAACATCCTCGCAATCATAGCATCTAGCTGCAGGCGAGTTTCATGGTTGAAAGCTTTGGAGTTGTAGGCGAGTTTCATTGTTGAAAGCTTTCTCCAAAGCTGAGCCTGAAGTTTCCCTCCGCTTAGAGCCCATGCTAGATGAAGCAACACTAACACTTTGGCAAGGGAACATGTCGTGGCTTTGTTTTTGCTAACTTTTCTTCGGCCTTTGCAACTTCACTTCTAAGTTGAGTAAGGACAGGTACGGTTACCTTTGGGCATATTTTGATTCCACCATTAGATATCTTGAGCAAGTGTGCTTTCACTTTAGAGTAGCTCCCGGTGTACACATGTTTACAATACTTGTATTTGAATCTCACGTTTCCTCCACCTCTACCGGTCCTCTCTAGGGACTCGACATGATTCCACAATGGAGCCTTGACATTTTGCTGCCTAGCACTTGAACCACCCGGCTCCATCCCCTAATTTTAGCAAATTTAGCATTATGGTAGAGTTTAATTAACTTGAGGCAATGTGCACTAGTTTTTACTTTGTAACCAGTGAATGACTGAATGTGCATTGACTGAATAATGAATAGAACCACAAACTAGTGCATGAACCAGGGAAGAACTACAAACTACAAAGTTTTCTTATAGCACATGAACCAGGGAAGATCTAGGAAGGAGCATGAGACGATTCACTCACCGGAGCAGAAGGAAGTAGTAGGGGCGGCGTCGAGGAGAAGGAAGGCAAAGGGACATCGGGGAGAAGGAAGCAACAGGGGCGGGCGAGCGGCGTAGCAGGGGCGTCGGGGAGAAGGAGCGGCGTCTGCAGGGAGGGGGTTGTCTCCGGAGCAAAAGGAAGCAAGCGAGGGGGCGGGAGGCATAGCGAGGCGGTGGGAGAAAAAGGCAAAGGGCGTCCAGAGGAGGTCGCTTGTCGATCGATCATGCCGGCCACGAGCAAAAGGAAGCCGCAGGGGAGGGCGGGCGGGCAACGTAGCAGGGGCAGCGTTGAGTGGGGATGAGGGGATTGACTTTGGGCTATGGAAAGCTAGGGTTAACACAAAGCAAATGGGCTGGGCTTCCATGTTTGGGCCAAATGGACTAGGCCGAAATGGCAAATAGTGTCCAATGTGTGTTCGAATTTAGTTTTTTTGGTGGGCCTAATTTCAGACACGCCTCAAATACGTGTCCGAGCCATGTCTGTGTCCGACACGGACTCGCCTGTTCCCAACCGTGTCCATGCACCAAAGATTTTTTTTCATGACCATTTGCATCGTGTTTTGAAGAAGATGCACAGGGATGCACCAAAAGTTAGGATGCACTATATATTTTCCCGTTAATATTCAGCTTTCATAATTTTCCTTTTTAGGGCTTAAAAAAAGCCTTTTAGGGAGGTGGCTCCAAGTCAAATTAGGGAGTCGAGCGACTGGTTTGCAAATTGCTGCCTTGCTTGGTTAGACAATGTGTAGTATATATAATTTTCCCATATGAGGCTAATCAAAACTTACCACCGAAGACAAGCATATCTGGAGTTAGCAAGTTGTCCATATCTTTGGTTGTGTAATGCCTGTTAGTTCAAGAATAACTGAGCGAGCTAGCAGTCCGTTCTTGTTCCCCAAGATTAGCTCATCAAGCTATTAAATTCATTTTGTAAATTGTATTGTACAGTTACTAGAAGCATCGTTGTCATTTGGTACTTACATTAATTTGATTTCAATGGAATGAGTCATTAATGTAGTTACTAGAATAGTTGATTTTTCAGTCATGGCGATGTTAAATATGAAAATAAATGTAGGTTGTATTGCACTGCTATGTCCAAAAACTGATTTCCACTTGTGACCACGTCAAAATATTTCCTCCTGTTTATTGTAACTATATTTTTGTGATTTGCCATGAACCTTAGTTCATGACGGGGTTTTATTCCATTCTTCACCAAAATTTTATTTGGTAGTAAATATTGCATGCTAGAATTCATTAGAAATTGCATGTTGCTCGTTTGTTTCAGTTCATCACATTGTTGGGAAGTTTTCTCTAGATTAATATTTGTCTTTTTAAATCCAGGTAATAGCAGCCATCTGTTCTAAACTGCCGCTTCTTGGCAATGCAATCGTGAAGGCTACTCAATGTGGTAGGTAAACTACAACTTTATAATCATTGGGACAATTGAGCTAATATTTTGCAGTTTCCTCTGACAAGACTGAAGGAGAACAAACGGGTTTCACTTGTGTAAACTAGTCCATGCTAATAATAAAACAGTTCTTTTAAGCATTATCTTTGTCTTGCTGTACCTTTTTGTCATGTAAGTCTTATCTGTGTGGGATTTCTATGCTTTTTTAGCTCAAGTTTCCTATTATCCACCTACAGTGACATTAACATGCTTAAATGTTTGTGGGAATATATAGTACTGTTTTATTACTATGTCAACGATCAATGCTGGTTTTTTTGGGGCTCAAGTAGTAATTTCAGGTGAATAATGGATGGTTTGAAAGTGAAATATTCTATATACATATTGATGCACTTTGAGTATGTCTTTTGGTCTTTCATCCTCCTCGACATCAAGGATATCTTTCTATATGCCATATGATAAGTTCTTTCCTCATTCTGGCGTGCATTAAATATCATTAGCCTTGCTGAGAATCTTAGAGTACAAAAGAAAAAAATGAACAAATATATTTTTCTCCACTCAAGTTGTACTTTCAGGTGATCAACCAATGGTCTAAAAAACGAAATATTCTATATCCAAAAAATTGAATACATACTGACGCCCTTTGAGTCTGTCTTTTGGTATTTATCCTCCTTGATGTTAAGGATATCTTTCTATATGACAGACGGGAAGTTGTTTTATCAATGTGGCTTTAATTGGATTAACCTAGCCTTATAACCTGGGGATCTTAAGAATACAAATGAAATAATTTGATGGCATCAATGCAAGTTAGGGGTTAGGATTGTTTTGGACTTCTTACAAGCAGTAATTTTGGCATGTGTCTGTTGTTTACTGCCAAACTTGGTTTTCTTCAACTTCACTGCCAATTAGCACGTGAACTTTTTAATATACTTTGCAATTTTATTCTGGCTTCGATGCTTACTGTGTATAAGTTAGATACATGCGAATTGTAGGTATGCTTTAGCTTGTTTGGACCATATGGCGCTGCAACATGTTTTTGAATTAAATTTGCTCTGCAGATTACTAGATTATGATTGTAATGCCTGCACACTACATTATTGTGCATCATATGTTCTGGATGAGCATTTGACATTTTTGGTCATGTTTGATTATATATGGACGTCTAATGTGTTGTAAATCGTAATTCTTCTCCAGCATTAATTTTATAATCGTTTTAAGAGCTCAAGTTATGGAGCTCATCTATGTCTTGTCATCTCTTCGTATACAGAATTACCTACTTAAACTTTATGTGAACATATTACTTTGGTTTGACTGATAGTATCTTTGGAACACAGATGCATTCAATGTGCTAGTCAACAATGGAGAGGAAGCGGGGCAAGTTATTTTTCACGTGAGTTATACGTCTTATTATTTGTTAACTACCTGACCTTGAAGAAATGTCTTGTTAATATTGGCCAGTAGCTGCTCAACTTCGAATATAATTTTATTGTAGACTCATGTCCACATCATTCCCCGTAGCAAAGATGATAAGCTGTGGTCTTCAGAGGTAATAAGAAATTTATCTCAATCTTTGTGTTGATAAAGTAGGGAGATTTTGCCATAGTTTCTATTGATATGCTCTACTGAAGTTGTGAATATACTGCAGACCTATCCAAGGAACCCCCTTCAGGATAACCAGGAAACTAAGAATCTTGTTAGCTGCGTCAATGAACTACTCTCTTCTTCACCTGTGGGCTACAGTACCGAAGGGTCAACAATACCAAAGGAACTCTGAAACAAGACGGTAGATAACCAAGTCAAAAGGCATTTTTTCTGTTTCCTCTCTCTCAGCTTGAAGAGCATTGCTGGGAGATGAATTGATGTATAGTTTTACCCACTCCTCGAAATTTTGGTACTAACTGGCTAAGTGATCGTGGTAGAAAAGCAAAAAGCAGTAGGAGTATATCTTAAGGTCACAGTCCATACTTGATAGTGATCGGAATGCATCATGTGAATAATAGTAAAATTAGGTTTCTGAAACTCGGTAGGCGTAATGTTTGTGGTATCGACTGTGGAAGTGAGAACCGGTAAACCTGGGCCGGATGGTGGTCGATGGTGGATTCCCATCTGCACAATGTTTTTATCTTCTATGGAAGAGAGGTGAATATAAGAATGCATATATTTGGTGGAGAATCGAGTCATAACCCATTTTTCTTCTGAAGCAGGTGACGCAATAGATCATTTTGCTATCTCAGGTTTTAATTGCATTCATCAACACTTGTGCTTATTACCATATTTAATTCCTCCTGGGCTCGGCCCCTTCCTGGCCTGGCCACGTCGCCCGCAAATTGCACGCCCTTCAGCCCTCGCGCGCCCCCATCCGATCCGACCGCCTGCCCTTCGTGCGTTTCGCATGCTGTGGCTAGGGTTGGAAACGAGACGAGCCGAGCCTGCCTGGCTAGGCTTGCTCAGGCTCGTTTCCAAAGCAGGCTCGGCTCGCTTGTTTGGAAAATGAGCTTGAGAGTCAACTCGGCTCGGCTTGAAAAGCTCGTTCAAGCCAATAACCCCTCAAGCCTAGAAACAGAGGCAGAATGTGATTATGTGAACCTCTCATCCTAAATTTATAATCCAATCATCATAAACAATAAAACAAAGCCAAAAACATAACAGTCTATAATCCATACAAGCATGTACCATAGATTCATTCATTCATAATCCATTCAATTGAAAGACTGTCAGAAACATAACGGTCCATAATCCATACAAGCATTCACCATAGATTCATAATACATTCAATTGCAAGAATAACACTAAATATTTAACAGTCCATAACTCCATATATATAACAGTCCATAACTCCATTGTCCATATAACATAACAGTCCATCCATTGATCCATCATCCATATAACAGTGCATAGATTTATACTAAGTAGTAAGCACTAAGCACTTAATGTACAAGAGTTCAAAATAATAGTCTAAAATCTAAACTCTGAAATAAAAGGTCTTCTTGGCCCGATGTCATGGCGTATTGGTGTCATCTTGTCATTCGAAGCATCCAATGATCCTACAAAAACAAAGTCAATAGAGGTTCATTGTCAGTTGCCTAAAGTGAGCTTAACACTAGCAAAGAATCTATTTAAGTGGCCAAGTATTGGTTGTTCATTAATAGGCTATTGTCAGTCAATTCTCCATGTCAAGTTCCTCGCCACTGTTTCCTCTACTAGCAATAATACTCATCTGGCTTCTGAAGAAGCCTTCGAATATACACTCATCACACCAATTAAACTGAAGTGTATGAGTATGACATGACGAAGACGATCAGAACTGATATGTATGATTATTGATTTCATCTTGCAAGGAACATCACAAGCAAGCCAAGAAGCAGCTTGACATTTCTATGCTTATCTTGCACCCAACTATACAATAAAACAAAAATAGTAGTACTTTATATGTTCCAAGTGCAACTTTGAGCACAAGTGATAACATAAGAACAATTCCTTAAAAATCTAAAATAGCATGTAGATATGACTTACAGCTGCAGTAAGATAGGTGAATTTCAGATGACTAGGAAAAGATATTCAATGATGCACTCTTAAATCTCAATAGCTCACACTGAATGAAGCTCTATTTTCTCTGCCACGACCTATCAAACTTCTACTCAAAGAAGCAAACATAATTGGTATGAACTACAACATCTCATCGAATCTAAACACAGTAACTATACAAGCTTTCAGTTGTGTAGAGAAAACGAGAGGTTGGTAGAAATTGTCTATCATCCATAGAATGTTTGGCACAATAGAACTTCTCAAGAGGACACTAATGAAGGCTCACCGAGGAATCACGAGGGGCGAGGCGGCGGGTGGAGTTGGGCGAGGGAGAGGGCGAGGGGGGTGGCGGGTGGAGGCGGCTGGTGGAGGTGTGGAGCTGGACGATGGCAAGGAGGAGGCCGTGAGGGGAGGCACAAGGGTGGAGGCGGCGGAGGCGTGGGCGAGGGGGAGGCCGTGAGGTGGAGGCGGCGGGTGGTGGAGTCGTGGAGCTGGGTGAAGGCGAGGGGAGGCGTGGAGCTGGGTGAAGGCGAGGGGGAGGCCGTGAGGTGGAGGAGGTGGGTGGAGGAGGAGTGGAGCTGGGCGAGGGCGAGGCCGCGAGGTGAGGCTGGTGGGAGTCTGGAGGAGGAGGCGAGGTGGAGGCGAGTGAAAGGCGGGTGGTGGAGGAGGCGAGGTGGAGGCGGCGGGTGGAGGAGGCGAGGTGGAGGCTGCCGCCGCAGGGCGTGGTGGCCGTGGAGGAGTGGCGGCGGGTGGAGGTGCTGGCAAGGGCGGCAAGGGAGGATAGGGAATCGGGGGGAGAAAGGGGATGGGGAGCGGAATGGATGGGGGGAGGAAGGACTTAGGGATTTGAGGACGAGGACTTGAGGTTGAGGAGGCAGGCAGCATCGCTGCTGGGCCTGTCGCCTGTGCCGAGCCAAATGAGGCTTACGAGCGGTTCGAGTTCGACTCGTTTGCTTGGCGAGCTGGATATGCAGCTCGGCTCGGCTCGAAAATTCACGAGCTCGAAGAGGCTTGCGAGCCTCGAGTTTTTTTCCAGCCCTAGCTGTGGCTGAGACGCGCATCCGGTGGGCCCCGCAGCGTTGTGCATCTGTCCGTGGTGTCGTTGTGCGCTGCTTGGTGCGACGCGTGTCCGGTGGCCCCCGCCTTCGACGAAAGCGCCCACGGTGATCTTCTAGTTGGAGTTATAGCGCCTGCGATTGGTTGTTTTTGCTGTTTCAGACTTTCAGTTGTGAAATGACATGTATGATCCGCATTTTGCATGTGTGCTGTTCTTTTGAATAGAAAGTTAATTATTTGAAATGATAATACCTAAGAGGAAGTAGGTATCTTTCGAATTATAAGAAGAAAGGTGCCAAATTCAAACCGAACAAGACTCATGAGTGGTGGATGTTTACACTCACATCCGCAAAGATAGTATCTAATTGGTGGGTAAGAATGGTTAAGAAAGTGTGTGGCGAAGTTTGGCATCAAACCAAACACACCCTTAATTTGTACATTCGGTACAAAGTCAAATCATTTTGAAAAATTTATGCATTAGTTAGCCAGTTGCTTCTTAAGAAAATGCCGTGAAAGGATAATTTCTTGAGAGATGTCAAGTGGAACCAATTGTTTGGTGGAATCATAAGGACAGCCAGTGGTCTGGTGATGGAATCAGGGTGTTCTCACCCACCAGGGTTCTATGGCCTAGAATCTGCGGTGTGTTTTATTTTATCAGAGTATACACATGCGTATGCGTGTGTATGCCTATGCTGTGAGACCCTAGAGTAGCTATAAAATTTTTAGCATGTGTGTGTAACACACGTGTATGCGTACGTGGTGTCTCTATATACACTCTTCAAAGAACAATTCGTGGAATCATGAAAACCATTTTGGTTCAGGTACCAAATCAATATGAAAAAATATTAAAAAATTGATGATCTAGTCCAGGGTTTTGGCCCTTTTTGAAATAACTTGAGAAAAAAATTGTTCTAAGAAACAAAAAAAGGAAAAAATTATGTGAATGTAACTTTTGCTTTCCTTTTCCTTTTGATTAATTATTTCACAATTTTCTCATTTTTTTACTCTTCATATGAATTATATTTGAACTTAAAATTTTAAACATAGGTAGAGTAAATAAAAAAGTACATCATTATTTTTAATAAATTTTTATGCTGATTTGGTTTCAAAAACCGAGTGGGTTTCCACAATTCCACTGAATTTCTCCGTGTAACGTGTTCAAGCACTTGTCAGGTGAGCTCGGGCCAGACCTGAGAGCGCTAGGAGCCTAGGATCGAGCTCAGCCAGCCTAGTTCCCATGGGCACGGAGACCCCAAAAGCATGGATTATCCCCATATTTTCCTGTTTTCACAACAATGTATTGTTTCAAGGATAAATGGTAGAAATATATTAGAAGTTATAATTTAAAATGTATTGTAAGCTCATCCGAAAAATATTGCACCAAAGCACATGGACGGGTCTAGTATCAATAGAAATTAACAGGGGTTACTTCTAAAATACTGTTGAAAATGATTATTTAATAACAAATTACTTCGAGATCATACAGAATAAAATTTTGACATTCTTTTAAGAATAGATTTTTTTTGCTGAAAACAATCTTTTTCCTGCTAAACAAAGGACCACACCGAAAACAATAAATTTATCTAGGATATATGAAGTTCCACAGTTCAGATACATATCCTTTTCATCTGTACCATCCACCAGATCACCAATTTTCCGGTTTTAAACATTACCAGAGCGATGGGCAAACACGCACATCGCACCATGAGCAATTTGCATGCTTCCAACAGCATTTCCACGCACCGAAACCACACAAATCCAGAAAGTTGGGCATGCTGGTGTAAGATAGGTGCCAAAATGGCTTCAAGGCACATAAGACAGCAATGTTCGACAGCCAGCACCATCATGCACATCTCGGGAAATAGTGTTGACCCACGTAGCCTCCAGCCATTGCTCTCTTAACATTAGCCTCAAACATTTTTGGATTGTCACGAAGGACTGCGGCTGCTTCATGGTTCAAGGGATCCTCATCGTTTGGTTGCTGCATATAAAATAAACATTAAACAGATCCCATTAAGAAAAAAATCTAGTAAATGGAAAGCAGCAATGTATAATAAGTCTGCCTGAAGGGATTAGTTCTAATCCCTACCTATCCAAACAAGCCATAAGAATCTTAAGCAGAACGTCAGTCAAACTAACATGCAATTTTGTTGAAATGTTTGGCCGACCAAACTACAGGTTGTCCAAGATGTCATCCTGAAAAAGAGGCTCCAGGGCACAAACTTGTCTTCTTAATAGTTTCACTCCATTAGTTAACAATTTACATTACAAGGACCAATTAGGTAAAAGTCAAATCCACCAACCACATTCAATAGGCATGTGAAGCATATGAAAGTGATGAGCTGCGTCTGCGTTGTAATGACTTTTAGTGCTAGATAACATGTCGCCCAGAATGTTGCAGTTGTGGACATGGGCTAGGCAACAGCAGTAGAAAATATGTACAGACGCAAGAGAAGAACAATACTGGCAGCCGGACAGCCCGCTGGCAAGATGTCCAGGAGGAAGATGACGGCAGGTTTCTGCGAGACAGCATATTGGAATACCAGCCGACCAAGAAGAGGATTAGGAAAGCAGTGTTAGAGTTAATTTCAGTTTTGTCTGTTTAGGAAGGTTCAGAACATTCAGTTGAGTCCACGTGTTGTTAGGAAGTTTTGTACGCGTATCTGTTAGTCCAAAGTCTGAGGGATCACGTCCGGCTAGTTCTATAAAAGAATAGGCATTGTAACCTTAAAAAATAAGGCAAGAAATAAGCTTCTAGTCTATTGCTTTCTCTCGTCCCAATCTATGTCTATTCCTCTCATCTAGAAACCCTAATCCCCTTCAAGCCATGCACGGTAGTTATCCCGATGTGAAAAATTCACATCAGTTCCCTAAATACAAATGCTTTAACTTTCAAGAGAATACAGGTTGAGTTTCATAAAACTCAAATTCACCACCCACATTCGGAAAAATCAATGGACTAACCACGTCATTAACTAGAATTCACGGACTGCATCCATTGACTAAATGGCAAAATGTCCGTTATGTAATATATGTCTCTTATATAGGGTGTTCTTTACATATTTTCCTACACCTGTAACATGTTTATATCAGTGTTCCCCTAGGCGGGCGCCTAGGCCGCCTAGGCGCTGGGCGATGCCCCGCCGCCGCGACTCGGTGCCAGTCAGTGCTCTAGGCGGGCCGAGCGCCTAGCGGTCCAAGCGCTAAAAGCGGTCCCAGGCGTGCGAGGCGTCTTGAGGCGGGCGGCCCGAGGCGGCGCACTGGGTTTGAGGCGAGCCATGAGTCAAGCGACGGGGAGAAACCAGATCGCGCCTCCTCACATGGCTCTCCTCCTCTCGGCTCCGTCGCGTGGCTCCTCCTCCGCTCTCGCCAGCGCGTTGCTTCCTCTCGGCGGATCGGCGTCCCATGGCCGGATTTGGTCTCCCATTGCGGATTTGGTGTTGATGGGAGGGGGGAGGGATGAGGCACCGGTGGGAGGGGAGAGCGATGAGGCGCCGGCGGGAGTGGAGGGAGATGAGGCGCCGCCAGGAGAGGGAAGAGCGAGAGCAAGAGCGAGGCAACTGCGTAGAGGCAAGAGGATAAGGCAGATAGCGAGAGGAGACAGCCTGTCGTACGCAAGAGGATAAGGCGGAGAGTCGGTGGACCAACCGACCAAATGGGCTGGCTGGGCTGGGCTGGACTGCACCAGGACAACAGTAAGTTTTTTCTTTTTTCTCTCATTTCTCTCCGTCCTCCCTCCTGCGCCGCTTCGATCGCTTGATGAACAAACTGACCACGGCCATGCCGACCACCGCCTAGGCGGCGCCTAGGCGGGCTAGGCGCTAGGCGGCCACTCTCCGCCCGCCTTCCGCCTAGCGCCTAGGTAAACGTTGGTTTATATTGACCTTTGGCCCATTGGAATAGATCAAGGGTTTGTTCCAAGCCTATGGCTCTCTCCTCCCCAAAAACCCTAACCCTAGCCTTTCCTCTTCTTCCTACATGACCGCCACTGCCATCCGTATCCTCCTCTACCCTAGGCCGCCCCGACGCGAAAGCTGCCTCCTCTGCTCCTCCGCCCCGACCTTCTCCACTGCCTCAGGAGCTGCTTTGCCCGACGCTGACGCTCCTCTGCCCCGCGGATCCGTCACTTGCACCAGATCTGTCACCTCCTCCAGCTCTCTGCAGCTTCAGGCGTACTCTGATGCGACCTGAGCTAGCGATCATTTTGATCGCCAGTCTTTTTTGGTCTATTGTGTTTTTCTTGGTTCCTCTCTTATTGCTTGAAAGGCCAAGAAGCAGACTGTCGTTTCCCGTTCGAGTGCTCAGGTTGAATTGCGAGCCATGACAGCGTTGACAGTTGAGATCACTTGGCTTCGGTGGCTACTTGAAGATTTCGGTGTTTCAGTTCCTGCATCGACTCCTCTCTTATCAGACAGTACTGTTGCGATCAACATTGCTCGAGATCCAGTGGAGCATTAGCTCACCATGCACATTGGAGTAGATGCTTCGTACATGAGATCTTAGGTGCATGAGCAAGTTATTGCTCTTCAGTATGTGCCTTCGCCTTTGGAGCTGCAGTTAGCAGATTTCTTTACTAAGGCACAGACTAAAGCTCAGCACAGCTTCTATCTCTTCAAACTCAGTGTTGTTAATCCACCATGAGTTTGAGGGGCGTGTTAGATATGTCACTTGTACAGGGTGTTCTTTGCATATTTACCTACACCTGTAAAATGTTTATATTGGCCATTGGCCCATTGGAATAGATCAAGGGTTCATTCCTGTTATGAATATTGTGTATGTATTCATGAGGCTCAATGAGCAATATATATAGGGAGTACAAGAGGATATTACAAAGGAATATGCCATACATATATAAGGAAATACAAAAGGCATATAAGGAAATATAAATGAATTCCTATTCTAACACACCCCCCTTCAAACTCATGGTGGATCACACACACTGAGTTTGAAGAGAAAATACAAATGTTATACCCTAGTTTGTGTCTTCGTGAAGAAGTCAACAATCTGTAACTATGAGGGCACAAGCTGTAAAGCAAGTACTCCCGCCTGCACCTGTGAGCGAGTGTATGAAGCATCCACACCAATGTGCTTGGTGAGCTCATGCTTCATTGAGTCACGGCCTCACGGGCAAATACTGATAGCACATGTACTGTTAGACAAAAGAGTCGTAGGTCCCATCGTAGGCATTCCAAAATCTGCAAGTAGCCATCTCAACCAAGTAACCTCTGTTGTCATTGCTACCATAGTTCTCAACTCAGTCTCTGCACTCGAACGAGAAACTGCAGTCTACTTCTTTGTCTTCCAAGCAATCAGTGAGGAGCCAAGAAAAACACAGTAAGCAGAAAGAGAACGACGATCAGAAGGATCACTAGCTCAGGTCGCATCGGAGTACGCCTGAAGCTGTAGTGAGGTAGAGCTAGGGAAAAAACAAACGTCGAGAGATAGTCCCACACAAGCAGCGAAGGGCACGAAGGTGACTGTAGCGAAGATGGGTAGGACGAGCCATGAACTGACTCAAGATATAAACAACATAAGCAATATCAGGACAAGTGCTCACAAGATACACTAAATTCCCAACAACATGACGATATCGAGTAGGATCCTCAAGAAGATCACCATCAGTGGCACGAAGCTGTAGGGATAGCTCCATGGGAGTCTCAAGAAGTCTTGCGTGTCGATCGAACTGCACCGATCAAGAAGATCCTGAACATACTACTACTGGGAGAAGTAGTAGCCCTCAGACATGGAAGAGGCCTCAATCCCAAGAAAGTACGTAAGAGAACCAAGATTAGTTATAAAAAACTGCTCACTGAGATGCTTCTTCACATACATGATGAATGAGGAATCATCATTAGTGATGAGCATATCATCAACATACAGAAGAAACAGTGTCCTACCCCGAGATGAGATATAGACAAAAAGAGCAGGATCGTGGAAACTGATAGTGAAACCGATAGCAGTAATCACAAAGGTAAAACGCGCAAACCAGGCACGAGCCTGTTTGAGGCCATAAAGAGCACGACGAAGACGACAGACGTGCCCATTAGGAACAGAACACCCGGGTGGTGGGTGCATGTAGACCTTATGCAAAACACCATTAAGAAATACATTCTTAACATCCAGCTGAAAGATAGACCACGAGCGAACAGTCCGTACTCTTGCTGAAAGCCGTGAGTCACAAGACAAGCCTTCTAGCGCTCGATAGTACCATCAGACCAGGTCTTAATCTTGTACACTCACTTGCATGTGATAGGACGAGCATGCATAGGTATCGATACAATATCCCAAGTCTCCGTACGTCAAAGGGCATTAAGCTCCTCTGCCATAGCGAGCTGCCACTCAGAATGAGGAGCAGCCTTACGATAAGAACTAGGCTCAGTGACAAAGAGAGCATGAGCTATCAGAACAAATCCAAGACGATCAGGAGGTCGAAGGGATGTCCGGTCACGAAGGACGTAACGGAGAGCATCATCGGGGGGATCAGATGTGGGTGTCGGCAAGATACCAGGAGAGAATTGGTGAAGGACAAGGACACCTGGAGTAGTGAATACCAGAGAAACGAGGCGGTGGTGCTACAGGAACAAGATGCGGTGCTGCCTCCTTGCAGGAGGTACAGAAGGAACCACTAGAGACAGACCAAGGGAAGACTGTGATAGTGGAGAAATAGGTGAAGAGTCAGAAAGAGGCAACCATGAAATCGACTCAACGGTGGAAACAGAACAAGGAGCTGAATCTCGATAGAAGAAAGGTCGAGATTCGTCAAAGACAACGTCTCGTGAAATCCTGATCCGTCGAGCAGAAGGATCATAGCAATGATAACCCTTATGCTCGAACTATAACCAAAAACACACACTCAATCGATCGAGCCGATAGTTTGGCGCTAAGCCACGAGGTCAGCAATGAACAAAACAAGTCTGACAAAAAAAACAAGAAGGTGAGTGTACTAGGAGGCTTGAGAGTAGAGACGCTCTATAGGATTGGCACCCTTAAGGGTAGTGGAAGGCTGCATATTGATGAGATATGCAACAGTAAACAGATCTCAACCTGCATTGTGGTGGAAAGTAAGAGGCAAGGAGAAGAGTGCGGGCAACCTCAATCAGATGACGATGTTTGTGCTCAGCAACATCATTTTGAGCATGGGCACCAGGACAAGAAAACTGGTAAAGAGTACCTGCCGAGAAGAAACTGCTCAAAAGTGCGAAACAAAGATTCGCCAAAGTGAGAATCACAGCGAAAAGTACGGATGGAAGAATCAAACTGAGTATGAACCATCGTTGCAAAGCTACGATAGATCGCAGGAAATTGACCACGATTAGATATAGGGAAAATCCATGTAAAACAGGAATAATCATCAATAAAGATCACATAAAATTTATGCTCGCCTTTAGAGATAATAGACGCAGGTCCCCATACATGTGAATGAACTAAGTCAAAAGGACGAGAAGGCAAGGACTCACTAGAATGATAAGAAAGTGGTAGCTGCTTGCCCAACTTACAACCCTGACGAAACATGGCCGTGTTAATAGTAACGCGTCCAAGAACACCCTGACGAACTAATGAAGAAAGGCGAGACCCACCCAAGTGACCTAGACGATGATGCCACTGTGCAAAAACTCCAGAGGTGGTGGCAGCAGTGGTGGTGAAGGTAGACGTAGAGGTGATAGGAGCAACTGAAGTGGACGGAAGGTGGAGGCGATCAAGGATGTTGAGACCTAACGATCCCTACGGCGCCAGCTAGTCCCAAGTACCATCCCTGTCTGTCGATCCTGGACGAAACAGGAGTGAGAGTCAAAACCAACCCTACAGCCGAGATCGGTAAGCTGACCCACCAAGAGAAGCTACATTGTAAACTGGGGAATATGGGAAACAACTGGAACAGAAAAAATCGATGGACAAAAGAGTGCCTAACGGTGTGACAGGGAGTACTGCCACCGTCTGAACAGAGATAGGAAAAACAGGAGGTCCTACTGATGTGAGAGGTGTGGAGTCCGGTGTCGTGTAGAGTCCAGTGTCATGTGGAAAGAGGCACCAGAATCTAAAACCCAAGAAGTATCTGGAAGAGACGTCTGAGCTAGACTAGCAAAACCTGCTGAGTTGTGAGGGAGTTCTTTGAAGTAGAGCCTATGAGTAATCGAAACGAGTCACCTCGCCGAGAAAGTCTGACGTCTTTGGGTGCTGCTCCTCCCGTCGAGGAAGGGCCCTCGCCTTTTGGATCGTCCACCAGCGTGCCAGATAAACTTTTTTTTGCACCGCACAACTCTAGTAGTCGTGCCCGAAGTTCTTGCAATAATTGCACTGAACCCTAGCTGGTGCAAAAACAGGAGCGAAAATAAACACCTGAGGAGGGACTATACTCGAAGTAGAAGCCGTTGGTGTAGTCGAATAAGAATGGATAGCAAGCACAAGAGAACAAACTGTCTTTGCTAACTCATGCGAAGCTCTCGACGAAAGCGCCGAAAGAGTCTCGGTGATCGCGATCGTGGTGAAGGCGGCTCGATAGTTGAGCCTCGACGTGCTCAAACTCGGCGAAGATGGCGACAAAGTCATAAAGGCAAAAACGATTATGATCCACCTTCTGCACCTTATGACACTCCTGGTAGTGCAGAGAAGCCAGCTCGTCTAGCTGGCACCAGAGACTGGCCAGGGCTCAGAAGAAGTCGATGGAGGAGTCCTAGCAAAGCGTCTCCAACTCACGCTGAAGCGAAAAGAACTGAGCATCGCTGCTCTGCTGGTATCGCTCGCGTAACTACTTCCAGACCTGGCGAGTAGAACGCAGACCAACAATGTCTGGCTGGATAGAGTCGTCGACGCTGACCACCAGGATAGCTCGAACATGGGCATCATCAGCACACTAGCGCTCAAAAGCGTCTATGGCATATTGAAAGGCATCATCAGCAGTAGCAGCAGCGACGCCTTTGCCTTCTTCTTGGCGGCCTTATCTTCTGCAGGAGGTGCAGAAGTAAGCTGTTTGGGAGGAGGCTGAACTGACGGCGATAGACAAAGTTGAGCACTAGTGACATGTCCCCAGAGGCGGAGGCCATCGAGCGTGATCTCCATGAGTGAAAACCACAACCTGTAGTTCGTCCCATGAAGCTTTGTTCCCGAGAATGGGATCGTGGTGATGGAACAAAGCCGAGGTGGTATTTTGACGACGCGGCGACCAAGGTAACGGTCTAACAGTCGCTACCGACTGAATGGCGGTTGATCGGCGTTCTCTCTCTTTTTTGGAAACTAATTGTTTTAAAAGGAAACATTCACAGTTTCCTTATCCAAAACTGTCGGTCAAGCCAGCTGAGCGAATCGGATGGGTCAGGCGACGCGACTCGATTCGGGCGGCGACGAATCGAGCGGCGTTGAATCGAGGGCGGTGTACTTACCGACGCGTCCGTGACAACCGTGAGGGGTGTAACTCGTGTCGAACCACAGTAGTAACGCACCTCGGTCTGATCCGGCAAGTTGATCGGCGGCGTTGGTGGCGATGGCGTCGGGCGGCCTTAATGCAATGGCGGTGGCCGACAACGGCGAATGATGGGATGGTAGCGGAAGGAGCTAGGTTAGTACCCTAGCTCTGATACCACGTTATGAATTGCAATTTAGAAATGTTTCTTTTTCATCTTCTCTTTTTTCTAAAATAGATTTATTGAAATCAATGGGGGTATCAATGAAGATGAAAATACCGTAAAAAGAAGATTCAGGCCATATATAATAGTGTTGATGTTGAGAACAGGCTTCCAATCTTCACGCAGAATGTTCAGACATACATTTCCTTCCAAATCAATGTTTGGATGGTACACCTGCATATGTTATAAACGCAGTGACTGATGGGTTAAGATGAACATGAAATCAGTGGAAAGAAACAAAGAAACCATTGATGTAGATGCTTCCATCTTATACCTTGGTCTTGCACTTGACCTTTGGAGGCTCATGAGGATAAGATGGGGAAACTTGAAAGGTAAAAATGAAAGTGCCACCCCTACAAAAATAAGTATAAAAAATACAATCAGATGTAGAAAACTTGGTATGCAGCACGAACATTTCACAAAAAATCACTTGCAAAATATTACTCTGGAATGGCAAGTGACAGAGGCATAGATTAGTCCACATATAAGTGGGGGAGTTTTTGTCAACTACTCAACAGACATACTGAGAAAGTAAATAACCATGATAGTACATGAACTTAGGCTAGATTCGACATACCAGTGGCTTTTAAGCTGAAGTTCTATCTTACTATTTTTTTATATATTAACTTAACTGGTAGCCTCTTTTCTAGATGCATAACATAAATATTATACTAGAATTGGTAAAGATTCTCTTGACTAGATTAGCAGCACAATGCAACAATGGCAAACTAGCCCTGTAGCATGGTACTTACATGTAATATCCTTCATCAGGTCGGATGATGATCTCAAAATTCATCAGATCATCCTTTCCATTGGGAAAAGAAATCGATGTGGTCTTAGGTAGGTTCAGCTCACTAATATCTGCAAGGTGTCAGAAAAAATTAGCCGTATAAATAATTCATTCATGACATGCATCGAATTTCTGATGAGCAGCATGTAAACGTGAAATATCCAAAATGAATTAGCCAAGTTAATAACAATTATAAGTAGGTAGTTGGCATTAAGAGCTTATGAATGCTCACTAAGCCTAAATAGGATCACCGCTTGTTTAATTTGCAATAAATTAGGTCACGGGCATCATGTGGGTGATGGTTCCAGTACCAAGGTGATGTGGCATCCTTGGTACAGGTGCTAAACATTGGAGAGAGGAGATTCCAAGAAAATATTGTTGGTACTGGTACCGACCTTAGTCCCAGTTGCAAGCCCCCCCCCCCCCCGAAAAAAAATCAGGCCCACCTGTCATTCACAAGGGCGAGAGAGAGAAAGGGGGTGGGTCCTGTCTTTGAGAGAGAAGAGGCGCTAAACACTAGGGAAAAAACAAATTTAACGGCTGGGTCATGTAGCAGTGACGTGGAAAGTTTAGTCCACCCTACATTGTAGATGCTCTAATGACCTTATTTTCTTGCAGCCGTTTAATGACCATGCAATAATGGATAAATGTAGGTGAATAACAGTGCTTGGAATGTGCCTGCTGGCAGGCATGGTTATCTGCCCCAGCATGCAACATTTCTTGCACAGCTCCAGCAATAGTAATAAGTTCCTAATGGTGACTAGTCATTTGACAATTGACACAAAAGAAACTAATTCATCATGCTTCTACAAATACAATATAGATTGTGCCAACAACTCCCTAATCTGAACTAAGCTTACATAATCATGCTCAACTCGCAACAGAATTGATTCCTAACAACAGCAAAAGTAATAAGTTCCTAATTTTGATCAGTCATTTGGCAATTGACACACGAAAAAGCCATACCTAATTCATCATGCTTCTACAAATACAACATAGATTGTGTCAACAACTCCCTAATATAAACTAAGCCTACCATAATCATGTTCAACTTACAACAGAATTGATTCCTAACTGCTTTCTCCCATATCAGTCTTGGTTGGCCTTTGCCTCTTCTTACATTTTTAGTACGTCTTAAAATTCCACTACGTACCTGTGCCTCAGAAGGCCTCCGTTGGAGATGTCCAAACCATCTCAAGTGATGTTGGACAAGCTTCTCTTCAATTGATGCTATCCCCACCCTATCACATATATTATCATTGCGGATTCGATCCCGCCTTGTGTGGCCACATATCCACCGCAACATCATCATCTCCGCTACACTCATCTTCTGTATATATTGTCTTTTAGTCGCCCAACATTCTGCTCCATATAGCATCGCAGGTCTAATTGCCGTCCTATAGAACTTACCCTTTTAACTTTTGAGAGATTTTTTTGTCACACAGGACACCCGATGCTTGGCGTCATTTCACCCACCCCGCTCTGATCTTGTGGCTCACGTCTTCATCAATCTCGTTATCCCACTGTAGCATCGATCCCAAATATTGAAACATGTCCTTTCTAGGTACTACTTGTCCGTCCAGACTAACATCTCCATCATCTGCGTTGGCACCGCTAAAATCACACTTCATATACTCAGTTTGTCCTACTAAGTCTAAACCTCTTCGATTCTAAGGTCTTCCTCCACAACTCCAGATTCCTATCGACACGATGACACCTATCCTACTCTCATCAACTAACACTACATCATTAGCGAAAAGCATACATCAAGAGATATCTCCTTGTATGTCCCGCGTGATCGTCCATCACTAGGGAAAAAATGTATGGGCTCAACGCTGATCCTTGGTGTAGTCCTAGCTTAATAGGGAAGTCACTAGTATCATCACCACATGTTTTGATATTAGTCACAACATCTTGGTACATATCCTTAATTAGGGTAACATACTTTGTTGGGAATTTTTTTTCATTTGGAGCGCCCACCATAAGACCCTTTTTGGCACTTTGTCATAGGCTTTCTCCAAGTCGATAAACACCATGTGAAGATCCTTCTTTTGCTCCCTATACCTCTCCATCAGCTGTCGTGTCAAGAAAATCGTCTCTGTGGTCGACCTCCTAGGCATAAAACCAAATTGTTTGTCGTCACGCTAGTCACTCTTCTTAAACGGTGCTCGATCACTCGTTCCCAAAGCTTCATTGTGTGGTTCATGAGCTTAATTCATACAGACTCACAAAAAATATTCTCCCTCCATTGTAATATGACATCTTGTTCCACTTTTCACACAGATTAGAAAACAATTAAATTAATGTAAGAGGAGAAAAAAATAGGCCTGTACCCCTATTAATAGCTCACTAAATGCTCCCTCAATTTTTGTGGGGCCTTAAAATTTTAAATAAAGCAAGAGGAACGAGTCATTATATTTGAGACAGAGCAAGTACTTTTTTGTAATGCATAGTCAAATGCAGAATTGAAGAGAGAGAAAAAAGAATAAAAGAGACAATTCATTTATAATTAACGCACCTTTGTGAAGACGGAGCTCCCCAGCAGATTGCTTCTTAACAGGAGCCTTTCCAGCAGCACTGGCTGCCTCTTCTTTCTTTTGGCCCTTAATTTTGAAAAGATTAATCATCTTTCTGTAAAGCAAAACAGAAAGAATCACAATCAGACAGCAAACATTGGTAATAACTGAGAGACGCACAGTACAAATAAATACACCAGTTGTAATTTCAGTAAAAGTGACTATTTTTTTATTCAGTAGGGCTATCCGTAAGCAGGCCTTCCAGATGTTTCAGCGAACAAGGTTGAGATAGGGTACAATATGAGCTTCACTCAGAAAGAAAGTCTCCTAAGGACGAATTAGTGCCACGTCAGCATATTTGTGATGTAGTTTATTCTGTGTTGTATAGTTAGATGTTTGTTCCACACCACTCCAGTAGATTAAACATGTCTCTTGGAGCACATAAACGATAAAGGAAACGTGAAAGAGCCAAAGATGACTTTGAACCCGGGCAGAAATCATTGCTAAAGAGTAGCCAAACAAAGGTTGACATGATGAGTATTTACATCTGACAAATCAAAAACTTAAACATAATAATTTAAATAAGCAGTAGCCATTAGCCAGTAATCACCGGTGTTCCCCTAGGCGCCTGCCTAGGCGCTAGGCGCAGCCCTCCCGTCTAGCCCGCCTAGCCGATTTATCTTGCCCAGGCGGCTGCCTAACCCCGCCTAGATGGCATGGAGGAAAGGACTAGTCTAAGATAATGGCTAACTGTTTCATTTGACCTATGGAAATTAGTACCAACAAGCCTACTTCTAAGGTTGTGCCCAACTGTGTTCAAGAACATGGCAACTTGATCCTAAACACATACATGTACATTATCATGGAGAAAAGAGTGTTTCCTCAAAACTTGACATGGAAGAAAGGTGCTCTCTTAAGCCTTAGCATTCTGACAGGTTATATCATACTTGTACATTCGATTATTTACATAGTCAATTATTTTCTTGTTCCTTTCCTCAAGTGAGCCATAGGTTGTATGTTCTCTCCTTTTCCTTAGTCTAGACCGGACATACAAAGCCACAAAAGAAGCTGCCACAAATGAGGCAACCCTAAAAAGCATCATTTTTCTCCTTCTAAGCATCCTCTTGTCCATCTACAATGCATAGGTGACAAATATAGTACACAAACTGAATTACACAGCTGGATTGCTAAGTAGAGGACTACCAGTTCTCTAGTTCTACAATCTCAGCAGGAACAACAAAAAGCTAGAAAACACCCACAAAAAGATGCTGAACAGTGAACGGTAGGTCAGGACTGTTTCTACTCAGAGATGATAACAACTTGTGTTCCAACCAATCAAAGGTGCAAAGTAGATGCACCAATCTAGTGTTAACTACTAATACCATAATTCAGAGTTTGACAGATGTACACACTAGACTAGATACCATCTTACTATGCAGGGGTGGACCTAAAGATCCCCCACGAGAATGTTGACGGGGGATCTCCGGCTGGAGCTCACCGCGCCGGCCGCCGGAAGAGGGGGGGGGGGCAGATCTGGCGAACGGTTGAAACGAAGGAAGCGGAGGAGAAGAGGCGGACAAGAACTCACCGGTCGCCGCCGGCAGCCGGAGAAGGGGGGGGGGGGGCAGATCTGGCGAACGGTGGAAGCGAAGGAAGCGGAGGAGAAGAGGCGGAGAAGAACTCACTGGTCGCCGTCGGCCGCCGGGGAAGGGGGAGGGGGACCAGGCGGAGGACTTCTCGATCGCTCCTTGCGGTCTTGTTCGTGCCCTGTCTTTTGGGACGAATGAACGGGGAGCGCCGAGCGCCGCCTGCCAGCGATGTCAACACTCGGCGTGAGGTGAAAACTGGGAGCGCAAGTGCTTCCATGCTTCTCCCCCTACATGTAGATGCACAAATCCTAAAGCAATCTCAAGGGGTAAGTATAAAGCATCCACCCTTCATTGGTGCTTTAAATTTGTGCTACTCAAGGCCGGGAAGGACCGTATATTTCTCCGTATAAAATTACTTCCCTATTTAAATTACAGAATGATTAGTCATCAGCCGCTCGAAAATTGACTGGATTTTTTTTTACTCTCTGCGGTCACACAAAAGAACGTTGTTTTGGGTATTTGCAGTCAAACTTTCCAAACTTTAGCTTTCAATATTTAGATTAAACACATGAAAAATAAAATGTACATATTTATCTCATTTTTTTCTTCAAAAAAGTATAATTATATTAGGTTTTATAAATCTACTGCAATAGAAATTAGGGGGTTAAAGTTGCGTTTAGAGGACCGTGTCAATGTCCAAACGATATTCTTTTGTAACGGGAGGGAGTACCATTCATGATTTCTCCCACTCGCTCGTATACTATGTAACACCCCGGTCCAACATTGAACCAGAATGCCACCTAACTACTCTACCTACTAATTTAAACCTTCATTAAATAATAATTCCAGCACACAAGTATGGAACAAATACCTGTCCATGGGTCACTAGAGAATTAAATAAGACAATATTAAATGCATAAGGATAAAACACACACTCGTGAAACGCTGAGACCATACTCCCGGTACATAGGATGTCATCAATTAATAATATGCATGTAATAAAGCAAACAAAATTGAACTAATATTAAATCAACCGAGATACCAAGCATCAACTAATAATAGCTAAGTCTAATAGCAAATAATTCCAGGAGGGAGTAACCATGACACTAGGTTTAATTAAAACAAACTAATCGATAACGTCTGTGTGATTGTTGCATGTGATGTTAATGTGTTGCTCCATCCCATGCATGTTGCCATCAACGACCACTTAAAAGCAACAACAAAGTAAGAGTGAGTCTACGACTCAGCAAGTACATAATAAAACAATAAACATGCAATTCATTGTTCAATGTAATCAATAACATAGTCATTATCATTCTTTTAGTCAACAGTAATATCATCTCATGTATGCAATGCTCTATTATGCTCATGCTCATATGCAACTCAATCAACTGATACCGATACAGTGGAGTGATCACCCGTTGATGAACTACTATATCCTTCACTCCTGTGAAGTCTCCCCCGAAGTAGATTTTTATCTAGAGCACTCTGAACTAGTCATGTAACTTTCTCACCGACCTCACCGGAATAGTTACATGGCTTTTCCCACCAACCTAGCTCGTACACTCTTATCATGGTGAATGTAAATGATGTAGTATCTTAAATTATTCATTAACATACTTCATCATTATTATCTCCATGTCATTACCACATCATATCATCAACAATGCATGTCATCAATATTTCATATCATAACCTCATTAACTCATTATCAACATAATATCATGGCATTTAATTAAGCATACTGAATGCGTAAATCAATGCCATATTAATTCAATCGTGAAGACAAGGGTTGACAAACCGATGTCTACCACTCTACCATGCACTTGTCTTTTAGCCACGTAGGTCGAGATGATTTAAGGGCAACCAATATATAAAGGTTGGTGCATAATTTTCACATACAAGCCTTGGAAACCCTAATGTGAGATTTGGGGAAAGTGAGAGAATAGAGGAGACTAGGGATTGAGAGAGATGTATTGAGAGATTGTGTGCTCTTGAATTAGCTTTTGTTCAAAATGGTGGAGTGGTTGTAAACCTACAATCTCTTATATCAATCCAATAAAGTTTGTGCCAAGATGAGTTCCCTCTTGTTCTTGCCATCTCTTTGGTGATTTCAGGGTTCTTGTGTTCTAGGGGTTTTGCATTGGTCTTTTGCTGTGATCTAGCTTGCTAGAAGTTGTGGGATCTGATCTAGGTTCATCTTGAACATCTTTCATTCACGAGCAAACATTTGGATCAAAGTCAGGTTTTCCCCCAGTTTTGAGCCTTTTTGCTCTCAATCAAGAAATTCATGGAACCTTCGCTATGATCATCTCGATCTTTGATTAGAATAGATTCCTGACCTTTTTATCGAGTTATATCTAAAATCTCAACTGTTTTTGATCTCTAGATCAAAAGTTAGGTCGATTTGTAGATCCATCGTCGTGTTATTTTTTGTCAGCAAAGGGAAGTGATCAGGCTGGCCTAGCGGTTAGACTGCTGGCTACTTGTCGGTCAGACAGGTCGAGGGGCAGTAAGGGTTGATTTTCAGGGTTTCAACTCAAGTCTTTCGCTGTGACTTTTGGACTTTGATCTTCATAGCTTCTCATAGTTATAGGAGAGAAAAGGGAGTTGAAAACTAGAGGAGAAATAGTGTAGGCACCTATTCACTCCCCACTCTAGTCGCTATTTCGGTCCAACAAGTGGTATCAGAGCTCGGTTAGTTCATACTTGATCTTAATCGGTAGATGAACATGGTAACTAAAAAATACTCCACCAAACCTCATGTCTTTGATGGGCTTGACTATGGCTATTGGAAGAATAGGATGCGTGTGTACCTTGGGAGTGAGGGTCAAGCCATATGGAAGATTGTGGAGAATCCTTTTGTTCTGCCTGAGTTTGTTACGCTGTCTTTAGTGGACGCTTTGGCTAACAACTATAAGGCAAAAAAGTTCCTATATGATGGGCTTGGTAGACAGGAGTGTGACATTATTTGTCACCTTGAGATTGCGCATGAGATTTGACACTCTTGAGACCTATCATGAGGGCTCTTCCCAAATCAAACAAATGTGCCAAACAGTCTACAAGCCACTACTACAGAAAAGGTCTTCACAAACGGTTCAAAAACATCATCATAGATGGTTTCCAGAGCCGTCTGAGTTTATGGGCCAGTTAATAATCGTCTGTGATAGCTGATTATCACAGACGGTTCATGTTTAGAACCGTCTGTGATATATATCCTCTATAAAACCTCCAAGCGGTGGTTACTTGTGCCTTTAAAACCGGCTTCATATATATATATATATATATATATATATATATATATATATATATATATATATATATATATATATATATATATTACTATGTATCTTCGATCGAAGTGGCTTCATGTATCAACAACCAACCATTTCTTGATGTCAAGTCCAATTACCTATCGGCGACATCCAAGTAATTTTATATCCACGCTTCTCTGGCGCCTATGCTTCTTGAACTTGTAGGCTCGATGAGGTTGCAGTGGTTGCTATCTCATCCTCCTCACGACCCTTCGAAAGTGGTAGGGACTACAAACAATATATATATATATATATATATATATATATATATATATATATATATATATATATATATATATATATATATATATATATATATATATATATATATATATATATATAAGGTTTTAAAGGCACAAGACCACTACTTGGAGACTTTATAGAGAAGAGATTAGGAATAGAATGGTAGGGCGATATCTGATATCGTGCACAGGATGCAAGGAGAGAACTTGACCAGCATGAATGCGGTTACACAGATAAAGGTGAAATGAATGGCGAGAGACAGGTGAAAAGGTGTTGTAGTAGTTTTTGACTCATTTGGTATTATTTTCGAATAGAATACACACCAATTAATAAATAATTTGTATGTTAATTACAGCTTTACAAATTAGCCTAACATTTACAAATCTGAAAATTAATTGCAGCCAAGCCCCATCCGAACCACATCCCATGTAAGCCAACCAAGCACAAAGAACCAGCATCAATAACCCTCAGTATCCATCAGAGAGAATTAACCAAACCTACCATTTTGCCCCATTCATTTTTGTCAATCTGAACTCACAAAGATGAACTAAGCAAGATGCACAGAATGCACATACACCAATAGCCATCGGTTTACATCACGAGCAAGGGACTATTAATATAAACTAATTATCAATTCAATTTTAGCATAAGACTATTAACATAATTACATCACAGAGCAAGGGGCCTATTAATATGAACTAATTATCAATTCAATTTCAGCATAAGACTATTAACATCATTGAGCAGTTCAATAGCAAGACAGTAAGACTAAGGGTGTCCAAACCCACCACACCAGTAGTAGCCCTCGGCATCCAGTGCAGAGCACTAGTCATTTTCATCACAGAGCAGGGGGTAGAGAGAGAGGGAGTAAGGGAGGGTGATACCTCAGTACCACGCAGCCACGGCGGTGACCCTACCACTAGCACAACCCTCATCCATCTCTTTCACCTTGCATAAATCACACAAACATCATGACACAACTTAAGGCTCAAGCATAAAAATCAAACTCAACAAAAGATATTAAGCTAACAGAGAGGAGAATAGAGGGAGGATGGGGAAAGCAAAGCCAGGGGGACAGGGCCGGCGGGGAGGTCGGCGGTAGCGGGTCGACTGGAGAACCAAGCCATGGACGCGGGCAGGCAGTAGGTGCAGGTGGCGGCGTAGGCGACACGCGGGGCCAAGCCCAGTGGATTAGGTGGCAGCGTCACCGTAGTTGTGGCACGATCCTAACACTGCACAAGACACTCCTATCGTATGAGTGTCTTGTGCAGTGCAGAGTGGTGTCACAACAGGCGGCAACGGGAAGAAGGGCGGCGTCGGCGATAGGGTCGGGTGGCGGCGTCGAGGTGGGGAGGGGAACGGATGAGAGTAAGTGCGCTGGGGAGTGATGAGTTAGGGCGGGTGCAAACCCTAGCGGCCGGGTGCCTACTAATAAAGAGACTTATTGTCGGGACCCAAAAATATGATTCTGGACTCTCTGTGTATAATGCACTAGTCCAGGATCACGCTAGTGCACATAGTGTCAACAAAGATGGACATCGATCCACACAAGCGATTAATAACATAAACGAATAATTTGATTAACAAATAAGGGTTTTGACCTTACGGTTGAGTTTACATTTATTAAGCCACGCAGGGCTAACAGAGTAATAAATAGCAGCGAAAACAGAAACGGCAGCGGCATCCCATCAATTTCACCACAGGCAACTGACTGGGATCAAGACCCTACGATCAGGCACCTTCGATGAACTCCTCCTCGAATGCTAGCGAAGACTCCTCCTCTTCTGTTGCATGTTTTACAACAAGCATGAGTACACAACCGTACTCGCAAGCCATACCACAGAAATGCAATTATACATGCAGGCCTATTACAAAGGAATGGCATCTGTGGTTCTTTTGCAGAAATGCAACATTTGCAATTAAATACAAATAATAGATTGAAAGCATAAGTAAAACAAATGGACAATAATAATTTAACAATTTGATTTCACAAAGACACACAACCTAAACAGATTATTCACATAGCCATATGATTTAGATCACACAGCTCCCTTCCCACACATTTTATGAAGATCTACCCCTCGTGTGAAATCCCTGAACATGTCCATGACCGCGGACGCGGCTATTCGAATAGATTGTTTAACACTCTGTAGAGGTTGTACACTTTACCCACAAGATACAATTAGTGTAGCTAGCACTAATCGTAACAAAGCATTTCAGAAACTTCATCTTAACATTGACACTCCCGATGTGCTTACGTCATACCAAACTATACACAGTGGATGGTATGACACACACCGTTGGACAGAGAAGCGGCGAACCGCCCCGCTATGCGAGTACATGGTAGCACACACCTCCACCCTTTTCACATAGCCTAACCTACTACCTAAGCAATCAATGTCAAGAATTCGTATCTTACTAAGCTAGGCCCGTCTCATAACAGGCATGTGGTCGTACAGAAGGGCTCAGTTCAATGACGCACAAAGTTCAGTCCTTAATTGACCAAGGAAAGACTTCCAAATTCTAACTAAGGCACACAGATTATTTTGACAAACAGATTCATATTCCCATATCACATAGCCACCATGTCACACAGTTTCCACCACTTGCCTCAGTCCAAACCTTTTACCACCCAGTTGGTTAAGTGCAACATATGCCATAATAGCACATAGTATACACAGATTATCACAAGTTCCATAGTCACTTAGTCAAGTTGATAATTGCAAATTTATATGAACAAATGATTCGTGGCATGGCTAAGCAATCTAATCGCATCTAACCAACCCATGTTGGTGCTACAATATTACCAACTAAAATACCAACTAGGGTGACAAAGGATTAAGACATATCAATTATACAAGGAAGGTATAACAATTTGGATCATTAACTATACCCAAAAGTATTTAAATAATTATTTGAATTAAATGCAATAATTTGAAATAAAATAACTTTTAGCAAACTAGGATTCAAGATGGTCAAAGGTATAGCTTGCCTTGGAACAGGTCTAGAAATTGATCTTGGTCTTGAGGTGCTCCTTCTTCTTCAAATCTCCCAGAAGTGTCGAAGTCTACTCGCAAACGAAGCAAACAAACAAACAAAATAAAAAAACAGAAGCAAAACAACTCCAAAAATTAAATAAAAATCTCCAATAAATAGATCTTGAATTTATAGGAATTTAGAAATTTGAATGGACTGATTTGGAGTTCGGATGCAAAAGATATGGGCTTTGGAAGTTTGAATCTAAAGAAAAACCTATTTTCAGAATAATCCGAATTATTTCTTAATAGAAAAATAGGAATATTGCGCAACGCTGACGTCAGCGAAGGGCTTTCGAAATAAGATAAATAAAAAGGAAAATCTGACGTGTGGGGCCCACGTCGTCGATCGGGTTCACGGTGAACTTGGTTCACCGAACCGATCTGGATCTGGCTCAGGTGAGGTGGCACACACGCCGCACGCGCGGCAACGACGATGCCACATAGGACGACACGCATGCACAGTGTTGAGGTGGCAGCTGACGTGGATGACGGCAAGGGTGGCGGCGCTCAGATCCCAATGACAATGGCGAGCAGCGGCGTCTCACCAGCGGTGGGTGGTACGAGAGGTAGCCGAGCTATTGCGATCCTAGGGTGTACTCACGGTGGTCGAAGACGCGTCTGTGGTGGTCGGCAGCGAGCTCAGCGGTGGAAGCGACTTCGGCTTTTGTCGGACGGGGCTCGGTGGTGCCAGCGTCTGAAGGGCTCTGAGGTAGAGGTGTGACGGTGGACTCGGCGGTGTGCTCCACGGCACGCCGGCGGCGATAACGGTGGCGCAATTCGGCGGAGATGAAGCGGCGAAAAACCCTAGATGAAATCGGCGGTGCAAGGGCTCGGGAGGCAATTGGGTGAGGGTTTTGGAAAGGGTGGCGAGGCGATGCTCGGGGACTATTTATAGGCGTCGGGGATGGCGAGTATGTAATGGCGGCGAGACCGAATCAACTGAAAACGAAAACGCGACGGAATAGGAGATTGAAGCGGATTTGAAATTCAAATTCATTTGAATCGGGTGCGGGAAGGATAGAGCTTCTAGAAGGGCTCGTCCACGCACGAAATCCGGGCGGTTTGCGATTTTGTTGGACGAAGCTTGGCGCACAAACATGGTGGATCTTGGCGGTCAAGTCGAGGAAGAAAGCGCCCGGAGACAATACGACGCCAGAGTCCACCGGTTGGCGAGGCGAAGCGGCCCACTGGCGGCAAGTGGAGGCGAGGCGTCTTGGCGTGCATTCGTGGCAAGTTAGGCGCCGCAATGATGGTGGGATGAACAGGGATGGGCCGAAGGAAATTCGGCCTGAAGCCAAATGGAGATTTTAAATAGCTTTTCCATTTTAGAAAATACTGAGAATTCAAATAAGCAATAGAAATTAGCAAATGAACTTGGAAAAATTCTAGAAAAATCTAGAAAATATATATCCAAGCACATAGAATCCAAATAAAATAGTTTTGGCCATTGTTCATGTTGATTTTAGTCAAATTAAATTGTTTTGTTACTCATAGTCCATATTTAAGCTTTTGAATTAAATTCAAATAAATTCAAATGGTGAATTTTCTCACTACTAACTATTCAAAGGATTTTTAAAGCTCAGAAAATTGGGATGTTACACTTATCACAGACGGTTCTATCACTGATGGTTTCATAATATAACCGTCTGTGATATGGTTGTTCTCAAGTTCTATGTTTTGAGCATATTATCATGTATATACACTTACATGACATGAAGAAATTACATGTTTATATGTCAATTTTGTCATTTAAATCTTGCTAAAATTTGCTTTGACTATATATATATATATATATATATATAATAATTCAACATATAATTAATATAGTAATTCACCTCCAAACTAGATTTTTTTTCATTTTGGAATTTTCATATGGCCAAACAGCGTGGCCAGTCGCTTCATACAAAGATTAAAAAAGTAGAAACCTATAAATAAACAAAGTTTTTCTAGTGGCGGAGGTAGACTACTATCTCCGTCTTCAAAACTTCGTAGGCGGTGGCATCGGCGTCGGACGGTTCGTGATCGAACGAAGCCTGAAATGTGTCCACCCGCTGATGCGCTCGTTCGAGTGTCTTCTGAAGACCCTTGGACTGTTGAATCAAGAAGAATTGAGCCCATAGGCTCTCTTCTCTTGCTTGAGGGGACTCAGCCTGGTCGACTTGGTCGCTCGCCTTCTCGATTAAGCAGTCCAAGTGACGGCAAGCCTCCTGGAGATGTGCAATGTTGTTGTGGAGGACTACGTCAATTACATGGTAAACTCGCCGAAAGTGGGAGATCACTCGGAAGACATGGTGGAGGAGGATGTCAAGACGGCGGAAGGTGGCGTCACCTGCCCTAGCAAATCCTCGGATAGAGGAGTGAAGACACTGTTGAAACAATATTCTTCCGCAGCATCGGCCAACGTACAGCCAGAGAGATGCTCGTACAGTACGGCTAGGTAGGCCATCAATGCCGGCGACAAGGAAACAAAAGAGGCAGCCATTTCTGCTTTTTTAGAAGTAGTAGAGTTATATGTATGGATGGTCATCTTCAATGGCGGATGATCTTTTTTTATCAAACAGGGAATAAATTCGGAGTGTGAGACGAAGAGATGCATCGAGGAGCCGTAGTGGCATTGATGCGATGAAGAGCGCGACGGCGATTTAAAAAACTCATCGAGCTTCAATAGGGAGTCAGAAGCGATATTATCACGATGCTTATAATTAAAAACCGTCTGTGAAGTCTGCAATTATCACAAATGATTATAACAAAAAATCGTCTATGATATGTAGTAATATCACAGACGGTTATTGTTAAGAACAGTCTGTGAGGTTTCACAGATGGTTATTTGTTGAAAACCGTCTGTGATATGTAGAATTATCACAGACGGTTATTGTTAAGAACTGTCTGTGATACTTCACAGACGGTTTTCATTACGAACCGTCTGTGATATTACCTCTTCACACACGGTTTTTAGCGTAGCTAGTAACACAGACGGTCTCTAAACCAAAACCGTATATGATTGCATGTAATACAGATGGTTTTGTTCAACCGTCTGTGATAAGACGTCCAGTATTAGCCTTTTTTGTAACAGTGAGTGTGAGTGCAACAAATTTGAGATGCTCCCTAGAGAGAGCATCAATTACGTGTTTACTCACTTCAACAAGATGCTCAATCATCTACGAGCTGTTGATATTGAGTATTCTCAGTTTGAGAATTCCACTCATCTCTTGGCTACCACAAACATAAAGGAGTGGAAGATGAAAGCTGTTGCCTTTGAAGAGAATGTCAACTTGAATGATCTCACATTGGAGTTGTTGTATAGCAATCTCAAGACTCATGAGATCAAAAGAGTTGAACATATCAAGAAGGAAAACTTGGCGTAGGTAGCTGATCCATCTAGGAAATCTCATGATCGTGGTTCTTCCGAGTCTTCGAGTTTCTCTTTTGTTTCTCTTTCAATAATCAATGAGGAGGAGCTTGAGTCCATTCTCGAGCTAGAGTTAGCCCTCTATCGATGTTTTAATATCGAACTTATGAAAAAAAATGCTGGGGGCTCTCTGATCGAGACTATGTTAGAAGAGACAAGAGGAATTTTTAGACAAGTTCAGGCCTTCTCCGGAGAGAATAATAATCCTACTCCTATGTTCTTGTATTGACTGTGTTTAAAATAAGAAAGAAGTCATCGAAACTAAGGTTAATGACTCCTGTCTCTTATTGTCCTCTCCCTTTGTCAACCGGCGTTGCCCTTTTTATAGCTTCTGAAGGGATGACAATTGTTAAATGTCAGGAGGCGCCTTGATGGTTGATGGATTGCGCATGTTGGTGGCGGTTATTATCAGTGAGACACTCCCCTGCACATTCACCATGCAGTTACACTAGAGACAAGGAAACTTACATGCAGTTATGTCAGAGACAAACAACAGTGTATAACTACCACACATTAATGAGCGCAGTGTACAAAGTCCCTAGTCGATTGGGTCCACATGTCTATGGATTCTATCAACTATAGGGTGGTCATAGTTGACCTAGTCGTAGAAAGTCTTACGACTATGAGATGGTCATAGTAGATCTTACAACCATGGAGTGAACTTTACAATCATAAAGTGGTCGTAGTAAACCTTACGATTATAAGGTGGTCGTAGAAGAGCTTGCGACCACTTAAGTAGTCATGATCTTCCCTTGCTATTATAAGCTAATGATAAATGGTACCTTTGATGGTTGTTAAAGATATTATTATCTATAATAAGTATTAGATAAATGATTTAATTAATTTGAGGATTAGATCCTCGTCGTCTAACCCCCAACGTCAAC
This sequence comes from Phyllostachys edulis, assembly GCA_036346405.1. Classification (NCBI taxonomy): domain Eukaryota; kingdom Viridiplantae; phylum Streptophyta; class Magnoliopsida; order Poales; family Poaceae; genus Phyllostachys; species Phyllostachys edulis. Next base: position 15,857,483 of record CM070568.1, read on the forward strand.
TTCAAGTGACTTACATGGAAAAGAGGTCAGAAGGAAAATCGACTAGTGTTTCTCTTGACCAGAATTTGACTTGGTCAAGGAAGATATTTTTACTTGAATTGTAAAAATAAAATCCCCTTTATCGAATGGACAGAAAAGAGAATGCAAATCGTCTCTTACAATTATATCCATTTGGAGCGGTTCCCGAAAATGTGACAACTGTTGGGTTCCCCACAATCTTTACCACAAGCTTGCAGGTATAAATAGCCACCAGGGGGTAAACTTAGGGTTTTTACTTTTATGAGCTCTTGCTTTCTCCGCCTCCAACCAATTCGCAACTTTTTCTTCAAATCTCTCCAAATCCAATACAAATCTCTGCAAGAAATGGCTGAAACCATTTCAATGTGGGAGAAGTCAGAGATGGATGTAGAGAGAATGACTGTGCTGGTCGTTGCTGAGAAGATTCCGCGGCGATCTTTAGTGAAGTGGACTAACGCTGAAGGTCAGCATTGGCTGTTGGATGAGACAGACACAATCCTAGTATTTCAAGCATATTATGAGTGTGGTTTTCGACTGCCTATGCATCTGTTCTTGGCAGTCATGCTCAAGCACTTTGGGGGTGGAGTTGGGGAACTTGGTTCCCAATTCCATCACCATGTTAAGCGTATTCGTGTATTTGTGTGAGGCCTATTTAGGGATTCTTCAAGATCTAGTCCTCTTCAAATATTACTATGGCATGAGCAAGCTGCGTGGGACCGCGGGTAGTTGCGCCATTCAACTCCACAGCGGGAAGTCAAGGGAGTACATCCCTATGTTCACCTGGCCGTCTTGGCCGAGATGGAGGAAGAAGTGGTTCTATGGGACCGTGACCAAGGATGACAACCTTTTCTTCATGGGTAAACCTGCAAAGAAAAACAAGTCATGGGACTCGGCTCCGAGTAGTGGTGGTCGATTGGCCCCTTACATTCAAGTCATCAAGGACTTGAGGGATGAGGGGCTGACCGGGTGGCACGTGGTGAAGGATTTCATCGCACGTCGTATTAGCCCCCTTAAGAATCAAGAACATGCCACGTGGAAGTACTCAGGGGTCAAGGATTCAACCAGGGATTACAAAGGAGGTAATTTTATAATCAATATAGCTCTTTTGATTTGTGATCCGAGAAGATTTATTGATTATATCCTTCCATTTGTAGATCTGCCACAAAATGAGATTGACATTCAGGTCAAACTCCACTGTGAGAAGTTGCCTCCGAATATAGAGGGGGCCCCTCAGATCTTGGCGGTCGTCTCCGAGGAGAAAAATAAGACGCCTAAAGGTAATCAACATTTTAATTGATTTCATCTTTAGGCACAATTAGTCGTAGATACGACCACTTAGTAATCCTTATTTTCTGACCTTTTGTAGAAGTTTGGCATAACATATCTCCAAAATGATTTGGATATCGATTTGGGGTCTGCTGAAGATGACTAAGAGGAAGACCAAGTTCCTCTGAGTAAAATACACCACCTTATGAAGGCGGTCGATAAAAAAGAAGAAGGATGGGAGTTCAAGCTCCGTCCTTCCTCTAACCTCTCCCATTAGTCATTCTCGAGCAGCTTCGACTGCGGGGGAGAAAGGGAAGGTGGTTGTAGACCTTAAATAAAGGTCCCAAAGGCAAAGGTGCCGTTTTATTACGATGATAAAGCATTTTCAGTTTCCCCTTCTTCTGCTCTTATCAAGCAAATAGAAAAGGAAAATTGGAAGAGTTCTATTTTTTTTGTGAAGGCTACTACCGCTCCAGTAGAGCCTGTGGTCGAAAGGAGTTCCAGCCCCCAATTGGTCGAAACTGGTTCTGACCACCATGAAGGGGTGGTTGTGAAGGAAGCTCCTCCAGGACCTCAAGAAGTATGACCAGCTGAAGTCGTACAACTCTTGGTCACCCCTAACAAAGATGCTAAAAGCCTTCTAGAGGTTGATAGCTTAAGGTTGGCAAAGTTGACCGAAGAGGAGGAGAAGAAGACAAAGCCTTCCTTAGGCAAGGTGTCTTCTAGTTTCAATATTGTCTCATGGAAACCAAGGTAAATAAAACTTATGAACAAGTAATTGTACTAACTCTTTTATTTTATAACTTGATATTCCAACTATCTCCTCTTCTGTTGTTTAGCCCTGCTCCTTTAGCCCTCGAGGACATTTCGATAGAGAAATCTGTAATTGTCTTGGCTACGACCATGGGGGTACTAGTCTCTCTAGTGGTCATAGAGACAGGAGCGGAGGTGGTCGAGGTTTCGACCACCGTCCTTGAGGTGGCAGGAGAAGAACTTGCCTCCATCGATCCAGTTGTGTCCACTGAAGCAGTTGTTCTCCAGTGGTCGTGGAAGCGCAGACGAAGATGGCGGAGGATCAGACCACTCTGATGATCGAGTCAACCATTGATGATATCAATATCCAAATAAGGGATTTGACTCTTCGATCACCAGGAGTGGTCGATCAGGCAACAACGGAAGGTTCCAGTCACTGCAACGGAAAGGAGGTCATTGAAGGTACCCCTTCAGAACCTCAAGGTACGAATTCTCCTCCCTTCGAAGAAGAAGAAGAGTTCAACCTCTTTCTAGAGTTTTTCGGTGTTTCATCAGTCGGGACCTCATCGTGGAGGTCACGCGATCAAGTTCCCCATCCCAAGGATATTCCAATCTGAGGGCATATCTTTGATGATAAGCATCTTCAAAGGATATGGTGGGACAAGGTCAAGGGACTCAACAAGCTTGAAGATCTCGAGATCATGTACTCACATTTTGCTTGATCAGCAATCGATGTAAGTATTCGATGCCAAATATATAAGTATTTGGGTCTTTACACTTCTAATCTTCCTCATTATTTGTTTCTTTTTCAGAAAGCTGTTGAACAAATTGCCATAGTTGGTGAATAAAACAAGCAACTTGTCGTGTTGAGGAAGCGGAAGAAAGAACTCTGCGAGCAAGCAGAGAGATGGTAAGTTACTTTTTACGAGTACATTTCGACCACTCGTTTAGTATTTATACTACTTTGACCTTTTGTAGGTTTAAAAGTGATGATAAACCTTTAGCTGATGCACTCGATTATGAAAAAGCCGAGTCGCAAAAGTTAAGGGTAGAAAAAGAAGACCTGCTCAAGAACCTTGAAGAGGCAAATTTTGTAGCTTGCGAGCTGCAAAATGTTATCAAAAGTAATACTTTCTCTTATGTTTGTCATTTCGACAACTTAAGGGTAGAAAAAGAAGACCTGCTCAAGAACCTTGAAGAGGCAAATTTTGTAGCTTGCGAGCTGCAAAATGTTATCAAAAGTAATACTTTCTCTTATGTTTGTCATTTCGACAACTTTATTTCTTTTTCTAACTTCGTCTTTGAGCAAAAGAAGTCAATATGGGCAAGCTTCAATCTGAGCTTGGATCAAAGGGCTTAGTGATCGATGAGCTTACCCGTATCACAAAAGAAAAGACAAGAGTATCAAGATATGGGAGGAGCAGTGCACATGGGATGTTGCCTCTCATGAAAAAGGACTTAAAAAGCTTGATGATCACTTGGCAGATAGAAATTCTTACCCACCACCAGTATAAGATACTAGTCTTAAGTATTGTTTTACAACCAGATGCGTAGTGTAGTGGAAGAAGAGTTGGAGCAGCCCGATCCAGCAGATGCGCAGTGCAGTGGAAGAAGAGTTAGAGCAGCCTGATCCAACGTAGAGCGCATCGATGAAGTGGTCGTAGTCGATCGTCTACTTCAGCAACCAATCGTGTTCCTCGCTGGGGTCGTGGATAGTCCTCAAGCGCAATAGCAACCGTAGTAGCGCCTCTACAGTATCCACACGTCCAGAGAAAGAACACTGTACGTTGGTGTGCTAGCACCAACTTGCACGGTAGGGCTCTCTCGAGAGGATGACGGCTAGGGTTTCGTTGGAACTCACGTTCTGTTGTATATCTATCCCATAGCCTCAAGTATCTCCTTATATAGTGCCATGATGGATCCTATTTAACACGTTTGTTCCAACCCGTTAAGTGTGTGACCCTGTATGTTCATGCGTAATTGGTTGTGACTCGGAAACTCCTTTCCGATCACGAGTCGTTAGCGGTTCCTAGTAGGACATAACGATTCCCGAATACACATGAATTATATCGAATGAACCTTAATGCAATATGATCTACGACCAGGTCCTTATCACTAACTATCGGCTCGTATCTCTATACGACCAGCTCATATTTGGTCTCGACTAGTTCGTAATTCCTTACGACCAGGTTTTGACCACTTAGTGATCATGTTCGACCAGCGTACGACCAGCTCGTATCTCTATACGACTAGTCTATATCTGATCGAACTGAAAGACCTGCTCATGTATTCTCCCTTTGCCTCACGATATCCGGTTGAACTCTAGGTGAGATATTATGTCATCCATGGACTGTTCAATACTTTCTCGATCAAGTGTCGGATAACTTTATGTGGTCGAACTCTTAGACCACTAGTGGCATGGCCATGCACTTTCTTTATCCAACCACATCGAGGGGCCCAGAGATATCTCTCCTGTTATGTTAGGAGAGGCAAATCCCATATCCGACCAGTCACATTCCTCCACATGTTTCATAGCGTACCCGAAAGCTACCTTTATAACTACCCAGTTACGAGTAGCGTTTGGCAATCCCTAAGTGTACTATTACACATGTAGGAAACCATGCTTATCTCAGGTCTAAGGATTATACATCATCATTGCTTGAGACCAACTGATGACACATAAATTCATAACAATCTCAACAATATCTCAAGGTGGGTCAATCCAACCCCATGTTCTTTAACATGTGTTCACATTATTGATTCGATATCCCTATATCCATGACCAGTGAAACATGGTCATCAATCAATACGCGTGTGCTAGTCGATAAGTCACTAGTGTTCCAACTAGTGATATCTGACTAGTGATACTTTTAGAACGACATCATATAAGTTAAAATATTTTCACCAACAAGTCACATACTTGTTAATCTTTATAACCTGGTTAGACTTGAGCATAGCGACGGGTGAGAAAGTTTCATCATAATCAACACCTTGAATTTGTTTGAAACCCTCTGCCACCAATCGTGCCTCATAAATGTGAACATTTTCATCCATATCTATCTTTTTCTTAAAAACCCATCTACACTCAATGGTTTTAACAGCAACATGTGGATCAACCAAGTTCCAAACTTGATTGTCATACATCGATTTTATCTTAGATCTCATGGCTTCAAGCCATGACTCATATTTTGGGCTCATCATCGCTTCCTCATAATCCTTAGGCTCATAGTTATTAAATAATAAAACGTCATGCCATATCTTATAGGCAATTGACGTGGCATTTTTGATCTACGTGGGGTTGATACCTCATCTACAAGTTCTACAACATTTTGTTCATCCTGTAGAGGTTCAGTAGGAGTTGAAACATTTTTAGATGTTTCCTGAATTTCTTCGAGTTGCACATTGCTCTCACTGACTCCTTTGGAAAGAAACTATTTCTCTAAGAAGACACCATTTCAGGCAACAAACACTTTATCATCATCCCGCTTATAGAAGTAATAACCTTTAGTTTCCTTAGGATACTGTACAAAGAAACATTTATCCGACTTGGGTGTGAGTTTATCAGACGTCAAATGTTTTCAATATACCTCACAACCCTAAATCTAGAGAAAAGACAATCTTGGACACTTCCCAGTCCATATCTCATATGGTGTCTTTTCTACCATTTTTTATGGAACCTGTTTAAAGTGAAAGCCGCTGTTTCTAGAGCATATCCCCATAAATACAATGGAAGATCATATTGACCCATCATTGACTGGACCATATCTAATAATGTCCGGTTCCGTCATTCAGATACCCCATTCCATTGAGGCATTCTCGGCGGGGTAAGTTGTGGAACAATTCCATGCTGCTTTAGATGATCACCAAACTCATGGCTCAAATATTCACCTCCACGATCTAATCGTAAATATTTAATTGTCTTGCCAAGTTGATTCTATACCTATTATGAAATTCTTTGAACTTTTCAAAGGATTCAGACTTATGCCTCATTAAGTAGATGTAACCATATCTACTAAAGTCATCAGTAAAAGTTATGAAGTACTGAAAACCACCTCTAGCCGAGGTGCTCATTGGTCTAAATACATCTGTATGTACAAGGACCAATAAGTTACATGCCCTCTCACCTATAGCTGTGAAAGACGCCTTTATCATTTTCCTAAGTAAACAAGATTCACATGTTTCAAATGATTCAAAATCAAATGAGTTTAGAAGACCATCTTTATGGAGCTTCATCATGCGCTTCACATTTATATGACCTAGACGACAATGCCAAATAAAAGTGGGATTCAAATAGTTAGGTTGAAGTCTCTTAGCAATAATGTTATAGACAGGCACATCCTCAAGATTCAAAACATATAATACATTCACCAATAGAGCATGACCATAAAACATATCATCAAAATAAATTGAACAATAATTGTTCTTTATTATGAACTCATAATCTTCTGCTCCTAAAGATGAAGCAGAAATAATGTTTTTGCTTAAGGCAGGAACATAATAACAATTATTTAATTCCATAACTAATCATTAGGGTAAAACTAACGGTAAAGTGCTAATAGCTAATGCAGCAACTCTTGCTCTATTGCCCACACGAAGATCAACCTCGCCTCTTGCCAAACTTCTACTACTTATTAGTCACTGCATCGAATTGCAAACATAAGCATCCGATCTGGTATCAAATACCCAAGAACATGTAGGAGAAGTGACAAGATTAATTTCTATAACATTTATACCATAATTAGACGTCTTACTTCCTTTATTCTTTTTCATCTTTGCCAAGTACTTCTTACAATTCCTCTTCCAATGCCCAGTCTCATGAAAATGGTAGCATTTTGTATCAGGCTTAGGACCTAGCTTGAACTTTTTAAGCTTAGCCTTGAGACTCTCGATCTCATCTTGAGTCTTTCCTTTGCCTTTTCCCTTTCCCCAAGACTTACCCTTCTTCTTAAAGCTAGTCGTCTTTTGAACCATCATCACATGATTAGAACTTTTTTGATGCTCTCCTCTGCATCTTTAAGCATGCCATGCAACTAGGTCATTGACTTCTACATGCTATTCATATGAAAATTCAATATGACGGGAATCAAAGTTCGTAGGGAGCAATTAGACAATCACATCAGTAGCCAACTCTTGGCTAAGGGGAAAACCAAGTTTTTCCAAGCTCTCAGTGTGACCAATCATCTTGATCACATGAGGACTAACTGGGCTACCTTCTGACAACCTATAAGAAAATAATGCCTTGGAGGTATTATTTCTCTCTGCCCTTGCTTGGTCCTGAAACATTCCTTTTAGGCCCACAATCATATTGTAAGCATCCGTGGTCTTATATTGCTTCTGAAGCTCGGAGTTCATGGTGGCAAGCATAAGATAGTGTACATCGACTGCGTCATTGCAATGCTTCTCATAAGCACTCTTTTCAGTATGAGTAGCATCTGCATTCGGTTCCTCGGGATAGGGACCCTCTAGAACATATTCATTCTTTTCTTGTTTGAGAACAATTTCAGATTACGAAACCAGTCAGTGAAGTTTGTTCCATTCAGTTTTTCTTTCTCAAGAATATATCGTAAGTTAAAGGTAGGTGTAGAGGAAGAACTAGGTGCCATGATCTACAACAGAAAATATGTATATGCAAAAATACAGCACTATGTTTATGTAAGATCTTCTATTAAACACTTTAACAAAAGATACTCCCACTATATGTTCTAAACCAAGTTTCCGTCTAACTTCATATAGTGGTTTCAAGTCCTAGTGAGCTTTGGCATCACTGCTAGAACCTAGTGATTTAGGTAAGCAACCCCTTACCAATCATATCTCATATGACTCTTGTTTATTGGGTGGCATCACTATGCCCGGCAACCAACACTATGCCCCAAGGCCAGAAACTATTTTGATAGCCTTGTCAAGTTAAACCAATACTATGCATGTGGGTGTCCAACACCCACCACATCCTATTAAGATAGTTAATGGCACCCTACTTTGGTAGACCTGCCAATTAATGATCAAAATTGTGATAGACACATCAATTGAAAATGCATCAAATTTACTTAATTTTTCTTGAGAGATACTACCCTATCATGTTAAAACATCTAATGATAATAATATGATTAATAGCATAATAGGAACAAAATAAACATTCACAGATAATCATATTAAACCGTAAAATAGTATGGCCCTTAACATGGCAATCTTTATCACCACGCTTCCTGTCCACCGAGCCATCAAATCACCATATTCATCTACTAAGCAATTACTCCTAAAAGCTAGTGATGAATTACATATGATAATATCAACCATCACATGTTGGCACACAGTCCATTATACAATAATATGTAGCTCGATGGCTATAACACAACATGACACGCAGGCCATGAAAAAAATCCATACATGCATAATATACACAATGGGCCATACTATTCACATCAATCACTACATAATCCAATTCTACCGGGTGACATGAACACATAATACTATATAACGCGACAACGATTACCTAGCACAGTTGAACTTGATAAATTGAAAAATGCACATGACAGTGCTTTGAATGAACATGAAAATGCTAGGAATGAGCTAGCTACATGAGATTAAATCCAATCCTTGTGAAAAATGCTTAGAAACTAGCAAGTTGGTAGTCCTTGAACATGATGACAAGAAAATTGATTCTATTGCTTGTGCATTTTGTGTTGATCATGAAGGGATAGGGGTAAGCTACACTAGTGGGCAATTCAAAAATTCCACCACGTAAACCAGGAAACCATGCAAGTAAGAGATCATGGATCATTACCACTAGACGCATAGTGCAGTGGAAGAAGAGTTGGAGCAACCTGATCCAATGTCGAGCGCGTCGATGAAGTGGTCGTAGTCTATTGTCCAACATCCTCGGCACCGATCATCTTCTCTAGCAACCTATGACGTTCCTTGCGTAGGTCGTGGATCATCCTCGATTAGCACAACAGCAACCGCAGCAGCACCTCTATAGCATCCACACGTCTAGGGGTGGAACGTCATACACCAGTGTGCTAGCACCAACGTGCACAGCAGGGCCTTCGAGAAGATGGAGGCTAGGGTTTTGGTGGAGCAACTCACGTACATCCCAACAGCCCCATGCATCCCCTTATAAAGAGTCCATAACGGATCCTATCCGAACTCGTTTATTCCAACCCGTTAAGTGTGCGACCCTGTAGTTTCATGCGTAATTGGTTGACTTGAAAACTCCTTTCCGACCACGAGTTGTTAGTGGTTCCTAGCAGGATACAATGATTCTCGAATACACATAAATATTATATCGGACGAACCTTATGCAATATGATCTGTGACCAGGTCCTTATCACTTATGACCAGCTCGTATCTCCATATGACTAGTTCATATCTCCATGCCACCAATTTATATTTAGTTACGATCAGGTCGTAAGTCCTTATGACCAGTTAGTGATCATGTTCACCCGATTTACTGACCACCAGATCTCCATACGACGGTTCAGATCTGAGTCGATCGAACGACCTGCTTGCATATTCTCTCTTTGCCTCACGATATCTGGTTGAATTCTAGGTGAGATATTTTATCATCCATGGACTGTTCAATACTTTCTCGATCAAGTGGCGGATAACTTCATGTGGTCGACTCTTCGACCACTAGTGGCACGGCCATGCACTTTCTTTATCCGACCATATCAAGGGTCCCAGAGATATCTCTCCTGTTATGTTAGGAGGGGCAAATCACATATCCAACCAGTCACGTCCCTCCACATGTTTCATAGCATACCTGAAAGCTACCTTTATAAGTACCCAGTTATGAAGTAGTGTTTGGCAAGCCCTAAGTGTACTATATTACATATGTAGAAAACCATGCTGATCTCAGGTCTAAGGATCATACATCATTATTGCTTGAGACCAACTGATGACACATAAAATCATATCAATCTCAATAGTGTCTCAAGGTGGGTCAATCCAACACCATGTTCTCTAACATATGTTCACATTATTGATTCGATATCTTCATATCCGTGACTGGTGAAACATGATCATCAATCAATATATGTGCTGGTCGATGAGTCACTAGTGTTCCGACTAGTGACATTCGACTAGGGATACATTTAGAATGACATCATATAAGTTAAAGAGCTTCACCAACAAGTCACATATTTGTTAATCTTTATAAATGATAATTCATCCAAGGAACATAATAACATTTATTCTATAACTCATAAACATAGACGTGATACAATCATCTCTATGATTGCCTCTAGGGCATATCACCAACAGATCGTGAACGTGAGATTAATGACATGCAAGAAGCATTTAGAGTCAAGTATGAGAAGCTAAAGAACAAACTTGATCATGCATCTTATGCATTATGTGAAGCTCTAAAACTTGAAGTAGTTGTGCATAAGGGAAAAAATTGCTAGGGTTATCAAAGGGTAAAACTTGTGAATAGTGTCCTAGGCTTTCAATTGAGAATACTTACCTTAAGGATACTCTAGAAAAAATCTCTAAGGGTAAGGAGCAGTTGAACATGATTTTAGACAAGTCTAAGGCTCATACTAGAAAGCAAGGCTTAGGGTATAGCTTTGCTAAGGATAGAACTAAGCCAATTGTCATTCACGTGTTAGAAAATGGGCTAGTTGAATTCAAAACCCACCCTGCAAAAATGCTTTTCAAGTTAGGAGGCTTTGGTCAAATGAACTCAGATTTGCATGGTGCTTCTCCCAGTGGTACCAAGTACCATTGCACCTATTGCAAGAGGGTTGTGCATTTGATTGAGTTCTATTGGTGTAGGCTGAAAAATGCTAGGAAGAATCTTGCTAGAATCAGTACGCATAAGTCTAGAGCTTTTAGGAGAGATTTTCATGTAGAGAGGATACAACCAGGACTAGAATTTCATTCGCATTCTAGATATACTCAACGTCATGCTCCTAGATACGTTGCAACTAATGCTTTCATGAATGTCTCTCATGCTAGACTATCAAATAGGTTCAATGCTAACAACCATGATTCCTACACTTTTGGAAAACGTGTCTCAGTATTGGATTCCTAAGTATTTTATCACTAACCCAAGTATTGAGACACATAACTCATTTGTGCCTTGATTTCAGGATTGCCGCTGAAGGGTGAGGAACACATGGCTCATTAACTCTGGGTGTTCACGCCATATGATTGAAGACTCAAGATGGTTCACCTTCTTCATGCGAGCTTCTGATGAAGACTTCATCACCTTTGTGGATGACACACAAGGGTAGATTGTTGGAACTGTTTCAATCAGGGTGAATGATAAATTCATCCTAAAGGACGCCGCCCTTGTGGACAAGCTAATGTAATAATTTTCTCTCAGCCTCTCAGCTTTTTGATTATGTTTATCATACTAGATTTAAGAAGAATGTCTATTGAGTGCATAAATTTGTTGGTGAGCTCGTGTTTGGGATTTCTCGAGTTGGTAGAATCTTTGGAGCTAACTTTTTTTTGAGTCTCTTGCTGGTTCTCTAAAGTGTTTACCTGATTCTTCTTTTGAGTTCTGGCTTTCGCATAGACGTTTGGGGCACATTCGATTTGATCATCTAACACGAGTTAGCAACCATGATCTCATGAGAGGTTTGCATAAGCTCAAGGTTGTCAAAGACACTATATGTACGCCCTGTAGACATAGCAAGCAAGTGACTATCTCACACCCATCATTGACTATGGTCATGACTGATGGACCTGGACAATTATTGCATATGGACAATGTTGGTCCTTCCAGGTTTTGATTAGATAGTGGTAAATGATACATTCTGGTCATAGTCGATGATTTTTTGAGATACTCTTGGGTGTTCTTCTTGGCTTCTAAGGATGAACTAGTTGGCCATTTTCGCGATTTGGTCCTTCGCTTGGCTATTGAGCTCCCTGGTGCCTAAAGAGCAATTCACAGTGACATGGCACAGAGTATAAGAATTCTTCATTTGCCTCTTTCTGTGCTGAACAGGGCATTGAGATCAGTTCTCCTCGCCTCACGTCCCTTAGCAAAATGATGTGGTCGAAAGGAAGAATAGGACCCTAGTTGAGATGGCTAGGACGATGCTAGATGAGTACAACACATCGAGGAAATATTGGGCCGAAGACCTTGCAACTGCTTGTCATATTGCCAATCGTGTCTTCTTGAGATCCGCTTTGGGCAAGACATCTTATGAGCTTCTATTTGGAAAAGGCCTTTTGTCTCTCATTTCAGTCTTTAGTGCTAAGTGTTTCATTCTTAAGATTGGGAACCTAGATAAATTTGAATTTAGAACTTGTGATGGCATATTTCTTGGTTACTCTGCTCATTCTAGAGGCTTTCGTGTACTTAATGTTGAGACTAACACAATCATGGAGACTTGCAATGTCACCTTTGATGATACTAGCCCTGGAGCTAGATCAGATCTTTCAGGTGATCCCATTGGTGCGTGTAGTGGATGTGATCCACTTTGTATCCAAGTTAGGGTTTATTGTGAGCCTCCACTATATAAGGGGCATTAGAGAGAGAGAGAGAGAGAGAGAGAGAGAGAATTAGGTTTTGCACTTGAGCCTCTAAGAGAGAAATTAGGGTTTGATTGAGAGAGCTAAGTGTTGCCCTGAGGGTTGTGTCCTCCTGGTGGAGTGGCTGTAATCCTTCCTCTCTAAGTGGTAATAGAAGATCAAATTTGATTCTCCATATATTATTAGTGTTCTTGTTTGATTCTCTTGCCTTATTGAGATGTTCTTAATGATTATTAGTTCCATCTTGTTCTAGTGTTATTCATACTGAGATATAGCTTGCTAGGGCTCATAGGAACCCATCTAGAATCATCTTGGTTGCCTAGATCTCATGAGCATGAGTAGATCAAGTTTTCTCTCTTTTGCTTGGTTCTTGAGTACTCTTCCCTATGATGGATAAAGGTGGAAACCTTGACAATGATTCCTGATATTGTTGATTGGAATAGGTTCCAGACATCCTAGGGTAGCAGTGTTTCAAATTTGGTGTGATTTGAACGAGTAGATCAAAAGTTAGGTCAAATCCTTCTTGGAAAAAGTGTTGTTTTCAGCTTGTCAGAAAGGGAGAGGTCATCAAACCGCTAGGCTTGCCGGTCCAACTGCTCACTGATTGGTCAAACTACTCATTGGCCGCTGGTCAGACCGACCTGACAGGGTGTTGTCTAATTTTTGTTTTTAGGGTTGCATCTCGGTGCTTGCAAGTTCAATCTTCATCTTCACAATTGCTCATAGCTATTTCAGTGAAAAAATTGTTGAATACCTAGGGGGAAATTGATGAATACCTACAGTAGTTGTCGCTAGTTGTTGTAGCCAAATTATGTGGATGACCTCCACTCTTATGGACTATGGGTTGCTTTTCATATTGTGCCTCTTCTATATGACAACACTAGTGCCATTAACATTGCTAAGAACCCAGTGCAACACTCTAGGACAAAGCACATAGACATCGGGTTTCATTTCCTTAGAGACCATGTTGAGAAGAGGAATATTGTGCTAGAGTTTGTGGTTTCTAAGGCCCAATTAGCAGATATCCTCACCAAGCTCTTAGATCCTACTAGGGTTGCTACCTTGAGGAGTGAGTTGGGGATAGTTTACCCTTATGGGCTGGTTTGACGGGGAGTTGATCCTTTTGATCTTTTTAATCTCTCTTTAGCTTTTATTGCTTTTTCTTGCATCTCATGCATTGTATCATATTGCATTCATATGAAAAAAAAATGATGCATTGTAATATAGCTTTATTGCTTCAACTTATAAATTGATGAAGCTTTGCTTATTACCCTTGTTGATGTGGCTAGCTTTTGATTGATGCCTTACTATAGCTTGCATGTTTGTCTTAGCATAATTTATTTGCTTAGCTACTTGTTGATACCTTAGCATGTGAACTAGACTTAGAAGGTCTAGGCTTAAACTATAATTGCCAAGTGTTATCTAAATTTACCTTGTGGTTTGAGTCGTGCCAGGCTTTTATATCATTTGAGATCTTGCCCATGACTTTTGTTTGCCAACTAGTATTTCTTGTCTTATCTTGAATCTGTCTTGAACTTAGAAGAAAATCTTAGACAGTTCATGGCTTTTGCTCAATTTTAGTGTTTTAACAAAAAAAAATCCATTGTTTTCATGAAAACAACAAATGGTATCATGGAAAAAAAGGAAAACAAGGGAGCGCATGCAAAAGGTCTATTACATGCCTAGAGCACTCTTAGCTCAACAGTGGTATGTTACATCTCACAAGAGTTTTTCATCCTAAAAAATGTCATATCTTTGCTCGCAAACAGTCTGTTACAAGCCTAGAGGAAAATTGAAAATCAAATGAAATTGAGCAAGTTGATTCAAGTTGTAGGCTTTGTAATCCTTCTAGTAGTTAACGCATGTTCCATTATCTTGGATTACATGCTTGTTGTGGCTTGGTTCATACTTTTATAGTCTATTCATATTATCCTCTTGTGATTTCAGTTTATTCACTAGACTAGATGGCTCTTTGATATATGTTTTGATGTCAATCTGTAGCTTGTTATTCTTGACATGCTAGCTTTCATACTTGATATGTCTTGTCCATTAGAAAATGCTAGCTTCTTCATATTGGGTAATCTTCAAAGCTTTATGTGCTTAAAAATTGAATATAAAAATTGAAGCCATTTCATTGCATTTCACCCATGCTTCTTCCCTGCATCGTTAGAACTGAAAAATTTGGATGAGAGGAAGACTTTATTCCTTTACGACTCCATTGTCAAAAGGGGAGAAAATATGACAAAAATGATGAAAAAGGGATAATCTTGTATTTAGGGGGAGAAATTCAAAAAATGGTAGATCATAGTGAGGGGGAGCAGCTCATATGCATTCTTGAGCTCTAAGGTCTATTTAATGGTTTAAATTCCAAAATTGACTTGTGACTATGATCAAAGGTCACATTGAATAATTGTTCTTTCATATGGGCATCGAGTGAGTTTTTGAAGCCATCTCTGGATTTGAAGCTTTTCTGCACTTCAATGCCTCTACTAGTTCACTTCTGCATTCCTCAAGCCAATTTGGTCATTTTCATTGCTTTCTCTTGCTTATGGACCAAGTTGAGGCATTTTGCAAAACCAAGCGAGTGTTTTCAAAACTACCTCCAATTTGCATTTTTTTGGTAGATTGACAATGTGTTCATGAAGAGGGAGATTGTGGGGACCATGGGTATGGTTCTAATCTTTATGTTGAACAATTGGCGTTGGTTTCGAGGTGGTTGGCGGAGAAACCCTCGGGTTTAACAAATTGTCGGCTTGGCAGTCAGGTGGCTGGCAGTCTGACAGCCCAAGTGGTGGTCAGACCGACGGTGTGGGCTTCCGAGGATTGGGCACCAAAACTTGTGTGGGAGTGTTTGGGGGTGATTTTGCACCAGGTTACATTGAAATTGGAGACTAGAGACGAAATTAGATAGAGTTTTGCCGCAAGTCTAGAGAGGGTGTTTTCCAAATCTGGGAAGTGGTTTGACCGGCAGCTGGTTGGCGGTCAGACAGATGGGTGGTCTGACCAGTCTCCTATTACCGGGCCTAGCGACCAGACCGGCGAGGAGCGGTCAGACTGCCCATTGGTTGGCAGTCTGACCGGCTAGGGCAAGTTCATGCACAATGGGGATGTGTTGAACTTTGGGAATTGGCCAAAGTCATGGGATTCAGTGTATAGGTGTTGTATGATGCATGTTTTGGCTAACGTGGGTCAAGATGCAAAGAACTTATGCCCGAATTCGATTTCTTGGTCTATTATTGTGCAGGGACGTTTGGAGTTAACTACGGCCAACGACGAGGATGATCAGGACTAGGCTGGGCGAGCTGAGGTCCAGAACGATCGAGGATGACGGGTGAAGTGGTTGGACTCAAGCATGACGTAAGAAGGATAAAAATGACCGAACGGGAAGTTCGGTGCAACGGGTTGCATCAAGAGCTTGGAGCCGGTGCAAGTGCCATGGTTGTTCTGTGGGATCTAGGTGGGAGATACTTGCCGGTATGTGGAAAGCCATTGATGAACCTACATGTGGCGAAGCATGGGATTGCTTCATGATGATTGGACTCGGTCATGGATAAGGATCAATTGGGAAAGTGGAGAGAATAGAGGAGGTTAGGGTTTGAGAGAGAGAGGTATTGAGAGATCGTGTGCTCTTGAGTGAGCTTTTGTTCTCCATGGTAGAATGACTGTAAACTCACAATCCCACATATCAATCCAATCAAGTTTGTGCCAAGATGAGTTCTCTTTTGTTCTTGCCCTGTCTTTGGTAATTTTGGGGTTCTTGTGTTCTAGGGGTTTTGCCTTGATCTTTTACTGTGATCTAGCTTGCTAGGACTTGTGGAATCTGATCTAGGGTCATCTTTACCATCTTTCATCCACGAGCAAGCATTTGGATCAAAGTTATGTTTTCTCCGGTTTTGAGCCTTGTTGCCCTCAAACAAGAAATTCGTGGAACCTTGGGTATGATCGTCTCGATCTTTGATTGGAATAGGTTCTGACTTTCTTATTTAGCTACGCCTGAAATCTCAAGTTTTTTGGATCACTAGATCAAAAGTTAGGTTGATTTGTGGATTCATCGTCGTGTTGTTTTCTATCAGCGGAGGGGAGCGGTCAGATCTGTTACCTAGGTGTGGTCAGACCGGCTTAGCAGTCAGACCACCAGCTAATTGTCGGTCAGACCGGCCAAGGGTCATTAAGGGTTGATTTTTAGGTTTTCAACTCAAGTCTTCCGCTATGATCTTCATAGCTTCTCATAGTTATAAGAGAGAAAAGGGAGATGAAACCCAGAGGAGAAAAAGTGTAGGCTCATATTCTCCCACCCTCTAGTCACTAATTCAGTCCAACAGCTACTCACGACCCCCACACACACCGTTCATCATCTTCCTCCTTGGCCAACGTCGGTCTGCCACCGCCTCTCCTTCCTCTATAGTTGGGGATTCCGGTTCATCCAAACCTTAAATCAGGGTGAAACCTGAACCCAACCCTGTCCCTGTCACTGCCACCAATAAGTGAGAACCAGTAAACCTGGGCTGGGTGGTGGTCAATGGTGGATTCCGATCTGTCCAATGTTTTGATCTTCTATGGAAGAGACATGAATATAAGAATGCATACATTTGGGGGAGAATCGAGTCATAAAGCAATTTTCTTCTGAAGCAGGTGACGCAATAGATCATTTTGCTATCTCATGTTTTAATTGCATTCATCAACATTTTGTGCTTATTGGAATTATAGCGCCTACGACCGATTGTTTTTGTTGTTTTGGACTTTCAGTTGTGAAATGACATCTATGACCCGCATTTTGCATGTGTGTTGTTCTTTCTAATAGAAAGTTAATTATTTAAAATTATAATACGTAAGAGGAAGTAGGTATCTTTCAAATTATAAGAAGAAAGGAATCCAAATTCGAACCGAATAAGACTCTTAACATGAGTGGTGGGGATTTACACTCACATCCACACCGATTGAGTATCTTGACGGTGGGTATGAATGGTTAAGAAAGTGTGGCATGTTACTATGGTAGCCACAAATAGTTGAACCTGCTTGATCTGAGTGTGGCCAAGTTTGGCAGCAAACCAAACACACCCTTAATTTGTACATTTGGTACAAAGTCAAATCTTTTTTAAAAATCTATGCATTAGTTAGCCAATTTCTTCTTAAGAAATAACAATTTCTTGAGAGATGTCAAGTGGAACCAATAATTTGGTGGAATCATAAGGACGACCGGTGGTCTGGTTTATGGAAATCAGGGTGTTTGTTCCCACCCACCAGGGTTTTATGACCTAGAATCGAAACGGTGTGTTTGATTTAATCAGAATATACACATGCATGTGCATTAAGTGGTAAAGCACATGCCTATGTTGTGAGGTCCTAGAGTCTCCACAAAAAATTTAGAATGTGTACTGGACACGCTTGTGTGCGCATGCGGTGTGCGTCTCCATGTACTCTCTTCAAAAACGAATCTGTGGAATCATGAAGACCATTTCAGTTCAGGTGCCAAATCAATATGAAAAATTATTAAAAAAAAATTATGATATAGTCTGGCATTTTGGCCCTCTTTGAAATTTTACTTCAGATAAAAAATGTTCTAACAAACAAAAAAGGAAATTTTACGTGAATAGTAACTTTTGCTTTCCTTTTCCTTTTGATTTATTATGTTATAATTTTTTCATTTTTATTACTCTTCATATGGATTATATTTGAACTTGGAATTTTATACATAGGTAGAGTAAATAAAAACGTACATCATTATTTCAGTAGAAATTTTTATGCCGATTTGGTTCCTAAAACCGAGAGGGTTTCCATAATTCCACTGAATTGTTGGTTTCCTCTTGATATTTCAGGTGAGCTCGGGCCTGACCTGAGAGTGCTTGGATCGAGCTCAGCCAGGCCAAGTTCCCATGGGCACGACGAAGACCCCAAAAGCATGGATAATCCCCATATTTTGTTGTTTTCACAACAATGTATTGTTTCAAGGATAAAAGGTAGAAATATATTAGAAGTTATAGTTTAACATGTATTGTAAGCTCATCCGAAAAATATTGCACCAAACCGGGATGCACATGGACAGGTCTAGTATCGATCGAAATTATGTCGGGACCTGAATATGCAAACCCAGACCCTCTGTGTATACTGCACTAGTATAGGATTACACTAGTGCATACAGTGACAACAGCGATGAACATCATTCCATACATGCTATTAAAAGGATAAACACACTAAATTTGATAAGCAAATAATAGTTGTGACCTTATGCTCAAGTTTATTTTTATTCAGTCACGCATGGCTGTAGCAAATATTGAGAAATAGCAGCAGCAGAAAGAAAGCAACTTCAGCGGAACCCATCACTTGCCATAGGCAAACAACTAGGAGCAAGACCTAACGATCCTCCTCCTCGTAGAACTCCTCCTCCAGAGTAAATGTTGACTCATCCACTTCTACTGCCGAATGAAGATTATAGCAATAGTGAGTACATGGAGTATTGTCGGGACCCAAAAATATGATTTAGAAACCCTCTGTGTATTCTGAACTAGTCACAGATCAGTAGCTAGCTCCCACAGGAAATAGTAATGAAATACCATCCATTTATTCGATTTAACTAAAAAGATCTCAAAATAACAAATAGTAATAAAAACTGGACCTTATGATCAACGTTTACTTAACTTGCTACGCAGGGCTAAAGAAACAAATAAAATCTTGCAGCGGAACGAAACTCTTGAATGATCAATCAACATGCCCACAGGCAATCGAGTGGAGAGCGCATCCTAATCCACAAAACATTCATAATCCTCTTTATGAAAGAACTCTTGAGCAGCTTGATATTTTTCAACTGATCAACAAAAGCGTAAAGTCGTAGGTACATAAAGCACTCAGCAAGCCGTAGGAAAACAATATGTAGATAATATTCATGCAAGGCTTAACAAAGGTTAGCTGTAATCTTTTGCAAAAAGCAGCATTGATGATAAATACAATAAATAGACTGACATACGTAATTGAAAAGAATAGTTAATAAGTAAACAATTGCTTTGAAACAACCAGTGAACTTCCCATTCACTTCCCAAGACAAACCACCAAGTGAATTACCCATTCACCAAATGAACATTATATTCATCAAGTGAACTTTCCATTCACACTCCGACCTATTTTATGAAAAACTCTATCTCTCGTGTGAAATGCCTGGACATGTCCATAACCACAGACACGGCTATTCGAATAGTTTTACACTCTGCAGAGATTGTACAGCTTTAACCACATAACACGACTTCTCTAGTTTGTTTGACATCCGTCAATACCACTTCTCACTACCTTAGGTAAGCAGTCTAGAGCATGCGTCAAGGCCTTTATAAAGTTCTATTTTGACCCGGTTCTGCTTGCTAATGTTTCAACACTGAATGTCTTACCGACCAGACAGGGCCCCCCTTTTGCGCTAAACACAACCCAAACAGAACCAAATCAAAACATCGCTAATTAATTAGCTAGGTCCCGCCCATACAAGACATGTGGTTGTACAGTTAAGGCCCAGTTCTATGGCGTACAAGATTAAGTCCTTGACAAGTTACTCAGGCAATCTTACCACAACCCACAACATGCTAACCACACCCTCAATCCACCATCCACTTGCCCGAGCGAAAACCATTTTGTTTAACTAAGACAAATGACATACCCTGTCATGGTACACAAGTTTTAATAACAGTGGCTAACAACCACAATTCCATATATCATTAAGTCAAGATTAATCATTATGTTATATGTGATAATGAACCCATCGTAACTAAGCTTGACTAAGCATCTATACAATACCCATGTTAGTGATACAAATATGTCCAACTAAAATTATCCATGCTAGGGTGACAAAGGATTCATGATATTCAAATAATCAATGGAGGCATAATGACAACAGGTGATAGCTAATCCCAAAATAATTTGTATAAAAATAGCATGCAATTGTATAAAGCAATATACTTTTGAAATCATAGGCTCAATATGATCAAAGGACTACAGCTTACCTTGGAATAAATCCTGGGATTGATCTAGATCTTGGTGTACTCCTCTTTGCTCAAAACTCCCCGAAGAATCAATGTCTACTCGCAAACAAAGAAAATAAACTAAATAAATAAATAACAGACATAAAACAAATTCCAAAAATTAAATAAAAATCTTAGATAAAAAGATCCCAAATTTATATGAATTTAGAAATTTGAATGAGCTCAATCAAAATTCGGATGTAGAAGATATGGCTTTTGAATGATTTAATCTAAAGAAAATAATCAAAAAGGAGTTTCGAGTACTGGTCAGAAGGCTTCGACTGCACGTGGTCGTAGAAGGCTACGACTACCTGGTCGTAGAAGGCTACGACTACCTGGTCGTAGAAGGTCCTACGGGCTCCGGTGACAATGGCGCACGGCGGTGTCTTGTCGGCGATGAGTGATACCAACATGTAGAGAACGCTATTGAGAACTGGTGCACTTACGATTGCTTGAGGACGACGGTGGTGACAGGCGATGAGGTTGTTGCGGCGAAGAGGTACGGGTGTTTGTCAAAAAACGCTTCGGCGACGCTCCGACGACGTGAAGAGGTTCTAGAGGTAGCTTGGGTGACACTACAGACGATGGTGTGGTCGACGACGACGAGGCAGCAATGTTGGCGGCGCAAATCGAAAACCAAGAAGCTTGGCCAAAACCCTAAAACCTTGAATTGCGGCGACGCTAGAGCTCTAGGGTCGAGGTGGCTTGAGGGTTTGGGATGAGGGCGCTGAGGCGATCCTTGGAGTCCTATTTGTAGGGTGAGGGCGAGCCGGATTAGGTAGAACCCTAAAAGAGTCCGAAACGAACACGATGCAATCTTGGTGATAGGAAAGGATACATGATATGATTCTACCGAATTCGGGTATAGGAAGGAACGAGATTGAGTTTACCACGCAAACCCGAGATCTTTTAGTTGGAAATCCGATTTTGTCAGACGAGCTGGAGCTCCGGCTATGGCGGTCGAAGGTGACACATGCGTGAGAAAAACGGTAGCGAGGAGGACGACGACGCATGTGGGCCCAACGGTCAGTGGCGGAGCACAGGCGCGCGGCTAGAGTTGGGCTCTGAAGGAAATGGGCCAAAAAGGAACAGGAAATGGGCCAAAGAAATGGGTTTCGACCCATTGAGGTTTTCTGAGATTAATAATAGATTTTCCTTTTTAGAAAAATACTAAAAATGCAAATAGCGAATAGAAAATAGCAAATGAACTCGGAAAAATCTAGAAAATATATCCAAGCACATACAATCCAAATAAAATAATTTTGACAACAGTTTATGTTGACATTAATCATATTAAATTGTTTTTTATTTCAGAAAATCCAGATTAAGCTTTGATTTTAACAGAAAAACTCAAATGATTATTTTTGTTTTTAAAAGTTCAAAAACAGACCAAAATTTTGGGATGTTACAAGTATTGAACAAGTGTACCATATAATGCAAGCATAGATGATGGCTTATTCCAAAGGATATGTCTACTAAGTTTATTTTGCAATAACGACATTTTCAATTGAATATGAATAATAGATTGAAAGCATAAGTTACCTACCTCCTGAGGCAACCAATGTCAAGATTCCGTAACTTACTAAGCTAGGCATGTCCCATACCAAGCATGTGGTGGTACGATATGGCTTAGTTCAATAGAGGACAAAGTTAAGCCCATCAATGGGTCCCAAGAGGTACAATAACACATAGTAACTACAAAAGAATAAAAGTTCACATCTTGGTAACATGTTACCAAGACGGCTCAGTGAGCACGCGCCTAAGAAATGCTCGGGATACCCGCACCCAAGAAACGCTTGGGATGCCGCACCCAAGTCACGTCGGAACCGTGCTCCCAGTACATAGGATAAAAGCAATTAATAATAATCAACTACAAGTAAAGCAATTAAGAATCCTTCCAATAACAAGCAATTAATAGATCAAACTGAATTGAACTAATAATTAATCAACCCAAGTTCCAACTAACAGTTCCAAAATAATCAAGTCCAATCATTAATAAGTCCTGAATGAAATAATCATGTCTCTAGAGTATAAAAAGCAAACTAATAGATAAAATATGTGTGATAAATGCATGTGATGTTCGTGTGCTACTCCATCCCATGCATGTCGCCTTCAACGGTTACCTAAAAGCAACGACAAAGCAAGAGTGAATTCACGACTTCGCAAGTACAAGATAGAACAATAAACAAATAGGTTATTACGCTTTTAAATCATCATCGTTAACACAAGCAAGTTTAATTATCATCAATGTCGTTCTCATCTTTCATGTTCTCAAATATCATCAATATCATTCTCATGTATGCAATGCCAATGATGCAACTCTTTTCGCTGATACCGGTATAGCGGAGTGTTCACCTGTCGATTACACTCTCCCCCACCTTCTTTAGGGTGGGGTCCCTACCTCTGTAGGACGTTAACATGGAGCACGTAGGAATAGCCATATAAATGGCATTACTCACCACCATGTCTCATATGCAAGCAAATGATGCAAATGTTCATTATGCATTATTAACATTATCATGTCATCCTCATGGTAATTGCATCATCACATCATAATCTCATTAAATCATCAACATTTAATGTCATAACCTCATTGAATCATTATCATAATAAAATCATGGCATTTAAATAAGAAATAGAGAGCATAAATAAATGTCATACTAATTCAATGGTAGAGACTAGGGTTGACAAATCAATCTCCACCACTCTACCATGTACTTGCCTTTTAGCCTCTAGAAACCGAGTGATGCAAATGTGGCACTGTACTTGAGGCAACGCTCCCAGGACAAACAATCAATAGCACTATCAAAATATGCCACAACAGTATATAAACATCACACAACTTAACATCGCTCCTACGAGCAAACCCGACGTACTTAACTTAACTTCGTCGGATGACCTACCCACTATCCTGGTGATCAACCGACCATAACTTTAACTTCCGGACTCCAAATATAGTGAATCATATGCTTCCTATAAACTACACGAAATTCCCCACATTATATTAGTTTTGCCATTTAGGTCCCCATTTCTAACCCTGAAGGTCATATTGGAAAGTATCAGAACAACAGACTTCGCTTTTTCGTAACTATTTCTCTACAACATGAAAAATAGCAAACCATAATATTTCTACAATCTACAGAGAATTCTCTAGCTAATCCTAGTTATGACCACAATTAAATTATTTCATCTAATGCACGTAATTAATCAATCTACGCGACTGCTGCTATTGACAGTAGATTTTTGGACAACAATACACCCGATGCCATATCTTTTTACTCCTTTATCCAAATTTAGTGATCTAGATCTTCCTAGAAAGCTAAGGATATTACCTACAACTTTACTAACCAGAAAAAAATAATGATTCGGGACAGAGACACCCCCAAAACATCTTCGTAAGGTTCTGCAGTATAGTTTAATGAACTAGGGTACAACAAAACGACTAATACTCGCGACCAAATCAATCTACAATGTGAAACAACATTACTCTAAGATAAATCTAGGGATTATCATATCATTACCCATGAAAAAAATCGACACAAACCCTAGCTTTCTTTTTCTCATTCTCTTCTCTTTCCTTCTTCCTTCTCCTTGCTCTTGGTTCCTTGCTTCCTCCCTCCTTCACTTCCTTGCCCTCCCTTCCCACGGCAGTAGTAGCTAGAAGCGGCTCAGCAGGGCTGCCACCTGTCACAGCAAGGCTCGGCAGGCGGGTGGTAGCGTATGGCAGGGTGGCGGGTGGTAGCGTGGCGGGGCTACGTACCACGCCACCAAATGATAGGAGGTGGAGGGTCATGCAAGGGCGATAAGGCGGTGGCAGCACGCGGTAGTCGATGGTCAGGCGTGGCAGGGGCATGACAAGTGGTGCGACGGGTGGCGACTAGGGATTGGGTAGCCGGCCCCTGCCCTCTTGACTTCTTTTCGTGCGCCCCCCTGCCGAGTCCACCTTGGGCTCAGCTTGGGCTGGGTCTTGGGCCTTTGCCAGCCCAGTCTTTTCCCCCTTCCACTAAAAATGAAATTCTAATTCCTTCTCTAGTTCTTCTAGTTGCTCAATTAATTAAATAGGATATTACAGTTTACCATGTCAAAATGATATCAATAACCCATTGCAAGGCTAAGCATACTAACCAACACACTGTGGTTCTATAATAATTACCAACTAGTAGTTAACCAGACTAGGATGACAAATGATCATGGCAATACAATTCACAAGGTGGGCATAATCAAATAGGTTGCATTTCTAATCCTAAAATAGTAAAACATTTGATAATTGAATTAGCGTGCAATAATTTGAATCAAAGTAATTTTGTAAAACTGGGTATAATATGATCAAAGCACAACTTACCTTAGAACAAGTCTTGATCTTGGTCTTGAGCTAGCTCCACTTCCTCGTATGCTTCCGAAGTATCAACGTCTAACGCAAAGAGAGAGAAGAAAATACAAATAAATATAAAACAGAGCAACAACAAACTCCAAATATTATAATACAAATACTGGAAGGTAGTATTCAATTTTAGATGAATTCAGAAACTTGAATGGGCCCAATCGGAGATCGTATGAAGAAGAACGAGCTCTCGGAAGTTGGCTCGGCTGAAAAATTCAGGAAATAAACAAAGGGCAGAGAAAACAAAGAATGCAGGTGGGACCAAGAGAATATTCTGGTAATCTTTCTTTTTTTTTTGGAATTTTGGAAAAAGTTTGAGGGGCTGACAGTTGGGGTCAACAGTCTATACACCGGGTTCACGAGTCTACGATGAACTAGGTCTACGGAATAGTCCAAACATGTGGGGTCCACATGTTAGTGGCTTGGTGCACCGTGGACCAGGTCCACATGGTTTGGGTACGGGTGGCGGTGATGCGGCGATGGGGTTGGCATGGCACACACATTGCACTGATGTGGCATCCACGACGATGAGACGGCGGTAGCTGACACGACGGGATCAACAGCGCAGCGAACGGTTGCGAACCAAGGGCACCATCGGCATTACCGTGCCTCTGCGAACTCATCTACCAGCTCGGATTAGACGAACTCGGTCGACAAGGTGGTTGACAGCAAGGTTGGCGACGACACTGGCTCGGGTGGATGGCGCGACGACGATGAGGACCTCCTTCGGGCTTTTGGTTACGCGCAATAGTTTCCTGGGGTTTGGCGCGATGACGACGAGGACCTCCTTCGGGGTTTTGGTTACGCGTAACAGTTTCCTAGGGTTTGGGCGATGCGAACGGCACGACACGGGGACCAATGGTCACCGGCAGCGATCAGGCGGTGATGGCGACAACGGAACAGAGCTACGACGCGGGCTCAACGGCGCGACACGACTACGACATGCCTTTGACGAAGGCGACATGCGCACCAGGTAGAACACGACAAGGGGAAACTGGTGGTGGGATCAACAGTGGTAGAGACTCACCGACGACAACAAGATTCAAGGAAGAAAGATGACGACGACACTAGGGCTTCGGCTCCAAATCCGACGGAACAGCGATGGCTTCGAGCTTCAGGTCTTGGGGATTTGTCAGTGGAGTGTGCGACTAGGGTTTCGACGCAGATGTTGAGTCTTTAAATAGCCCAAGGCGTGCAACACACAAAACGGAGACGGCGACAGCACTGAGACGGACTCAGGGACGATGATGAACGGTACACTAGGTCAGGCCCACACGTCAGCGATGGCAGCGCACAAGGACATGTGGTGACACGTAGGTGAGACACTACGCACGACTGGGCTGGGTCGGCTGGCGTGCAGATGAAAGAAAGCGTACCAGGAAAGAGAGATATCTGGGCCACGAAAGGAATGCGGCCCACCTAGGGATGGCAATGGGGCCCCATTCCCCATTCCCCGATGGGGAATTCACCTATTAGGGGGCGGGTTTGGGACCACTTCTTTCCCCACAGGGATATTAATATGAAAAAACATTCCCCATCTGTTGGACCGAAAAGGCGACTAGAGGGGGGGGTGAATAGGAGCACAATCACTTTTTCTCCAAGATCGGATTCAACACGAATTTCACTCCAGTAGCTATGGAAGCTATGAAGATCAATATTCAAGTACAGCGGAATACTTGTATTGAATCCAATCCAAAACACCAAAGCATAAGATCAAAAGCTCAAATCACGTGGTCGAGCGGCTCGACCGATTTTATACTGGCCAGTCGACCAGAGCCTTGAGCGGTCTGACCGCTACCACGTGAGGTCTGACCGGCTGGCTGAAGAACAGAGAGAAATAGCCCAAACTAAATCTGGTCGGGCGGTTAGACCGGCGATCGAGAACAGATCGACCGATTTCTTCCAGCAAGAAGAATGTACGGCCGCCGAAACTCAAATCGGTCTAACTTTTGATCTACACGGCCAAATCCTCTCAAATTTGAAACAAACCTTCCTAATGATGTCAGGAACCTATTTCAAGCAACGATCGTCAAGATCTATGCCAAAGTTCTTACCTTTTTTAGTTTGAGCGAAGGTTGCTCCAAAACCGAGTCAAAATCGAAATATGATCTAACGACTTGCTCGTGGGTGATTGATGATCAAGATGATCCTAGATGTATTCCCACATGTCACAACAAGCTAGATCTACGCAAGAAACCAAGCAAAAACCTGCGGATCGAAGAAAGCCCCAAAATCACAAAATAGAGAGGAAGAACAAGGATAAACTCATCTTGTTGCAATATTCCTGGGATTGATTTGAGAAGATGAATGATTACAGCCACTCCATGCAGGAGGACAAAGACTCAATCACAAGAGCCACAATCAATCCACTCTCTCTAGAACCCTAGCCCTTCTCCACTCTTCTCCCTAATCCCTAGAACACAAAACTAGGGTCTTTAGTGTAACCAGCACTTAGCCCTATTTATAGTGGAGGCTAGATCCTAGAGAATATTCCATTAGGGCACCCATTAGACCCAACACACAAATGGGTTAACACACGCATGCATCTCAAAGCACTTCTCCAAGCGCTGTCCCGCGCCGTGGTTTAGCCAAGACCAAGAAGGTGGTTTCGCACACCACCCCTTTTCCGGTATAGTGCAATTTACCAAAATGCCCCTCTACCGACCTTTGGCGATTCCTTCGCCTAGAAGCATCTTCCATACTCCGTCATCATCCATGTGGCCCCAATGACTTCCCGCCAAGCCTCTCACGCGTTTGGATCCCATCGAACCGTCCTCACTTGCAACTAGGACCAAGTCACTTGGCGCACCACATGTCTCACCATAACTGCACTCGGCTTCCTTGACCGTTTAGGACCTCAGCTCCTCCCTGAGCCTAGTCTCGGTCCACCTTGCCGCTGCCCGTTATGTTCATCATCGGTAGAAGCTTCCGCTTCCAGCCCTTGTCTTCTCGGCCAGTAAGCACTCCGCTAGCCTCAGTCATCTTCCAGCACCACCTCGATCGTTCTGGACCTCGGTTCTCCCAACCTAGTCCCGATCTAGTTTGCCTCACCATGATCTAGCTCCGGTGTCCTACAACCATCACAAACAAGCAAACCATTACGTAGCACCGCACGATACGCACAATAATCAATTCTCATAATTGATGAGGCATGAGCACATATCTTCACAAAGGTCTTTGCTCAAACTTTGCCTTCTATGGTTCTTGTCCATCTTGCATCTTGCTTGAGTCCAACCATCTCACCCGACATCTACGACTGTTCTGGACCTTGGTTCTCCTAACCAAGTCCCGGTCCTCCTTGTCATTGACCATAGTTGACTCCAAGCCACCTGCACAACAATAGACCAAGCAACCATTTCTGGGCACAAGTTCTTCACAACTTGACACATGTTAGCCAAAACATGCATCATGCAACATCTATGCAATGAAACCCATGAACTTGACCTAACAAAACAATCATCGCCACCGAGTTGGCCGATGAACAAGCCAAAACCGGTCAGACCGCCACCAATGGCTGGTCTGACCACCCACTGGCCGGTCTGACTGCCAACCAAAGGACGGTCTGACTGCCCTCTTGGGACTTAGCCAAATTTCCGTCCTGGAAAAACCGAAACTCTCTGGAATTTTCAAACGAATAGAACTTTTCACTGGAAGCTCCAAAAATTATGAGACCAAGTGCAGAAGAACCCTCTCACTTGCCTACACCATCTATTTTTGGCCCAGCTTCAAAAACCAAAGATCCTAAAATGGCCGGTCCGACTGCTCGAAGAGCTTCTGGCCGATCGCTTCCGCTCCTTCTGGCGGTCGACCGCCACTCTGGCCGGTCAAACCGCTAGTGCACATTCCAGAAAAATGGCCCGAGGCATGGCCGGTCTGACCGCTCCCATGGCCGGTTAGACCGCCAGAGGCCTAACAGCAGTTGAACCTCGCCGAAAATGGGTGATTCCGCAAACCCTCAACGCCATTGCCAATTGTCTCATCATCCTAAGATCGTAGGCATATCCCCATGATATCCACACCATCGGGTTTGGCGGGGCCGGGGCTATTCCCCTGCTCCCCATTCCCGTTACCCGATGGGCCCCCGATAACACAGTGCATAGCCTAGCCCATAACGAGTGCATCCTATTCTCTAAGCTATGCTGCATAGCATAACCCTAATCCCCATTTCGTTTCCATCCAGTCCCAGGCTCCCAGCTGCCGCCCCCAGGTCCCAACTCCCCAACTCCCCAAGGCCGACGCCTCCTCCGCCTCCGGCCTCTGCCTCTGCTGACCCGGCCTCCGCCTCTGCCTCCTCCTGACCCACCTCCATGGGCAGGCCTCCGCCTCCTCCGGCCTCACATGCCCACCACCTCCGCCTCATCCGATCCGACCTCATGACAGCCTCCGCCTCCTCGGTCTTAGATCTCCTCCTGACAGCCGACCTCCGACGCAGACGCCGATCTCCTTCGCGCCGACGCCAATGCACACGCGGTCTTCCTCCCCAACAGCCCAACGCCGATCTCTGGTATACGAGGTTCTGTACTTCTGTTGGTACTTGTGTATTAATATGAGCTTTGTTAGATTCATATCCAGATTTGTGTATATCTATGAGCTTGTGTATATGAGCATCTCTTATATTCATATGATCATATCCAAATTTGTGTATATGAGCTTGTGGTACTTGTGTTATATTTATATCCAGATTTGTGTATATGAGCTTGTGGTACTTGGGTTAGACTCATATCTAGAAATGGCAGTACCGACGACGAGGATAAGGCCCCGATAACCTGACGGGGACGGGGAACGGAGAAGAATAGTACCCGACGACAGGGATAGAGACGGGGATGAGGATTTTTTCTTGTCACGTGGATAGGGATGGTCCACCACTCCCCGACAGGAAATGCCCCGTTGCCATCCCTAGGCCCACCAAGCCTTCCAGATTTTTATTTAGTTTTTATATTTAGAAAATACAAGAAAAAGGAAAAACCACAAAGAAATAGCAAATGAACTCAAAAAATTCCCCAAAAATACTGGAAAATACTTCCAAGCACAAGGAATTCAAATAAGATTGTTTTGGAATTAATTGATGTTTGGATTATTCACATTAAATCATTTAGATTTCTGAAATTTCCAATTAAGCTTATTTCCAAGCACAAGGAACCCAAAAGAATTTTTAAAGCTCGAAAATTGGGATGTTACAAGATAACAAGGGTTATTTCTAAAATACCGTTGAAGATGATTATTTAATAAAAAAATTACTCTGAGATCATGCAGAATAAAATTTTGACATTCTTTTAAGAATAGAGTTTTTTTTTGGCCTGAAAACAATCTTTTTCCTGCTAAACAAAGGACCACACCGAAAACAATAAATTTATCTAGGATATATGAAGCTCCACAGTTCAGATACATATCCTTTTCATCTGTACCATCCACCAGATCACCAATTTACCGGTTTTAAACATACCAGAGCGATGGGCAAACACGCACATCGCACCATGAGCAATTTGCATGCTTCCAACAGCATTTCCACGCACCGAAACCACACAAATCCAGAAAGTTGGGCATGCTGTTGTAAGATAGGTGCCAAAATGGCTTCAAGACAGCAATGTTCGACAGCCAGCACCATCATGCACATCTCGGGAAATAGTGTTGACCCACGTAGCCTCCAGCCATTGCTCTCTTAACATTAGCCTCAAACATTTTTGGATTGTCACGAAGGACTGCGGCTGCTTCATGGTTCAAGGGATCCTCATCGTTTGGTTGCTGCATATAAAATAAACATTAAACAGATCCCATTAAGAAAAAAATCTAGTAAACAGAAACTTGGGAATGGAAAGCAGCAATGTATAATAAGTCTGCCCGAAGGGATTAGTTCTAATCCCCACCTATCCAAACAAGCCATAAGAATCTTAAGCAGAACGTCAGTCAAACTAACATGCAATTTTGTTGAAATGTTTGGCCGACCAAACTACGGGTTGTCCAAGATGTCATCCTCAAAAAGAGGCTTCAGGGCACAAACTTGTCTTCTTAATAGTTTCACTCCATTAGTTAACAATTTACATTACAAGGACCAATTAGGTAAAAGTCAAATCCACCAACCACATTCAATAGGCATGTGAAGCATATGAAAGTGATGAGCTGCGTCTGCGTTGTAATGACTTTTAGTGCTAGATAACATGTCGCCCAGAATGTTGCAGTTGTGGACATGGGCTAGGCAACAGCTGTAGAAAATATGTACAGATGCAAGAGAAGAACAATACTGGCAGCCGGACAGCCCGCTGGCAAGATGTCCAGGAGGAAGATGACGGCAGGTTTCTGCGAGATAGCATATTGGAATACCAGCCGACCAAGAAGAGGATTAGGAAAGCAGTGTTAGAGTTAAGTTCAGTTTTGTCTGTTTAGGAAGGTTCAGAACATTCAGTTGAGTCCACGTGTTGTTAGGAAGTTGAGTACGCGTATCTGTTAGCCCAAAGTCTGAGGGATCACGTCCAGCTAGTTCTATAAAAGAATAGGCATTGTAACCTTAAAAAATAAGGCAAGAAATAAACTTCTAGTCTATTGCTTTCACTCGTCCCAATCTATGTCTATTCCATAGTTATCAGACACGTGGTTCGTCCGAGTCGCTGTACCCTAAATCGGTTTGGGTTCGACGAATCTGGTTCGCGATTCGTGGGGTTTTATAGCGAATCCAGTAACTATGGTCTATTCCTCTCATCTAGAAACCCTAATCCCCTTCAAGCCATGCCATATGGACCTCTTCCGCATGGTAGTTATTCCGATGTGAAAATTCACATCAGTTCCCTAAATATAAATGCTTTAACTTTCAAGAGAATACAGGTTGAGTTTCATATAACTCAAATTCACCCCCCACATTCAGGAAAATCAATGGACTAACCATGTCATTAACTAGAATTCACGGACTGCACTCCATTGACTAAATGGCAAAATGTCCCTTATGTTAGATATGTCTCTTGCATAGGGTGTTCTTTGCATATTTAGATATTTCTTTTGTATAGGGTGTTCTTTGCATATTTACCTACACCTGTAACATATTTATATTGGCCTTTGGCCCATTGGAATAGATCAACGGTTCACTTCAACATGGTATTTGAGCCCATGGCTCTCTCCCCCAAAACCTTAACTCTAGCCTCTCCTCTTCCTACGTGACCGCCGCCACCGTCCGGATCCTCCTCAGCCCCGGGTAGGCCGCCCCGACGCGGAAGCTGCCTCTGCTCCTCAGCCCCGACCTTCACCACCTAGGGAGCTGCTTTGCCCAACGCCGGTGTTCCTCTGCCTCGCGGATCTATCGCCTTCATCGGATCCGCCGCCTCCTCCAGCTCTCTGTAGCTTCAGGTGTACTCTGATACGACCTGAGCTAGCAATCCTTCTGATCACCGATCTCTTTCTGCCTATTGTGTTTTTCTTGTTTCCTCTCTGATTGCCTAGAAGACCAAGAAGCAGACTGTCGTTTTTCGTTTGAGTGCTGAGGCTAAATTGCAAGCCATGGCAGTGTTGACAGTTGAGATCACTTGGCTTCGGTGGCTACTTGAGGATTTCGGTGTTTTAGTTCCTGCATCGACTCCTCTCTTATCAGATAGTACTGTTGCGATCAGCATAGCTCGAGATCCAGTGAAGCATTAGCTCACCAAGCACATTGGAGTAGATGTTTCGTATATAAGATCTTAGGTGCAAGAGCAAGTTATTGCTCTTCAGTATGTGTCTTCGCCTTCGGAGCTTCAGTTAGCAGATTCACCAATGCACAGACTAGAGCTCAGCACAACTTCTACCTCTCCAAACTCCGTGTTGTTAATCCACCATGAGTTTAAGGGGGAGTTAGATATGTCTCTTGTATATGGTGTTCTTTGCATATTTACCTACACCTGTAACATGTTTATATTGGCTTTTGGCCTATTGGAATAGATCAAGGGTTTGTTCCAACACCTTATACATAGTTATACATAAGCGTATCTTTAACTTCTATTTCATGAGAGTATGTTAGGGATTGAATTAAGTTTTACCAATACAAATTAAATAGAACTTAAGGATTACTTAGGTCTCGCTCAAATTGGTATGCTCATTTGAAGACAACCTCCTTGCTACCACACTAGTGATTATTACCTTTGAAAACGTTAATTCTCCAACCAAAAAGGGAGACTGTGAAAAATAGTAACATGATAACAACAGTGCACACATGAATTGCAATTTACAAATGTTACTTTTTCATCTTCTCTTTTTTCTAAAATAGATTTATTGAAATCAATGGGGGTATCAAGGAAGATGAAATACCGTAAAAAGAAGATTCAGCCCATAAATAATAGTGTTGATGTTGAGAACAGGCTTCCAATCTTCACGCAGAATGTTCAGACATACATTTCCTTCCAAATCAATATTTGGATGGTACACCTGCATATGTTATAAACGCACAGTGACTGATTGGTTAAGATGAACATGAAATCAGTGGAAAGAAACAAAGAAACCATTGATGTAGATGATTCCATCTTATACCTTGGTCTTGCACTTGACCTTTGGAGGCTCATGAGGATAAGATGGGGATACTTGAAAGGTAAAAACGAAAATGCCACCCCTACAAAAATTAGTATAAAAAATACAATCAGATGTAGAAAACTTGGTATGCAGTGGGACATTTCACAAAAAACCAGTGGCAAAATATTACTCTGGAATGGCAAGTGACAGAGGCATAGATTAGTCCACATATAAGTGGCAGAGTTTTTGTCAACTACTCAACAAACATACCGAGAAAGTAAATAACCATGATGGTTCATGAACTTAGGCTAGATTTGGCATACCAGTGGCTTTTAAGCTGAAGTTCTATCTTACTATTTTTGGATATATTAACTTAATTGATAACCTCTTTTCTAGATGCATAACATAAATATTATACTAGAATTGGTGAAGATTCTCTTGACTAGATTAGCAGCACAATGCAACAATGACAAACTAGCCCTGTAGCATGGTACTTACATGTAATATCCTTCATCAGGTCGGATGATGATCTCAAAATTCATCAGATCATCCTTTCCATTGGGAAAAGAAATTGATGTGGTCTTAGGTAGGTTCAGCTCACTAATATCTGCAAGGTGTCAGAAAAAACTAGCCATATAAATAATTCATTCATGACATGCCTCGAATTTCTGATGAGCAGTATGTAAACGTGAAATATCCAAAATAAATTAGCCAAGCTAATAACAATTATAAGTTGGTAGTTGGCATTAAGAGCTTATGAATGCTCACTAAGCTTAAATAGGGTCACAGCTTGTTTAATTTGCAATAAATTAGGTCATGGGCATCATGTGGGTTCATGTCGGTGATGGCTCCAGTACAAAGGTGATGTGGCATCCTTGGTACAGGTGCCAAACATTAGAGGGAAGAGGTTCCAAGAAAAATATTGTTGGTACTGGAACCAACCTTAGTCCCAGTTGCAAGGCCCCCGAAAAAAATCAGGCCCACCTGTCATTCACATTTGGGGGGGGGGGGGGAAGAGGGGGTGGGTCCTGTCTTCAAGAGAGAAGAGGTGCTAAACACTAGGGAAAAAGCAAATTTAACACCTAGGTGATGCGTGCTTATTAAGTCGTCGACAAGTCGGTGGAGAAGAGCCAACTGGAGCTGGCGACTCGACTTGCGCTGGCAAGTCGGGCGCTTGGTCGACTAGTCATCGACTTGCCCTCGACTAGTCGACCAGGCGGCGGCAAGTTTGGCGACTTAGGAGGAGGGACATGGAGCCTGGCTATCAGAGGCAGTGGACATAGAGATAGAGGGAGGGAGGGAGTGAGGAGTTGTCTAGTGAGTGAGGGAGGGCAGTCGGGCATAAAGGGAGCTCACGGGCGATGGCGCAAGCCCAGATCCAATCGTTGCCGCCCTCGGAGGCAGCTCCCACCACGCCGCTGGCCTTCGTCGCCATCGCCCTTGCCCTTCGTCAGAGCTCGGCTCCTTCGCCTCGCCCTTCATCGCCTCAAGACTCCTCGCCTCGCCCGCCGTCCAGGCGGCTCCCTCGCCTTCGCGTCGGTTGTCGCAGCTCCCTTCACCCGCGGGAGGAGGCAAAGGCCACAGCTTCTACTGCTCTCGACCGCAGCTCCCGTCGCCCAGGTATGCTCCTCTGATCCTCTTCCTCTCTATTTCTCTGTTCCGTCGCCCAGGTGAGGCTGAGGAGGGCCAAGGGGGAGGGGAGGAGGGATCTGCGTGGGGCTAGAGGACGGAGGTTCGATGGATTTGGGGCTAAGGGAGGGAGAAGGGAGCGAAGGATTTGGGGCTGGAGAAGATACATTGCTGTGCCTCTGTGCTTTCGATTGATTTAGGGCTAAGGGAGGGGAGGAGGGATCGAAGGATTTGGGGCTGGAGGAGATTTGCTCTACGAAGGAGAGGATGGATCTGCGATTCGGGGTTGGAGGGAAGGAGAGGAGGGATCTGCGAAGGTTGGAGAGGAGGTTGGAGGTTGGGGTTGGGCTGTGCTCTGTGATTCTGCGAAGGAGAGGAGGGATTTGCGAAGGAGATATGCACAGAAGTAGATATGCACAGACAGTGTGATTGAGAGTGTTGACTGGGAATGGGAGATATGCACAGTAGATATTTGCGAAGGAGATATGCATATGTTATGAACTATTTTATGAAATAAAGATTGCTCTCTGTTCTGTGCATACGTAGGCATTATGACAGAGCAATCTTCAACTCCAACTCCATCTTCAACTCTAAGGCCTTGTTTGGTATGGCTCCAACTCCCAGCTTCGTAGTTGGAGTAGGTGGAACTGTGCTAAACGGGTTAACTCCACAAAATTTTTGGAGTTGGAGTAACATGGAGTAGAGCAGCCCCTAGTACAAATTTTGGGAGCAGGTAAAACCTTGCTCCAAGTGGGGGAGCTATGGACCTACAATAAAAAATACCCCTAGAAGTTGAGAGAAATTACCCGCAAAATGCCCAACAACTACCCCCTTCCCCTTCGCACCTGCTCAGATCCTCGTATCCGCCGCCTCGCATCCTCCTCCTCGCCTCCTGCTTCCCACGAGAAGGCGAAGGATCGGGGCAAGCCGACAAGATCCACGATTTAACCGAGGCAAGGTTCTGCGCTTAAGGACCTCGGCGTGGCCTCCGAGGACGCCATGGCCGAGAACCGCATCCTCCGCGGGCGGGCGACGACCTCGACGCCGAAGTTCGAGCCGCCGATCGACTCCGCCGCCGACATACGACCCAGCGCCGATGTCGCCTAGCAATGCCGCTCTTCGCTTTCACCGACACCTTCGCGTCCTTCTCCCATCGTGGCGCCAATGCCTATGTCGATTTCACGACACACCCTTCTCTTCTCCTTTGCCATCTCAATTGGATCCAAATGCGCGATGCGCGTGGTTGTGTTTCAAGTGTTCGCTTTGTTTATGAAGTTTGGATCTTAGATCTCGCCTTGTGAAACTTTTGGTGTTGATCGCGCCAAATAAAATCTTTGTTTGGTAGAAACCATTGGTTTACTTGTCGTACCAAATTTTGCAATCGATAAGGTAAAGATATCGTGATTTGGTAATTGTATCAATGCGACTAGGTGTGATCTCGTATGCACTATGCAAGTCTATCTGTATGGCTTATTGATATTTTCCGCCATCTTGTGTGCAACTTGATGAGGTATGGCTTTTGCTGTCATTTAGTCTCTCCCTTGATTTTATCGAGTTTAAAAATTGTTGTCATAGTAAAAAACTTAGTGAGGTCATTTAGATTATGCTTTCCCCCATTGTGAAAATCGGGTGCGTTTGTTCATCCCAAAAATTGGTATTGTGCCAACTCAACTCAAATATGGGAATATTTGTTTGCTCCTTTCTGTAGCTGACTTGAAAATTTTAACTCATACTATGCTCATTTTCCTTTGGAGATCCTTTCACTTGGAAGAACATGTTCTGCAGTTCGTGCTTCTTGGCCCAAAGAGAGAATGCATTATTCTCAATTGATGCAGTATACACTAGTAAAAAAATTCTAAAATATGATTACATCCTCTTATAAAGTGCCTCATTTTATGGATTCTTTCTTAGGTTTGCACCTGTCCAAGGTTAACCTCAAGACTGCGAACCCGGACATGGAGGAAACTGTGCCTCACAGTGCTCCAAAGACGTTTTATAACCAACTGCCGGATTGGAGCAGTGGACACTGCTTCACTGGAAGCCAAAGAAACCTAACATGCTTGTTAACATATTTGGCTTTGGTAGGATCATCGACATTAATGAATCATTTACATGTGACAGAGATACCAAACAGGGCAAGTCTTAGGGAATTGTAGAAGCTGAATTGGGCGAGATGCCCTTGGTTGTGTTATTCTTTTCATTGTTGTCATTTGATGTACTGGTTTTCGGACTTGGAACAGTAGCTTTGATTAATAAAGATAAGGACAATTGTGAATAACATCTCCTACCTCTTTACCTCTCTTATGGACTTTTGTTATGATACTCATTGAATTTTTTTAGAGAAGATGCTCATTGAATTATAACATTTGTTATGAACTTTGTATGTTTATGTATGTTGTATTTAATTTTTTCAAGTAAAATTTTTGAATGTGGGTGAAAATGATGGCACTGCAGGGCATAACATGGCCAAAAAAATTAAAAAATAAAAGCACACAATATGACATAAATCAACTTATCGAACTGTTATAAGTTAAGCAATAAAAAAAGTTACTAGTCACAAAACAAGGGTAGTGCAGTCTTTTTACAATGATCTTTCTCATTTCTAGAGCTGGAGTCAATTTTCTAACCAAACACCAACTTAGACTGCTTCAACTTCTCATAGAAGTGGATCCAAAAGTGAAGCTGGAGTTGGAGCTGCAAAAACTTGAAGCAGAGCTATACCAAACAGGCCCTAAATCCGACAGCAAGCAACGAAGGGTATGATCCGGCTAATGATCCTAAGCGGAAGGCTAAGTCCAATGATCCAGGATGGAAGTATGGCTTTTGGCCAGTTATTGGCAACCGAGATTTGGTCCAATGTTCGCTTTGTGACCGGAAGGTATCAGGAGGAATCAAAAGGTTTAAGGAGCATCTTGCGAGTGGGTTTGGAGATGTTAAAAAATGTGCCAAGACTATAACAACAATCATGAAAAAGATGCGAGAGGCTTTGTGGAAGAACAAGAAGGGCGTACCACTCTTCCTAGATTATGATGATGGAGATGAAGATGTGAGTGTGACAACAACCGACAAGGAGTCCCAAGCCTGTTGCGGTAAGCCATGTTGATGGATTATGATGATTATGCTTTACTTTTGCTATTTGAGACTTGGGAACTTGTTGTCGTGTCACTTAACTATCATGTAGAACGCTATTGTTGTTGAGAACTTGATGTTTTAGATGCTTAATTTCCTAATTGCTCATTTATTTGTTGTTATGTACTTATGTTGTATGATTTGTATTGTCCTCTTTAATTCATTGCGCTATGTTGCTCTCCCTTGAAGGTATTGTATGAGTTCATCATAGTTTATCTTCATCAATCATCGTATGCTCATTCTTGTTTTTTAATTTTGAAGCATTAAGGTCTCAAATCATGCTTCAAAGATGGATTCAACAAGTCAAATGAAGGGAGTTTGGACTCAAAACATGTAAGTCATCAATCCACTCTTTAATTCAAGCTATAGATGTACTTTTCAATCACTGCAATACAAGGTATATAATATATACATGTGTACATACATATCACTGCCATATGACAATATCTTTCGACTAATCGGTCACTAGGAGGGTAGTGTCGACTTGCTGGCTTAATAACCATGGGGTGATGTAGTAGTGACGTGTGTTAGATATGACTTGTATAGGGTGTTTCTTGCATATTTTCATACACATGTAACTCTTGTATATGTTGGCCTTTAGGCCCTTTGGAATAGATGAGAATTCATTTCAACATGATATCAAAGCCATGGCTCTCTCTCCCGATCCTTTTTCTTGCCCTGAGCTGCCTCCGCCGTGTCTGCCTCGCGTCGGCCGCCACCAGCCCTGAGCCCCTGCCCTTGGATCCGAGCCCCTACTCCGCGCTTTCCTCCCGCCTCCCTGTCTCGGATTCGTGCGGCCACAGCTGCTCCTTCCTTGACCAACGCCACCTCCGAGCCCCTTGCTCTCGGATTCGGCCGCTGCCGTCCTCTCCCGATGCCGCCTGGCGTCGCCTCACCTGGATTTGGCCCCCAGCTCTGCCGATCCTACCTCGGACAACACCACTTGAACCTGCAGAGTTCTTGCCTTGCCGCGACAACAAGAACACCGTCCGATCGATGCCGATGCCCCGAGCCCTCGCCGGCTACTGCCGATCCCTCAGCTCTCCTGGCCATCAGACTGAGCTTAGTGCTCTGGATCTTCCTCGCTGCACCTAGTCGCTCCGAGCAACCCACCACCCCTATTCCTGGCTAGCGCCGTTGTCGCCGTCCCAGTCTCGGGACGTTGCCGCCGCCCTTGCCTCAGTCTGCCGCCACCGCCACCCGGGCCTCAAGCTCTGCTTGTCTGGCTCTTGCTTCTCAGCATTCCTCTGCTCCGCCACCTCCCTCATTCAATATCTTGTCTCCGTTGACCTTGGACTCTGGTGCTTCTTTTCACATGACATCAGATTCTAC
This sequence comes from Phyllostachys edulis, assembly GCA_036346405.1. Taxonomy (NCBI): domain Eukaryota; kingdom Viridiplantae; phylum Streptophyta; class Magnoliopsida; order Poales; family Poaceae; genus Phyllostachys; species Phyllostachys edulis. The sequence continues at coordinate 15,896,933 of CM070568.1, forward strand.
TCGTGTCACTTTTGTGTCTCACAGCTCTTCCTTCCACTATTCAAACTGTAGATGGCATCCCTTCCCGTTACAGGCCGAGGCATCCTTTCCACTTCCTTTCATGTTCCCGCCGTTTCCCATGTTCCCAAGCTTACTATGCAGCGTATGTCAGCCGGTCAGATCACTAATCACAATTGTCGTGTTATTCTTGAGTCCAACTTTTGTTGTGTCTAGGACCACCGCACTAGGACTCTGCATGGTGCTGGTCCTCGGCGCTGTGATTCACAGCATCTTTGGGAGCTCGACTGGCTGTATGTTCCTTTTGCCGTCTCCACCAACCAATCAGTCAGTCACTAAGCCTGCCACTGTTTTTGTTGCGTCCTCTACTGCTTCCTTTGCTCAGTGGCACCATCCTTTGGGTCATCTATGTGGATCGCGATTGTCGTCTCTAGTTGGTCGTGGTCTTTTAGGTCTGTTCTTTTATTACACCTCTTTACCTTGTATGGGTTGCAAGCTTGGCAAGCAGCTGCAGTTCCTGTATCCCTATAGTGATTCCGTCTCGGCTCGTCCTTTTGATATTGTTCACTCCGACGTTTGGTGTTGGACTCCCTTCGTTTCAAACGGGGGTTATCGATACTATGTGATCTTTATTGATGATTATTATCATCATACTTGGATCTACTTCATATCCTCTCGTAGTTAGATTCTCTCTATTTACCAGAGGTTTGCCACCATAGTTCGCACTCAGTTTGATTCAGTCATTGGTGTTTTTCATGCTGATTCTACTAGCGGGTACCTATCTGCCGCTTTGTGTCGCTTTCAATCGAAAGCGGTACTCTTCCCGAAGATTTTGTCCCGTGCTCACGCCGAATCGGATTCTTAGTGTAAGCATTGTCACTTGCTTGAGGCATTTCATGCCTCATACCTTTTCTCTGCTCCACCTCACTGGCCGAGGTCGCTCTCATCACTGCTTTTCCTCATCAACATGTAGTCTTCCACTGCTCTTCAGGGTTCTCCTGTTGAGCATCTCTACGGTCGGGCTCCCAACTAAAGTCACCTTCGTTGTTTCTATTGTGTCTGCTTCGTCCTTCCACCTCGTGAGTGCACCAAGCTGACTGCTTAGTCAGTTGAGTGCGTTTTTCTTGGCTACAATCTTGAGCATAAGGGTTATCGTTGCTACGACCCTGTTGCTCGCCGGATAAGGATATCTTAGGATGTCACCTTCGATGAGTCCCGACTTTACTACCCTCGTCCCTCGTCCTTGTACTGTCAGCTCAGATTCTCTTATTGAGTCGATTTTCTTTTTGACTTTTCCTGACACTCTGCTTTCCACTTCAGTTTCGCTTCCGCCTCCAGCTTCTTCGCTTCACTCTCCTCCGGCTCCATCTATTCCCTCTCACCGGAGTTTCCTTCTATCTCTTTTGTTGAGGTTCTACCCTTTCCCCTACACTACTCTCGCCGTCCTCGGCCTACTCTAGTTGAGCATCCGTCCTTGCTGGGCCTTGTTCGCAGTTCTTCTCCTTCCTTGCTGGGTCCTGCTCCACCTTCTCCTCCCAGATACGATTTTCGTGAACGTCGCACTGTCAGGCCTCTGAAGCGCTTCGGCCATGGCTGTTGCTCTTTTGAGCCTCGACCTCTCAGGAGGTCTTGCTTTCACCCTGAGTGGCAGCTCGCAATGTCTGAGGAGATTATTGCTTTGGAGCGTACTAGCACTTAGGATATTGTGCCCTTACCTGCGTGTGTCACTCCTATTACGTGCAAGTGGGTGTACAAGATCATGACCCGCTCGGATAGTTTTCTTGAGCGCTACATGGCTCGTCTTGTGGCGCGTGATTTTCAGCAGGAGCATAGTTGTGACTACGACGAGACCTTCGCTCCTGTCGCTCGCATGACCACAGTTCACACTCTCCTTGCTGTGTCCTCTGTTCGATAGCGGTCCATCTCTCAGCTGAACGTGAAGAATGTCTTTCTCAATAGCAAGTTGCGTGAGGAGGTATACATGCAGCCGCCTCGTGGGTTTTCTATCCCTGATGGTATGGTTTGTCGCCTTCGTCGCTCTCTATGGGCTCAAGCAAGCCCATCATGCTTGGTTTGACCGCTTCTCATCTGTTGTCACTATTGTCGGTTTCTCCGCTAGTGATCACGACCCTGCTCTCTTTGTACACATCTCTCCTCGGGGTCAGGCAGTCCTCCTCTATGTGGATGATACGATCATTACTGGGGATAACTCTCAGTACATTGATTTTGTGAAAGAGCGTCTCAGTGAGCAGTTCTTGATGTCTGATTTGGGTCCTCTTCGTTACTTCCTTGGTATTGAGTTCACTTCTACGCCCGAGGGCTTCTACCTCTCCCAGGAGAAGTACATTCAAGATATCCTTGCTCGCGTTTGTCTCAGTGATCAGCGCACGGTGGACATTCCTATAGAGCTTAGTGTTCACCTTCGGTCCACTGATGGGGAGCCTCTTGAGGATCCCAATCACTACTGTCATCTTGTCGGGAGCATTGTCTACCTTGGGATCATTCAACCTGACATTTCTCACCTTGTTCACATTCTGAGTCAGTTCGTTTTTGCTCCCACTCAACTCCACTAGTCACCTTCGTGATCTACGATATCTTCGTGGGACCATTAGTCGTCGCATTTTCTTTCCTCGTTCCAGCCCTTTGCAGCTTCAGGCATACTCTGACGCGACCTGGACTAGCGATCTTTATGATCATTGGTCTCTTTCTGCCTATTGTGTTTTCCTTGGCTCCTCTCTGATTGCCTACAAGACCAAGAAGCAGACTGTTGTTTCCCGTTCGAGTGTTGAGGCTAAGTTGCGAGCCATGGCGGCATTGATAGCTGAGATCACTTCGCTTCGGTGGCTACTTGAGGATTTTAATGTTTTCAGACAGTACTGGTGCGATCAGCATTGCTCGAGATCTGGTGAAGCATGAGCTCACCAAGCATATTGGAGTAGATGCTTCGTTCATAAGATCGCAGGTGCAAGACCAAGTTATTGCTCTTCAGTATGTGCTTTCGGAGTTTCAGCTAACAGATTTCTTCACCAAGGCACAGGCTAGAGCTCAGCACAGCTTCTACCTCTCCAAACTCAGTGTTGATCCACCATGAGTTTGAGAGAGTGTTAGACATGACTTATATAGGGTGTTCTTTGCATATTTTCATACACATGTAACTCTTCTATATGTTGGGCTTTAGGCCCTTTGGAATAGACGAGAGTTCATTCCAACAACGTGGAAAGCTTAGTCCACTACCCCCCTACATTGTAGATGCTCTAATGATCTTATTTACTTGTAGGCTGCAGCACCACAAACCATTAAGTGCATTGATGAACTTTTTTTAGTGTTACTCTACTTAAGTATGGGTTTAATGACCATGCAATAATGGATAAATGTAGGTGAATTGCAGTGCGTGGAATGTGCTTGCTTGCAGGCATGGTTATCTGCCCCAGCATGCAACATTTCTTGCTCAGCTCCAGCAATAGTAATAAGTTCCTAATTGTGATTAGTCATTTGACAATTGGCACAAAAGAAACTAATTCATTATGCTTCTACAAATACAATATAGATTGAGCCAACAACTCCCTAATCTGAACTAACCACAATCATGTTCCACTCGCAACAGAAGTGATTCCTAACAACAGCACTAGTATTAAGTTCCTAATTGTGATCAGTCATTCGGCAATTGACACACAAAAAAACCATACCAAATTCATCATGCTTCTACAAATACAATATAGATTGTGTTAACAACTCCCTAATATGAACTAAGCCTACCATAATCATGTTCAACTTACAACAGAATTGATTCCTAACTGCTGGTAAAATTCAAATTGAGACAAATGTAGATTTAGCAGCACCCAACTCATCAAACAAAGGCACAATATGCATGCCATATTAACATGAGTGGACCCATTGCATTTGAAAGACAGCAAGGACTTAGGAGAGCTTTAGCAGCTCTGCTTTGCTGTAAACTAGCATCTCTAGCTCACTAAATGCCATTACCAAACTCACAAAAAAAAAAATTCTCCCTCCATTGTAATATGACATCTTGTTCCACTTTTCACACAGATTAGAAACCAGTTAAATTAATGTAAGAGAAGAAAAAAATAGACCTGTACCCCTATTAATAGCTCACTAAATGCTCCCTCAATTTTTTGTGGGGCCTTAAAATTTTAAATAAAGCAAGAGGAACGAGTCATTATATTTGAGACAGAGCAAGTACTTTTTTGTAATGCATAGTCAAATGCAGAATTGAAAAGAGAAAAAGAATAAAAGAGACAATTCGTCTATAATTAACGCACCTTTGTGAAGACGGAGCTCCCCAGCAGATTGCTTCTTAACAGGAGCCTTTCCAGCAGCACTGGCTGCCTCTTCTTTCTTTTGGCCCTTTATTTTGAAAAGATTAATCATCTTTCTGTAAAGCAAAACAGAAAGAATCACAATCAGACAGTAAACATTGGTAATAACTGAGAGAAGCACAGTACAAATAAATACACCAGTTGTAATTTCAGTAAAAGTGACTATTTTTTATTCAGTAGGGCTATCCTTAAGCAGGCCATCCAGATGTTTCAGCGAACAAGGTTGAGATAGGGTACAATATGAACTTCACTCAGAAAGAAAGTCTCCTAAGGACCAATTAGTTCCACGTTAGCATATCTGTGATGTAGTTTATTCTGTGTTGTATAGTTAGATGTTTGTTCCACACCACTCCGGTAGATTAAACATGTCTCATGGAGCACATAAACGATAAAAGAAACGTGAAAGAGCCAAAGATGACTTTGAACCTAGGCAGAAATCATTGCTAAAGAGTAGCCAAACAAAGGTTGACATGATAAGTATTTACATCTGACAAATCAAAAACTTAAACATAATAATTTAGCCTGCCTAGCCGATTTATCCTGCCCAGGCAGCCGCCTAACCCCGCCTAGATGGTGATTAGGTGCTAGGCGCTGGTCTGCCGCCCGACTAGCGCCTAGCGTCTAGGGGAACACTGGTAATCACTTGCATTTTGATGAAATTTAAGCATTTTCTAGCAACTAAAATGTGGCCAAGGTTGTCAAAAGCCCCTGGAAGGCGAACTTTGGGCCACTTGGAAGCCTAGGGCCCTAGGGCGGTGCGTAGGCAACAATTACGAGAGCAATTAATATTTGATTTGACAGTGAATGCAATACACAAATAGCCACAAAAAATCCAATGCACAACTATATAAAACGAAAAGGTGTAGTTGTTCAATGTTGTACCTCAAAACATGGATCCCATCTCGGGTTCCCTGCAATTTTGGTTGGGGTCTCCAATAAAGTTGGCCTAATAACCTCATTCCATAGCTCACCTACGGCATGGAGGAAGGGACTAGTCTAAGATAATGGCTAACTGTTTCATTTGACCTATGGAAATTAGTACCAACAAGCCTATTCCTATGGTTGTGCCCAACTGTGTTCAAGAACATGACAACTTGATCCTAAACACATACATGTACAGTGTCATGGAGAAAAGAGCGTTCGTTCCCTCAAAACTTGACACTGAAGAAAGGTGCTCTCTTAAGCCTTAGCATTCTGACAGGTTATATCATACTTGTACATTCGATTATTTACATAGTTAATTATTTTCTTGTTCCTTTCCTCAAGTGAGCCATAGGTTGTATGTTCTCTCCTTTTCCTTAGTCTAGACCGGACATACAAAGCCACAAAAGAAGCAGCCACAAATGAGGCAACCCTAAAAAGCATCATTTTTCTCCTTCTAAGCATCCTCTTGTCCATCTACAATGCATAGGTGACAAATATAGTACACAAACTGAATTACACAGCTGGATTGCTAAGTAGAGGACTACCAGTTCTCTAGTTCTACAATCTCAGCAGGAACAACAACAAGCTAGAAAACACCCACAAAAAGATGCTGAACAGTGAACGGTAGGTCAGGACTGTTTCTACTCAGAGATGATAACAACTTGTGTTCCAACCAATCAAAGGTGCAAAGTAGATGCACCAATCTAGTGTTAACTACTAATACCATAATTCAGAGTTTGAGAAATGTACACACTAGACTAGATACCATCTTACTATGCAGGGGCGGACCTAAAGATCCCCCACGAGGATGTTGACGGGGAATCTCCGGCTGGAGCTCACCGCGCCGGTCGCCGGAGAAGGGGGAGGGGGGCCAGATCTGCCGAACGGTGGAAACGAAGGAAGCGGAGGAGAAGAGGCGGAGAAAAACTCACCGGTCGCCGCCGGCCGCCGGCCGCCGGAGAAGGGGGAGGGGGGCCAGATCTGGCGAACAGTGGAAGCGAAGGAAGCGGAGGAGAAGAGGCGGAGAAGAACTCACCGGTCGCCGCCGGCCGCCGGAGAAGGGGGAGGGGGGCCAGATCTGAGGCGGAGGACGTCTCGATCGCTCCTTGCGGTCTTGTTCGTGCCCTGTCTTTTCGGACGAATGAACGGGGAGCACCGAGCGCCGCCTGCCAGCGATGTCAACACTCGGCGTGAGGTGAAAACTGGGAGCGCAAGTGCTTCCATGCTTCTCCCCCGACATGTAGATGCACAGATCCTAAAGCAATCTCAAGGGGTAAGTATAAAGCATCCACCCTTCATTGGTGCTTTAAAATTTGTGCTACTCAAGGCCGGGAATGACCGTATATTTCTCTGTATAAAATTACTTCCATATCTTTATATATAAAAGGAAGCTAACTTCAAGTTCAAGGAGGGTGGCCATGTCGGTTTTTTTTTGGACTGTTGGATGCGGCAGTTTTTGTCCATGCCCGTCTGATTGGTCTCTGTGCTAGGTCTGTCCGATGCACGGGTTCTTCTCACCAAGGCCATTTGTCTCTACTTTTTTTCCTCTCTCCAATCCCTTTTCTTTCATTCTCCTGGTTTCTCCTGGCCACAAACAAGGCTTTGCTTTCTCCAATTCCTTTTCCCCGATTTCTTCATGCCGCCCCGCCGCCGATCGCCCCTGCCTACCGCGTGGTCGGCCTGCGCCTCCCCTCTGGCGTCGCCTCCCTCTGGCTTTGCCTTCGTCTGTTTTCCTCTCTCCAATCCCTTTTCTCCCAATTTCTCCTGACCACAAAGCTTCTTGGCGCCATGGATTTCTTGATCTTGCCATTGCCGGAGTCGCTTCATACTCTGGTGTGCTCGGTCCGGACCTACCCTCTAGCATCGCCTCGCCCGGTGGTCTGCGCCGCTCATTAAGTGTGTCGTCGCCGCCTTCTTTGCGGTTCGGCCTCCGGCCGCCTCCTTCTGTCGGCTTGGCTTGCCTCGCGCCCTTAGCGGCTCGACCCGGCCGCGTCGGCCCTCTCACGTGCTCTCGCTACTCGCGCGAACTGCGAGCAGTACGTGCGCTTCGCTCATGCCCCTAGGGCTTAGCCCATCACCGCACCTGTGCTCTTCTCCCCTTTTTATTGATTCGATTGTTAACGTTTGGAGCTTGATGCATTTATTGATATGGTTTATTTGTTGATTTTGTGCATGGAGAATGAAAATGGATGTGGATTGAGGCAGAGTGGAGGTGCTAGTAGTAGGTTGCTATTGTGGTCGTTGTGGCTTCTCTGAGGTAACATCTGCTCTTCCTCGCTACTCTATGCCCCCTCCCCTTTGCTCTGTGATGCCTTCGTGTGCGCCATTAATAACCCCCGTGTTTTTCGGCTTTTCGATGACCTATTGCATAGTTCGTCAACTTGCTTACGTTCTTGCGATGTGCTTAGAAGTAGAAATTTCTTATGTGCTCGCTGCTACGGTTCTTGTGCGCCGTTGGTTGGCTAGTTCGTGTCATCCGATTAAAACTGTGCTTTGTTCTCAGCCGTCAGATCTGATGTTGTGATGTTCTCGGAAGTGGTCGCCGCAGTTCTCCTCTGTGCTTGATGCTATGGTTGCTATGCGCCATTAATAGCCCCCCTGTTTTCTGTCTTTTCAGTCACCTATCGCATCGTTCGTTAGCCTCGGTTCCTTTCTCCTACCTCTTTATTTAGCTCACTATAAGGCCGTTTCTTTCGGCCTGTTCGCTTAGCTCGTTGCTCTGTCCGCTGCTTAGTTTACATCACTTGTGTGCTTATGTTCTTCTCCGCTCGCTTCTCTTTGCAATTCGTCCTCTACTGTCAGCGTTTCGACTCCTTCGATCTTTGCAGTTCTTGCTCTTTACTACTGTCTTCCTTTTTCCTTGGGCCCCTTCTAATTTCACCAGGACTTTCTTTACAGGTTTATGCATTGTGTTCTGGTTTACTAGCTTCATTTGTGCATTGCCTTACCATACCTGCCTTGGTTGAGATTGATGCATACGGTTGAGGTTTGTCTTTGTTTACGTCGTTTGCCATGCTCCGTATATAGCTTACATTTTTTCGTGCTTCATCCATGCGCCATTGTGCTCTGATTTTCTAGCTGCTTGCGGTGCCTCCTTGTTTTACTTGTTTATGCGTTTCGAGCGTCTCTATTTGTCGGTTTCGTCTATGTTTGCTCTCTTTTTGTTTCCGCGTTTATATTCTTTCGTCGGTTCTTGTTTTCTTGCCTATTCACGTTTCTTCGTTTGATTCTTTTTTTTTTACTTAGCTCGATTTGTTGACCACAGCTTAAGGTCCGTGTAGCTTTATTTCGGCCTTACTGTTTGTCGAAACTGCCTATGTTGTGCGGCTGGTTGTACTTTGTTATTGCTACATTACTCTGTCGTTTCTTTGATTGATGTGTTTTTCGGACGCTACATACAAGGTAGTCAGAGTCGAGATCCTAAGTTGGATCGATTTACCTTCGGTAGGATCGAAATCGTAGTATCGAATCGTAGAATCGGCGATTCTACGGAATTGTAAATATACACATATTTAACATCTATACTATAAGTTTGTATAATTCTTATATGGTTTACCACTTGCATGTTCCTTAAAAGCAGCTAGACATACTCTAGGAATAAAAATAGCTTATCATTATCAAGCTCAAGATTGCTCATGCCATAATATAGATATTTGTACTAGCATTACCACACTGATATAATATTTTGCATGCTCCTTGTTCATTTATAGTTTCATTCTCATAAATTAATATCAACAAATTTTGCTCTAAAACAAAATATCGAAAGCCCGGCCTCTAAAAAAATTGCCCTAAGTCTCTCAGTAGGATCGGCAAAGCGATTTGGATCGACAGGCTGTCATGGGTTCGTAGAACCGTAAGACTCTAAGAGTAGGATCGCGATCCTACCTACCTTGAGTAGGATCAGATCGATAGTGCGATTTGGATCGACAGGTTGTCATGGGTTCGTAGAATCGTAAGACTCTAAGAGTAGGATCGCGATCCTAACTACCTTGCCTGCATACAGGTTTTCGGCTTATCCACTTGTCGTCGTCTACTGATTGTCCACCTTCTGCGCTCTTTGTTCTACCTTCGACCAGTTAAGGTTCGTCCATGTCCTTTACAACGGTTTTATATTGTTGTATATTTTGTGACAGGTTCTCATGCTTGATTCTATCGTGCTGTGAGCTCTAGCTGTGTTACGTCGTGTTACTTCTTGTCTGCTTATTACCTTCCTAGACATCCCTAGATTCTTTTATTTGGTCCATACCCCGTGTGATGCAGTCCACAACGTATGGCATTGCCTCTCTTGCTACCGCTATGGTCCCTTGTCCAGGATCGTTCCCGTGCCACTCAACTTGTTTCCTTGTTTATAGAATTTTTGTTGTCTACCGTCGAATATATGTTGTTGTGGTATGAACCTTTGTTATTGTACTTCTGAGGCGTGTGCTCGCCGTCCGTGGGCTACGTATGCATCGATCTTCGGTGTCGTCCACCGCAATCTCTGTCTATTATACGTCCCTACATCTGTTAACGTGTTCTCACCGTCTGCCTATACAAAATATTATACTTTCCTTAGCCTTTCTATAGTTACCTCGTGATCGGATCATTCCGTTTCTATTATGCTTTTTATGAATATTTGCGCGTTATGTTTCATACCCGTGGATTGCACTCGTTTTGTTGGTGTTGTTTTCCCTTTTGAGTGTCCCTGTTTCAGTACACCTCGCTTGCTTATATGGAGTTTCACTTTTATGCGCCTTCAATGTTCTCATGCTTGCCTCAGTGTTTTCAGCTAGCTTTGTTTTTTTTTTCAGGGTGCTTACCTTGTGCTTTTTTTTTCCCATTCTTCAGTATTGCTTCAGCACACACGGCTTGTAGAGATGATCCCTGGTCGCCCTACTTCGTCTGCAATTTCGACCCTATCTTCTTCGTAGTCTGCTTCAGGTAGCATTTATACTTATTTATTCTTGCCTTATTTAGAAGCTTGCTTTTTGCCTACTTCCCTTTGGCCTGCTACCTGCTGTCTTTGCCTGCTTTCTTCACTCCCATTTTATTGCCTCTTACCTTCTCTTGCTTTAGGTCCTACATTCTCACCTATTGTCCCTGCTGACGATGCCCGGTATAATAGGCAAAAACATCAGAGAGTCCTCTCCCATCGTCGGATGATTCAATCAGGTGCTTTGTTTCGCTTCTTTGTTCCAACTTTTAAATTATATACCTCCTTATTTAGGATTGTAGCTATTTTTTCTTACAAGTGATTAGATGCACTTTTATAGGGATGTTTTTTCTGACCTGTTTTAGTATATAATTTCCGTTCTTCTCTGATATTATGGGGCTAGATCCCTTGGCTGATCATAGCCTAACACCTTCTTGGGATCATCTCCCTCAAGAATACATTGAAGCCCTGAAAGGTATTTTCTTCGATTACTACGTGCATACACGTTCTTTTGCTTCCTGTTTGCTCTTGGTTCTTATAACTGTCCAGATTTATTTTCCGTTTTCCTCTTACAGTATCCTATTGTCTTCTTGCCGTTACAGTACCTCTCTATTGTATATTTCTTGCTTCTTACTCGTGTTTCTTTCCTATGTCTATACACAGCTACTTACCTAGGTAGATCATACTACGACCCTCCTGAATATGAATGCTCTCATTGCTTAGCAGTTTTCTGGTACCATGAAAGATCAAAGAAAGATTCTTCTCTTCGAAGACATAGATTCGTGTATAACAACTGTTGCAAAGGTGGTAGAGTCTACATCCCCCCTTTTAGACAACCTCTCGCATTTCTAGCAGATCTACTAAGATTCGATGGAGATGCTTGTTGCAAAAAATTTATATGTAACATAAGATAGTACAACTGCCTTTTTGCATTCACGTCTATGGGTGCTAATATAGACCACACCATAAATAGAGGTGGAGGCCAATATGTTTTCCGGATTAATGGCCAGGTGCATCATCGCATAGGCTCATTGGTTCCCCCTACTGCTGGTCATCCAAAATTTATTGAGCTTTACATATATGATACTGATAATGAGGTTGATAATAGAATTCACGCATTGGACTCTACCAAAAATATAGAAGGCGAGTTAGATCCTCTGATAGTTTCAGGTCTCATGCACATGCTTAACGAACATAACCCTTTGGTTCAACAGTTTCAGCTTGCAAGAGACCATTTAAGAGAATCAGGTGGTGATTCTTTGGGTATAAGAATAATAGGAGCCAAGCCAGGTGATCCAGTTCAATATAACTTGCCTAGCTGTGACGAGTTGGCGTTGTTAGTTGTTGGTGATTTTTTTGTGGAAACCTACAAGCGAGATATAGTCGTTCATAATAGATCTAATGGTCTACAGTGAGTGTCTCCTTTGCATCCTGCCTTCATGGCTTTGCAATACCCACTTCTATTCCTGTATGGTGAACGTGGCTTCCAAGTTGACGTGCCGTATATTGGTGCATATCATGCTGAACCACGTACACTACAAAAGATGATGATGCAAGACTATTTCCGCTACTGTTTCCATTATAGAAAACACCAACCAAACCCCTACCTAAAATACGGCCGCTTGTTGTCATAGATAAAGGTTGATGCTCGAGCCTGTATTGATGAATGTAAGCTCCAGTATATCTTAGATCACCAGGACGAAATTCGTGTTGAAAGCTTGCAGGGTATAGCCGATGTTGTTGCAAACGGATCTATAGATGGTAGCGATGTTGGCAAGCCTGTTGTCTTGCCCGCGAGCTACACTGGTGGTCGTCGATACATGATCCAGAATTATCATGATGCTATTGCGATATGTCGTGTGCATGGCCCACCCGATCTATTTATTACTTTCGCATGTAATCCTAGATGGATCGAAATTTATGATGCCTTGCGGTTTGAGCCTGGACAACGTGTTACCGATCGACCTGATATCGTTGATAGAGTATACAATATGAAGTTGGAAGAAATTCTAACAGATATCAAGGATGGCACTGCCTTTGGTCCCATTGATGCATGTATGTCCTTGTCCACGCTGGCTACGAATTCCTTTTCCTTTCCATTTGTACAAAACTAGATCCTTTTAACCTTTACGTGTTCATGTCTAACTCCTGTTTTGTTGTCTCTAATAGTGCTGCATGCTATCGAATTTCAAAAGTGTGGCTTTCCCCACGCCCACATAATCGTTTGGCTATCTACCGACACTTCCGAACCAGTGCCTTCGCTTATTGATTCTTTCATCACTGCTGAGATACCTGATCCTGAAACTAACCTTTTGGGATATGTCTTGGTTTCCAAGCATATGATGCATGGTCCATGCGGTTCTCTCAACGAGAGGTGTTCATGCATGAAAGAAGGGTCTTGCTCAAAATTTTACCCACAATCGTTTCATAGTGACACATTAATTGATAAAGACGGTTTCGCTATTTACAAGAGACCTGACAATGGACATTTTGTCATGAAAAGAAATGTCTACCTGGACAACAGATGGGTCGTATCGTATAACATGTTTTTCTTAAATAAATATTGTGCACATATTAACGTAGAATGGTGCAACAAAACCAAAGATCTAAAATACCTCTTCAAATACGTCACCAAAGGACAAGACTCTGCTAAGATCTATCTAAGAAAGCTTTCTAAGGGAGAGGATGCTCCATATGACTCCAGCACATCGACTATAAACGAGGTTAGAGAATACCTTGATTGTCGTTATATATGTGAGCAGGATGCGGTCTAAAGAACTCTGGGTTTTGATATTCATAGGCACTTTCCTTCTATAGAACGCCTTGTTGTGCACCTTCATAATATGAACAATATTTCGGTAAATCCTAATGCTAACCTAACACGTGTTGTTTCCAATACTTTTCTTAGAAAGACCACACTCACTGAATGGTTCACTACAAATAGAACTTATTCTGAAGGTCAAAATTTAACTTATTGTGAATTCCCATCTGAATGGTGTTGGGATGATAGTACTCGATCTTGGAAAAAGAGACAAGGTGGAACAAAGATAGGCCGACTGTACTTTGTCCATCCATCGGCTGGTGAACGATATTTCCTTAGAATGCTCCTTATGGTGGTTAAAGGTGTGCAAAGTTATGAACATCTTTGTACATTTCAAGGCATTATCCATGATACGTTTAAGGACGCGTGCGCAGCACGTGGCTTATTGGGTGACGATAGCGAGTGGCATCACGCATTTCAGGAGGCTTCCACATGGGGCATGGCTTACCAACTTAGGCATTTGTTTGTCACAATGTTGATTTTCTGTGATATTAACGATGAGCGTTCTTTCTTTTTTTTTTGAAAAAAACTGGCTAGATATGGCGGAAGACTTCCAATATTGTTTACAACAATCTATGCGTGATCCGTCGTACAATATGCCTGCTTCTGATCTTAGAGATTATGTAAGGACCCTGGAATATTGGAGGTTTATACCGAATTAACAATCATACCAAAAGCATAATTCTTAATCAAGAACAACTGGTCCTTAATTAAAAATCATACTAGAAGCATAATTCTTAACAAGGTACAAATCCAATATTCAGGTTCCCGGATATATGTCTTGCAATAGTTCCCAGGATCCGTGACTATTGCACACATATCCTTTAACAACATTGTATCACACATACAAGGCATACATTTACATTAATTCATAAAAGGTTTACATTTTATTTCTACAAGTTCAAGTGACTCACGGTCACAAACAAAAATTCAGCAGCGGAAACTTGAGATAAACAGAAAAATCCACCAATGGCCCCATCACCCTCAGGCTATTGCGTGGAGGAAAGAAATAGCTTCACTCGTTAGTGTCACCCTGATCGGCGCTAAAAGGCATCTCAAATAAATAATCATCTGCACCTGCAACAAGAGGTTATAGCACGTGAGTACAGAAGGTACTCAGCAAGACTTACACAAACTAATAAAAGAAAGTGTATGATAGCACCTATACAAAGGATTAGAATTGTTACATGCATAAGGTTAACAACAGGAAGGTTATAATTGTTTCAATTTTTGCATAAAGCAATACATCTTAACCTACACTTGCTAAGTTTTGACAAAGTGATTTTATAAATCAATTTGGACTAAAACAGTAAGTAAATGAGATATAATCATAAACAGTAACATCATTAAAGTGGCTGTTCACCACCAAACCATTGCATGATGCCAATCATGCCGAAATAATACACCTAACAAGATTTATTTCAAAGTCTATACAGGTGACATCAACTCAAGCGTTGTCCATAACCGTGGACACGGCTATTCGAATAGTTTTAACCCTGCAGGGGTGTACATCTTTACCCACACGACTTAGTTAGCCTGTAAGCCTCTGGAATAATAGCACACTGCCTTTGGTATGCCGGCCGGGTAAACTAAGATTTGGTGTTTTTCAACAAGTTGACACTATTGAGTTGAATCACCCATGTGCATCTGATCCCGCTTAAAACAAGTTTCTGATAGAGCTTGTTAACCGGGGGCACACATGTTATGTTGAGAACGCCGATTCAATCATAATTAAAAATTGTACTCACCCGTACATATAAGATTGAAATCGGGCTCTATGATCACGTAACCTTTACAAATGCCCTCGCCCCTAAGAACATATGATACTGGATCGAGATCCTACACATATGCCCTTATCCACTGTTTTTTCAACTCAATAACATCAACCCTTTACTTAACCAAACAGCGCCCATACACCGCGTGTGGAAATGCGTTGCTAGCTTGAATTGGACCGTCGAGTTCACCCTTAATCAATCCAGACAAGACAACCACATTTCCCAATTCTCGTGCACAAAGGCACCATCACTAGCATCCACTTGTCCAGATTTAAATTCAGTTTATCAAACGAGATTTAAATTCATTTCTAATTTAAATAAACTGAACAAAGAAGCAAAATAAATTAAATTCATCTATTGCTCCCATGTCTGACAAGATAAGCTTGTCAAACACTAACGTTCTATGGACTGCATGGCTAAGCAATAATGGAAAAACAAGTATTTAAGTATAGAAGCACTACATTAAGTTTGAGTGTATGATCAGATTAAAGATAAGCCTCAAGTGTTAGGTTGTAACTATTTAGAGACAGATCACAAATAAATTTTAGAAAATTAGCATGCAACAGTATCTCTATATTTTGGAAATCTACAGTTCAAAAATTCTGGGATCAACATGGTGCAAAGAGGATGCTTGCCTTGGTAATAATAAACCTCTTGTTCAGGTTCTGGTTGCTCAACAACAGAGTCATCCACTTCAGAAGAACCAGAATCTAAAAGACAAATAAAATCCAATAAACACAAGAAAATCGACAGAGAGCAAAGTATTGAGAAAGAATGCATGATCAAGATTGTAATGCACGATTAGCAACATGCTTAAGCTATACTAACCCAATAAAGATAATAATCCATATTAATTTCTACAACCACTAATTGACAAAATTAGGGTTTAACTTAAAGTTATAGTTTCAGATTTTGAAAAACTGAAATTAAGATAGATTGCAAAAATAAGGTTTGCTGCTTTTTTATATTATAAAAAAATGATATTTTTGTTTGAGTTGTAGCTAAACAAGTAAAACTAAAAGCCCATTTATCCTTTAACATTAGTTAATACTAATTATCAAAATTGAGGTTCAATCTGGAATATAGTTTCAGATTTTGAAAACTGAACAGGATAAGTTGAAAGAATTGGCTGATCTAAACATATTACAAATAAATTATTTTACTGAAACTAAGAGTATTTTTAACTATGGTAGTAACCTAACTTATCATTTAATCACTAATTGACAAGAATTAAAAGATGAAGGCTATGCTGTGCATTTTGTCGGTTTGACCGACAGCAAACAGCAGAGACACAATTTGATTCTTTTTTGTTAAACGGAAAGCATACTAAACAAAAGACCTTGCTAGAGCTAAATCTAATCTTTAGAGTAGATAATACCCTAAACCAACCTTGGCTAGCATTAACCATAAGATTACCAAAAGGGAGATAAGCTACAGCTATTGTCGGTTCTGCCCGACAACAGTCAACAGAGAAAGGATTTTGCCATAAAGCTAATTTGGAGACATTAAGAACCAAGAGAATGGTTGCTTATGCTACTAGGGTTAAGTTAAGACCTAATTAAGCTGAAAATATGACAGGAGAAGCCCTAGAGCTTGAAAACGATATGAAAGACCGAAAAGTTATAAAAAGAGACTTTTCAGTTAAAGCAAGACTTGAGCATCACATGCACAAGTGAATGATTCATGTGAGCTACTGAGGTCCTTAGGGTGCTCAAGATGGAAAGAATTAAGATCATCACTCACCAGCCGGAGTTGGAGAAGAAGGAATGACAAAACCGACCGAAAACAGTGAAGGGGTAAAATCCAACTTTCCTGTTTGACCAAAACGAAAATAAAGGAAGACTTGAGCTATAAGGATCACAATTCTTGATCTTGACAAGAAGGAGTGGAGTTCACCTCACCGGAGCAAGGAAGTCAGCACGGTGGTGCTTCAATCGATTTCGGTCAACCGAGAGCAACCTCACGGAAGCAACCTACACATGATGCTAAATTCACGTTACAAAGTGACTTAAGCACCAAGAGGGATAAACAGGAAAGAAGAGCAAGAGGAGCTTCTCTGGAAAGAAAGAAAATGAAGAAACTCCACTCGGTCAACAATGGCAGATAAGGATGAGGTTAGGGTTTATATAGGGTTTGAACCTCCGGAGAAACCAAGAGATTTCTAGAGATGATGCGGTGGCAAAATAGTGCCAGGTGTCCAAGGAATATTCGCATAATCGCGGCGTGAAGCCACCCCTCTGGCAGCAAGGTTGGCGGCGGTAGCAAGTGCAAGGAAGAAGAGAGGAGTGCCACTGACGAGTGGGCTCCACTGTCAGCCGCAGCAAGCACACGCCCGTGAAAGCTCAAAAGGATATCGACCGTCCGATTACAGATGGGCGGCCGCGATCAAGCTGGATGTTTAAAAGATCTAACCGGTATCTTTTAATATGGGTCGTGCGATCTCAATCCGACGGCCACAGCAAAATCCATCCTATTCTTAGGTGAAAAGAAGAAGCACCGTAGGATTTAAATCCAACGGTCACAAGGGTTCGGGCAACAGATACACGCGGGTTGAAACGGCACCACCCGATCACAATCCAATGGTCCCCATTTAATGCGCGCCTTTGAGTTCAAAATCAAAAAGAAAGGCACGGTTGGATCTGAAATCTACAGCTGAGATTGAAGGGGAGTCCAGGCGGTCCGAACGGCCCAATGAATCTGGTTCGTTCGCTTAGGATTCAACGGCTGAGATCGCTTGGTGCTTTCGGACGGTCCGAACGGCCCACAAGATCTGGCCCATTCATTGAGAATCCAACGGCTCGCACTCATTTCAGCTTTTATCCTTTAATATTGGCATAACCTGATAATTTGCGCACCGCACGATTTGGATCCAACGGTCACGATTGCATGGCTCATCGGGATGGTCCGAACGGCCCAATAAATCGTTGAGATCTAACGGCTCAGATTGGAGACACGTTAGGGTTTCAAAAGCGGAGGCTGGATGCGGTAGGATGGGAATCCAACGGTGAGAATTGCATCAAGTGCGTGGAAGACACGCACAGCTCGGCAAATCTCGCCCGTTAGCTTGGGAAATCAACGGCACACGAGCTCTGGAGTTTTGGGCATGCACGGGAACGTGTTGGGTGCGGTCCGATAGCACAGGTTGGACTTAACCTGGTTGGCTCGGTCGCTACAGTGCCAAGGATTTGGGTTTGGCCGAAAGGATTGACTAACCCATTTCAAATATTCAAAAATTTGACCGGGGCTTTAAAAATAGCACATAAATTTGTAAAAATATAAAATTTTGCAAGGATGCTACTGGGATAGTATATGTCCCAAATAAAATTTAAAATCCATTGTTTCATGTTTTAAAATACAGAAATAATTCAATTAACCCAAATAGGTTTATTTAAAGACATATATTTTTCTCAAGATCAAAATAAATTCTAAAAATTCTACAAAAATTGTTTTTGGCCAAAATAATTCATTTAGTCTTTATTAAAAATACTTCCCGGTCATAATACCAACAGTGACTGGTATTTTCTTTTGAAGCTTCAACAAGTTTTGGATTTAGGCTAGAAAAATGAAGGTTTTAGATTGTAACACAATGCCCCATTTTCAAAAATGAACAGTGATGCCATGCAAAGCATATTATTACTGTTCATTAAATCTGGGGCTGTTACAGATTATCTGTTAAACGAGCTTGCTACTCTATTAGTAAAAAGTGGAGCTAGAATATCATATTTTTGTTTGCCTAGCAGAAGTAGCCGTGCTGATCCAATTTGTATAGATAGCGTTATAAACAATGAAACATCATATGATATTGATAGCCTCATTAGTGAGTCTCGCGATTTGTGTGCAAGACTTAATCCTGATAAAAATATGCTTTCGATTGCATAGTTTCACGCGTTGTTCAAAATAAACCTAGCTTCTTTTTTGTATCGGGATATGGTGGCACAGGCAAAACATTCCTATGGAATGCACATGCATCGTATTTAAGGTGCGCTAAATTGATCGTCCTAACAAGTGGCTTCTTCGGGGGTTGCTTCATTGTTGTTGTCGGCGGGTAGGACTACACATTTTTGTTTTAAGATTCCTCTTGATATTGATGAGACAAGTGTTTGTGATATTAGAAGAGGAACTATATTAGCCAAATTAATTGTATCTACATCCCTGATTATTTGGGATGAGGCTCTTATGGCTCATAGAAAATGCTTCGAAACATTGGATCGCACATTACGTGACATTTTAGCTCTTGACAATGCCGCTGCCTATAACACTCCATTTGGCGGTAAAGTTTTTGTACTTGGGGGTGATCTTAGGCAGATTTTACCTGTTATTGTAGGAGGGACCAGAGCTCAAATAGTCAACGCCTCTATGGAAATTTGTTGAAACCCTACCACTAAACATTAATATGCAGCTATCTTTTCAAGGTGGAGACTTATCACAAAAGAATGCAGCCGCTGTATTCAACCAATGGATTATAGATCTTGGTGATGGCCGTTTGGCTGTTACAGCTCATACAAACGATACTGAACCTACCTAGATAGATATACCTGATAAAAACCTGATTATAATAGAGGGCGATAAAATCAAGGCTATATTTAATGCAATATACCTAGATTTTGAAAACAATTTCCTTGCCCAAACTTATTTACGTACTTGAGCAATACTATCGCCAACTAACGAAGTTGCTGATGAAATAAATACCTTTATTTTAAGGAGAGTGCCTGGTGACGAGAAAGAATATCTTAGCTGTGATACAATTTCCAAATCCACAGACACAACAATTGAGGCTGATCTTCTTTACCCTATAGAACTATTGAGTTCTATTGATGCAAACAACTTCCCTAAACATAGGTTGGCCCTCAAAATAGGTGTTCCTATCATCCTTCTAAGAAATAAAGATAAACCTAGTGGTCTATGCAACGGAACACGTCTTATAGTTTCAAAGCTTGCTAATTTTGTTGTTGAAGCTACTATCATGACTGGCTCTACAACAAGCAAATGTGTCTACATCCCTCGTATAACTTTGACAACTAGAAACGCAAAATGGCCTTTCATACTACAACGCCGACAATCCCCGATTAGAATCTGTTATGCAATGACCATTAATAAAAGCCAAGGACAAACACTTGACAGTGTTGGAGTCTATCTTACGAAACTAGTTTTTACTCATGGACAATTATATGTTGCGGTTTCAAGAGTTACGTCAGCAGATGGGCTGAAAATTCTCATCGAAAATGATGATGGTTCATGTGGATGTAGCACAAAAAATATTGTTTACCATGAAGTGTTGTAGTCCATATGCCGTACGTCCTGTTGTGTACCTATTTATACCGTACATACTGTGAATTTGACTTATACTGCCTGTTATGCCCTATCTACACACAATATCCCATTTACTATTGCTAGGAAAGCAGATTTATCTCTCTTTGTAGAATATTTACTTTACTGTTTCGTTCATTCAGGCTCCGCAGAGCTCACTACTACTTAGTTCCACACATACGTATAGTAGAAATAACTGATCATCATATGCTTTTGATTATGTACTAACAACATGCAGTATCAATCACCCATATATTTGCTACATATAGTACATATTCTGTGCATAGTCTGCTGTTCTCTATATACAACCCTTATGCTCTGCCCTGTTCACATACTGCTCTGCCCATTCCAATGGTCTTATTCATATTGCTACATACATTTCACACCATACCACACTATGCACTCTCTATTAATTATAGTTCTTCCACTTATGTCTACAAATGGCGTATAGTATGTTAGCAGATGTTAATCCAACTAGCAAGCACTGGAAGATTTGCGTTAGGGTTTCTTTCTTATGGGAATATCGTGGTAATGTTGATGGTGGTAATATTTAGCACCTTGATCTCATCTTGATTGATGAACAGGTGATGTGTGCTTTTACATTTCACATTAATATATGTTTTACGTTCTTCTGTATGTTACCTTCGTACTGTGTATAATTGGCCAATCCTCTATTTTAGGGAGGTGCTATATACGTTGAGGTACCTGCAGACTATGTGGAAGCTAAAAGAGCACAACTCCAAGAAGGACATATCTACATTCTGAGTATATTCTTGGTGTCTGCTAACAAGGAGAGATTTCGATCTATCGATCATGAGTCTATGATTGAGCTTACCTACTACACTAAAATAGAAGGACCAATCAATATCACAACCAATTTCCTAGTGTACACATACAAGCTTACTTCATTTGCTGACCTGCCACACTATGTTGGTGAAAATAGATCTTTTCTTGGTTAGCTACTAGACATATGCTTCTTTATATTTTACCCTTTACTACCCTGCCTTTATGTAAAGTACCTTGTTTCAAAATATTTTACTTAGCTTACGTATTCGATTTCATGTTCACAGATGTGGTTGGTGCTGTTATCTCTGTTTCAAATGTTGTTTCTGTACAAAGCGCGAATCAAAGTGTTCCTGTGTAACACCCCAGCCTAACATAGAGCCTAGGATGCTACCAAACTACTCTAGGACCTTATCTTTGAGCCCTGTGTGTTGAGAGGACCTGTGAAGGTCGAGACGAGTGTTGAGGTGTAGATGTGGGTATCCATCAAATGTGATGTGGTTCTATAAGTCCGAGAGGCAAGTGACTGGGGAGCTAGATGGCTCGCATGTGCAAGCGTTGTCTAGAGACATGGAACTGTTGTTTTGTCCCAGTTGCGGTTGTTCTTTTGTTTATTTCGATGGTTAGAATTCGGGGTCGAATTTTGTTAAGGGGGGTAGAATGTAATATCCCGATTATTCGTTAGAAAATGCAATAAATATTAGAGAGAACAACATATATTGGAGAGAATTACATAAAAATTCAGGAATTTTGGAAGGGTGGGCCTTGGGCTCTCAGCCCTTTGAATCTTAGCCCTAAGTGGGCTGACCCATTAGTGGTTTTGGGGGGGCGCCCCTTTTCCCTAACCTAGCCGCCCCCTCCACCCCTTGAGCCGCCACACCCCTCCACCCCTTGAGCTGCCACACCCCTCCTCCCTTTTGGCCGACACCCCCCTGCCCTCTTCCCCTTGGCGCCTCCATCTCCTTCACCCAGGACCGAGCTCTCCTCGCAGCCATCTCCTTGTGTTCCCCCTGCAATTGGCCGGCTACAAGGAAGAGGAAGGAGAGGGAAGAAGAGAGGAGAAGGAAGAGGAAGAAGAAGAAGGTGGGGGGTAACCTTTCTTGAGGGGATTTAGTGAAATCCAGTGGGATTTTGTGGGTAAATTCTTATTCCGCATTGGATTTAGTAGATGTTTCATATGCGATTCGCAGTCATTAGTCGTTCTGTGCATGCTATAGTAGATCGGTTTAATCTGTGATCTGTTCACGCATGAAATTGGGTTGGTTCTAGGCAGATTAAGGGATTACTATCTCCTGGAGTTATGTGGGGTTTCATGTGGGCTTTCCAGAAAGTCTTAATTCATAATTTTTGGATAAACGATGAATTAGTTATGCGTTTCGCAAGACTGGGTGCTAATTCAGTCTCAGGATTTGTGTAATGAACTTAGTTCTGTAAATTTGATCTTGGAGACGGCCGAATTGGGTCAACTGATCTCCATCAGTTTTGTAGGTATCTTTATTATGATTCCAAAAAGTTAAATTTCATAATTTTGGGATATCTAGATCAAAAGATATGAATTTTAGAAGTTAATGCTATAATTTGTCCTTCTGTTGTGGACAGAAGAGAATTACTCGGTTGTTTGCAATCTTTGTTGCACAGTGAGGATAATTGTGATAATTTTATTAAGAAAGTTAGTTTTCTGTAGTTTTCAAAGACTCTTAGAACAATGGATTTGGGTGTACCAAATAATAGTTATGAAATTCACAAATCAGTAGTACCGAAGATGACAGAACGGTCTTCGGGATTAAAGACAAAGGCCTAGATGAGCTAATTTGATCTTTCGATCAAAGTTATAGCTAGTCTTGTGTAGGTTCTAGGAAAATTAGATTCATGACTTTTGGAGTTTTGACTCAAAAGTTATGAATTTTTCCTTAACAGTTGTCTGTTTGGACAGATTTGGGAATGTAAGAGTGTATTGATTAATTTTTCGGGTTTCGATTAGGGATGCTTGATTTCGTTTTGTTCCATTGCAATGTTGTACACTTTTGATTGGTGTACTTAGTATATTTTTACGGTTGCCAGGTGGTGGTGAACACTGGGGCTAGAACTTTTCCGTTGTTGTCTTCCGTCTCACGGTTGAGGCAAGTACAAGTGGTGTTTGATGAATTGCGATATTACATTCCTGTTAATTGCCATGATTTAATTATGAAGTCTTATGTTATGATAATATCGCTGAGCATTATACTTCCATGATGGATTGAGAATGTGAGTTTCAATTTGCATCATGGCATTCATTTCTGAACCTTGGACTACGTGGTAGCCAAGGGTTCTTTCTTTGAGGTCCCCGTCATGCATTGGATGGGCATTAGATCCCCGTCATGCATTGGATGGGCTTGGGTCCCCACACTCATGGAGTGTGGGCTTGAGGTCCCTGTGCCTGAGGGCACAGGCTTGAGTATACATTGACGGATGCACTACTCCGCATTACCGGTAATTGCAAAGAAGAAGGAAAGAGCATTCTTGACATATGCATTGCATACAAGCATAAGATAGTGATTTGTGATTCATTGCTGATGTTCATAAAAAGAGTTGGTATCCTCATTGACTGGTGATAAGGTTATGTTTTATTACTGTTGTACTTTGCTGAGTCGTGGACTCACTCTTGTTGTGTTGTGTTTTCTAGGTATCACTAAAGGCAGCGACATGCATGGGAAGGGGTAGACTTGATGCACATCACGAATACACAAACCATGACAAATAAATTAGATTATTTATCTAAACTTCATATTCATGATTATTCCTTTAGATTCAGTCTGTGACCATCCTTCGTGGTGGATGTTTTATCTGTGCTCGTGGGTGTTCTATTTATGTTCTTAATTCTCCATTATTGAGTTCATTTATTCTATTTGTTAGAATAAATTGATTGATTAAATTATACATCGTCCTCGTAGCTTTGATGGTCATTGATGCTTTAGATGTATCTACTTGAATATTTGCTGCCTTAGTGTAACACAGATGGTTTGTCTTATATTTGTTTGATAAAGAGAAGGAATCATGCTTGGTTTATATTCAAATGATAGATGATATTCTTAATCTTGAATAATGGTAGATTGTGCTAGATCCTGAATATTAGATTTATGTCATTCATGGTTGAATGTTTTATTGATTGTTTGTTGAAATGTTGAAATTAATTAGTTCAGTAGAGTAGTTTGGTAGCATCCTAGGCTCTATATTGGCCTGGGGTGTTACATCCTGCGTAGAAAAGAGTGATTCTCCTCAGGGATGCTACGTATGTAATCACCATTACCTCATTTTTAAGCACATTTATTTGCCATTTACTGCTACCACTTCTATATTGTTCATTAGCTATTCTCACGTGTGAACTCCATCTATGTATAGCAATAATGAAGTCAAACTCACACTTTGGGGACAACGCGCAGCTGAATTCGATGCCGATTCAGTTCTTGAAACAGGACAAACAAAACTTGTTACAATTCTCTTCATAGGAGTGCTTATGAAAAGATATGGCTGTGAGTTCCCTTTTGTAAAAATTCTTTACATATTAGTTTCCTACTTATTTTACATCTCTGTATATAGTAGCGGTATAGACATCCTCAAATATCTATATAATTGTTGCTTTTGTAACCTCTGTTAGAGAGGATGCTTAGTTCATATATAAATTTTATATCAGCCAAAAAAAAACTTCGTTCCTCCAAATTTTACCGGCTAGCTATAAACTTTTATTGCCTATTTTCCTTCTTAATTCGTACTTTATTTCTTTTCGTCTTTAAATTTTCTTAGTTAGCTCTTACACACTGGCTACATAGATTTACGTTGTCCAAATTTTAGATCAAAAGGTTTCTATAGCCATTCTTTACATTTAGAAAAATAAAGCAAACATGTTAATATTTCCCAAAAAAATGATGTGTTCTTACAAATAGCACTCATTTTAGTATATAGTTAAAAGCACCTGCCTATTTTATGTTCCTTAATTACATAACACTCGTGCTATAGCTAACTCATATAGTTATTAGTTTAGTTTCCGCTGTTGTTGATCGGTAATATTTATGTTTTTTTTGTTATCTACTTATTGTAGATGAAGAGGGCCTCACTGGAAATGTAGCATGCCGTTGGTACATTTCTCCAAATATTACTGAAGCCGCGACTATTGAATCTAGGTAAATATCTATAAATTCAGTTTTTTATACGTATACTCACATTACGACTCATCTTATATATATATAAAAAGGCAATTGTTCTTTTTACATATTCCGGTATGCACTTACAATTCCAACTGATATCACATCTCGTCCTACAGGACTGTGTTCCACTTGTGAATCCTATTGCGGGACAAATTGAAGAAAAAACGTTGCACGAAATAATTGAAATCAATCATTACGATTTCCCAGTTAAGTGTTTTCCCCCCTTATCAACCCCACGTTTTCAATACATCTTTGTTACTAAAAGTCTTAACACTTCTCTGATGTGCACACATAGCTGGGTGGCCCCAGATGGACTATCACTATTACTAGGCTTGCCCCTGGTCAAAGTTGGTGGTTCTTGTCATGTTACAAATGCAGCAGAAAATCAAATCCAGATGGTAGCTCCTATAGATGCTCGCCTTGTCTTTGTAGAGCCGCTAAACCAAGGTAACTAATATGTTACTAATATATGCCAATCTCTATCTCTATCAATGTCTTACATACCTTGTATTTAATCGCTGTATGCACAGATACAAGCTATGTGTAATCGATACTGACGGAACAGCAAGTGCAGAATTTATGTTATTCGGGGACATTGGCCAACAGGTAGATGGGAAACAGGTCGGCACAGTGCTTAGATCGAATCATGGAGGAGATGATATTCCCCCAGATATAGCACAGATTGTAAGCAAGAAATTCACATGGCATGCTAGCATCACTGAAAAAAGCTTCCAAGGCCCTAGAAAATCTTATCAAGTGAACTGTATTATAGTCTCATTAGGCAGACAGTCTGCAATTCCACGCATTTCTACTCTATTAGACCCTATATCATCTTCGTCTCGCATTGCCGCTTCTAATGTGCAATCAAGTTATTCTATAGAGGTATCAAAATACCCCTACTGCTGTTATTCTTACAGCAATTTTATATTACCTCATATAGACTGCTTTAAATTTAGACGCTTGCCTTTATTCTATTCATAATATATTGATGACCTAAAGATCAGATGATCTACTATAGTTTACTACTGTTACTGCTCATTCTAGACGTATCCTTCGTCAAAAGACTACAGGTTCAAATAGCATCATGCTAGATAGTTGGCTTGCAGT
This sequence comes from Phyllostachys edulis, assembly GCA_036346405.1. Classification (NCBI taxonomy): domain Eukaryota; kingdom Viridiplantae; phylum Streptophyta; class Magnoliopsida; order Poales; family Poaceae; genus Phyllostachys; species Phyllostachys edulis. Next base: position 15,923,080 of record CM070568.1, read on the forward strand.
CTATAAATAGATACAGATACTGCACGTAGTAATTTTCAATTGGCAAGTATAGAACACCTGTTAGTCGTAATAGATTTTGTGTCCTGTTAATAGACTACTATTCTTACCTCCCTTGTTCTATGCCTCTTACAGCCTGACTTTTATTACGTATTTAGGGACTACAGCACACACCGCCTCATCCACAACTGATACATGACACTAAAATAGAAAGACAGCAGAGGTATACCTCCTACAGTGCTCTCCTTATGTAACTGCTGCAATGGTTGACATCCATACCCCTATGCCTAACCTAATACAGCTGTTGTGTTTTGTTTGTAGCACAAAGGATGTAGATGCCACACCTACTTTCACTGGCAAAAGACTTTTCGATGCAGCATCTAGTTCTACCGAGGTAAAGAATAACCTCGTGTTTTCCTCTCAGGCTTGATTATTGACAGTACAACAGTTCCATGCACATGTACCGTATCCATATAAAAAAAAGTTTGTTTTATTAAGCTACCACACACCAAAAAAAAGTGATTTTTCGTTACCAAGTTCTAGGTATGCCTATAGTTAAAAAAGCAGGACTCAGATTATTTGCTGTCTAACTTTCCGTTGCTTATAAAATGTAACATCCCCAAGTTTATTAATGATAATTAATATGCATCTTATCAGCATGCATGACATTTTGGAAACTTTTGCATCATTTTTTTATTGCACTTGGAAAATCTCAAAACAAGATTTAACCTACACTTCAAAATTTAACTCCAAAATAAAACAAGAACAAAAACTTTTGATTATCATCTGGAACTAATTTATTCAAATAATAGAATAATTATCATGAATAAATATAATTTTTCCCAAATTTTTGGAACTTAAATTGACCCAAAGAAAATTCAAACTCAAATCAATAACCTATTCCAAGTTTGAATTTAAACTAAGCAAATAAATCATGAACAGCAATGTTTAATAATTTTTATGAACACTAGGATGTCCTAGGAACACCTCTGAATTATTTCAGAATTTATAGAATTTTATTTCAATTTTTAAAGCCTTGGTCAAATCTGTTGAACTTTGGTCAAATCTGGAATTTTAAAACCTAGCACTGTTCTTATGGCCCGAGCCGTTTGCTGTTCCAACCTGAGCCCGACGCAACGCGGTTCGACCCAACCCACTAAACCGCACCGCATCTGGACTGTCTGTGGATATCATGGGGATATGCTCATGATCTTAGGATGATGGTACAAGTGGCAATGGCGTTGAAGGTTTGTCAAATCACGCGTTTTTGGCGAAGTTCAAATTGCTATCAGGCAAGTGGCGGTCTAACCAGCCCAGGTGGCGGTCTGACCGGCCAAGGGGGCGGTCAGACCGGCTTTGGAAAATCGGTCAGACCGGCCATAATGAGATGTTGGATTTTGGAGCTGAGCCAAAAATAGAGGGTGTAGGCAAGAGAGTAGATTCTACTACACTTAGTCTCATAATGTTTGGAGCTTCTAGGCAAAAGTTCTATTGGTTTGAAAATTCCAGTAGGTTTCAGATTTCTAGGAAGGAAATTTTGGCTAAGTCCCAACATGGCGGTTAGGCCAATGCAGTGTGATCGGCCGACCGATTAGGTCGGCCAGACCTACCAAAGTGGCTATCGACTAGTTTTGGTTTGTTCATCAGCCAACTCGGTGGCGATGATTGTTTGGTTACGTCAAGTTCATGGGTTTCATGGCATATGTGTTGCATGATGCATGTTTTGACTAACGTGGGTCAAGTTGTGAAGAACTTGTTTCTAGAATCGATTTCTTTGTCTATTGTTGTGTAGGTTGCTTAGAGGTCAATGACGGTCAACGGCGAGCATGATCGGGAGTAAGCTTGGAGAGCTGAGGTCCAGAACGATCGGGGATGCCGGGTGAGGTCAATGGAGTCAAGCATGGCGCAAAAGGAACAAAGGTGACCGAACAGGCGATTGATTAACCAGTTGGATCAAGCGGCGCGGGAGTCGGTGCAAGTGCCATGGTGGTTTCGGTGGGAGCCGGATGGGAGAGATTTGCCGACATGATGAGAGCCACTGGATCAACCTACAAGTGGCGAAGCATGGGAAGTGCTTCACGAAGATGGGACTCGGTCTTCAAAAAAGACCGAGAAGGGGTATTTTGGTAATTTTACCAAATACCGTCTTGGTGACCTTTTGTCAACCCTCAGCGCAAGACGGTGCGTGGAGAAGTGGATTAGGTCAAGAGGAGATGAAGACGACGCTTTAAAATGCGTGCGTATGTAACCCGTTTGTTGTGGGCCTTAACGGGAGCCCATTAGGGTTAACTCTTATAGAAGGTTTAGCCTCCACTATAAATAGAGGAGGGAGGTGGCTGCACCCCCTTCAACCCTTTCATTACATTGTAAACCCTAGTTTTGCTTTTGTGCATAGGGAAGGATAGTTGGAGGTTAGGGTTCTAGAGAGTTGGATTTGATTTCGTGCTCATGTATTGAGTCTTTGTCCTCCATTGATGGAGTGGCTGTAAACTAATACCATATCAAATCAATCCAAAGAAAGTTCTCTCAAAGATGAGTTCATTTGCTTTCTTTCTCTCTATTTGGTGATTTTGAGTCTTTCTTTGATCCGCGAGTTTTTGCTTGGTTTCTTGCCTTGATCTAACTTGCTGTGGCATGTGGGAACCCATCTAGGATCATCTTGATCATCAATCACCCACGAGCAAGTCTTTAGATCATATTTCGATTTTGACTCGGTTTTTGAGCACTCTTCGTTCAAACTAAAAAAATAGGAACTTTGGCATGGATCTATGCGATCCTTGATTGGAATAGGTTCCCAATATCTTAGAGAAGGTGTGTCTCAAATTTGGTAAGGTTTGGCCTTACGAATCAAAAGTTAGATCGATTTGAGTTTTGGTTTTCAGGTTGATTTCACTGTTCATTGGCCTGGAGGTCTGACCGCCATGTATTGAGAGGTCAGACCGATTTCTAGTTGGAGGTTAGACCGCCCAACTTATTTAGGTTTTGAGTTTTTATGTTTTTGGTCTATTTCCTTTGGGGTTTTGATTGGATTCAATACAAGTCTTCCACTGTGCTTGTATATTGATCTTCATAGCTTTTATAGCTATTGGAGTAAAAATCGTATTGAATTCGATCAAGGTGAAAAAGAGATCGTGCTCCTATTCACCCCCCTCTAGTCGTCTTTTCGGTCCAATACCGTCCAAATTAGATCGTGCGGTCTTAAACCCCCGAGTCCGACCCAAACCTAAGCCAACTTGACTGCACCACACCGCCTAAGTGCACCAGACCAAGCTAGGCTTCAACGTGCGCGTGTGTGAGCCGCTGACACCTTGGGCACACGATGGCAGTAGCATCTTCTTCCTCGGGCAGAAGCCGCGCGCCACACGCCCAGCAAGCTCTGCCGCTCCTCCGTTAGCACGAGCGATGCCGTGTCCCACCGCCCTCGTCGACCTATCCTGGAGCATCGCTCGCTCACGCTGCTTCTTTCTCCGTCCTCGGCCCCAAGACAAACCGCCGGTGCCCCTCCTTCCCACTTCTTCCCGACCGTGGAAGAGGGGAAGTCTTTGTCGCCTTCTTGATGGCTTAAGCAATCCTTGCCTCTGTTCGACTCCTTGAAGCTCGCCGTTTCTTTGATTGCTAACCTCAGCCCCTATTTCACAGTGTGGCTCTTGGAACACGACCACGCCTTCACCGCCTATGGAGCATGCCCGAATGTCGCCGCCGTGTCTTCTCGGGCACCGGTGGGTTTACCGTCGAGCCACCTTGTCTGGGAGGTTTCCCTCACCACACTGAGTCACTCCACCTTTCTAATCACCATTTGGTGCAGGAAATCATCCCCGCGACATTTTCTTCTCCAGCTCCGGCCAACAACGCCTTTTGTCCCCATCGCCGACTTGGTGAGGCCTAGGAAAATTCCTGGGACCTGGGGCATCTCCTTGGCGTACTAGTCCTTCCCCAACCTCGAGTGGAGCTTCCCCTTCTCCAGAGCGTCCCCGCCTCAGTGACCTCCCTGCGCCGCTGCTGACTCTCGTCGCTAGACTACCTCAACCACTTCCCGTCACCTTCAAGAGCACGGTGAGCATCGCAAAGGTGCCCTGAGCATTTTCCCCTACTTCTTGCTGAGTTTGTCGCCTCACCAAGGTCACACCTTGATCTTTGCGTCGCCGCCACCGCGTCTCGATAGCGCCAGGTCAAGAAGAAGACCATGGTTCCCTGTCTTTGGGCCGAGAAGTCACTAAAGCCTCTAGAGCCCGGATCCAGCACCAGATTGCCCTTGGAAGGCCTCTTCGTTGAGCATCCTTGGCACCCGTACAATCCTCCTCCGCTCAACATCGCCCCCAGCGCGCCACCGTGCCCCTTCACCGGCGACGACACCTTCGGCAAGTAGCTCCGAGCCTCAGCTTTCCATTTTAGCAATATCCGTGCCCGGTCTTGTCATTGCCGCCAAGTAAAGCTTCGGAATGTCCCAACTACCTCCGCTCTGTTGTTGGAATTGGCCGACAATACTGTAGCTTGTCATTAGGAGTTAAACCGCATGGTTAGTATTTAATGCGAGATCATTGTCGGAAAATCAATGTTTAACTGTACTAATGATTGGGCATTTAAATGGCTGTCTCTATTACGTGTGGGTCCCATGAACAGAAATCAAGGCATTTAATTAAACAAGTTTTGCTTTAGAGTCATGGACATGTGGGCCCAAAATCCTTAAATGCGCAGTAGTTGGGACTGTGGACCATGGACCGAGTGCATGGACTTTAATCCATGCACTGTTCTATGAACCATGTGTATGACTTGTAGGACCCACCTGTTAGCATACAGTAAATTAGAAATTAAAATGGAAAATGACACTAGGCACTGGACCCCACCCGTCAGTGACTTTGGCTAGATTTCCCTCAGTACAAAAAGTATTAAATACATTTGTAAAATCTAGAATACATTATGTTGTACACTGAAAATACAACTAACTTAAAAAATGCATAACTAATTCATTTTAACTCCAAAATGGATGAAACCAGTTTTGATAATTTTTATTTTAAGTGAACTTTATTTTAAAATAGGTTTCAAACATGTCTCTATAGCAGAGAATATATTTTTGGAAAATGATCCATAAATATATATTTTTTACAATAGAAAAAGTCGATAACTTTGAAAATTCATAACTAATTCATAAAAACTCAAAATGAGATAAACTCAGTTATTTTGGACTTGTAATATTATTCTATATTTATCTATGTAAACCTTTGACTCCCTACTGCTCTACAAATTTTGACCAAATAATTAAATTAGGTGAATAGTGACAAATTGGATTTTCTAGAAAGCTGAAATTCAAACTGCTATAACTTTCATATACTAAATCCAATTGAAATGAATATTTCACCTTAATTCATGTAAAATTATAATCTAGCCACCGTATAAATTTCATGCAGTTTTGAATATTTTGAATTTTTGGCTTATTTGGTGTTAATTGCAATATCGTTCTTTCGATAGATTTCTCGATGATACGAACGTATACATGAGTGTAACCTGAGATTGAACAAGTGGTATAGCAAAGGTGCGAGCACCCTCATTTTGATCATATTGCTCCTACTGATTTTAAAATGTTTTGTATGGTTTTAATCTCTCAATTGCATGCTAATTTGAAAAGTATGTTCGGGGGTAGAGGTATTTAATTCCCTACTTACTGTATTAGCCCTCCTTTGAATGTTGATTACCCTTTTACCTTGAATTATTAAGGATATATGTTATATGGGAATGTTTGCTAATTTGTGGCACGTTACTTAGCCATGCTAGTAGTCGTAGTCGATAACGGTTGATGGAGCTAGTCCATCGGCCGATGGATTGAATCGAATCTTGATGAAATTTGAGGATTATACGAAATTGATTATGTTCAAATTTGAGAAAAATGTCCAGATCTTCGAATCTGATTATTATGAACTTGTTGATGGGTTATTGTTGTGTGTTGGACTTGGACGGGTGATAGGGTGATGAAGGGGTGGTCCCAGATTCGCGTAGCCCCGTCTGGGTATTTGAGGACTAGTCTGTGGTGTGATGAACCAAGTCTTACGTACAACCACACGCCGGGATAATGGCGAAGGCTTGACTTAATAATTTGTTGTGTGTTGGCTATCAAAACACAATTAGATTGACAACTGTTATTGTTTTTGTTTAATGGTTCTCTTGTCAATCTAGTCGGGGCATGTTATACTTTTCTTTTCTTGCCTTTAAGGGTCTTTTGCGTTTGCCGTGAAACTACGCAAGGGACTTACTTACACAACAGGGTTCCCCCATGGTGCGAGGTGCTTAGTCTGTTATGGGATTCTGATCCTCGGGTGGGTTGATAGTTAGGACATGATATTGTAACGGCCTCGTTATGATATCTCAGTCACACTCCTACGGAAGAGTGCATGGCGACAGTACGAGGTATTCATATCATGTGGGTAAAGCTGTACACCTATGCAGAGTTAAATAAATCTATTCGAATAGCTGTGTCCCCGGTTATGGACATCACTTGTGGGAAAGCATGCACAATTAGCTTATGGGAACTTAAGTTTTGTTTATGGTTAAAAATGTTATGTCATTATGTTAGTTTGTTCAGATCTGAAATGAAATGATATCTTGAACGCGGAGTTCGCGTGTTAATTTGTCACGTTATGATTTGTGTCCCAAGTGGGATGTTCGTGTGTTGATTATAGTTGGAGCTTATATTGTTGTTGATCATTACTTATTGTTATACAATGTTTTCTAAATGTTTTAAAAATGACAATTTGAATCTATATTGTTTATCTAATTGCAAAACTTGCTTTATACCGAAAATTGACTAGTGTAGTAGCCTTCCTTTGATACTTACATGCATACTTATTTTTCTTGTAAAGTCTCGCGAGTACAACTTTGTACTTAAAAATTGTCCATTTGTTCAGGTGAGAAGTCATTCAAATTGTGTAAAGTACTTCAGACGCTATGACTTTAATCCCAGTTGGTTGTTTGTGGGATTGTGGGCATGCCAACTTGGTTATTCCCTTTTTATTTTAAGTTTGTCTTCCGCTGCGATTTATCATTTGATAATTACTTTTGGCCGATTGACCCTCTTATGCAAACTTGTACATTATGTGTCTATTCAATGATGTTGTATTTACGATTCCATTATTCTTGTATATTGTGTATGGATGTGAATGCAATGTTGTGTTAGGATATGTGCATGTTAGCCACTGATCCTTGGGAGCTAACATGAGACACATATCCGGGCACTCGGAATCGTTTTTGTTTCTTGTTAAGTGTTGCACTTTTGGCTTGATCACTTAGCTTGATACGGGTACGATCCCAGGGTGACCTCACATAAAACATCCAGCATGAGGCCCTCTCGAAAAAAAGGCCTTCGTCAGGAGACAAAGATAGCCCACTTGACACTCTTCGAAACAGGTAACAGGCCACAAACAGTACTATTCATACTACCTTATAGTTTATTATTCCTGTCTGCTATCGTTTTCTTTTGTCTCACTTAGAATCCATTAAAATAATCCTGTTGCCCTCTCTTACTATGCTCGAGATTACAACTTAGCACAAATAACTGCCAATAAAAGGAGCCATATATTCTTTCAAAACTTCTATACTCAGCTATAGATTTTTTTAATGACCTTTCCATACCTACGGTTATATTATCTAGTTCTCTACAATATGCTACTTTGTACTACCCCATTATAAATTATATTTTTCTAACAGCAACAAAAGATTGCCAGTTACAAATTGTATCATTTAAAATCCACCATCCAGTCATCTCTACAGGATTGTCCATCTACAAGTGCTTCCGTTTTACATTCCTTTTCTATATATGATTATTATGAAATTGGTCTGTACACACCGCTGTATAACCAGTACTATAGACACTATCAACCATCGGACTTTTTAGAGCACAATAACAAAACATCAATATGTCCTGTAAACCGACTCTTTATCACATACTCTATGACAATAGTGCTATCTCAACAAATTATATTATCCATAAACTCCAAATTGGCACTTTCTTTACAGACTATTTGTAGCCAATAATTATATTGCCCCATAGCTATCTCATAACGATGCTATCAATTAATTCAATAGAAAAATTATGACTTTCTACCATACTGCTGGCCCTATGCACATTGCTTCCTTAGATACCGCATTTGCTTTCCAGGCCACAAGGCCACTTCCTAATGACTTACCACCCTACGTGGATACAGCCGAAAAAGACCTTGTCAATAAAGGGAAAAAAATAAAAATAGGTATATAATATTTAGCATTACATTGCAATTCTAATATTTTTTTCCAGTGCAAATTATTCAGTGCCCCATCTATACATGTGTTTTTCCAGCTAATCAATATTTTGTTTTCCTAACAGGTCATTGTATGAAACGTATGTTTTGCTTGTCGCATGAAGCACGTATGTTCTGCTTGTCGTCTACCCGCCTAGATAAAAGCATATAGTTTGCTTTGCTTAATATTATGTAATCTTAATACGTATATTTCCTATCCTATCAACTCTACAACAACATCAACATATTACCCTTTTGAAACCTTCGATAAACAAAACTTAAGTACGCTCATGTTAATATAGAGCATCTGCTTTACCTCCTTTGGTATATCTTGTTCATTCAACTACCATAGTTTATCTTAGATTGAATCAGATTTACTACAACTATACATTCTATCCATAACAATTTCTAGCCATACTACTGTCTTACCTTGACCAGGTTTCACAACCTAACGAAACAAGTGATAACCAACGACATATGTTGGACCGAAAAGGCGACTAGAGAGGGGGGGGGATGAAGATCAATATATATGAGCGTAGCGGAAGACTTGTACCGAATCCCCTTCAAACCCCCAAAAGAAACGATCAAAAGCACAAAAAACAGCCTGATGAACAGTACCAGTTGTACCAGATAAATAGTGCCTACAGTACGAAATTGGTTGTATCGATAAACAAAGGTCGGTTCACCCACAATGAACAAAGACAAACAGTAAATGAATAGTAAATGCACCGAAAACGAAATCAAAATTGATGTAACTTTTGATCCGTAACTCCAAACTTCACGAAACTTGAAACACACCTTTCTAAGGATGTCAGGAAACTATTCCATGCAACGATCGTGAAGATCCTTACCAAAGTTCTGACCTTTTTCCGTTCGAACGAAGGTTGCTCCAAAAACCGAGTCAAAACCAAAATATGATCCAAACACTTGCTCGTGGGTGATTGATGATCAAGATGATCCTAGATGTATTCCCACATGTCATAGCAAGCTAGATCAAGAGAAGAAACCGAGAAAAAACTCGTGAATCAAAGAAAGACTTGACGAGGATCTAATAATCCCCATTTTATCTTTTATCTATAATTCTTATTATGGGTAAATATGATGTCATGTGGTTCCTAGGTATACCCCTTATACTTACAAGGGAGAAGCCTACCAGGTGGTTACGACCACCCCGTAGTCGTAAGTCTTGCTACGACTACCTTATGGTCGTAAGTTCTTCTACGATCATAATCCAGTCGTAAGTTATTCTATGACTACCTCATAGTCGTAAGCTCTTCTACGACCAGGTTAGCCACGACTACCTTATGATCAATAAAACCTGCAGATTTGTGGGTCCAATTGATTAAGGAATCAAGCAACAAGATATCCGTTACTCTACAAAGTAATAGCACGTAATACCCCATTATCTCTGACAAGTAACTGCCAGGCGGCGTGAAGGGGTTACCACTCCGATGATTACTGCAAACATGCGCCCATTACTGGATTTGATAAGGCGCCTCTTCACCAGGGGAAAACGGCTATTCCTTCACGACTATATAAAGGTAGCAGTCAGAGAGGGAAAAGGGGCGATCGGTGGAGACAACAAGCAATTAGGAAGACAGTTAGACACTATCTTCTGTAATATTCTTAGTCTTTTCTCCCGATTGTACGAAACACACTCAATACCATGCACACACAGGAGTAGGGTTGTTATTCTCTCCGGAGAAGGCTTGAACCTATATAAAAATACCCGTGTCATTCTCTCTACATGATTCCATTCTAGGAGAACCCTCGAATCAAACAATCTTTACGTAAGATCGGTTCTAAAACACCGACAGTTGGCGCCGACCGTGGGGATCTTTCGGTAATCTCTTGTTAACATAGTCTCTTTTTCCCAAATCTCATGCACTCATGGCAGGAGAATGGAACGAGGAGAACTGGTTTGACTTGGTAGATTACGCAGACGTCGACATGGATGCCGGTTTCGATTACGAACCGAGTATCGACTCATCCAATGGTGTTGCTGCCTCCAGGGATCTTTCCGCAGATCTAGGAGACCATGCCACTAATAGAGTTGATGAGGGATCCTTATCCCCCACAACAGTACGTCCAACAGAGGAATCAATTCCTTCAAAGGATAAGGGTCAATCCGACCACAATCAGGACTACACCCAGGCGGACTCACAACACGACGAGTGTTTTTCCTCCAAGTGTTCAAGTCCCCCTAAGGCGGTCCGACCTGGTGAGACAAGTTCTGGAAGCCACAATTCCAGAACTTCACCAAAGATCTCAGTGGTCCTCTCTCTGGATAACTCCAGAGAGTGGGATCAAACATGCTTTTCCTCAAATTCGACCATCTCTCCGCAGATCACACCCGCGGATGGAGACTTATAACCCGTAGTTCCCTTCCGAGGGGATTACTCCAAGTCGCCGATGGTGTTTCTTGATCGCTCCTCAAGCAGGAGGCCTCGAGCGCAAGTGAGAATCATCAACGGAGGTCTTCGCCCTTCCTCGATCAAGGTCACTCTTCTAGAGACCGAGCTAGGGACACTCCACGAAGATCACGACCGCGCCTCATGGCAATGGCAAGGGCACCACCGGTGACTTTACGTAACCAACACTTTGATGAGCGCGAGGAAATCCTCGACATACTCGACTCCATTGAGACACTCTCAAGGATCCGATATGGAAGATCTTGAGGCTATTCGACGGAAGAAGATTGCAGCCCAGAAAAATTTGCTCGGGCGATCCAATATCAATCGGAGGAAGCTCAAGAGCTCCAAAGACATCAACGACTTGCTCGAGAACCCTACTCGAGAGCTCGCCGAGAAGCCAGTCGACCTCTTCGTCGAAGAGATCGCACAAAGGCTTCGGACCACGATGGCAAGACTAGAAGCACCTCGCCGACATCATTCAGGAAGTCGTAGTAATACGACTTCTTCAGCTACCAGTCAATCAAACATATCACCGCATAGAAATCGGTGCAACGGCGAGTCGCATCGATCTCCTACTTGGAGAAATGTCTTTCGAACGACTGATGATCAACAAGCCCCTCGGAGAGGTGATCGCTCACCATTCCTACATGGAAATATGCAGCAGCAGATGGAATACGAGGAGTATTTCCCTCGTTGGACCGAGACCTACTATAGGTCAGGTCAACCTGTTACTGGGTGTCGTCGAATACGATCATCTGGTGATATCAACCCTTCTTTCCTGCAAAGGAGGCGTCAAGAAGTTATTACCGGATGTCGGGCATTTTCGCTTAACCTCCGAGCTATTCACCGCCACCTCGCTTTCGACCAAAGGAATATGGAGAAGTTCGATGGATCCCAAAATCCCATCGAAGTTCCTTCAAATTTATACAACAAATTGTCCGAAAGCAAAGCAGAGGAGAGAGCATGTAATGGCGAATTACCTTCCAACTGTGTTCAAGGGTCCGCTCGATCATGGTTACTAAACCAACCACTCGAGTCGATCTATTCTTGGCAACACCTCTGCGACCTTCTCATGGCGAACTTCCAAAGCACCTACAATCGCTTTGGGAAGGAGGACGATTTAACGGATGAGATGTAACGACCACAAGACCTTGTGCGCTTCATCAAGCGCTTTTAGTCAGATTCATAATTCAATTCCGGAAGTTTCTGATTTATCTGTCATCAGGGCTTTCAAGCAAGGAGTCCGTAGTAGAAGGATAACAGAAGATATCGCTTTGAATCCTCTCACTACTGTCGCCGAGCTCTTTGAGATGGCTGATCGATATGCTACTGCTTCTGAGGTGGTCGAGTGGAACAACACAATCGATCGAGAAGACAATACCTCTCGAGAGCCAGGCGAAGTTGGTAAGAAGAAGGATAAGAAAGTAAAGAAGTCCAAGAACAAGGCGAAGGGTCAAAAACTCCAAGCCAGCGGTTCCAAGGAGGTCTTGGCTGTAAACGATAAAGAGCCACGAACCTCCAAGCCGCACTCCGACCGAGGCAAAGGTAAGCGCCCCGATCGGAAGAACGATAAGCCTAGGTGGTGTCCTTTCCATAAAAAGGAAGGACATGACCTTCGCAACTGCCGGGTCTTCCAACGAAAGCTCGTGGACTACTACAACGGTAAAGGACCACTTCCCACTCTCGAGCAGGTAGGGCAAACAAGTGGTCATAAGTCGTCAGATGACGATAAGGAGATGCCGTTCTAGGATCCGTAACATACCGTCGAGCACATCTACAGGGGATCATCGGCATACGAATCAAAGCGACAGCTTAAAGCTGCCGAATGTGAGGTAAACTCCATAGATCCTCCTCTTGTCAATAAATTACCGAAGTGGTCAGAAGTCATCATCTCCTTCGAGAAAGGTGACTGCCCGATTCCTTCGACTCGACCAGGTCGATATCCGATCGTGGTCGAACCCACCATCAACAATTGTCGGGTCAATCGAGTTTTAGTTGATGGTGGCAGCTCGTTAAACATCCTGTTTACGAGTACCCTGGATGAGATGCAAGTACCCAGGACTAAGGTAAGACCGGTACGATACTCTTTTCATGGGATCGTACCGGGGTCTTCAGCCAAACCTATTGGCCAAGTTTCTCTTGCTTTAACATTTCGTTCACCAAGTAATTTCAGGACAGAGAAAATCTCCTTTGATGTGGTCGATTTCGATACGGCATATAACGCCATACTCGGACGACCAACTTTGGCAAAATTCTTAATGGCTACTCATTACGAGTATCAATGTCTTAAGATACCAGGTCCCAAAGGAGTAATCACAATTCATTATGACAAGAAGATGGCGATACCGCGATCGCCGATCCTCGAGATGGTTGGTCAAATACCAACTCGAGAAGAAGTCACCTTCGACTAGCAAGTCGGCCTAAAGTCGCACCAAAGCCGAACGACCAAGTCAAAGAGGTTCCTCACGACGAGGAGCCCTCAAGACTATTCGTGATCGGGAATACTTCCGACCCCAAGTAGGAAGACGCCTCATCACCTTCCTCCGAGCTAACGCAGATGTCTTCGCGTGGCAAGCATCCGACATGCCCAAGTCCCTAGGAGGTGATCGAAAGATAGGCTAGCTTTACTACCGACAAAGTACCAGTAAAACAAAAATTACAGAGATTTGCCCCTGATCGACAAGATGCTATTAAATCAGAATTGGATAAGCTACATAAAGCAAGCTTTATAAGAGAAGTCGACCATCCAGAGTGGTTGGCTAACCCTGTAATGGTTAGGAAGTCAAACGGTAAATGGCGTATGTGCGTAGACTTCACTGATCATAATAAAGCTTGTCCAAAAGATGATTTTCCTTTACCTCGTATCGATCAGTTGGTTGATTCTACTGCAGGTTGTGAAATGCTAAGTTTTTTAGATGCATATTCTGGATACCACTAGATCAATATGTGTCTAGACGTTGAAGAAAAGACCGCATTCATTACACCATTTGGTATATTTTGCTATGTCAAAATGCCATTTTGTCTAAAAAATGCCGGCGCTTCTTTTCAACGCTTGATGCAATCGACTTTTTCATCTCAACTAGGCCGAAACCTGGAGGCCTATGTTGATGATCTAGTCGTTAAAAGCATGAAGAGACTTAATCATATCACCGACCTACAAGAAACATTCGATAACCTCAGAAAGCATCGCTTAAAACTCAATCCTGAGAAGTGTGTGTTTGGAATCTCTTCAGGAAAATTGCTTGGATTCCTAGTATCTATACGGGGAATCGAAGCAAATCCTGAAAAGATAAAGGCCATTCTCCAAATGCGCCCTCCAACCACAAAGAAAGAAGTCCAGAAACTCACAGGTTGCATGGCGGCTTTAAGTCATTTCATCCCACGACTAGGAGAAAAAGGACTACTTTTCTTTAAACTTCTAAGGAAACACAAAGGTTTTGAGTGGTCGAACGAGGCAAACGTTGCCTTGAAGGATGTCAAGAGGTATATTACGAGTGCTCCTATTTTGGTTTCTCCGAGGCCAGAAGAAACGCTCTTAATTTACCTAGCTGCTACGCCACAGGCAGTAAGCGCAATACTGGTCGTAGAACGTGAAAACGTACAACTACCGGTTTACTACATTAGTGAAGTTTTACACGGGCCTAAGGAGTGTTACCCTCAGATCCAAAAACTTCTATATGCCCTCCTCATGTCTTCGAGGAAACTGCGGCATTATTTTCAGGTGCACAAAATAGCTGTACCGTCTGAGTTTCCCTTGGGAGCGATCCTCCAGAATAGGGAAACAGCAGGACGTATGGCAAAATGGTCGGTCGAACTTGGGGAGTTCGACCTCCATTTCGTGTCCCGAACGGCCGTTAAATCCCAGATCTTGGCAGACTTTATCGCCGAATGGACAAATCTGAACTCGTTCAGATCCCAAGCACGATTCCCACGACCGATGATCGATGTACTTTGACGGTCACTTACTTTAAGTGGCTCGGGTCGGGTGGTCCCGGTATCTCCTACCGAGAGACCTTAAAGTATGCCATACAATTAAACTTTCGTGCCACTAACAACGTGGCGAAATTGAAGGTTTGCTAGGCGGCATACGAAGCTCTGGCGCGCTCGATTCGCCGACTACTCGTGAGGAGACTCTCAACTAGTCGTGAATCAAATCGAAAGAGTACCAAGGTTTCTAACCCGACAATGTCTCGGATTTTATCGAAGTGCATAAGCTAGAAAAGCATTTTTTCGGTTTTGAGGCACAATTCATCCTCGAAGGATAATTTCCGCATGAGACCCGGCTTGCTCGAATGGCTTCTTCCCGATCAGAGTACCAAAAGGAGTCTCCTTGGAACAACTCCAGAAGCCGTCCCTGGTTGAAGAACCAAAGACACCTCCTATTGAGACGGCCTCTCTAGAATACGAGGATACCTGGATGGCTCCCATCTACGAGTATCTTCAGAAGGGCTCAGACCAAGACGATCCCGAGGCGTATCGCTTATCCCGAAAAGCCAAAATGTATACTTTGGTTGAAGAAGTCCTCTATAAACGAGGTACTCAAGGGGTGCTCATGCGATGCATTCCGCAGAACGAAGGATTAACACTCCTTCACGACATACACGGTGGCATCTGTGAAAATCATGCTTCCCACAGAACGCTGGTCGGTAAGGCCTTTTGACAAGGTTTTTACTGGCCAACAACCCTGTACGATGCTAAAGAGTTGGTTAAAGTGTGTCCAATACCAGTTTCATAGCAGGCAAATACACCAACTAGCTCAAGCATTACAAACGATACCTCTGTCTTGGCCTTTTGCGACCTGGGGTCTCGATATCCTAGGACCGTTCCCCAAAGCTCCAGGAGGTTTCAAGTTGCTTTTTGTGGCTATTGATACGTTCACAAAATGGATCGAAGCCGAACCTTTAACTAGGATAACAACGGAAGCATCAAAACAGTTCATGATGAGATGCGTAATTACTCGATTTGGAGTGCCAGGTCGAATAATTACAGATAATGGTAAACAATTTTCGAGCGCAAAATTTCAGGAATTTTGCGACGAGTTGGGTACCAAGTTATGTTATGCTTCTGTTGCCCAACCCCAAAGCAATGGGGCAGTCGAACATGCGAACGGCCAAATAATGCGAGGAATTAAAACCCGAGTCTTCGACCAGCTCGTC
Organism: Phyllostachys edulis; assembly: GCA_036346405.1. Lineage (NCBI taxonomy): Eukaryota > Viridiplantae > Streptophyta > Magnoliopsida > Poales > Poaceae > Phyllostachys > Phyllostachys edulis. The sequence goes on from CM070568.1 coordinate 15,938,911, forward strand.
AAGCGCTCGGGGGCTTGGGTACAAGAATTACCCTCCGTATATGGGCGCTTAAATGCGACTACTAGTCAAGCACAGGAGAAACACCCTTTTTTCTAGTCTTTGGAGCCGAAGCCATGCTTCCTCCAGAACTAAACATATGGTCAACACGAGTCGAAACTTTCAATGACTCCAACCAGGAACAACTTCGAGCGGATGACATTAACCTACTCAAGAAAGGAGAAACCAGCCTTAATCCATTCAAATAGCCTACCAACAAGCCTGCAAGCAGACATACTACGATCGAAGGTCCAACCTCGCAGCCTTCTTTGTAGGTGATTTGGTATTGAGGCTCGCCAATCCAAGTCTAATCGAATAAACTTTCTCCCAAGTGGGAAGGTCCTTACACAAAGGATCGGGTTACCCTACCAGTGGTCAAGATGATTGGCAATGGAAGGCGGCTGTGTTCTCTTGAATTCTTGGAACATCGACCCGCCACGCAAGTTTTATGTGTAACAAACCATTCGCATAATAAAGCCTCGTGTTCTTTCTACCTCTATTGTCGATTTTTGAGTAGTGCTTTCATAATCTTTCGACTACATTCCAAACACACGCTTTTTTTTTACATCGGTCGAAGGCAAGTAACATCACCTAGTCGAAGCCTCTCCTCTCTGCACGTGGTCCTGCCCACTAGAAGGAGCTTCCTAGTGTCGACTCGTTACTCACTTTTGCTGCCAATACAAAGAGCTCGGGTTCTATTTGGTCGAAATATTCTTAAAGCCAGCTCTTTTCACCTTAGTTTATTTCTTCAGTTATTTTGAAAAATACTCTAAGCAGAGTGCACTTTCTTAGATTTATTCAACCGCCTTTGGTGTACTCGTTCCGTCTCAACTGGTCGGAGGAAGAAACACATCTAGTCGAAGTCTTTCCTCTCTGCACGTGGTCCTGCCCACTAGAAGGAACTTCCTAGCATTGTTCAGTTTCCTACTTTTGCTACCAAGATAGACTTATCGAGTCCACCAAGGAAGGACGAACGTATTTTTTAAAGTCCACTAGACGTTTGCCTAACTCAAGTTGCCGTTCTCGATTTGATTAATCTGATCGGAGATGGTAATATCACCTAGTCGAAGCCTTTCCTCTCTGCACGTGGTCCTGCCCACTAGAAGTAACTTCCTAGAGTCGATTCATTACTACTCTTTCGACCAGTGCATGACAATCGTGATAAAAAACTACGAGTTAATCAAACCTCTCTATTTTCAGAAACCCTTTTAACACTATTTACCTAGTTTATTTAAATAAACTATGTAAATAGTTGGGGGCTAGGATAAAGTTATTAATTTTACTTCAATTCTTAGTCTTTTATTCATCAATTATCTTTTGAGTTACTAACTACTCGATAAGATAATTTGCAGGAAACAAGATGGATTATATATTACATCAGCAAAAGCTTATTTTCACAGGTTTTTATTACAAACTACTCTGAAGAAGGAGATCCCAGTTGCATCTCCTCCGAGACCTTCCCGCTAACCGGTTGCATTTCTTCAATCAAACGACTCGCTTCGCCTCAAAAGGTCGAAGTCGGCGTCGATTAGTTGCATATTAAGGTCAGGGGTCATGAGCTTTAAGTTTTGCCAATACATAACTTATCGCACCTTCGACCGCCTCCTTTATCGAGTCACTTTGGTTGGCCTTCGAGTGATCACCGCTTCTTGCAAAGTCCCGACTTGTTCCCCAATAGTACTTATATGAGCACTATCGTGTCTTACGGAGGAGTTTTTCCTCACCACACAACTCACCAAGTATATTGTTCAGGAGCGTGATGTTGCCTTGAAGATTAATCTTCATCGACTTCATCTCCTGTTGGTTATGAGTCGAAGCCTCGCGGAGTTGTTTGTTCTCGACTACTTGCTCTAAAAGGGGTAAGACTAGTCAAGCAAAAATAATTCCTAGAAGAGGAAAGAACTAGTTCTCAGGTAAAGAATTCCTTACCTGCTAGTTGAGAATCTAATTTCTTGATTTCCTTATTATGGGAAGCAATGGTCTCAGCATGTCGCTCCTCCCATAATTTGATGTCTTTTACATTTTCCTTGGCAATGCGGATAGTCTCGTTAAGAATCATGGTTTTTTTCCTGATCCTTAGTTTTGAGCCTTCCCAGTTCGAGTTCAATTTCTAAAAAGAAATGAGAATCATAATAAGAAAAGAACTCGTAAAGGACTGCAGGTAAAGAATTGCTTACCTGCTCGCCGAGAACTCAGCCTTTCAACCTCTTGATCTTTATCTTTGGCGATACGAGAAATCTCGTGAACGACCAAAGTTTTATCTTTAACTTCAGTTTGGAGCTTTCTTATTTCGTCCTCTTCTTTTGAAAAGAAGTAAGAGTTAAAAAGGTAAAGATTAACAACATAAGCAGTCTTAAGTTCAGCACTTACTATTTATCTCTCCCTACAATTTTCGAGTTGCAGAGTTACCCTCCTGAAGCTTCTTCAAGAGGTCTTCTATCTCTTCCCTTAGCTTTCTCGACTCATCTTTTTCATAATCGAGTGAGTCGGCCAGAGTCTTTTCGTCACTATTTAACCTGTAAAGGTTAAAAGTAGACATGAGCACTATCTAACTAGTCGTAAGTCTTTCTACGACTAGTATCTAGTCGCGAGTTTTTCCACGACAAACCCCATAAGCACTGTATAAGTAGCCAAACCCTAAAACAACTACGAATAACAGTGACTTACCACCTCTCTGCTGCTCACGAGTTCCGCTTTTTCTGTCAGAATTTATAAGTTGTCGGTGATATTCACCAACAAGGGCAATTTGTTCCGAGCTTTACGCAAAAGAAAGACAATAAGAAGCAAGGAAGGCCACACATATAAGTATCCTAAATACTTACATTCATGGTCGCCCGAGCAAACATCGAGAAAACCATCATTTGGACTCTTCACTTATCTATCTTCGCGACTTGATCCCACCAAACCTTCTCGAGACGCTCGTTGTCAAAAGTTTCTCCGCTGGGGAATATCTTTGGGATGAGGAACTTGATCGCGAGATCTAAAAGCGAAGACCCCACGATGGAAGCAGCCCAAAGAAATCAAAGCCGAAGTTGAAGTACTCTCGCCTTCTAATTACGCGGATCGCAGCCTTCCCTTTGAAGACCGGAGATACATCTCGCAACGATTTCCTTCCCGGCACGGTGGTCGCACATCACCACCTTGGCCAAAGGCTTCTACCGCTGCCTCTGCTGTCTCCACGACCACCTCAATGGTCGTAGCAACTACCTCAGTGGTTGTAGCAACCACTTCAGAAGCCACGATTTCCTCCGCCACACGGGTATTAGATGATCCTTCGACTACTCGTATTGTCGTCTCTCCATCCGCTAGAGAAGTGGCAATGGGCTTCTCAATAGAAGCATCCTCGGGGGCTGAAGGAGTCGAGCTAAGAGTAACAAAAGGAAAGCACGTTAAATTGTGAAAAGCAAAAGGTAAATGCTATTCTTACATTTTAGTCTTTTCCACATACCTCTGCACCCTGGACCTAACCAGGAACTTAGGAGTGATCTTCCCAACGGAAGATTTCTTCGACTTCTTTTCTACGACCACGTCTGGTTGGAGTTCAAGTTGAAGAATGGGCTTGGCCACGACCACGTCTGGTCGTGGATTTTGAACAGGAGCCATCTCTCTGGTCTCCTGACTTTCCGGATGGCCGAGATTAGTCTCGACCACTCCAAGAGCAGCCTACCTCGGCCGTGAGGCTCGCTAGATCAAGATTGTCCTTCACAAAGACATAAAGTCCTTCCAGCCTCCTTTTCTAGTTGCTTAACAAAACTAGGAGAGGCGTAAGCACAAAGTTTTCTTGTCATAATAGAAGGATACCTTGGCCTTGCGGGCTTTATGCTTAAGAGGTTCGGCCGCTTCGATCTCTTTAGCTTTAGCAACCGACCTCCTTGTCTTCGATTCGGTAGTGTTCTGCAGAGATTTTGCGAAGATCCGTCGAAATAAAAGAACTTGAACCTGGCCCTCCCTTATCGGTGACTTTCACGAGTCGACGTTTCTTAGACGGAGAAGCTGGACTTTTTTCTGCTGTCATCCCTACGCCGATGGTTATTAGTTCGACCTTTTGGTCATCATGACGGTTTTCCATGCCTACTTTCTGTAAGAAAAACAGAAAGGTATTACTGACCAGTCGTAAGATTTTCTACGACTAGTATTAAGTCGTAAGTTTTTCTACGACATTTTCTTGATCGTAAGGTTTTCTATGATCATTACCTAGTCGTAAGTTTTTCTATGACATTTCCTTGATCGTAAAGTTTTCTACGATCACTACCTAGTCGTAAGTTTTTCTATGACAAACAACCGGTCGTAAGTTTTTCTACGACTCTAAAGTCCTAAGGATAAAATCAACCCCTGATTACCTTTAGGTGCTCTATCTTCTCCTCTGCGGATAAAACCACAAGGATTTGAGGAACCGCCACTCCAAGTGGCGGAGATTTCTCGCAAACAAGTTTGACCCGAACGTCAATCTCGCCAGAAAGATCTCAGGCAAGCAGATATGACATTCATTAGACCACTTTAAAGAAAGACCAAACCGAGGGCTAAATTGAAGATTCACTTACCCGCCTCATAGTCCCTAGTCGGGTCTTTTGGCCCTGTGTACCTCCACATAGGAGGCACTTGTTTCTTCAAAGGGCTAATTCGACGTGTGATGAAATCGTTCACCACATGCCATCCGGTCAATCCTCCTCTTTCAAGTCCTTGATGGCTTGAATATAGGAGCAATCCGACCGATATCCCCGAGTCGAATCCCGGAAGAATTCTTTCGGCAGACCTTCCCCGAAAGTAAGGTCACATCTTGGGTGATTTTTCAAGAAACCACCTCTTCCTCCATCCCGGCCACGAAGACCGAGTAAATATCTGAATATACTCCTTCGACTTCCCGTCATGGAGCTTCAGACCACAACTCCCAGCAATCCCAGATTGTCGAGCTATTCCATAGAAATATTGAAAGAGCTTGAGGTCCGCTGGAATTCCTAGGTATGCCTCACACAGATACACAAATACACTTAGCATAGTGATGGAATTAGGACCGAGGTTCACTAATTCCACCCCAAAGTGCTCGAGTACGAGTGTGAGAAAGGGTGAGCAGCAATCGAAGGCCACACTCACAATATGCCCGAAGACGGATTTGCCCAATCTCCCCGACGGCCAATGCTTTGTCACCGCCGCAATCCATTTCACAAGAACCTTCTCTGGAATCTTCCTGCGTCGACCAAGGCTTGAATCTTCACGCGTCCATCTCCGACTCAACCCACTCGAGTCAGTCCCGGCCATCTCTCTCAGAAATGGGAGGTTTTGGATTAAGGAAGGTCTTAGGAGAAGGCACGATTGGGTTGACGGCAGAGAAGGCAAGAACTCGATGAACAGCGGGAGCGATTTGGGGAAAGTAGAAACCCAAGTCTCACCCCCAATAAGTATTTTATAACCGTCTGCTTGGGCTGAAGGGGTGGAAATCCAAGGGTTGCCACCGTTTCGGGAACCGCTCCAACAAATAGACATATAAGAGATGGTTGCGATTCTTTAAGTTTGTCTGCCCAAGAAAATCAGGTTCGTTTTTACACCTCAAGCAAAATTACTTTCTTAGCCAAGTCTTTTTGGCCAAATGAAATATCAATCGGAAAAGTTTTACTTCCGATCACCATACTACGACTACTTCATGGTCGAAAAAGTTTTCTACGACTATCTAGTAGTCGTAAGCAATCTTATTGACCAAGTATATTTCTGGTCAAAGTAATGTACAAATCTCGAAGAGTTTTTCCTTCGACCATATTTTCACAATCTTCTCGTGGTCATAGGATCATCTACGACTCCTTAACCAAGTAAGTTATTTTCACTTGAAGCTGGGGGGCTAGATGACGAGGATCTAATAATCCTCATTTTATCTTTTATCTATAATTCTTATTATGGGTAAATATGATGTCATGTGGTCCCTAAGTATACCCCTTATACTTACAAGGGAGAAGCCTACCAGGTGGTCGTAAATTCTTCTATGAACACCCCCATAGTCGTAAGTCTTGCTATGACTACCTTATGGTCGTAAGTTCTTCTACGATCACTATCCAACAGAAGTTATTCTCGACTACTTCATAGTCGTAAGCTCTTCTACGACCGTGTCAACCATTTACTACCTTATGATCAATAAAACCTCATGACGAGTGGGTCCAATTGATTATGAATCCAAGCGATCGATATCTGTTTTTACTCTCTGAAGTAATAGCACGTAATACCCCATTATCTCTGACAAGTAACTACCAGGCGGCGTGAAGGGGTTACCACTCCGATGATTACTGCAAACATGCACCCATTACTGGATTTGATAAGGCGCCTCTTCACTAGGGGAAAACGGCTATTCCTTCACGACTATATAAAGGCAGCAGTCAGAGAGGGAAAAGGGGCTATCGGAGGAGACAACAAGCAATCAGGAAGACAGTTAGACACTATCTTCTGTAATAGCCTTAGTCTTTTCTCCCGATTGTACGAAACACACTCAATACCATACACACACAGGAGTAGGGTTGTTATTCTCTCCGGAGAAGGCCTGAACCTGCATAAAAATACCCGTGTCAATCTCTCTGCGTGATTCCATTCTAGGAGACCCCCCCCCCCGAATCAAACAATCTTTACGTAAGATCGGTTCTAAAACACCGACAAGACTCAAATCATCAAATAGAGAGAAGGAAAGCAAAGAGACACATCTTTGAGCAATCTTTCCTTGGATTGATTTGATATGGTATTGGTTTCCAGCCACTCCATCAATGGAGGACAAAGACTCAATACATGAGCACGACATCAAATCCAACTCTCTAGAACACTAACCTCCAACTATCCTTTCCTAAGGACAAAAGCAAAACTAGGGTTTACAAGTAATGAAAGGATTGAGGGGGTGCAGCCACCTCCCTCCTCTATTTATAGTGGATGCTTAGACCTTCTAGAAGATTGAACCCTAATGGGCTCCCGTTAAGGCCCACACACAAATGGGTCACATACACATGCATTTTAAAGCACCGTCTTCATCTCTTGACCTAATCCGCTTCACCTTGCGCCATCTTGCGCCGTGAGTTGGCAAAAGGTCACCAAGGTGGTATTTGGTAAAATTACCAAAATACCCTTCTCGATCTTTTGCAAAGACCGAGTCCCAATCAAGTGAAGCACCTCCCATGCTTCGCCACGTAGGTTGATCCAAAGAAATTGCCATCATGCCTGCAAGTCTCTCCTATTTGGCTCCCACCGAAACCACCATGGCACTTGTTCACCTCGCCGCTTGATCCAACTCACAGTTGCGAATCGCCTGTTCGGTCACCTTTTGTCCTTATGCGCCATGCTTGACTCCATTGACCTCACCCGGCATCTCTGATCATTCTGGACCTCAGCTCTCCAAGCTTAGTCCCGATTATCCTCGCCGTTGACCGTCATTGACCTCAAAGCAACCTGCACAACAATAGACAAAGAAATCGATTCCGGGAACAAGTTCTTCACAACTTGACCCACGTTAGTCAAAACATGCATCATGCAACACATATGCAATAAAACCCATAAACTTGACCTAACCCAAAAACAATTCTCCAAGTTAAATGAAACTTAAAACCAGAATCGATACTACCGCCAAGTAAACGCCGGTACTACCGCACCACGGTCGTACCGCTTTTCAAGGAAATCCAAAACTCCCAAAAAAACATCCTCTCTGGAAATTCCGTACCGCTTCTCAAACGGTTCAACCGTGATGCGGTACGACCGCCATCTACAAGTCGGTATTACCGCACTACGGTCGTACCGCGACTTAAACGCCGGTACAATCGATTGTCCTAACACTTGCTGAAAACATTGTTTCGACAAACCGATAACGACATTGCAAATTGTAACATCATCCTAAGATTATGAGCATATCCCCATGATATCCACAATCTCCCCCTTGATGAACACATTGGCAATTTCTCACAAATGCAAATTTTGAGGTTTACAAAGTAAAAACTCGACGTTTTCGCACAAAGGCACAACTTGGTCAAATGCAAAAGAAAGCACAGAAAATGACCAAGTTGGCTTTAGAATAGCATAGGCAAGTGAGATATGGCAAAAGAAAGCGAGAAAGCTTCAATTTTCAAAAAGAGTGAAAATCTCACTTAAGGTCTATATGAAAGAACATTTGTTCGATATGACCTTTGATCATTGTGAAGATCAAGAATTGCAATTCAAGTCCAGAAGTAGCAATAAGACCAAAAAAGTGCAAATAAGAAACCCCCCTCACTATGATCCTCAAATTTTAGAAAATCTCAAATTTTCAATTCTTCTCCAAGTAGCTCCCCCTTTTTCGTAACTCTCCTTTTTCTCCCCTTTTTCAACCATCTTCTCCCCCTTTGATAATAGAGTCATCAAGGAATCACGTCTTCCTCTCGTCCAGAGATGACAAATGCAGAATGAGGAAAAAGCATAAGGAGCATGCATGAAATGCAATGGAGTGGCTTCATTTTTTTTGTATTTTTCAATTTTTGATTACAAGAAGCTTTGGAGATTACCCAAAAGAACCAGCTAGCATTTATAATATTGCACAAACAATATATCAAGCCTAACAGCGCTAGCAAGATCATGATAAGACATATATATCAAAGCTAAGCTTGAAGGCTCAAAGTAAAGCAATGAATTTTAGCATTTTAAGCAACACTTCAAATCTAGCAAGTTCATCAACAGGGATCCTAAAATGATACTGGCCATGTCAAAATGTCAATATGAGATCAAAAAGCTAACATTGACCACATTAAGAGACAAACAGATCTTGAAATGAATCATTTTGCTCAATTTTCTCAAACGCCCATTTTTCAACAGTTTTTCATTTGCAATAAATATTGAAGTTGACTAATGGTCTAACTTAGTGAAAAGATCCTGGACTAGGAGCCATCCACAAACTCTTCCTAAGCTTCGACCAGAAGTTGATTAAAGGTATATCTTAGTGAAGAAGATCCCGGACTAGGAGCCATCCACAAACTCTTCCTAAGCTTCTACTGTATGCGACAGATCTTGAGGTTCATGTCGGTTTTGACAAGCAGTCCCCATGAGATTGTCTGTATCATCAAACTATCTCCAAGTTCATGTCTTTGACTTGCAGTCTCGTGAGAGTAGTTTGGCACAATTTAAGCATAAGACAATCTTGAAATTGATTTTTCATTTTTCATTGGCACAAGAGCAATTTTAGATTCTCAGAAGCACAAGAAGCTCAAGTAATGATCAATTTTAGATTCAAGAGCTAACAAAGTAATTTTGACAGTGCCAATGTCACAAAAGGAGTACTAATTGCGTAACTAGATAAAACATCCACAAATTGCAGTTTTTAGGTTCTAGTTGTTTTAGAGTTCTAGCTCATTCAGCAAAGACTTAGCTACATATGTGAAAGCATGATAATTCTAGCAAGTCAAAGAACTAGACATGGCATTAAGCAAGAATTGAAATACCAAAACTCTAAAGGGTAATAAGCAAAGCTTCATCAATTTTAAAAGACAAGTAGAAAAGCTTATATTACAATGCATCTTTTTGTGATTTTTCATATGAATGCAATATGATACAATGAGATGCAAGAAAAGCTCAAAAAGCCTAAAAAGATCAACAAGTTCAAAAGAAAATCAAGAAAAGATCAAATGAACAAGGAAAGATCAGAAAAGATCCAACTCGCCCTCAAACCAACCCATAGGGATAAATTACCCCTAACTTACTTCTCAAGGTGGCAAACCTTGTTGGGTCTAAAGGCTTGGTGAGGATATCGGCTAACTGAGCCTTGGACTCCACAAAATGCAGCACAATATCACCCTTCTCAACATGATCTCTAAGGAAGTGATAGCGAATGTCTATGTGCTTGGTCCTAGAATGTTGCACTGGGTTCCTAGCAATGTTAATAGCAGAAGTGTTATCACAGAAAAGAGGAACACGATCAAAAGCTAACCCAAAGTCCTTGAGAGTGGACACCATCCACAAAATCTGACTATAGCAACTAGCAGCAGCTACATATTCAGCTTCAGTAGTGGATTGTGCAACAGAAGACTGTTTCCTAGAAGACCAAGAGACAAGAGAAGTGCCTAAGAAATGACATGTGCCAGAGGTACTCTTCCTATCTAGCCGACAGCCCGCAAAATCAGAATCAGAAAACCCCCGAATGGATAGTGAAGAAGAGCAGGAATACCAAATGCCATACTGGAGAGTAGAGTGTAAATACCCTGAAGATGCGCTTAACGGCTTGGCGATGTGAAGTCCTCGGTGACACCTGAAACCTCGCGCAGAGGCAGACCGCGAAGTGGATGTCTGGTCTTGAGGCCGTCAAGTACATAAGAGAGCCGATCATGCTGCGGTACTCGCGTTGATCCACGGCTTCTCCTTTCTCATCTGGATCCAAAGCAGTCGAGGTCGCCATGAGAGTGGTGATCGGCTTGCAGTCACCCATCTCGAAGCGCTTGAGCAAATCCTTGGTGTACTTCGTCTGATGGATGAAGATCCCTTCCTTGCATTGCTTGATTTGTAGCCCCAGAAAGTAATTGAGCTTGCCCATCATACTCATCTCAAATTCTTTGGACATGGTGTCAGAAAAAGCTGGAAACAAGAGCATGAGAGGAACCACCAAAGATAATATCATCAACATAAATCTGAACAAGCAGAAAGTTATTGCCATGCCTAAGAATGAAAAGAGTCTTATCAACTTTTCCCATTTCAAAATCATTCTTAAGCAGAAAGGTCTTAAGTCTATCATACTAAGCTCTAGGGGCTTGCTTAAGACCATACAAGGCTTTGGATAGTTTAAAAATACGATCAGGGTGCTTGGAATTCCCAAAGCCAGGGGTTTGTATAACATACACTTCCTCCTCTATAAAACCATTCAAAAAGGCACTCTTAACATTCATTTGATGCAACCTAAAACCTTTAGATGCAGTAAATACAAGCAAGATGTGAATGGCTTCTAGTCTAGCAACAGGAGCGAAGGTCTCATCAAAATCTAACCCCTCAACTTGGCTAAAGCCCTGAGCTACCAACCTAGCCTTGTTTCTAACCACAGAATCATTCTCATTTTGTTTATTTTTAAACACCCAACGGGTGCCAATAACATTATGACCACTAGGAGGTTCTACAAGATTCCAAACTTTATTTCTTTCAAAATTATCTAACTCCTCATGCATGGCATTGACCCAACTAGTATCAGATAAAGCATGTGATATATCTTTGGGTTCAAAAGAAGATACAAATGCAGAGTGAGAGAAAAGACTCGGATCATGATGCTTGGAGCGAGTGACTTGCTCATAGAGATTACCAATCATCTGATTCAGAGGGTGTTGCTTCTGAATGTGCAAAGGAGCGCCTGGGGGAGATAGCGTCTCCTCGACCTCCGCAGGTACTGCTGATGAAGAAGTCGCAGCAGGAGCCTCAATTGAGGTGAAGTAGTCGAAGCGAGGTTACAAGCTTGGGCACTTGCACAGAACATCAACAACGTGGAGGAGCAAGATCAAGTTCATCCTCATCTTCTTCAACAAAAATGTTCTCTCACACCGTAAGTCACCCAAACATCTGGATCTAGCTCCAGGGCTAGTCTCATCAAAAGTGACATTGCATGTCTCCTGGACAATGTTAGTTTCAACATTAAAAACCCCAAAACCCCTCGAATGCGCAGGATAACCCAGAAATAAACCATCACCAGTCCTTGATTCAAATTTATCTAAGTTTCCTATTTTCAAAATAAAACACTTCGATCCAAAGACTCAAAAATGCGAAACAGAGGGTTTTCTGCCAAATCGAAGCTCTGTGGATATCATGGAGATATGCCCATGATCTTAGGATGATGAAACAATTGGAAATGGTGCTTTTGGTTTGAAGTTTCAAGCGTTTTTGACAAAGTTTCAGATCTATCAGGTTAGCGGCGGTCTGACCGGCTTTTGTGCTGAATGTTGATATATGTGGTGAATTGATTTTGGGATAGGTCATATCCATATTTGATAATGCATATGTGTTGCATGTTGCATGTTTTCACTAACGTAGGTCAAGTTGTGAAGAACTTGTTCCCGGATTCGTGTTTGCTTGTCTATTGCTGTGCAGGTGGCTTGCAGGTCAATGACGGTCAACGGCGAGGAGGATCGGGACTAAGCTTGGAGAGCTGAGGTCCAGAATAATCAAGGATGCCGGGTGAGGTCAACTGACTCAAGCGTGGCGCAGAATGGACAAGGATGACCGAATGGGCAGTTCGGTGTGACTGGTTGGATCAAGCGGCGCGGGAGTCATTGTAAGTGCTCAGTGGTGCCGGTGGGATCCGGACGGGAGAGACTTGACGACATGGAGCCGTTGATCAACCTACACGTGGCGAAGCAGGCGAGTGCTTCGCGTAGATGGACTCGGTCTTTTGGAGAAAGATCGAGAAGGGGTATTTTGGTAATTTCACCAAATACCGGCTTGGTGACCTTTTGACTAAGCCACAGCGCGGGTCGGCGCATGTTGAAGCGGTTTAGATCATTCGACGATGAAGACGACGCTTTGAGATGCGTGCGTGTGTGTTCCGTTGATGTTGGGCCTTAACGGAAGCCCATTAAGGATTTTAGGGTTAGAGGCTACCCTATATAAGGATTGAGATGGGACATTAGTTTTTTTTGGGCGCTTTGAGAGCCATTTGTGGCTGTGCCCTGTAGCATACTGTGGAGGAAAAGTGAGGTGCCGTTGGAGTAAAAGATAGAATATCCTGTGGCGGCAGCGCCCTGTGGTCTCCTGCAGAAACTAGGAGGGAGTGCCTACGCGCCTGGAGAGCTACCGAGAAAAAGAGAATCCCCGGCGGCCTGGTCTCGAGAGAAAAAAAATTAGAAGCTTTTAATGCCAGCGGTTTGTAGCGAATGAGTCCTTGGTTCTGTTGATTGCCTGTGCAGTACTTTCTTGATGCATCTGAATCTTGATGTGACTGGTTTTGATGTTAACTGTGCTACCATCATTTGAGTAATGCTTTGATTTTTTATTGCCCTGTGACCGGATCTGTTTGGTTTAGCTTTTTGCTTCTGTCATCAATGTGTGTGTTGGCGTTTGGATATGTTTTTCTTGGCTGCTGTGTAAGAGATTTGGGGGAGAGAGATTATCCGGTTCTGAGCGCCCCATAGAAGAGCAGCGCCTCTTGGCGGCGGCCTTTGGCTCAAGAAAATCTAGCGCCCTATGCTAGTTCCTGTGAATGACGGTGGCCTCTCCTGAGCAAAAATCGAGCGTCCCTGTAAAAATCTGAGTGGCTGGCGGCCGGCACTTTTGTCCTTGTTTGTGTCCCACCGATCGCCACCAGAGCATTTGAAGAACAGAGCCTGGCTGTGACCACTCTTCCCGCAAAATCTGTGCGGCTCTCTCTTTGCCGTAAATTGAGTCTTCTTTGTTGTTTGTGTCCGCTATGATTCCACTTGTTGATTTGTTTATCATCTTGCTGCAGCTTTTGTGTGGTCAGTTTTCAATGATCCATTTGTCGGTTCTTTGCTTTTGCTTGTACTCGGAGAAAAAATCTGTTGAAAATCGGGATCTGAACGCCGTGTGTACATGCTTTTTATCTCGTGCTACCCCGAAGAAAAAGCAGCGCCGCAGCCCGTGAGAAATCTCCGAGCCCGAGGCGGCTACGTGTGTGATCGTCAGGCCGCCCGCAAAGCCCGGAAAGAAAGGACTCGAGGCGGTGCCTCGCTCAGAAAATCGGATTCCTGCTGTCAGCTTCTTTGGCGCTTCTTGCTTTTGCATCGAATGTAGAGCGAGCTACGAAAACAAACAATTTCTTGGCTGCGTTTTATTGTTTTGTCTCCACTTCAATCTTGAGGCTACTGACTTCTCTGGTTATCTTGTCGGTTCAAGATTTTGAAGATTGTCATGGCTTGTGGTCGTGGGTCCGTAAACCACAATTCTGAAGGGCCTGCAAAGGGAGGCTTGGGAGTGCAGCGTTTTGCTTCTTGGTTATCATGGTTTGTTGCGGCACAAGCCGTGCGAGCATGTTGGAAATATGCCCTAGAGGCAATCATAGAGATGATTATATTTCATTATGTTCACAATAATTGATAATATGTTATCTTATTCCTTGAATGAATCATCAGTCATAAAGATTAACGAGTATGTGACTTGTTGGTGAAACTATTTTTAACTTATGATGATGTCGTTCTAAAAGTATCCGTGGTCGAAAGTCACTGGTCGGAACACTAGTGACTCTCGATCGAGACATGTATTGATTGATGACCATGTTTCACGGTCATGGATATAGGGATATCGAATCAATAATGTGGACACGTGTTAGAGAACATGGTGTTGATAAGACCCACCTTGAGACACTATTGAGATTGTTATGATTCTATGTGTCGTTAGTTGGTCTCAAGCAATGATGATGTATAATCCTTAGACCTGAGATCAAGATGGTTTCCTACATGTGTAATAGCACTCTTAGGGGTTGCCAAACGCTACTCAGAATCGGGTGGTTATAAAGGTAGCTTTCGGGTATGCTATGAAACATGCAGAGGATGTGACTGGTCGGATATGGATTTGCCCTCCTAACATAACAGAGAGATATCTCTCGGCCCTCAAGTGGTCGGATAAAGAAAGTGCATGGCCATGCCCATCGATGGTCAAGAGTTCGACCACATAAGGTTATCCGATACTCGACGAGAAAGCATTGAACACCCATGGATGACACAACATCTCACCCGAGTTCAACCAGATATCGTGAGGCAAAGGGAGAATACATGAGTAGGTCGTTAGTTCGACCACGAACCGGTCGGGATGGAGATACAAGCAAGTCGAGATCGGTCGAACGTAATCACAGAGTGGTCGAAACCAAGTCGTAAGGAGTTACGAGTTGGTCGTGATCGAATCTGAACCGGTCGATAGAGATAGGACACAGTCGTAAGTGATGAGGACCTCGATCGTAGATCATATTGCATTAAGGTTCGCCCCATATAATTTGTGTGTATTCGAATCGTTATGTCCTCGCTAGGAACCGCTATTTACTCGTGGCCGGAAAGGGTTTCCGAGTCACAACCGAACTACACATGAACCTAACGGGTCACACACTTAACGGTTGGAACAAACCAAGATCTAATACGATTCAATGGCGTGTTTGGATAGGATCCGCCACGAGGCACTATATAAGGAGATGCAAGAGGTCATGGGAAGTGAGAGTTGACACGAAGTTGCCCTATCAAACCCTAGCCGCCATCTTCTTGAGAGCCTCCTCGGCGATTTGGTGCTAGCACACCGCCGCATTTGTTGTTCCTTCCTCGGACGTGTGGATACCATAGAGGTGCTTCTACGTTGTTGCGCTTAAGGACGATCTGCGATCTTCGCAAGGAGCTGCAGAGGTGCTGGAGGAGACGATCAACTCACGAGGACGCTGGACGATCGACTACGACCCGAAGACATCGACGCTTCTTCGCTTGGACTAGGTCTGCCCGACACTTCTTCCGCCGCTCTGCTGGCCTAGTGGTAACGATCTGTGATCATCTTCTTGCTTGGCTTCCTGGTTTACGTGGTAGAAATTTTTGATTTGTCGCTATTGTAGCCTACCCGTATCCCAACAGAGCAGCGGCTCCTGAAGGCATTTATTTTGTGCGCAAGAACAGAGCCCAAGTGTGGTATCTCCTGGAGAAAAACGATTTAGAGTTTTTGAGACTTGTTTATTAGCTGCTACTCCTTTTTACTTGCGCTGTTACTGTTCATCTCTTTTTTCAACATGCTAGTTATCTTTTACACATCTTCCTATGCAGTTGTGATATGGTTTTAGTCTTTTGCGTTGGGGTTTGATTGGATTCAACACAGTCATCCATCAGTGCTCAGATACGATCTTCATAGCTTTTATAGCTATTGGAGTGAAAGTAGTGTTGAGTTCGATTGAGGTGAAAAATAGAGAAAGCGTCTATTCACCCCCCTCTAGTCGCCTTTCCAGTCCTACAATTGGTATCAGAGCCAAGTTTGCTCTTTTGTGATCTTTACTAATCTTTGAGCATGGCGACAAATATGAGGACTTGTGAGCGTTTCCTTGCATCTTGTCGTGGTTCTTTTACCAATGGTGTTGGACGTAACAAAATATTTGAATGCATGATAAGTCTAATGGCGATGGAGGAGGAAGTCTCCTGTGATATCTGTGGCAAATCCTTTTGTTTTGATTGTCCTAGTTTCAGGGATGAGTCACTTTTAGAGCCCGAGGAGAAGAAGCCCAGTGACGTATGCACAGCAGCTTTTGAGGATGAACATGATGGAGAGGATTTTGATGATGAGCCTTTTGATGATGATGATGACTCTTATGAGGACGATCCCCTACTCAAGCTAAGCAAGGTGAGCAAAGAAAAACTCATTGATGGCTTGATTTCATATGAATACAAATTACATGCTCTTAGGAAGAAAATGAAATTGCTAAAAAGAGAAAATGGTGATTTGTCTCATGAGCTTGCCGAATTGAAAACCTCCATGAATGCTTATGATTCATTGCATGTAGACATGGAGAACCCGAATAACTTTTTTGCATGCCTAAAAGCTGAAAATGAATTATTGAAATCAAATGCTTCTATGCCATGTGATTCTTGTATTGCCTTACATCATGAGCTTGACAATGCTAAGTTAGAAATAGGCAATCTTAGATCTATGGCTAGAAATGATTGTGATTCTTGTGTAGGCATGCTTGCTGAAATTGAGAAGCTTAAATTGATTAATTCCATGCATCTTGAGCAATTAGAAAATGCTAGGGCTGATATAATTGAAATTGAAGCTAGGCCTTGTAGCATGTGCTTAGAACATGAAAAATTGCTTAAGGATGGATTAGTCTCTTGCAAGAATTGTGCTTGTTTAGAAACTGAAATTGATGCTTTGAACTGCATGCTTAATTCGAAAGCATCATTAATTTCTTGCACATCTTGCATTTCATTGAAGAGCGAGGTTGAGTCTTTGCGCGATGATATGAGCGCCAAATCATGTGACTCTTGTATTTGCCTTCACTCCGAGATTGATGTTTTTAAGATTTCTCTTGCATCTTTGCATTCGGAGTTGGAGTCCTTTTGTGCTAAACGTGAATCACTTGATGTTGGTTTTTGTGGCATCGCTTTGGATACCTCTTCTTTGGTGAGTTCGATTCTTTCGGACTCTTTTTGTGTTGTCCAACGGATTTTAAAGGACAAATGTGCTTCTTTCTCAAATGGTACTAAATCTTCAAAAGAGAAGTACCATTGCACATTTTGTAAGAAGAATGGACACACTCTTGAGTTTTGCTTTCGCCGTTTGAAACATGAGCTGCCGAGTGCGTCGTCAGTATTTCTAGGAACACACATAGCCTTTCTCGTGGCATGTGTGGGTCTAGTGTCGACTGAGGACAAGTCATGATGCTAGTTCTTCCAGGACTTCTTCTTTGAGCCATAATGGTGCTTCGTCCTCTCGGATCGTGTCTACTAGTAGATCTTTACACCATTGCTCATTTTGTGGGAAGAATGGACATCATGTAGATTTTTGTTTCCGGCGTGCAAAACAGATGCGTCGAGCTCATGCTTCTAAGTCTCCTAGTGGGCATAGTCTTTCTCATGACATGCACAATAAAGAGCCGAGCATGAGGACTCGCTTTGTTGATGGCTTCTTTGACACCTTTTCTAGTGGTGTCGGACAGCATCGTGGACATGGTTTGCATAGTTTTAGTTTTGGTCCACGAGCTTTCCCGAGGCAGGATTTTCGCCGTTGTCCAAGAGGTGGACCCCGTTTTGTTCATCGAGGTACACACCCACAGCGAGGTTGTGTGAGTTTCTTTGATGCTTCTGTTGGTTCTCATCATGGTGGTTTCAAGCAAGGCCATCGCCGCTTTTCTAGAGTTGGACCTCGTTTTCTCATCGAGCTGTCCACTCGCGGCGTGCCTTCAAGGATGAGATTGGATCTTCTTGCATGGACCATCATTTGCATCATGCTAACTCACATAATGGTTCGATTGCCTCTAGTGGTGGTGTGTCCAAGATTTGGGTTCCCAAGCATTTGCTCTCTAACCCTTTGGGACCCAAGACTCGGACACCTTGCCTTTCTCATGTGTAGGTACCAAGAACGCGGGTTGGAGAACATGGACTTAAGAGGTTCTGGTCTTTTGCTTCATCACATGATCGGGACACTTGATGGTTCTCCACCTCAACAATGGCCTCCAAGAGGCATGTGCGTTCATGATTGGTGCTTTCACATGTTTGGTGAGCTATCTTATACCTTCATGCATTTTCTTTCGTGATTATTCATACTTGGCATGTTGTGCTTGTCTTTGTGCTCACCTGTATCATATTGGCATGTGTTACTCTTGTGATATCTTTTATCATGCCTTTACCTTGCTTATATATCCATGTATCATATTATTGTTCTTTATTTCCATGGGTGTATGAGCTTGAGTTTATCATCATGAGCTTGTGCTGTTTTGTACATGATTTATCTTGCTCGTGTTGATGTTTGTCTTATGTATCCACTTGTTCACTTGATATCCATGTTAGCATACATTATTCATGATTTGTTCTAAAATGCTTTATGCTTACATGGTTATTGTGCTTTACTGTTAATTGTGGATGCATGAGTCTTGCCATAGCTTTCACTAGCATGCTTTGCTTTTGACTGTATATATGATGGGTGATATGCTATATGCTTGTTTGCTTGCTCCTATGCCTTGTTGTGGATTAAGGATAGTTTGAGCTTTATCATATCTTGGATAGCATGTGCTGAAATTGTCTTGTCTATCTCCATGCTCATGTCTTAAACTTATTGATTATATGCTTTTATGAGCTTTGGATCATTTGCTGCTATCCTTGCTAGTCATGGGTCTTGGTACTGTTTCCCTAGATATTGTTTCACTAACCCAGTACCAAGGCATAGACTTTTTCTGTCTCTTTGGTGTAGTCTTTCAACTGAGAAGAAGAACATATGGTCCAACAAGTGTTATCACCTCAAACTGTTGGTTCTTCTTCATTTGTGCCTTCAATGATGACTATCACTTCTCGGAGACGAAGGAATTTGAGATGAGGATGATGGGTGAGCGCAACTACCTTCTGAAGCTTCAAGGATTGGATCTTCATCTATCATGACTTCATCTCACTGCCAAGCAGTGCGACTCAGGTTCGAGCTTCTATACCTTACTTTTATGTATGGTATCCCTAGTCTACCTTGCATTGCATCTTGTTCGTGTCAGGTGTTGGGTTTGTTGGATTCAGGGTAGATAGGAGGCTCTGTTCTAGCACGTGTCCCTTCTAGGCACTCTTCTTATCCCATGATTTGCTAGGATGCATTCTTCTCATAGCCTAGGTCGAGCTTGTCTCCCAATCACTAGTGTTAGCAGGTTTTTGAGTTGCCTGTAAGCTTTTTAGTGTTGGTGTTTCGCTCCCTAGCTTTTCGAGTTGCTTTTCCTAGAGATTGTGTGGCATTTGAGGTCTTTGTGCTAGCTTTTTTTTGTGGAGTTCTTGGCACTATTGGCAGATCTCCCCTCAAAGCTTTTTGACCCAACAAGGTTTGCCACCTTGAGATGCGAGTAAGGGATAATTTATCCCTATGGGTTGGTTTGAGGGGGAGTTGGTTCTTTTCTGAACCTTTCTTGTTCATCTGAACTTTCCTTGTTCATGTGAACTTTTGTGTGGATCTTTTCTGATACCTTCTTCTAGTGGTATCTTCTTTGGATCTTTTTGATCCTTGTGATCTTTTTAGGCTTTTTAGGCTTTTATGTCTTTTGTGCATCTCATTGTTTCATATTGCATACATGTGAAAAATCCAAAAAAGATGCATTGTAATATAAGCTTTACCGCTTCTTTCTTTTAATTAATGAGGCTTTGCTTATTACCCTATTGAGCTTTAGTATTTCAATTCTTGCTCAAGATCGTGTCTAGTTCTTTGACTTGCTAGAATTATCGTGCTTTCACATGTGCAGCAATGCCTTTGCTAAATGAGCTAGAACTTTTGAAATAACTTGAACTGAAAATTGCAATTTGTGGATCTTTTAGCTAGTTGCACAATTAGTGATCCTTTTGTGACATTGGCCCTGTCAAAATTGATTTGTTAGCTCTGGAATCTAGTATTGAACATCTTTGAGCTTTCAGTTCATTAAAGAATCTAAAACAGCCCTTGTGCAAAATGAAAAATGATCTCTTTTGTGCGAAAAAACTGATCTCACCAACTTTTTCTCATGAGACTGCTTGCCATTGTACTAGGCATGAACTCAGGGGGAGTTTTGGATGACCTAGACCACTCTTTTAAGCTTTTGTTGCTTGGGATGGTCGCAGTGAGGCTTGAGATCTAGCACATGGCTAAAAATGTAAATTGTCAAATTGGTTGAAGCTTAGGAAGAGGTTGTGGATGGCTCCTAGTCCAGGAGCTTCTTTACTAAGATAGACCTTTAATCAACTTGAGTATTCATTGCAAATGAAAAACAATTAAAAATTGGGCTTTTGAGGCATTTTGAGCTAAATGATTCAATTCAGGACTTTTTGTCTCTTAGATGGTCTTTGCTAGTTCCTGTGAATGGCGGTGGCCTCTCCTGAGCAAAAATCGAGCGTCCCTGTAAAAATCTGAGTGGCTGGCGGCCGGCACTTTTGTCCTTGTTTGTGTCCCACCTGATCGCCAGCCTGTAGCATTTGAAGAACAAGAGCCTGGCTGCGACCACTCTTCCTGCAAAATCCTGTGCCTAGCTCTCTGCTGCCAGAAATTGGAGTGCTGCTGTTGCTGTGTGTCTGCTTGCGGATTCCACTTGTTGATTTGTTTATCATCTTGCTGCAGTTTTTGTGTGGCTGTCTTCAATGATCCATTTGTGCGACTGCTGCTTTTGCTTGTACTCCTGGAGAAAAAAATCTGGTTGAAAATCAGGATCTGAACGCCGGTGTGTACATGCTTTTTATCTCTGTGCTACCCCGGAAGAAAAAAAGCAGCGCCCGCAGCTCCGGTAGAAATCTCCGAGCCCGAGGCGGCGCTTGTGTGTGATCGCCTGTGCTGCCCGCAAAGCCTGGAAAGAAAGGACCCTGAGGCGGTGCCCTCGCCTGTAAAATCAGGATTCCCTGTTGCTGCTGGCAGTTTACTGTTTTGCATCGAATGTAGAGCAAAGCTACAGAAAACAAACAATTTCTTGGCTGCGTTTTATTGTTTTGTCTCCACTTCAATCTTGAGGCTACAGCTCTGTGTTATCTTGTCGGTTCAGTATTTTGAAGATTGCTGCGGCTTGTGGCTGTGGTCTGTAAACCACAATTCTCAAGGGCCGGCAAAGGGAGGCTTGGGAGTGCAGCGTTTTGCTTCTTGGTTATCATGGTTTGTTGCGGCACAAGCCGTGCGAGCAACGGCTCCTGAAGGCATTTATTTTGTGCGCACGAACAGAGCCCAAGTGTGGTATCTCCTGGAGAAAAACGATTTAGAGTTTTTGAGACTTGTTTATTAGCTGCTACTCCTTTTTACTTGCGCTGTTACTGTTCATCTCTTTTTTCAACATGCTAGTTATCTTTTACACATCTTCCTATGCAGTTGTGATATGGTTTTAGTCTTTTGCGTTGGGGTTTGATTGGATTCAACATAGGTCATCCGCTGTGCCTGTATACAGATCTTCATAGCTATTATAGCTATTGGAGTGAAAGTAGTGTTGAGTTCGATTGAGGTGAAAAATAGAGAAAGTGTCTATTCACCCCCCCCCCTCTAGTCGCCTTTCCGGTCCTACAAGCTCCTAAGAAGTCTTGCCCAAAGACGATCTCAAAAAGACACGGTTTGAAATATGGCAAGCTGTAGCAATAGCTTCGGCCCAAAACCTCCTCGGTGTGCTATACTCATCTAGCATCATCCTAGCCATCTCGACTAGGGTCCTGTTCTTCCTTTCCACAACGCCATTTTGTTGAGGGACGTGTGGAGAAGAGAACTGATGCTCAATACCGTGCTCAGCACAAAAAAAGGCAAAAGAAGCATTCTTGAACTCCGTGCCATTGTCACTGCGGATCGCTCTCAAGGCACTAGAAAGTTCAGAAGCCAAACGAAGAACAAGGTCATGATAATGATCAAAAGCCTCATCCTTCGAAGCAAGAAAGAACACCCAAGAGTATCTCGAAAAATCATCGACTATGACAAGAATGTACCATATCCATATGAAGCAACTGTCCGGGTCCGTCAGTCATGACCATAGTCAATGAAGGGTGTGAGGCGGTAACTTGCTTGCCATGCCTACAGGGCGCACATACATCATCCTTGACAGCTTTGAGTTTAGGCAAACCTCTCATGAGATCAAGGCTGCTAACTCGCGTCAGATGATCCAAACCAATGTGCCCCAAACGTCGGTGCCAAAGCCAGCTATCAGAAGAAAATGCAATTAAACATTTGAGAGATCCAGCAAGAGATTCAGAAAAATCAGCTCCAAAAATTCTACCAACTCTAGAAATCCCAAAAACAAGCTCACTGGCATAATCAAGTACACGACAGGCATTTTTCTTAAGACGAGTTTTGTAGCCATCATCAAGAAGCTGTGAAATAGAAAGCAAGTTGTACCTTAGCTTGTCCACAAGAGTGACGTCCTTGAGAATGAACTTGTCGTTCACCCTAATCGATCCAGTTCCTTCAATCCGCCCTTGTGTATCATCTCCGAAGGTGATGAAGTCATCACCCTTCGACCGCGTGAAGGAAGTGAACCATCTTGAGTCTCCGGTCATGTGGTGTGAACAGCTAGAGTCGACGAACCACATGTTCTTCCTCCTT
This sequence comes from Phyllostachys edulis, assembly GCA_036346405.1. Lineage (NCBI taxonomy): Eukaryota > Viridiplantae > Streptophyta > Magnoliopsida > Poales > Poaceae > Phyllostachys > Phyllostachys edulis. The sequence continues at coordinate 15,961,582 of CM070568.1, forward strand.
CCGCGGCGATCCTGAAAAATCAAGGCACAAAAGAACGATGTGTCTCAATACTAGGGTTAGTTAAAAGCGACTTGGGAACCTAGTACTGAGACACACGTCTGCGAATAGTATGCAAAGCAGAAGTGCTATCCTTGATTTTATTAGGAGTTCTATTATGAGCAATGATTACTTTAACATGAGAAGCATCCTGTCAAGGAACATGATGAGCATGTGAAATAAATCCTAGTCCAGGTTTCTTATTTTCTAAGTGACCATGTCTCATAAAAGCTCTAGGTTGATGAGATGAAATTCTAGCAATATTTCTCCTAGCAATTTTCAACCTACGCCAACAGAACTCTACCAAATGTCCACTCTTCTTGCAATAGGTGCAATGGTATTTGGTACCACTGGGAGAAGCACATTTTGCCTCAAAAGAAGGTTAGACAAACCCTGCAGATTTAAAAACAATTTTTGCAGGTTGGGTTTTGAATTCAACTAAGCCATTTTCCAAGACCTAAATGACATTAGACTTGGATGTGTCCTAGGCAGAGTTGTATCCTAAACTTTGCTTCTTATAAGGAGTTTTAGATGTGTCCAGAATCATGTTTAGCTGTTTCTTACCTTTAGAGAATTTCTCTAATGTGTCCTTAAGGTAAGCATTTTCTTTTCCAAAGTTAACACATGATTCACAAGTCTTGGCCTTAATGGCTCTTGCATGTTTCTCCTTAAGATGAGCAACTTCAAGCTTATAGGCTGTACATGAGGTACAAGGTGTGGACTCAATTGTGTCCTTAAGCTTGGTATATTTAGCTCTAACTGCTTCTAAAATGTCCTTAACTTCATGTTCACGTTCTATGCAGAAAGAGCAAAAGCTAGATTTAACATTACCAGAAGCATCCAACTTGCTAGACTCTATGCATTTTTCACAGGGAGCAGATTTAACATCAATTAGCTCAGTCCTAGCATTTTCAAGTTGATGCAAAGCAATATCATGAGCAGATTGAAGTTTAGCAAATTCAGAGTGTAAAGCATGGCAAGAGGAACATTCATCAGATTCAGGAGTCTTAGCATTTGTAAGTTCTAAAGTCAAACTATCTACTTGTGACTCTAAGTCCTTATTCCTAGCCATGGTAAACTCTAAGGCCTTATCCTGACTCATGAGTTGCTCAAACATGTCATCGCATCTAGCAGAAAGAACATCATAGGAGGGATGTACCTCATCATTGTCATTGATGTCGACGATGTCGGCCATGAAGCACATGCCGGTGAAGTCCTTGGCCTTCCCTTTCTTGTCTTGAGGGAGCTCTCCTCCTTGTCCTCCTCGCTCCCGGAGTCCACATCGCTCATGGATTGCTCTCCAAAAGCGGCAAGGACCCGGTGAGCGGCCTTCATGAGCATAGCAGCATTGTATTTGGGCTTGTTCCCTTGAGGCTTCTTCCAAGCTGGCTTTTCCTCCTTGTGGTTGCTCTTACCTTTCAGCTTGAGGCAGTTTGCCCGGATATGATATAGCTCTCCACACTCATAGCACGTCACAGGGTCACCTCTCTTCTTGTTTCTAACATTGTTATATGCCTGTGTGACTTTCTTGACTAAAAGAGCTAAATCAGCCTCAGGAAGACTCTCAAACTCTTCTCCTTGAACAGCAGATAAACAAGCAAGAGAAAAACCAAAAGAAGACTCAGAAGAACCATCAGGAGTCCCTTTGTGAGGATCAGCCACCAAAACCATGTTATCCTTCTTAAGAAGGCTACCTCTCTTGATCTCATGAGTTTTGAGCTTGCTATAAAGTAGCTCCAAAGTGAGAGTAGAGAGATCGATGTTCTCCTCAATGGTAGTAGCCTTGATCTCCCACTCCTTGGTGTTGATTGCAGCCAATAGGTGAGTGGCATTCTCAGATTGAGAGTACTCAATGTCAACAGCTTTCATCTGATTGATCACCTTGTTAAAGTGAGTAAAAACGTCATCGATGCTCTCACCAGGACGCATCTCGAATTTGTTATACTCTCGCTGTAGACCGTCTGGCGCACTTGCTTGATCTGGGACGATCCCTCATGGTAAGTTTCAAGGGTGTGCCAAATCTCATGTGCGGTCTCAAGGTTGCAAATCCTATCGTACTCCTGTCTACCAAGCCCAGCATATAGAATGTTCTTTGCCTTGTTGTTGTTAGCCAAGAGGGCTGTTAAAGCCGGCGAAGCAACTTCGGGCAAAAAAACGAGCGGGGCTCGAACAACCTCTCATATAGCTTGTCCTTCGCTCTCAAGGAAGACTCGCATGCGATTCTTCCAATAGGCATAGTCGAGCCCATCGAAGACATGCGTCTTGGTCGAGTACTCATCCATCGCCAAGTTCAGTGACTGGTTAAGATCAAGATTGAACTAACCGGGCTCTGATACCACTTGTTGGACCGAAAAGACGACTAGAGGGGGGAGGTGAATAGGAGCACTATCTATTTTTTTCGCTTTGATCGGATTCAAACATGATATTGACTCCAATAGCTATGAGAACTATGAAGATCAATATATATGAGCGTAGCAGAAGACTTGTACCGAATCCCCTTCAAACCCCCAAAAGAAATAACAAAAAACACAAAAAATAGCATGATGAACAGTACCGGTGGTACCAGATGAACAGTGCTGGTTGTACCAAAATTCGGTTGTACCGGATAAATAGTGTTGGTTCAACCGCAATGAATAGTAAAAACAGGCAAATGAATAGTAAACAGCCTGAAAACGAAATAAAAAATTGACGTAACTTTTGATCCGTAACTCCAAACTTCACGAAACTTGAAACACACCTTCCTAAGGATGTCAGGAACCTATTCCATGCAACGATCGTGAAGATCCTTGCCAAAGTTCTGACCTTTTTCCATTTGAACGAAGGTTACTCCAAAAATCGAGTCAAAACCAAAATATGATCCAAACACTTGCTCATGGGTGATTGTTGATCAAGATGATCCTAGATGTATTCCCACATGTCACAGGCTCACAGCAAGCTAGATCAAGAGAAGAAACCGAGAGAAAACTCATGAATCAAAGAAAGACTCAAAATCATCAAATAGAGAGAAGGAAAGCAAAGAGACATATCTTTGAGCAATCTTTCCTTGGATTTATTTGATATGGTATTGGTTTACAGCCACTCCATCAATAGAGGACAAAGACTCAATACATGAGCATGAAATCAAATCCAACTCTCTAGAACCCTAACCTCCAACTATCCTTCCCTAAGCACAAAAGCAAAACTAGGGTTTACAAGTAATGAAAGGGTTGAGGGGGTGAAGCCACCTCCCTCCTCTATTTATAGTGGAGGCTTAGACCTTCTAGAAGATTGAACCCTAATGGGCTCCCGTTAAGGCCCACACACAAACGGGTCACATACGCACGTATTTTAAAGCGCTGTCTTCATCTCTTGATCTAATCCGCTTCACCTTGCGCCATCTTGCGCCGTGAGTTGGCAAAAGGTCACCAAGGCGGTATTTGGTAAAATTACCAAAATACCCCTTCTCGATCTTTTTGCAATGACCGAGTCCCAACTGCGTGAAGCACCTCCCATGCTTCGCCACGTGTAGGTTGATCCAGCGGCTCTCATCATGTCAGCAAGTCTCTCCCATCCGGCTCCCACCGAAACCACCATGGCACTTGCACCGACCCCCGTGCCGCTTGATCCAACCCGTCACACCGAACTACCCATTCGGTCACCTTTATCCCTTATACGCCATGCTTGACTCCATTGACCTCACCCGGCATCTCCGATCATTCTGGACCTCAGCTCTCCAAGCTTGGTCCCGATCATCCTCGCCGTTGACCGTCATTGACCTCAAAGCAACCTACACAATAATAAACAAAGAAATCGATTTTGGGAATAAGTTCTTCACAACTTGACCCACGTTAATCAAAACATGCATCATGCAACACATATGCAATGAAACCCATGAACTTGACCTAACCCAAAAACAATTCTCCAAGTTAAATGAAACTTAGAACCAAAATTGGTACTACCGCCAAGTAAAGGCCGGTGCTACCACACCGCGGTTGTACCGCGCATATACCTGCGGTCGTACCACTTTTCAATGAAATCCAAAACTCCCCAAAAACATCCTCTTTGGAAATTCCATACCGCTTCTCAAACAGTTCAACCATGATGCGGTAAGACCGCCATCTACAAGCCGGTATTACTGCACTGCGGTCGTATCGCGACTTAAACGCCGGCACAACCGATTGTCCTGACACTTGCTGAAAACGCTGTTTCGACAAACCGATAACGACATTGCCAATTGTAACATCATCCTAAGATCAAGAGCATATCCCCATGATATCCACAACATATTATAAACATAAGCAAATTTTGTTATAGTTAGCATAACCATAATTATCTACATAAACAAATTTTGTTGTAGTTAGCACAACTATAATTATCTTCCATAATCATATCTATCGCCACCATCTAGATAACTTCTATCACTAACGCCTTCGTAATCCCAGTCATACTCATCCAGCTTCGATTCGGCGCGCCAACGCGCGTGAGGGTTTCTAGTTTAAATTACAGAATGGTTGGTCATTAGCCGTTCGAAAATTGATTGGATTTTTTTACTCTTTGCGGTCACAAAAGAACGACGTTTTGGGCGTATTTGCAAACAAACTTTCTAATATTTAGATTTCAATATTTAGATTGAACACATGAAAATAATATGTACAGATTTATCTTGTTTTTTCTTCATAAAAGTATAATTATATTAGGTTTTATAAATATAGTATCGTAGAAATTAGGGATCAAAGTTGACGGGAAGGAGAACCATTCGTGATTTCTCCCACTCGCTTCTATAGTATGTAACACCCCGGTCCAACATTTAGACAGAATGTCACCTAACTACTCTACTTACCAATTTAGACCTTAATTAAACAATAATTCTAGCACACAAGCATGTAACAAATACCCGTTCATGGGTCATAAGAGAATTAAATAAGACAATATTAAATGCATAGGATAAAAGTTCATAACTTGGTCACACGCACCAAGAACGCACGAGATACACATACTCGTGAAACGCCGAGACCATGCCCCCGGTACAAAGGATGGCAGCAATTAATAATGTGCATTTAATAAATCGAACAAATATTAAATCAACCGAGATACCAAGTATCAACCAATAATAGCTAAGTCTAATAGAAAATAACTCCCGAAGGGAATAACCATCACACTAGGTTTTATTAAAACAAACTAATTGATAATGTTCGTGTGATTGTTGCATGTGATGCTCTGTCCCATGCATGTCACCATCAACGATCACCTAAAAGCAACAACAATGTAAGAGTGAGTCTACGACTCAGTAAGTACATAATAAAACAATAAGCATACAGTTCATTGTTCAACGTAATCAATATCATAGTCATTATCATTCTTTACTCAACAGTCATATCATCTCATGTATGCAATGCTATATTATGCTTATGCTCATATCCAACTCAATCAGCTGATACCGGTATAGTGGAGTGAATCACCCGTCGATGAACTACTCTATCCTTCACTCCTGTGAAGTCTCCCCCAAGTAGGTTTTTTTCTAGAGCACTCCAGACTAGTCATGTAACTTTCTCACCGACTTCCCCAGAATAGTTACATGGCTTTCTGTTAGACCCCGGGCTTTGAATACCCGAAACCCTCGTGTGTGTGTACCGTACTAGTCCTATGATTAGTGGCTAGTACACACATCCACAACATTGGCTTTCACATCCATACACAATCACATACAACATGAAAACAAATATGATATATCAACTTAAGCGATTACATTATTTACATTACAAAGGCCGATCGGCCGAATAGAAGATCAAATATCAAAAGTAGCAACGAAAACATAGTAATTTAAATGCAAAGGTCCAGTGGTATGCCCATCCAAACCCTCAGGCAACCAACAAGGACAAGACCCTAGAAAGATCTGTCCCCGTACCGGGAGCGAAGAAGGTGTCGTCCGGAATCTGCTTCCTCATCCTCTGAACAATAATTTAAGCAAGATTGAGTACAATGCGTACTCAGCAAGACTTGTAGTGTATCGCAAAATTAATATAAATGCATGGCTGACAAGAGATGAGGCTCTATGCTACAAGTTATTTTCAGCATTAAGCAAATTTTATTTGCAATATTAATAATGATGCGTGTGCTAACGCGCAATAGGGTTCTACCATGTTACGGATGATGCCTTTATACACTAAAAATATTCTTTTAAATGAGGGTATTTGTGCGTGGATGGCAGCTCAAGATCAGCCTCATGAAAATCTTATATTCCTTGAGGAGGTTCTACCATGTGGAAACGCTCTTTAATGGAACTTTCGTTTTAGCTGGTCGTGACCAAGAAACCACTGGCTTTGCTTGGTGGGCTGGGAATGCGAGACTTATCAATTTGTCTTGTAAACTACTTGGAGCTCACGTAGCCCATGCCAGATTAATCGAATTCTGGGCGGGAGCAATGAACCTATTTGAGGTGGCCCATTGCGTACCAGAAAAGCCCATGTACGAACAAGGGTTAATTTTACTTCCGCACTTAGCTACTCTAGGTTGGGGAGTAGGGCTGGGGAAGAAGTTCTAGATACTTTTCTATACTTTGTATTTGGAGTACTTCACCTAATTTCCTCCGTAGTCTTAGGCTTCGGCGGCATTTATCACGCGCTTCTGGATTCCTTGATAGTTGGCATAAATTCGTAAGCCGGCTCGGCTGATATGCTTTAAAAAGGTTCTAGTTCTATATATATTCCTTTTCTAGTCTTTCTCTTTTGATGTTGCAAAGTTCAAACCAAGAAATATCTGTTACTTTCCTGATGTTTCAAAACACTTTGAATAAAACCCTCTCGTAGAAGTATTTTAACAATGTTTTCGGTAATATTTGTAGATACTAATCGAACTGTTCCTTTTTTATTCATGTCCGCGTTTCTTATAGAGGTTAGTAAATCAGCAATAGTGTCCTTGCCCATAAGACTCTAATTCTAGGTTCCTCCTAATTTTTCTATAATCAACATGTTTTTTTTTTACTTTTGGATTTTAAAGCATATATGTGAGACATTGTCGTAGGGGCGGTCCACCGGCCCCACGGCATAGGCAAGGCACTAAGGGGTCCCCGAAGGACCCGACGGTGCTTTGGGGAGGCTCCGAAGGCGATCTTGGAGGTGCCCTCCGGAGGGGTCCCTGAGGTCCCCGAAGACGCTCAAAGGCAATCCGGGCGACCTTCGAGGGCCCCGAGGGCTCGGCGTTCGGCGTTCGAAGGGCCCCTGAGGACCCGGCGGTTCCAAAGGTGTCCTTCGAGGGGGCCCCGCAGGCCTCCCAAAGGAGGGCCCCCGGAGGGGTCTCGCAACCATCAGCAAGGGTGCAATAAAGGTGGGCCGGGCTCACCACCCGGGTGGACCAGGTCCAGGAGAGTCTACCATGCACCGAAGGCTATGCGTAGGTTAGGAGAAACCCCTGCTACCCCTATGGTAGTTGTACCTTTGTAGGGGTGTGTACATAATTTCATGTACCCGGTTGGATAGGCTATAAATAGCCTCCTTCCCCCATCATGTAAAGGGAGAACAAAAAAAAATCTGGCAATCAATACAAACACACTCTTAGCCGGAACCCCTTTTTTGGGACCCTTTGGCCCCTCGTTCCGAAGCTAGAGGTCCCCCTTGTTTACTGTTTGGTCTTTTTACTACGACAGTTGGCGCCGTCCGTGGGGTTCGACAGGAAAGTCACAGATACAAAGCATCAGATGCCCCCCCCGAAGGGCCGCATTCAAGGTTTCGGCGGCCGAAGCAGCGGAAGTGGCCGCGGCCCCCAACACCCCGAGGGCCAAGCAGAGTAAGGCGTCCACAGCGGCAGCAGTTGCCGCACGGGCCGCAGAAGAAGAAGCAAACAATTCCACCCACAGTGGCATTGTCGGGGGTGACACCCCGCTCGCCAGAGCATCCCTTCCCAATCACCAAACTTTGGGCACGCCCCCGGGAACCATAGGGGTAACCCAGGGGTCCTACAAGGCCCTCCAACGTGAGCTGGCTGACCTCCATCGGGAGATGCTCAGCCTGTGACAGCCCTCCAGAGGCAGCCTCGCAATACCAGCACCGCCATCGGATCCTTCGGCGGTAGTAGCCAACCCGCAACCAGCGCCCTTGCTCTGGGGAGACACCAATTCCCCATTGAGCGTGGGGCTCGAAGCAGCGCGCTGGCCAAAAGATTTCAAAATGCAAGATTTCACACCCTTCGAAGGCTGCACCAACCCCGCGGAGTTCCTCCGGGTCTACGAAACAACAATAGAGGCCCCGGGGGGGGGGACGATACGATGAATGCCAAGAGCATCTCGGGTTGCCCTCACGTGGTTTTTCACCATCCCCCGGTCTGTCTACTCATGGGAACAGCTGCGGGACCTGATACGCAACAATTTCCAGGGGAACTACATCGAGCCAAAGGACGCGGGGCACTTGTTTGTAATCAAGCAGGTCCCAGGCGAATCCCTCCACAGTTTCTTTAAGAAATTCACAGAGGTCAAGTGCCAGGTCAAGGGTGTCAATGAGACGACAATCATCAGCGCAATGACGACACGGCCGTAAAAGGCCCGCTTCTCGGAAAAGGCCGCCCGCAAGCCCGTCTCCACCATTGCAGAACTCTTCGACAAGATAGAAGAGTACGCCCGAGCAGAGGAATATAGCAACTGAAGAGCGGAAGGGGCAGTCACCACTACACCCGCGAAGCCACCAAGCGGGCTGGAACAGGCCACACCCCTCGCCGCGGCGACCCCCGCCGTAGCAACCAACCCCAAGTCGTGCAACTTCCACGAAAAAAGCCGCGGTGTTTACCATATAGACGTAGGCTAGAATCCCGGCGAAGTGTGGCGGCAAGCGGAAGCGCGGCATGCGCGAGCCGGACGCCATGGTGGACGCTAGCCAGAGACCCGCAATGGCGCAGAAGGTGTTACATCGTACTATGACCTCCACGGTGAATGCTCGCACACAACCGCGGACTACCGCACTATCGCGGCCATGCACGACTACATGAATCGCCGCCAGCAACCAGCCGAGCGCGAAGACACTAGGGGTGCTGGCAACCAACTGCCCGCCCCACCACACAGGCCACGCATCGAGGGAGGCCACGGCGAACCACGTCAATAGATCATAAGTATGATCATGGGCGGATCTTCGCTCAGCTTAACATATAAGAGGCAGCGGTGCGCCTATGCCTGGGCAAATCCACCACGTTGCGGCGTGGCCTGCATGTGGGCCGCCCCGGTATGCCGAGGTACCTATCACCTTCGGCCCCGAGGATGCCATGGGCATCCACTTCCCCCACCAAGACCCCCTCGTCATCTCCACCACCATTGCGGATTTCGAGGTTAGGCGCATCCCTGTGGGTGGTGGAAGCTCCACGGACCTCCTATTTGTGGACGCCTTCGACAAGATGATGATCCCAAGAGACCGCCTATCACCCCTAGGCATACCCCTCGTAGGCTTCGGGGGAAGACCGGTGATGGCCTTGGGTCAGATCAACCTGGCTGTTACATTCAGCGATGGCTCCGCTTCCTGTACAGAAACCGTCACCTTCGATGTGGTTCACATGCCATACCAGTACAACGCCATCCTGGGCTGAGCCACGTTAAATGCCTTCAGCGCAGTCACCCATCACAACTATATATGCATGAAGATCCCCGCACCGGAGGGCGTCATCACCGTGCGGGGCAACTAGGATCTGGCTCGGCAGACCGAGCTAGGGGCTGATCCTCTCAATTGACATGTTCAATGTAACATCCCAAATGTATAATCAGGGTTATTCAAGTATAATTATATGTGTAGAAATTAAAACTTTTTCTCACAACTTGAAAACCCTTACAATCTCATGTAATTCTTGTCCAAGAGTTGTGTAAACCAAGAACACAAAGCTCTTGTTGACCAAAAGTCAAATTCATTTTCCAATTCTCTCAAATCTTGTGCCAAACAATTGGAAAGTATCTTCCTTGGTCCTAAAACTGAGGTGGGACCCTCTGAAAAATATCACAAGTTGTAAAACTAGTTTGATAATTTTGGAGGTAAAATGAATCATTGAACAACCTTAATGAAATTCCTGAGAAAAATGCATTGCATAATAACCTCTGGAAAATTTATGTAAGGTTAATCATGTTGTCAGCTAGCTCCAGTTAAAATCTTATGAATTTTGGAGTTCATTTGCTATCTCAAACAATTTTGCCAAGTCTTAGTCATTTAGAAAATTAAATTTAAAAGCAGACCTTGTTCCTTGGCCGAGCCAGACTCAAACTGGTCCAAATTCTAACCCCACCTGACCTCCCTCACCATTAAACTAAGCAAGTCCACATCCCACCTCACGTGAGGTCACAGCCATTGGATCAAAAATCCATGGTCACGACCTCCTCCTCCCAATCTAACTGTCCGACCTCCTTTGCACTCACTTGAGGTCGTGGTCGTTGGATTTACATCCAAAGGCCACGACCTCCTCTCGAAAACATCACAACAAGGTCCTCCCGCCTTGTTGAGGTCATAGCCCTTGGATCCAAATCGGAGGGCTAAGACCTCCTTTCGCTTTGTGCGTGTCGAGACCTCCCATCAGTCAAGGTGCCCTTGGATTTTAATCCAAAGGCCAGACCTCCCCTCATGTCTTTTCGATCGCGTGCAGTTAAGTCCTCACCGGAGGTCCGCGCCTGCTGGAGGGAGATCAACGCCTTGGACCTCTGTCCCATTTCCCACGTCGTTTAGCGATTAATGAAATCGGAGGGCCACGACCTCCCCATCCTTGATCGTGTGGTGGGACCTCCACCCACCACTTAAAACGTAACGGTTCAAAACTCTCATCCGATGGCGGGACCTCTCCTGTGTCTTATCCAACGGCCACTAAGACCTCCCTGTTCTTCTCCTTCCTCTGGCGGCGGGCAAGCTCGGCGATGCATTTATTGCGTGTCCGCACATGAGGTACACTTCATGACTCTTGCTTGACCAAGATTTAATCTGGTCGACCTTCCGCCTCCCCTCCCCACAGGCCTGCACCTTGTCAACCTTGTGTCTTGTCCAAGCCATGGACCTCCCATGGGCCAAGCTCACCATGAGCTTGGCGGTGGTCCACAACCTCCTGTGCCCTTAGTATAAAGCCTCCCCACTTTGTGCTGGTGGCTTCCTTTGCACACCTTTGTTCCTTGGCTTACACCCTGTCTTTGTGAGCTTTAAACCACCAAAGCTTCCTTGGCGCCATTCTTTGGAGCTTGAAGCTCCTCGGTGGACAAGGGTCACTTGGAGTTTTTTCTCCTTTTCTCTAAGCTTCTTTTGTGCCATTCCCTCTGGGACCAAGTCCTAACTTGAATTGGTTTGGGCGATTCTGAGGTGGACAAAGTGGAGCTTGGAGTGGCTTTGGCCGTGGAGCACCCTTCCTCCCGAAGACCGGTCCTCCTTCCTCGACCTCCTCGGCACCTTAGGACCTCCTGTACATCCTGGTAATCCCTTAGTCTTGCACCCTTATGAATGTTTTCATGAGCTTTAGTTTGGCATAAGCTTGTTTGTCGCATGAGCTCATTTTTGCTTTTCGGTTTTGCCGTCTTGGTCACCTCTCGTCCTCTCGGCTCATGGGCGTTCAAAACCGTCATTGCCGTTGAGAGAAGGTCCGTTAGGTGCGCGTGGTTATTGCGAACCGCGGTACCATTGGATCTCGCCACGAGGTCTACATCGCCGGCGAGAACCAAATATTTGAACACGGGTTTTTGTCGGACGCAACGACAGCGTCGTTGTCGTTTTAGGACAAAAGATCCACCGAGTTAATCGCTTATCATTGCTCCCATCATTGAATTCATTTGGTGTGTCTTAAGCTGTCTTAAATCCACCATTTATCGCGCGCCATTAAGTCCTCCGCGCGGACCTCCTCGTGGTCCCGCCAGATTTAATCTCTTGTCCATAGCGCGTGCGTGTCGTGCGCTAATTCTAGCGCCGATCTGGACATCGGACCTCCTCCAAGGAGATCTGGGCGTCCAAGACCTCCTTGGCGCAATCTTAGCCGTCCCGACCTCCACGGAGGTGCAGGACGTTGAGGACCTCCTCTGGGACCTCCTCGAGGTCATCTCACCGTTGAGGACCTCCCTTTTAATCTGGTCCGCTCCGGACCTCCTTCCATGTTGTGGTCCGTTAGATCTTCCATCTCGGCCATGACCTCCCTCACCTCGCGCATGTGCGTGGTTAGGAGGTCCAGACCTCTGGACCTCCCATGTGCATGTGTGTTGTTCTCTGGGAGGTCTGAGCCGTTAGATCTGAGATCTGTGGCTCACGACCTCCCATGTCTTTGTGAATGTTAGGAAGGTCAAGAAATTCTTAAGTATGAACCTGAAATGAGGTAGACTTTAGAATTTCATATCTTTTTCATTTTAAATCCTTTTGAGGTCATTCAAATTGTGTTAGCTCTGTCTTAAACTTGACTTTAATCCAAAAATGGTTGTAAGTTGAGTTCAGCTCCAGAGCACAGTTTTGCCATAGGTTTTAGTACTCCTTTGGATAATACACTCAAAATTTAGGTTTAACTTGTAAAACCCATAACTAATGTTCTGTAGGTTATTTTTGAATGAGACCAACTTTGTTAGCTTCCTCTATTAATGAACTCACTGTAAAAATTAGATTTGAGCATATTGCTGTTATAGAAATAAGGACTTGTGCATTATAATTTTGTTCAAGTTCTTGTTTTTGAAAAATTATAGAAAGTGCAATATAGCTCCAAATGGGATGAACTCAATTGTGTTATTCATCTCATGAGGTGCTGGTTTCACAGTAAAAATCTCAGCCTCACCACTTTTCTAGAAAATGTTGCCTCATAATTAAATTAGTGAATAGTGCAGTTTGGTATTTTCAGGGCTGAGCAGAATTGTTTTGCTCATAACTTTTGCATTAAGAATCCAAATCCATTGGTTCTTGTTGCTAAATTCCTAAAATCACCCTCTTACTGCTGTAGAAATTTCAGAGAATTTGGAGTTCGTTTGCTGTGCTGTCTTGTTGTTTTTAAATCGTTCTTATCGGTTCTTTATCGTTTTTCCGTTAGGTTTCGACATTTGTGGTGATCCATAAGCGACCCTCCGCAACAAAGTGACCAGCAGCAAGGCAAGCAGTTTGACCATTTCCATCATTGTCCCATTATTTTAAAGCTTAATACTTTGTTTTACTTCTATGTATGCATGCTACTTTGTGTTAATTGTCGCTAGTAATCCTATAGTTGCATAATCTGTAGGAGTTGTTTATCCTCTACTACCAATGAGCCTAGGTTATTCGCTGTGGTTGGAGCTCGTTGGATGAGCTCTTATCACTTAGTAGTTTCGACTTAAACTGCTTAGACATGCTTAGCTATCGGTAGTAATGGGCGATCATCGACTTAGTCGATGGTCTTGATCACACAAGTATAATTATTCCTCCTATATGTCCAGCACTTGTGCTTTGATTAATTGTAAAATCAAAAACTGAAAATAAAATGTTGATTTGGACTTGGGCATATTGGATGGATGGTGTGGTTTTGGAATGTGGTAGTATGCCCGAGTCGTTATGACCGAGTTACTTGCGCCACCGCTTACGAGCAATATTATGCTAACCACACGAGGGGATATGGGACCTCTCTTGACTAAGTACTTTGGGGGTGTTAATTATGAGCTGGTTGGTGGGTATGTTTTAATAAAATGTGTATGTGTAGTGTTGGGAGGGAGCATTGGCGGGCGGTTAGGGTGTCTAATGTGTCCTTGTCCCGTGGGTTCTTGCTCGTAATTAGCATCGTCCATTGGAAATGTCTCGTAGGACTTAGCCGTGCGGCATACCAAAGGTAGTGTGCCTAAAGGAAAGGCGATGCAGGCGTGTGGGTACATTGGTACACCCTGCGCAGGATAAAACTATTGAATAGCCTCGTCCTAGGTTATGGACACGCCGAAACGCCCGTAAGAACTAGACTACAACTTTTAATTAAAACTTGACATGGTTGGTATGAGTGGGTAATTCATACTATTGTTGTGGTGGCTATTGGGTTAGTCACTTCGAGTGATTGTTCTTGTTGTTGTTATTATGTTATTATTGCGTTGTTATTTCAACAAGTAAAAATGCTTTGTCAAATTGCCTTAAATCTATTATGTTATTGCAAATGGAACTTGCTTTATGCTAAATGTAAGTCCAAAGCTCCATCCACTTAATTAAAGCTTGCATGTAGCTAAATTATAGTTCTGTTATCTTACACGTCGGTCTTGCGAGTACAATAAACAAGTTATTGTACTCATTTGCTTTGCTTAACAACCTTGTTGCAGAGGGCGGAGGTGAGCTCCAAGAGCCTTACTTACATGCCGCGTGTTGCGATTTCTTGACGACTAGCTTGGCGGTCGGTCGAGATGCCTAATGGTTAAGGCACACCGATTGGCTTTGTGTTATAGCCATCTTTATGGCACTTTTGCTTCATTGTGTATTCTTGTAACTTATTGCTATTTGGCCTAAGGGCCCTCTTTTGTAGTAGCTATTCCATATTAATATTAACTTCGGTTTGTTGCTTATGTTCTATGTGTTGTATGGAATTGATATATTCTTTTGTTGTGAGGTATGTATACTGCATTCAGGAGTATACATCTCTCGAGACCGAGTTTATTAGGTTGATAATACTAGGGTCAATTGGATGACTAAGTATTATGAGCCTAATAAATGTCGAGGTCTCACAAAAGTTGGTATCGAGCCGTTATGACCGTAGTAACACAAGCTTGGTCGTCTTTAAGATATTTTGGAAAACCTATTTTCAAAGTATAAGCGAGATTTGAAAGCTTAAGAAAATTCTCAGATTTTACTCCTCATCTACCTTAGCTTTCTCTTCTCATCTCACTCTAATTTGAGTTTTGAAAGTTGTTTTCCTCTCTTCTCTTCTACAAAATAGTCATTATCGATTAATTGGGTTTTGGGTAACATATGAGAGTTCTAAATTGATGTCTTGGCTACCTTCTTGGTGAAGAATAGAAGTATTTGAAGGCGAAACTCAAATCTGAAAATTCTGGACAGCAAGCAAGCATTTTAGGGCAGCAATGCTTAAGCTAGTAAATGAGGTAGAAAATGAGAGGCTAATCAACTAAAACTTGTGGGAATAAAAGGGTAAGATGTGATACTAGTTAGCTAAGTATCTAACACTTATTTCGCTGCCTTAACCTTGCTCTCTAATAGTTTTAGATCTCATCTTACAATCTGATTTGTAATCTTCCCGATCAATTACTCGTTCATTCAATACGGGTTAGTTGAGTTGAGAAGTTGAACCTTGCTTTTGGTGTTTCTTGGCTGTTTGTAGAGTCTTTTAGAAGCTTTTAAAGTTTAATTACTCGTTGTTTTGGCTTTCGTTTAGGGTGATCTTCATTCCCCTAGTCGATCGCTTTTGTTTTCTTTAAGGCTTAGTTTTTCGGGTCTAGTTGCTAACCAAAATTTCTTGTAACAGATGGCGGGCCTTTTCGTAGCGGCCAAGGCGATCACCGGTCCGACGAGGAGCTTCCTCCTCCTCCGACCATGGCGAGGTCCTTCTTGATTGGCGCAACCGCGCGGATGACAGAGAGTTCTCTTGGGCGTCATCGCGCAAACACCACCGCCCTTTACCGGAGCTTGAGGATCTGGGCGAGGAATGCCCATCGGCCTCGTGGGGTCTTGCTGAGTTCGCCGTACTCAGCCCCTACCTTTTCTCGATGCGAGGACCCTTTGGATGCAGACGATTGGCCGTCTTGTGGGCGTAAGCCGCGCATAGCGCAGATGCCGAGCACGAGAAGGCGCTGCTCGCATCGCACCGGCTTGAGGGTGCGGCTTTGTCTGGTGGGAGAGCTATCTCGCCATGCAGCCCGTAGACCACACCGTCTCTTGGGAGGAGTTTCAGTCTTGCCTTCCGTCGGGCTCACATCCTGCCGGCTTGATGGAGATCAAGAAGCGGGGAGTTTCTTCTTGCTCAAGCAAGGCGTAGCTTCGATCATGGAGTATGTGTACGAGTTCAACCATCGGCTCGTTATGCTCCCCGAGGATGTGGCCACCGATATGGCCAAGCGTGCCAAGTTCAGCGCGGCTTGTCCGAGGAGTGAAGGACAAGCTATCCATTGCCGACTTTCCTCGATTTTCAGACCTTGGTCGACAAGGCCATCGTCGAAAGCATGCGGCTCGGGAGCTTATGGATTCCATAGCGCAAGTGGGAGACCTATAAGACTTCGAGCCAGCCTTCCGCCTCGTTTGGCGATCTCGAAGTACCACTCTCATTCTTGGCGCCCGAGGTCACCTTGTCCCTCGTCCTTCGCAGCCGTGCCCGATCCGCGTCTTTGCCGATCAGCAGGTGGCCCCGCAACCCGGCGGCGGGTCACATGCTTCTCATGCAACGAAGGGGCATTATGCGAACCAATGCCCTAAGAAGACGGAGCACTCGTCCTAATGGAGGACGCGGGCAGAGGTGGTGCATCTCGGGACCGAAGATCGTCCGGCTACCCAAGGCATGGGTAGTGGTCGCGTCAACGCCATCACCGCAGAGGAGGCTCGGGAGGCACCGGCGTCGTACTAGGTACACTTTCGTTAACTCTCACCCTGCTTCGTCTTGTTTGATTCAGAGCATCTCATTCCTTTGTTTACGAGTCTTTTCTTTGCTGTTGGAGAGCTTCCTTTCTCTCCATTGTCGGTCCCCGCTTCTCATTCGCTCTCTGGTTCGGAGTTGAGAGTGAATCCGAGTGTAGAGATGTCCCTATCGAGATCGAAGGCGTAGGGTTCTTAGCAAACCTTATCCTTCTCCATTCAATGAGTCTTGATGTGATTCTTGGTATGGATTGGTTGTCTCGGCACATGGGACAAATCGATTGCGCCAGAAGCTCATCTCTCTGTCTAGTTCTTCCGTGGCGGGTTTGCTTCTCGCCAATTGCTAGGCCCTCATCTCTTCGCACTTGAAGCGAAGCCGCTCAGATATTAGCGAAGTCCCAACAGTTTGTGACTTTGTTGATGTCTTTCCCGCGATCTTCGAGGATGCCACCCGTTCGAGACCTCGAGTTTGTCATTGAGTTGGCTCCTGTACGCCCCTATCTCAAAGAGGCCTTATCGGATGCCACCGAGCGAGTTGGTGGAGTTGAAGAAGCGATTAAGCGAGCTGCAAGAGAAGGGTTTCATCCGCCTAGCTCATCTCCGTGGGGTTGTCCAAAATCTTCGTAAAGAAGAAGGATTTGTACTTTACGCATGTCGTTGATTACCGCCCACTTAATGAAGTGATGATGAAGAACAAGTATCCGTTGCCCGCATTGGCGATCTCTTTGATCAATTAACCGGAGCTCGAGTTTTCTCCAAGATTGATCTCGAGTGGGATATCATCGAGTTCAGATTCGCCTGAGGATATTCCAAAACGACATTCTCTACTCGCTATGGCTTGTATGAGTATCTTGTCATGTCATTCGCTTAACCAATGCTCTGCCTTGTTCATGAATCTCATGAATTCGGTATTCATGGAGTATTTGGATAAGTTTGTCGTGGTCTTCATCGATGATATTCTTATCTATTCCAAGGACGATGAGGAACATGATCGACATCTCGAGGCTTGTGTTAGGCAAGCTACGTGAGCACCAATTTGTCGCCAAGTTCACAAGTGTGCATTCGGTTGAAGGAAGTGGCTTTTTAGGCCATATTCTTTCGGCGGAGGCGAGCCGTTGATCCTAACAAGGTCACCGATGTTCTTTCATGGAGTCGGCCTTCTTCGGTCACCGATGTGCGGAGTTTTCTTGGTTTAGCGGGATATTATCGCCGCTTTATCGAGAACTTCTCCAAGATCGCTGGCCGATGACGGAGTTGCTCAAGAAGGACAAGAAGTTCTTGTGGTCCACCGAGTGTGAGGAAAGTTTCCAAATACTCAAGCGTTTGACCACCGCTCCTGTTCTTGTTCTTCCTGATATCCATCGAAGCTTCGATATCTTTTGCGATGCTTCTCGTCGAGGCCTCGGTTGTGTCCTTATGCAAGAAGGCAAGGTAGTGGCCTATGCATCAAGACAATTGAGACCTCATGAACTCAACTACCCTACTCATGATTTGGAGTTGGTGCTGTGATTCATGCACTTAAGATTTGGCGACATTACCTAATCGTGTCGTTGTGAAGTGTATTCGATCACAAAGCCTCAAGTACTTGTTCACCCAACCCGACTGAACCTCGGGCAAAGGAGATGGTTGGAATTGATCAAGGACTATGATATGGGTATTCACTACCATCCGGGCAAGGCTAATGTCGTTCTTGATGCGCTTTATCATAAAGCGCATTGTAATGCCTTAGTGCTCAAGGAGCATTCGCCCTCTCTTCTCGAAGCATTCCAAATGTCTCAACTTGGAGATAGTTGAGCATGGATTTCTCGCTGCCATGGTTGTGCAACCAACCTTGGTGGATCGGATCAAGTCCGCTCGTGATCGGTTTGGGAGTGAGCCACATTAAGGCAAATGTCAAGGCCGAACGACCAAGTGCTTTTACGAGGATGAGCATGGTGTTGTGAGGTTGAACAACGCCTTGTGGTTCCAAAGGACATGGAGTTGCGGAATTTGATCCTCCGAAGCCCATGATTCGCCTTTATCCATTCATCCGGGGCCACAAAGATGTATCAAGATCTCCTTTGAGATTTTGGTGGACCCGAATGAAGAGGGAGATTGCGAGTTCGTTCTTAGAGTCACGGCGTATGTCGTCGTGTCAAGGCCGAGCATCGGCGTCAGCGAGATTGCTTGAGCCCTTGCTGTCTTGGGAATGGAAGTGGGATTCGTCGGCATGGACTTTATCACCGGTCCGCCCGAACACCAGCGGGAAAGACTCCATTTGGGTTGTCATTGATCGGTTGACTAAAGTAGCGCATTTCTTACTGTCTTGGGCTAAGATTTCTGTTGGTCAATTGGCGACCTCTATGTCTCTCGCATCGTGTGCTTGCACGGTGTGCCCAAGACGATCGTCTCGGATCGTGGTTCTCTTTTCACCTCTCGCTTTTGGCATAGTTTGCAAGAGGCCATGGGAACCCGTCTTACCTTTAGCACGGCATTCCACCCTCAAACCGATGGTCGGGCCGAGAGGGTCAACCAGTTTTGGAGGATATGCTTCGTGCTTGTGTCCTTTCCTATGGGAAGCATTGGGAGAAATGCTTGCCATTCGCCGAAGTTTTCTTATAACAACGACTTTCGGCCGGTCTCGGCATGGCACCTTTTGAGGCCTTATGCGGAGAAAGTGTAGAACCCGTTGAACTGGTCGAGACGGTGAGAGACCTCTCTTTGGCGGACTCAATCAATGAGGCCGCGCCAAGTTCAAATTATATTCGTGGCGTTTGCGCACGCTCAATCGAGCAAAAGAGCTATGCGGATCGCCGCCGACGTGAGTTACGTTTTGAGCCTAATGACTTTGTTTATCTCAAAGTCTCTCCTTTGAAGGGCCATCAACGTTTGGCGTCGAGGGCAAGTTGGCTCCTCGATATGTCGGTCCCTACCGCATTATCGAGAAGAAGGAGCTGTTGCCTATAAGTTGGAGTTGCCGGCTGCACTTGCGGGGTACATGATGTTTTCCATGTGTCCCGGCTTAAGAAGTGCCTCCGTGTTCCAACCGAGGAAGCTCCGTTGGAAACCCTCGATGTCGGGAAGATTTGACCTATCGCGAGCACCTGTTCGCGTGCTCGATAAGTCTGAGCGAAGGACAAGGAATAAGACCATCAAGTTCCTTAAAGTTCGATGGTCAAACCATTCCGAGGATGAGGCTACTTGGGAAAGAGAAGATCGCTGCGTCGCGGACTATCCATCCTTCTTTATCGAGTGAGCCAAATCTCGGGGCGAGATTTCTGTTAGGGGAGATTTTGTAACATCCCAAATGTATAATCAGGGTTATTCAAGTATAATTATATGTGTAGAAATTAAAACTTTTTCTCACAACTTGAAAACCCTTACAATCTCATGTAATTCTTGTCCAAGAGTTGTGTAAACCAAGAACACAAAGCTCTTGTTGACCAAAAGTCAAATTCATTTTCCAATTCTCTCAAATCTTGTGCCAAACAATTGGAAAGTATCTTCCTTGGTCCTAAAACTGAGGTGGGACCCTCTGAAAAATATCACAAGTTGTAAAACTAGTTTGATAATTTTGGAGGTAAAATGAATCATTGAACAACCTTAATGAAATTCCTGAGAAAAATGCATTGCATAATAACCTCTGGAAAATTTATGTAAGGTTAATCATGTTGTCAGCTAGCTCCAGTTAAAATCTTATGAATTTTGGAGTTCATTTGCTATCTCAAACAATTTTGCCAAGTCTTAGTCATAGAAAATTAAATTTAAAACAGAGACCTTCGTTCCTTGGGCCGAGCCAGTACTCAAACCCTGGTCCATTAAACCCCACCGACCTCCCTCACTGTTAAACTAAGCAAGTCCACATCCCACCTACGTGAGGTCACAGCCATTGGATCAAAAATCCATGGTCACGACCTCCTCCTCCCAATCTAACTATCAGACCTCCCTTTGCACTCACTTGAGGTCGTAGCCGTTGGATTTACATCCAAAGGCCACGACCTCCTCTGAAAAACATCACAACAAGGTCCTCCCGCCTTGTTGAGGTCATAGCCCTTGGATCCAAATCGAGGGCTAAGACCTCCCTCGCTTTAATAAGTGTCGACCTCCCCATCGTCGGTGCCCTTGGATTTTAATCCAAAGGCCGAGACCTCCCCTCATGTCTTTTCGATCGCGTGCGTTAAGTCCTCACCGGAGGTCCGCACCGCTGGAGGGAGATCCAACGCCTTGGACCTCTGTCCCATTTCCCACGTGCGTTTGCGATTAATGAAATCGAGGGCCACGACCTCCCCATCCTTGATCGTGTGGTGGGACCTCCACCCACCACTTAAAACGAACGGTTCAAAACTCTCATCCGATGGCGAGGACCTCTCCCAGGTCTTATCCAACGGCCACTAAGACCTCCCCTGTTCTTCTCCTTCCTCTGGCGCGCGGGCAAGCTCTGAGCAGTGCATTTATTGCGTGTCTGCACATGAGGTACACTTCAACGACTCTTGTCGACCAAGATTTAATGCTTGGTCGACCTTCCGCCCTCCTGTCCACACAGGCCTGCACCTTGTCAACCTTGTGTCTTGTCCAAGCCATGGACCTCCCATGGGCCAAGCTCACCATGAGCTTGGCCAGTGGTCCACAACCTCCTGTGCCCTTAGTATAAAGCCTCCCCCACTGCGTGCTTGGCTTCCTTTGCACACCTTTGTTCCTTGGCTTACACCCTGTCTTTGTGAGCTTTAAACCACCAAAGCTTCCTTGGCGCCATTGTTTGGAGCTTGAAGCTCCTCGGTGGACAAGGGTCACTTGGAGTTTTTCTCCTTTTCTCTAAGCTTCTTTTGTGCCATTCCCTCTGGGACCAAGTCCTAACTTGAATTGGTTTGGGCGATTCTGAGAGGTGGACAAAGTGGAGCTTGAGTCAAGCTTTGGTAGTGGAGCACCCTTCCTCCCCAAGACCGGTCCTCCTTCCTCGACCTCCTCGGCACCTTAGGACCTCCGGTACATCCTGGTAATCCTTAGTGCCGCACCCGATGAATGTTTTCATGAGCTTTAGTTTGGCATAAGCTTGTTTGTCGCTGAGCTCATTTTTGCTTTTCGGTTTTGCCGTCTTGGTCACCTCTGTCCTCTCGGCTCATGGCGTTCAAAACCGTCATTGCCGTTGAGAGAAGGTCCGTTGGTGCGGCGTGGTTATTGCGAACCGCGGTACCATTGGATCTTGATCTCGCCGAGGTCTACATCGCGGCGAGAACCAAATATTTGAACACGGGTTTTTTTCGGACGCAGCGACAGCGTCGTTGTCGTTTTAGGACAAAAGATCCACCGAGTTAATCGCTTATCATTGCTCCCATCATTGAATTCATTTGGTGTGTCTTAACTGTCTTAAATCCACCATTTATTTGCGCCATTAAGTCCTCCGTGACCTCCTCGTGGTCCCGCGCATTTAATCTCTTGTCCATAGCGCTGCGTGCGTGTCGTGCGCTAATTCTAGCGCCGATCTCGACATCCGCACCTCCTCCAAGGAGATCTGAGCGTCCAAGACCTCCTTGGCGCAATCTTAGCCGTCGAGACCTCCTCGGAGGTGCAGGACGCTGAGGACCTCCTCGGGACCTCCTCGAGGTCATCTCACCGCTGAGGACCTCCTTTAATCTGGGTCCGTTCCGGACCTCCTTCCATGTTGTGGTCCGTTAGATCTTCCATCTACGGCCATGACCTCCCCTCACCTCGCGCATGTGCGTGGTTAGGAGGTCCAGGACCTCTGGACCTCCCATGTGCATGTGTGTTGTTCTCCTGGGAGGTCTGAGCCGTTAGATCTGAGATCTGTGGCTCACGACCTCCCATGTCTTTGTGAATGTTAGGAAGGTCAGTAAATTCTTAAGTATGAACTGAAATGAGGTAGACTTTAGAATTTCATATCTTTTTCATTTTAAATCCTTTTGAGGTCATTCAAATTGTGTTAGCTCTGTCTTAAACTTGACTTTAATCCAAAAATGGTTGTAAGTTGAGTTCAGCTCCAGAGCACAGTTTTGCCATAGGTTTTAGTACTCCTTTTGGATAATACACTCAAAATTTAGGTTTAACTTGTAAAACCCATAACTAATGTTCTGTAGGTTATTTTTGAATGAGACCAACTTTGTTAGCTTCCTCTATTAATGAACTCACTGTAAAAATTAGATTTGAGCATATTGCTGTTATAGAAATAAGGACTTGTGCATTATAATTTTGTTCAAGTTCTTGTTTTTGAAAAATTATAGAAAGTGCAATATAGCTCCAAATGGGATGAACTCAATTGTGTTATTCATCTCATGAGGTGCTGGTTTCACAGTAAAAATCTCAGCCTCACCACTTTTCTAGAAAATGTTGCCTCATAATTAAATTAGTGAATAGTGCAGTTTGGTATTTTCAGGGCTGAGCAGAATTGTTTTGCTCATAACTTTTGCATTAAGAATCCAAATCCATTGGTTCTTGTTGCTAAATTCCTAAAATCACCCTCTTACTGCTGTAGAAATTTCAGAGAATTTGGAGTTCGTTTGCTGTGCTGTCTTGTTGTTTTTCGTCGTTCTTATCGGTTCTTTATCGCTTTTCCGTTAGGTTTCGACATTTGTGGTGATCCATAAGCGACCCTCCGCAACAAAGTGACCAGCAGCAAGGCAAGCAGTTTGACCATTTCCATCATTGTCCCATTATTTTAAAGCTTAATACTTTGTTTTACTTCTATGTATGCATGCTACTTTGTGTTAATTGTCGCTAGTAATCCTATAGTTGCATAATCTGTAGGAGTTGTTTATCCTCTACTACCAATGAGCCTAGGTTATTCGCTGTGGTTGGAGCTCGTTGGATGAGCTCTTATCACTTAGTAGTTTCGACTTAAACTGCTTAGACATGCTTAGCTATCGGTAGTAATGGGCGATCATCGACTTAGTCGATGGTCTTGATCACACAAGTATAATTATTCCTCCTATATGTCCAGCACTTGTGCTTTGATTAATTGTAAAATCAAAAACTGAAAATAAAATGTTGATTTGGACTTGGGCATATTGGATGGATGGTGTGGTTTTGGAATGTGGTAGTATGCCCGAGTCGTTATGACCGAGTTACTTGCGCCACTGCTTACGAGCAATATTATGCTAACCACACGAGGGGATATGGGACCTCTCTTGACTAAGTACTTTGGGGGTGTTAATTATGAGCTGGTTGGTGGGTATGTTTTAATAAAATGTGTATGTGTAGTGTTGGGAGGGAGCATTGGCGGGCGGTTAGGCTGTCTAATGTGTCCTTGTCCCGTGGGTTCTTGGCTCGTAATTAGCATCGTCCATTGGAAATGTCTCGTAGGACTTAGCCGTGCCGCATACCAAAGGTAGTGTGCCTAAAGGAAAGGCGATCATGCGTGTGGGTACATTGGTACACCCCTGCAGGATAAAACTATTCAATAGCCTCGTCCTAGGTTATGGACACGCCGAAACGCCTGTAAGAACTAGACTACAACTTTTAATTAAAACTTGACATGGTTGGTATGAGTGGGTAATTCATACTATTGTTGTGGTGGCTATTGGGTTAGTCACTTCCAGATTGTTCTTGTTGTTGTTATTATGTTATTATTGCGTTGTTATTTCAACAAGTAAAAATGCTTTGTCAAATTGCCTTAAATCTATTATGTTATTGCAAATGGAACTTGCTTTATGCTAAATGTAAGTCCAAAGCTCCATCCACTTAATTAAAGCTTGCATGTAGCTAAATTATAGTTCTCATATCTTACACGTCGTTCTTGCAGTACAATAAACAAGTTATTGTACTCATTTGCTTTGCTTAACAACCTTGTTGCAGAGGACGGAGGTGAGCTCCAAGAGCCTTACTTCTGTGCCACGTGTTGCAGTTTCTTCGACGACTAGCTTGGCGGTCCGGTCAGATGCCTAGGGGTTAAGGCACACTGATTGGCTTTGTGTTATAGCCATCTTTATGGCACTTTTGCTTCCGCTGTGTATTCTTGTAACTTATTGCTATTTGGCCTAAGGGCCCCTCTTTTGTAGTAGCTATTCCATATTAATATTAACTTCTGGTTTGTTGCTTATGTTCTATGTGTTGTATGGAATTGATATATTCTTTTGTTGTGAGGTATGTATACTGCATTCTGGGGAGTATACATCTCTCGAGACCGAGTTTATTCGGTTGATAATACTAGGGTCAATTGGATGACTAAGTATTATGAGCCTAATAAATGTCGGGGTCTCACATTCACACAGTTGAAGCCAACCCAACCACCCCGCCAGAGGAACCCTCCGGCAAATGGGCCCCGAGGGCCAGACCGGAGGGGCAATTGCGAGGGTTCCCTTGAGGGATTCATCCCCAGAAAGGACAATCGCCCTGGGGGTGGAGCTTCCAACAGCATAGCACAGCGTCATCCTCGAGGTGCTCCGTAGCAATTCTGATATCTTCGCATGGAGCCCGGAGGACATACCGGGTGTAGCCTGCGAGACGATCAAACATCGCCTCGCCCTCCAAAGTGACGCAATCCCCAAAAACTAGAAGTTGCGCCGCATGACCCCAGAGCGTCTAGAAGCAGGAAAGGCGGAAATATCCAAACTTCTAAAGGCAGGGGTCGTTTGAGAAGTTAAGCACTCGGAGTGGCTGGCCAACCCTGTCCTGGTCCAGAAGATCACAGGCTAGTGGCGCATGTGTGTTGACTTCACCGACCTCAACAAGGCATCTCCCAAAGACGACTTCCCTCTACCTCGCATCGACCAGTTGGTAGACGCCACTTCTGGCTGTGAGCTCATGAGTTTCCTCGATGCCTATCCAAGGAGGATGAGGCGAAGACCGCTTTCATCACCCCCATCGGGACATATTGCTTCCGCCGCATGCCCTTTGGCCTCAAAAATGCCGGCGCAACATTCACCCGTCTCATCACCAAGGTGTTGGCAGGACAGCTGGGATGCAATGTCAAAGCCTACATCGATGATATAGTGGTCAAGAGCAAGATCGCTACTTCGCACGCGAAGGACCTCTAGGAGACCTTCGCCAACCTCCGCAGAGAGGGAATCAAGCTAAATCCAGACAAATGCGCCTTCGATGTCAAAGCGAGCAAGCTGCTGGGGTTCCTCGTCTTAGAGAGGGGCATTGAAGCCAACCCCGAAAAATCCGGGCCATCCAAGAAATGGAACCGCCCCGCACCACGTGCGAAGTGCAAAGGCTGATGGGCCGCCTCGTCGCCCTTAGCCGATTCTTGTCCCAGTCAGCTGAATGAGCCCTACCCTTCTTCAAAACCCTTCGGGGCATAGAGCCGTTTCGCTGGACCGAAGCCTGCCAGGAGGCATTTCATGATCTCAAGAAGTATCTGAGCCAGCTCCCAGGCTTGACCAGCCCGAAGCCTAAAGCCCATCTCCTCCTGTACCTTGCCGCCTCCTCGGTGGTAGTCAGTGCGGTCCTCGTCCAGGAGGATGGTGGCTAGCGCCCCATATACTACGTCTCGGAGGCCCTCCAGGGGGCCAAGATCCGATACAGAGAACTGGAAAAGCTGGCCTACACCCTGCTCATGGCCTCGCGCAAGCTCCGGCACTACTTCCTTTCGCACGCCATTACGGTACCGACGTCCTACCCCCTGGCACTCATGCTTCGCAATAAGGATGCGTCAGGACGCATCGCCAAGTGGGCGGCGGAGCTTGCACCCTTCGACATTACCTTCACAGCACGCACCACCATCAAGTTGCAGTCCCTGGATGACTTCGTCGCCGAGTGGACTCCACATGCCGAGGGAGAGCCTTGACTCGCCAAGCGCCATGGATCGCCCACACCGATGGGTCTGAGTGCGCGAACGGGTCGGTGGTACCGCCATCTGGTTGCCGGGACGGCGAAGCTCGTCTTATGCAACACGTCTCGATTTCCCTACGATCAACAATGCCTCAGAGTACGAGGCCTTGCTATTGGGCCTCTGTAAAGCTAGAATCTTGGGCGCCAAGTGTGTCGTGGTTAAGAGTGACTCCCGCCTCATGGGGGGGCACTTTGACAAAAGCTTCGTAACCAAAGGCTGCGAAATGGCACACTACTTAGCGGCAGTACGAGCAGTAGCAAAGAACTTCCTCGGCATCACCGTACAAGCCATCCCAAGGAGCGACAATGAGGCGGCAGACAAGCTCGCAAAGCGGCAAGCTCTGGTAGCCTACCACAACCAGAAGTCTTCTATGAGGTGCTTCACACTCCCTCGGTAACGCCGGAAGAACAAGGGGCTCCGCCCGGAGCACAAGGGGCTGAGCCCGAAATAGGCGGCGATGTTACGAAAGAGCAAGGGGCTGCGCACCCCATACCGCTAATCGGTGAGACAGACTGGCGAGGAGCGATCACTAGCTATCTCGCAGGTGAAGAACCCGAAGACCCAGCTGAAGCAAAGAGGCTCAGGCACCGCTCCCAGAATTACCGCATCATCAACTGCGAGCTATACAACGGGGGCGTGTGCACCCCTTCTGACGGTGCATATCTCACCAGGAGGGCCGAGACCTGCTCAGGGAGATCCATGAGGGGGACTATGGAGCACACCAGGCCCCCCGAAGCCTCGTAGCAAAGGCCTTCCGCCAGGGCCTCTACTGGCCAACCGCACTTCGAGATGCCTAGGCCCTCGTCCAGTATTGCCAGGGCTACCAGTGGGCCAGCCACAACCCTAAGGCACCGGCAGTCCCCCTACAACCGCTGCCCCCTGTCTGGCCTTTCGCGCGATGGGGGCTCGACATCACCGGCCCTTTTCCGGCAGCCAGAGGCGGCCTCCGTTCCACCTTTGTTGTCATCAAGTACTTCTCCAGGTGGGTGGAGGCTGAGCCCATCGCCAAGATGATAGCCACAGTGGCCCAGCGTTTCCCATAGAGGAACATCGTTTGCGGATACGGGGTGCTGCGGGACATCGTCACCGACAACGACACCCAGTTCGACTCCGCCGCTTTCAAAGCATTTTGCCAAGGCCTCGGGATCACGATATGCTTCGCGTCGGTGGGTCACCTCGAGCCCAACGGGGCGGTTGAGAGGGCCAATGGCAACTTGTTAGCAGGCCTCACCAAACGCTTGGTGGGATTGCTGGGGGGGGGGGGCTTTGGCCGGAAGAACTTCAGAAGACCCTATGGGCACTTCGTACCACGCCAACCCAGGCCACAGGCTTCTCTCCATTCAAGCTCTTATTCGGAGACGAAGCGATGACCCCGGGCGAGCTCACAGCAAGGTCCCTCAATGCAACCCAGGATATTGACCCAGCCAGCCGAGATATTTCCCTCGACCTGGTCGAGGAAAATCGTGTGGAAGCCATCTCAACCATGGAAAAGTACGCGACTGGAGTCGCGAAAACGTACAACAAGAAAGTAAGACCCCGCCCCCTGGCACCTGGTGACATGGTCCTCAAGCGAGTCGCCAATGCTTCCACAATAGGCAAGCACGAGTCCAAATAGGAGGGGCCCTACATCATCACCTGAAGCACGCGGGCCGGGACGCACTACATCGCCACCCTGGAGGGGCAACAGCTTGGCCACACATGGAACACCAAGAGCCTCCGTAGGTTCTACCCCTAGAATTTTTGTATTTCGTAGGGAAAGCCGGCTGCGCCCAGGCAATAGCCCCCCCTGGCCAGACCACAGGGCAGGCATGTATAAACATATGTACTTTTGGATGTTTCGTTCCCCCTTAATGAGCAAAGCATGCAACACCCCACAAACACTACAAACATAGCCACCACGCATGGCCTTCGGCCCCGGTGCACACCGATGCCCTCCGCAGGCACAAGTGTATAAACAGAGCCACCGCGCAGGGCCTTCGGCCCCGGTGCACACTAATGCCCTCCGCATGCACGAGTGTATAAACAAGCCACCGCGCATGGCCTTCGGCCCCGGTGCACACGGATGCGCTCCGCAGGCACGAGTGTATAAACAGAGCCACCGCGCATGGCCTTCGGCCCCGGTGCACACCGATGCCCTTCGTAGGCACAAGTGTATAAACAGAGCCACCGCGCATGGCCTTCGGCCCCGGTGCACACCGATGCCCTCCGTAGGCACGAGTGTATAAACAAGCCACCACGCATGGCCTTCAGCCCCGGTGCACACCGATGCCCTCTGCAGAGACGAGTGTATAAACAGAGCCACCGCACATGGCCTTCGGCCCCGGTGCACACCAATGCCCTCCGCAGGTACGAGTAGGGATGGCAATTGTGCCCGATTACCCGCGTACCCGCGGGTAAATACCCTAATAGAGGTGGGTATGGGCGTCGTTCTTTACCCACGGGTATGAAAACGGGCACAATTCCTTACCCATCGGGTAAACAGGCGCGGGCATGGGTAAGCTTCACCCATACCCGCTTCGCCCGATTACCCACAACTTACACTGATAGGTGGGACACCCCCATTGTCAAGACTAAAACCCTAGTCGCTACTCACTCGGTCGCTCCTAGCCTTCCACTTCCCGCTGCCACAAACTCATTTCCTCACGCGCCCCCGTCCCTCGATCTAGATCTTCCTCCCCTAGTCCCTCGTCCTCCTCTGGCCAGCCGTTGGCCCGTTGCCCCTATCCTCCGCCTGGCCAACCGTCGGCTCCATCCTTCTCCCGGCCGGCCTCCTCCCCAAGCACCTCCCATGGGGCGGCTGAGCGTGTGCTGCCATCTCCGCCGCCTCCTCGCGAAGAGGCCGCCACCATCGAGCCCCTCTCTGGCGCGAGGGCTCCACCCTGTCGGCCATGATTCGCCCTTCTCGAGGCTCCTCTCGTCGGCCGCGGCGGCCGCGGCCACCCCATCCCACGACACCCACGACTGACCTCGGGAGCTCGGCCTACTGGGCTTGGATTCGGGCGGCGGTGGAGGCGGCCCCTGCAACCGCGCCTCCGCAGGAGGAGGAGGACGACGCCCTAGCGCACTGCATCCCCGTCAAGGCCTACTTTCTCTCCACCAGGTGCTTGCACGATAGGTGTTTGATGATTTTATCGAGAGACAGAATTTGCATGCCTTTTGTGTTCTTTGACCCCTCATATAGCAATTTGATGGATTGACACGGTCACCTGGCGCAAAGGACTAAATGGCGCATTGAGAGATGTTTCCATCAAGATGTTTGTTTCCTCTATTTGTTTTCGTTCGCTCCTCTGCTCCGTTGCACTGCGTGTGGACTTGGGAGTTGTCGTGACGGAAAGATGCTCTGTCCATTTCGCTCGGCTGCTCCTCTCTTTGCTCTAGTTGAACTCGCCTCGGATCCCCGTCAAGATGTTTGTTTCATTTTTCCTCCCCCTTTGTGGCAGCATTGATTTGAAGAGCATGCAGGCGGAGCACACGCTCCGTGGACCCGATCACTGTTGATGTGTGAATTGAAATGAATTTGATGTGTGCATTGTTTATATGTGATGAGCATGCCCATGGCGATGGGTACCCACGGGCGATGTTGCATTGTTCACGGGTAAACGGGCATGCCCGCGGGTGACGGGCATGGGCGAAAATTGGGATCGCGGGCATGGGTATGGGTGAGCACTACCCGTACCCGCCGCGCCCTATTGCCATCCCTAGGCATGAGTGTATAAACAGAGCCATTGCGCATGGCCTTCAGCCCCGGTGCATACCGATGCCCTTCGCAGGCACGAGTGTATAAACAAGCCACCGCGCATGGCCTTCGGCCCCGGGGCGCACCGATAAGATCCACAACTACAAGCGACTACACAAAGACGACGCGAGGCTAGCCCCGGCGCGAAGCGTCTCCAAGAGAGCCGCGCTAGGGGGGGACGACGTCGATCTTTGCAAAGGCTTCGCCTCCCCCTCACAACAAAGCGTTAGGGCTCCCCGAAGCCCTATCTAAAAAAAGTATGGGGGACGGCGCGAGGCTTCGCCTCCCCTTCGCAACAAATTGTTAGGGCTCCCTAGAGCCCTATCTAAAAAAGTATGGAGGATGGCGCGAGGCTTCACCTCCCCCTCACAAAAAATTAGGGCTCTGAGCCCCATCTAAAAAGCATGGGGGCAGCCAGGCTTCGCCTCCCCTCAAGAAAAAATTAGGCTCCTGAAGCCCTATCTAAAAAAGGAATGGGGGACGGCACGAGGCTTCGCCTCCCCTCGCAAAAATTAGGGCTCCCCGGAGCCTTATCTAAAAAAGTATGGGGGACGGCACGAGGCTTCGCCTACATCTCACAAAAATTAGGGCTCCCCGAAGCCCTATCTAAAAAACCAGAGGGCATAGCTAGCATTTCCTGAGGCTAGCCAATAAACAGAAATAGATTTAGCAATACAAAAGATTATCACAGATGGTTTGTAGATGAAACCGTCTGTGATACTCGACTACCACAAATGGTCTGTAGATAAACCGTCTGTGATAGTAGAAAATCACAGATGGTCTGTAGATGAAACCGTCTGTGATAGTCCACTATCACAGACGGTTTCATCTACAGATCGTCTATAATTTTCTACTATCACAGACGGTTTCATCTACAAACCGTTTGTGATAGTCGAGTTTCACAGACGGTTTCATCTACAAACCGTCTGTGATTATCTACTATCACAGATGGTTTCATCTACAAACCGTCTGTGATAGTCGACTATCACAGACGGTTTTGAGTTAATAACCGTCTGTGATGACCTCATGCATTACTGACCCATAAACTCAGACGGCTCACGAAACCGTCTGTGATGACGTTTTTGAACCGTCTGTGAAGGCCTTTTCTGTAGTAGTGGTCTGTGATATTTTTTTTTACTATTACAGGAAACCACCTACTTCACAAATATGCCATAAATTACAACAATGATACACACAGAAAATCTTTTCCAGCCACTTGATATGGTCCAGAATGCGCTCCATCTTCAACTCCAGCATGTTTAGCCTCTGCTTCAGCACAACTTCCATTCTCTGCTCCAGCCCATAATCCATCTTTTGCCCTGTATTGATGCGCTCCCTTGCTATGTCCATGGTGTCTGCCCACTTGAAATATTGACATCCTACAGCCTACAGAACCATACAAATGCCAAAAAAGCACACACGCATTTCATAGATACTAAAGAAACATCCAAACCGCAAGAAATCAAACTCAAGTTTACTTACTGAGAAATAAGGACATTTGTAAAACAACCGACCAGTATTTCCCTCGGTGTTGGCATAGAACACATTTGCTTGCATACGGTAATTAGGGCAATCCACCCACCTAGCAGTGGCTAGCGCTAGGGCCCTCCAATTCAGTAAGCTCGACACCTCAGACATATGGCCCTCACTCAAGAATAGATGAGGTGAGTTGAGACCAGAAGGAGAAAGAGCTGAGCTCAACTACTAGAGGAAGATGAGAAAGCTCAGGATTGGCCCTACTTATGGTGGCGAGCGAACATTTTTTTGGCTATAGAACTATCACAGGCGGTTTAGTGGAACAAACCGTCTGTGATATATAAATATCACAGACGGTTATTTAAAAGAACCGTCTGTGATGTCTATTTATCATAGACGATTCTTAATTAGAACCATCTGTGATGTGTTCCACAGAAGGTTTTTAATAGGAACCATCTCTGATAATACTTATTTGAAGA
Source organism: Phyllostachys edulis (assembly GCA_036346405.1). Taxonomy (NCBI): domain Eukaryota; kingdom Viridiplantae; phylum Streptophyta; class Magnoliopsida; order Poales; family Poaceae; genus Phyllostachys; species Phyllostachys edulis. The sequence continues at coordinate 15,993,538 of CM070568.1, forward strand.
AGACGACGAGTACGCCTAAGAAAGCAACCAAGTCAATGACAAAGAATGATTTTTTGGGGGTCATCCATGCAGCATGAGGAGGATGACAGTAGCCAAGGCCAATCTCATCGAACACACACTCTCCTGGTAGCTGTTCTTCTTGAACTGGCAGGGGCTGGTCATACCGACCAGCCAGAGAATGCTAATGAATACAATCACGGTATGACCAGCCCCTGCAAGTTCAAAAAGAATTAATGGCAGCCAGAAGAGTGTGTCAGCTTCAATGAAGTAGGGCGTGGCTACTGTCTCATCACCTCATACTGCGAGGATGACAACCAAAAAAAAGATCATGCTTGGTCATGGGCTTGGTTGCTTTCTTAGCCGTACTCGCCATCTTCTTCAAAGCAGCCGAATTAGAGACAAAGAAATACTAACTTTAGATCACCAAGAACAAATAGAAATACAAGCACACTTGAATGCTAGGGTATTTCTTTCACCAAACGTGCTCTAGAGTAGGCAGCATCATTCAAAGCAGTATCTTTTATCAAAGACATCTCTCACTTCAGATAGATCTAAATTTGATCGAGGGGACGACTACATATTTCATAGCGAATATCACAGACGATTATTAATAATAACTGTCTATGATAATTCAGAAAATGTCGGTGAGGTCTCCTAATATCACAGACGGTTGTTCATTAAAACCATCTGTGATGTTTAATTATCACAGACAGTTTTTTATTAAAACCGTCTATGATGCTTATTATCCCAGACGGTTGTTAATTAGAACCGTCTGTGATGTATATCACAGACGGTTATTAACAAGAACCGTCTATGAAAAGGGACGACTGCTTTGAAGAAGACGGCGAGTACGCCTAAGAAAGCAACAAAGTCCATGACAAGGCATGATTTTTTTTGGGGCCGTCCACGCAGCATGAGGATGAGACAGCAGCCACAACCAACCTCATCGAACACACACTCTCCAGACAGCCATGCTTCTTGAACTCGCAGGGGTCGGTCATACCGACCAGCTAGAGAATGCTAATGAATACAACCCATGGTATGACCAGCCCCTGCAAGTTCAAGAAGTATGGCTGCAAAGAGAGTGTGTTAGCTTCGATGATGTAGGCTGTGGCTACTATCGCATCACCTCATGCTGGGTGGATGACAACCGAAAAAAAGATCATGCTTCGTGGTGGGCTTAGTTGCTTTCTTACACGTACTTGCCATCTTCTTCAAAGCAGCCGCATCAGAGACAAAGGAATACTAACCTTGGATCATCAAGAACAAATAGAAATACAAGTACACTGGAAAATCTATGGTATTTCTTTCACCAAATGCGCCCTAGAGCCAGCCGCCTCCTTCAAAGTAGTCGCACATATCAGTGACATTTCTCACATCTGATAGATCTAGATCTGAGGGAATGACCAGATATATAATGGCCAATATCACAGACGGTTATTGTTAAGAACCATCTGTGATAAGTGAAATGTCACAGATGGTTCTTCTTAAGAACCGTCTGTGATACTCATCACAGACGGTTCTATTTAAGAAACGTCTGTGAAGTTTGTTTACAAGAACCATGGGAGCCTACGATTATCACAGACGATGGTTATTTAAAACTGTCTGTGTTACTTATCACAGATGGTTTTTTTAAGAATAGTCTGTCATATTCGCAATTAAATATCTTGTCCTTCCGACTCCAGACTGATCTCTCTCTGATATGCGGCTGCTTTAAAGGAGGCAGCCTGCTCTGGGGCATTTGGTGAAAGAATTAAATACCATAGATTTGCAAGTGTGCTTGTAGATCTATTCATTCTTTGTGATCTAAGGTTAGTATTTGCTTCCAATTATATGCATTATAATCTAGAGAGATGCATGGATGATAGCTAGGTTTATCATCCAAATAGGTTATTGGCAGTTAAGATTTACAATAGAACAATGAGCAGCATGTATATATACATTCACTTGTCCTGTATTATGTAAAATAATACTGTTTACATCATAGTGAGCCTCAGTTATGACGATGTGTAATCCTTAAGTTTATATTTGCCCTGGGTTGATCGCTATTCAGTTTGTTACGTGCGTAGCGCATATGGACCGAAGCTGGATGTACGTTGAGAACCGTGTGAGTGAAGAGTACATTGATGGCATGTCTACTTTTAAAAGAGCTGCTGAGTAGGATATGTTGAAGAAGGGGATAAAATTTATGTATTGTCCATGCATCGATTGCGATAATCTGAAGATGTTTACCAACCCAGCGTAGATCGAAGGGCACTTGATTCGAATGGGTTTCAAAAAGGAGTATACATGTTGGACCAGTCACAATGAAGAGTAAATTATACCGGAAGGTAGTAACATCATCGAGGGAGACAACGATATGCCGGATGTGTACTGTGCTTTCGATGAGGGTAGGTTGTACGATGACAATCTTGATCAGATGCTACGCGATGTAGAAGGGGACTATAGTGAGAGAGAGTTTGGTAGATTCGAGGGCTTAATGGAGGACTCGAGGAAACCTTTGTTCCCAGGCTGCAAGCTGGAATACACAAGGTTATCCTCCGTGCTTGAACTGTTGAAAATGAAGGCAAGCAATGGTTGGTCCGACAAGAGTTTCACGACGTTACTAGGTCTCCTAGTGGACATCCTTCTAGAGGGAAACGTGTTGCCCAGAACTACCTACCAAGCTAAGAAGATTCTTTGTCCATTGGGAATGGAAGTAGAAAGAATACATGCATGCCTGAACGATTGTATCCTCTACCATAAAGAGTATGCAGACATGCATGTATGTCCAGTGTGCAAAGCATCCCAATACAAGTGTAGGAATCACTCCGATGACGGCGAGGGCATCGATGTGAAGCAAGGACCTCCTGCTAAGGTGTTGTGGTATCTGCCTATAATTCCCTGCTTGAAGCGTTTATTTGCAAACTCAAAGGAGGCAAGATTGCTGCGTTGGCACTCGGAGGAGCGTAAGAAAGATGGAAAGATAAGACACCCTGCTGATTATGCACTGTGGAGAAACTTTGATAGGAGCTTTGAAGACTTCGATGTAGAACTAAGGAATATAAGGTTTGGGTTGAGTACAGATGGAATGAATCCTTTCGGTGACATGAGTAACCAACATAGCACCTGGCTCGTGAATCTATGTATGTACAGCCTTCCTCCTTGGTTGTGTATGAAGCGAAAGTATATTTTGATGTCACTACTTATCCAAGGGTCGAAGCAACCTGGGAACGATATTAATGTGTACCTAGCACCATTGCTGGAAGGTCTTGTGACACTGTGGAACGAAGGGGTACATGTATGGGATGCGTACAAACAAGAGAACTTCACTTTACGTGCCATGTTGTTCTGCACCATCAATGATTTTTCTGCCCTTGGTAATCTGTCGGGGTTCAGTACAAAAGGAGCCAAAGCATGTCCGCACTGCTTACATGATACCGAGAGTGTGTGGCTAAACAACTCACGCAAAACTATGTACATGCGTCAGCGTAGGTTTCTTCCCAAGTATCACCCATATCGCAAGATGAAGAAATAATTCGACGGAAATAAGGAGGATGGTTCAACTCCAAGGGCGTTTAGAGGGAAAGACGTCTATGATATGGTCAAGGATATCGATGTTGTGCTTGGAAAGATATGTAAATTGAGGACCCATCAAAAAACATCTGGAAGAAGCGATCAATTTTTTGGGACTTACCTTATTGGGAGTACTTAGAAGTTAGCCATTGCATCGATGTCATGCACGTGGAGAAGAATGTATGTGATACCTTGATTGGTCTCTTACTGAACATTTGTGACAAAACAAAGGATGGTGTCAATGCACGGCGTGACTTGGTTGATATGAACATAAGGACCGAGTTAGCACCGAAAGAGACCGATAAAGGACGAACGTACCTTCCCCCAACTTGCTACACTCTGTCCAAGGCCGAGAGAAAGGAACTGTGCCATAGCTTACATGGTGTGAAAGTTTCGTCCGGTAACTCCGCCAGCATGAAGAAACTCGTTTCTATGGAAGATTTGAAATTAATTGGTATGAAGTCTCATGATTGTCATGTGCTGATGACACAAATGCTTCTTGTTGCAATTAGAAGTATTTTGCCGAACAAGGTCCGAGTGGCAATCATGAGGCTATGTTATTTCTTTAACTCAATTGCTCAGAAGATCATCGATTTTGAAGGACTAGATGCGCTGCAGGCCTAGGTGGTGACGACTCTATGTCATCTTGAGATGTATTTCCCTCCGTTATTTTTTGATATCATGGTCAATCTCACTGTTCAGCTTGTGAAAGAGATAAAGATATGTGGCCCTGTGTTCCTACATCATATGTACCTGTTTGAGAGGTACATGGGAATTTCAAGTCCTATGTACGGAATCGATCTCAGCTGGAGGGCAGCATCATCTGTAACATCCCAAATGTATAATTAGGGTTAATCAAGTATAATTATATGTGTAGAAATTAAAACTTTTTCTCACATCTTGAAAAACCCTAAAATCTCATGTGATTTTTGTCCAAGAGTTGTGTAATCCAAAAACACAAAGCTCTTGTTGACCAAAAATCAAACTTATTCTCCAATTATCTTAAATCTTGTGTCAAACATTTGGAATATATTCTCCTTGGTCCCAAAAACTGATATGGGACCCCTCTGAAAAATATCACAAGTTGTAAAACTAGTTTGATAAATTTTGGAGGTAAAACAATCCTTTAAACAACCTTCATGAATTTCCTGAGAAAAATGCATTGCATAATAACCTCTGGAAATTTTATGCAAGGTTGATCTCATTGTCAGCAAGCTCCAGTTAAAATTTCATCAAATTTGGAGTTCATTTGCTATCTCAAATAATTCTGCTAAGTTTCAGCTTGTTAAAACTAAATTTAAAAGCCTACACTGCTCCTTGGGCTAGCTATATTCAAAGTTGGTCCAGCCAACCATGTCTCTGCACCTCAGCAGACCTCATCTCCACCTGATCAAATGCACTGCTGGATTTACATCCAACAGCCACGACCTCCTCCGCGATCAACACCGCGAGGACCTCCCACCTCATGAGGTCATTGCCGTTGGATCGGTGATCCATGGTCATGACCTCCCACGTGTTAAACCTCAAAGACCTCCTCGAGTTGTTAAACCATCGCAATGAGGTCATCCCATTTGTTGAGGTCGTGGCCGTTGGATCAAATCCAACACCCACGACCTCCTCCTCAACATACTCAACAGTCATCCTCATCCCACTGCGTGAGGTCATAGCCCTTGGATCCAAGATCCATGGCCCCGACCTCCCTCACCGTTAAACTAAACAAACCTCCCACCTAACCTAGGTCGTAGCCATTGGATCAAATCCAACACTCACGACCTCCCCGTGTTATCAAGCACTCACAACCTCCCCATCTTTTGTTGTGCACCGTTAGATTAAAATCTACTCCACGACCCCTTTTTGTCTCATGCGCACAGACCTCCCAACAAGACGTGAGATCGTAGTCCTTAGATCTAAATCTAAAGGCCATGACCTCCCTTGCCTTGCGCATCATATCGACCTCCCCATCGTCGGTGCCTTGGATTTAAATCCAAAGGCCATGACCTCCCTCATGTCTTTTGATCGCGTGCGTTAAGTCCTCACCGAGGTCCGCGGTGCTGGATGGAGATCCAACGCTTTGGACCTCCCGTCCCTTTCCCCACGTCGTTTTCTCGATTAAGAAATCGGAGGGCCACGACCTCCCATCCTTGATCGTGTGGCTGGGACCTCCTCCCACCACTTAAAACATAACGGTTCAAAAATGAGATCCGATGGTTAGGACCTCCCGGTGTCTTATCCAACGGTCATAAGGACCTCCCCGTTCTTCTCCTTCCTCTGCGCGCATGCGTTCTCGAGCGGTGGAGTTAATGTCCACTTGTCCCATCAGGTCCTTTCATCACTCTTTCTCGACCAAGATTTAATGCAGTCGACTTTCCGCCTATCAGTCAAGACACCCGCCTTTGTCAACCTTTATGTCTTGTCCACCCATGGACCAACCCGTGGGCTAAGCTCACCATGGAGCTTAGCCCCAGCTCAAAACCTTCACTCAGCTATAAAGTATCCTTTGGGAGCCTCCCTTGGCTTCCTTTACACACAATTGATCTCGGCCTTGCACTTGTGCGTGGTCGAGCTCCTCCTCACTCACTTCCTCACTTGGTGGTCGCCATTGTTGAGTCCTTGAGCTCATCGGTGAGACAAGGGTTCCAAAGGGGCTCCTCTTTCCAACCTTTGCTCACTTTTGCTCCTAAACACCTCTTGGAAGTTAACCCTAACTTAAATTGTTTGGGCATTTTTCAGAGGTGGACAAAGAGGAGCTTGAGCCGGAGCTTTGGCCGTGAGTCAAAGCTTCTGTCTTCCCCAACTCCGGCCATCACCTCCACGACCTCCCGGCAAGACCTTAGGACCTCCTGTACTCCTCCTGTAGTCCTTTAGATGCCGGCACCCGCATGAATGATTTTATGGAGCTTTTCTGGCACAAGCTTGAATGTTGCGCGAGTCGCTTTTTGCATTTTCGTGTTTGGCCGTCTTGGTCATCTTTTGCCCTCTCCGGCCACGGCGCTCAAAGCCGCCGTCGCTGCCGAGAGGAGGTCCACCGGTGCGCGACGTTATTGTGCACTCGGTGGTATCATTGACCTCACCGCGAGCTCTACATCGCCGCGAGATCACTTCTTCACGCCGGGATTTTGTCGGACGTCCCGAGCGTGTCATTGTCGTTTTAGGACATAAATTCACCGCTTTAAATGCCCAATCATCGCAATCATTGGTGTCTTAACCGCCATTAACCCCGCCCCTTTGCGCAAGATAAAACCCCGCGCTGGACCTCCTTGTGGTCCCGCCACAGATTTATCTCATGTCCTAAGCTCGTGCGTTGGCGTTGGTCAGGACGCCCGGACCTCCTCCGAGGAGATCTGAGCGCCCAAGACCTCCCCTTGCGTAATCATGGCCGCCCAGACCTCCCCGGAGGTCTCAGAACGCTTAGACCTCCCTTAGGACCTCCCTAGGCCATCTCACTGCTCATGACCTCCCCGGTAGATCTTGACCGTCAAGGTCCTCCCTGACGATCCGAACCATCGAGGACCTCCTTGAACATCTGGACCGCCCAGACCTCCCCTGTGAGGTCTTGACGATGCAGATCTTCCTTGGGGAGATCTTGATAGTTTAGATCTTCCTTGGAAGATCTCACCGCTGAGGACCTCCCTTTAGATCTGGTCCGCTCCGACCTCCTTCCCTGTTGTGGTCCGTTGATTTCCATCTCACGGCCACGACCTCCCCTCACCTCGCGCATGTGAGTTGCTAAGAGGTCCAGACCTCTGGACCTTCACGTCGCTGCAGTGTGATGTTCTCTGGGAGATCTTGAGCCGCTGGATTTAAGATCGGTGGCTCACGCCCTCCCATACCCTTGTGAGTTTAGAAATTCCAAGAAGGTCTTAGTTAAACCTGAAATAAGGTATAGACTTTAGAATTTCATATCTCTTTCATTTTAATTCCAAATGAGGTCATTCAAATTGTGTTAGCTCTGTCTTGAACTTGACTTTAATCCAAAAATGATTGTAAGTTGAGTTCAGCTCCAGAGCACAGTTTGCCATTAGATTTTAAAACCAACTTTAAAATGTGCACTTAAATCAATGCTTAACTTGTAAAATACATAACTAATGCTCTATAGGTTATTTTTGGGTGAGACCAACTTTGTTGGTTTCTCTCTTAGTGAACTCACTGTGAAAATTAGTTTTGAGCTTGTTGCTGTTAGGAAATTGAGGACTTGTGCATTATAATTTTGTTCAAGTTCTTGTTTTTGAAAATTTGTAGAGAGTGCAATATAGCTCCAAATGAGATGAACTCAATTGTGTTATTCATCTCATGAGGTGCTGGTTTTACAGTAAAAATTTCAGCTTCACTGCTATTCTAGAAAATGTTGCCTCATAATTAAATTAGTGAATAGTGCAGTTTGGTAATTAATAGGCTGAGCAGAATTGATTTCATCATATCTTTTGCATTGAGAATCCAAATCAATTGGTTCTTGTTGCTAAATTCATGATAAATCATTGTCTTGCTGCTGTAAAATTTTCAGAGAATTTGGAGTTCGTTTGTTGTGCTGTCTTTGTTGTGTTTCGTCGTTTTATCGGTTCTTTCTCGCTTTTCCGTTAGGGTTTCGACATTTGTGGTGATCCCGAGAGCGACCCTCTGCCACAATTTGACCACCAGCAACAAGGCAAGCAGTTTGACCATTTCCATCATTGTCCCATTACTTTAAAGCTTAATACTTTGTTTTACTTCTATGTATGCATGCTACTTTGTGTTAAATGTCGCTAGCGAGCCTATAGTTGCATGATCTGTAGGAATTGTTTATCCTCTACTACCATGAGCCTAGGTTATTTGCTGTGGTGGGAGCTCGTTGGATGAGCTCTTATCACTTAGTAGTTTCGATGTAAATTGCTTAGACATGCTTAGTTTTCGGTAGAATGGGCGATCATCGACTTAGTCGATGGTCTTGATCACTCAAAAATGATTATTACTCCTATATGTCCAGCACTTGTGCTTTGATTAATTTGTAAAATCAAAACTGAAAATAAAAGATTGATTTAGACTTGGGCATATTGGATGGATGGTGCGGTTTTTGGATGTGGTGGTATGCCCGGGTCCCTAAGGACCGAGTACTTGGGTCACTAAGCCAAGCGATTTCACAGACTAACCACGCTTGAGGGGCATATGGAACCCTCTTGACTAAGTACTCTAGGAGGTGTTAATTATGAGCGAGCTCGGTTGGTGTGTTTTAAAAAACAAATGTATATGTATAGTGTGGGAGGGAGCATTAGCTTCCTGAAGGTTGTGATGTCTCCTTCTCCCCGTGGGTTGTGCAGCTCGTAATTAGCATTCATCCTTTGGAAAGGTCTCAGAGGACTTAGCTGTGCAAAGACACCTTCTAAGTGTGCGTAAAGGAAAGGCGGTCTGACGTGGGGGTATGCAGTGGTACACCCCGCAGGATAAAACTATTCAATAGCCTCGCCCTAGGTTATGGACATGCTTGGTAAGGTCGCTCAAGACTAGACTACAACCTTTAATTAAAACTTGACATGGTTGGTATGAACGGGAGTTCATGCTATTGTTGTGGTGACTTGGGTTAGTCACTTCCGTGATTGTTCTTGTTGTTGTTACTATGTTATTATCCGTTGTTACTTCAACATTTAAAAATGCTTTGCCAAATTGCCTTCAATCTATTATGTTATTGCAAATAAATGTTGCTTTATGCTAAAATGAGTCCAAAGCCTCATCCACTTAAATAAAGCTTGCATGTAGCTATTTATAGTTCTGTTATCTCACACGTAAGTCTTATGGAGTACTTTATGTACTCATCCGCCCGTGGTTGTGGCAATTTTTGTGGTTTTTGTTGCAGAGGAAGAAGGAGAGCTCCAAGAGCCTCTCTTTTGTGCTACGTGTTGCGCTTTCTTCGACGACTAGCTTGGCGGTCCTACGAGATGCCTAGGGTTAAGGCACACCGATTGGCTTTGTGTTATAGCCATCTTTATGGCACTTTTGCTTCCGCTGTTATCTTTTGTAATTATTGCTATTTGGCCTAAGGGCCTCTCTTTGTAATATCTATTCCATATTAATATTAACTTCGGTTTGTTGCTTATGTTCTATGTGTTGTATGGAATTGATACATTCTTTTGTTGTGAGGTATGTATACCGCATTCGGGAAGTATACATCTCTCGAGACCGGGTTTATTTGGTTGATAATACTAGGGTCAATCGGATGACTAAGTATTATGAGCCTAATAAACGCCGAGGTCTCACAAAAGTTGGTATCGAGCCATATCGACCGTAGTAACGCAAGCTTGGTCGCCCTTAGGATATTTTGAAAACCTATTTTCAAAGCATCAAATGAGTTTTGAAAGCTTAGGAAATTCTCGGATTTTATTCCTTACCTATCTTAGCTTTCTTCTCATCCCACTCTAATTTGAGTTTTAAAAGTTGTTTTCCTCTTCCCTTCTACAAAATAGTTGTTATCGATTAACACTGGTTTTTGGGAGAACCAATGAGATTGGCAAATTGAAGTGTGAGCTGCCCACTACAAGGTTTTGAAGTTCGAGTCGGTGATTCGACAAGGAGCTTGGATGCTAAACCCGACAGCAAGCATCAAATTTCCTGGACAGCAGTCTCAAAGGTGTCTAATTAGGATAGATAATGAGAGGTTAATCAACTAAAACTTGTGGGAATAAAAGGGTAAGATGTGATACTAGTTAGCTAAGTATCTAACACTTATTTCGCTGATTTAACCTTGCTCTCTAATAGTTTTAGATTTCATCTTACAATCTGATTTTTGATCTTCTCGACCAATTACTCGTTCATTCAATACGGGTTAGTTGAGTTGAGAAGTTGAGCCTTGCTTTTGGTGCTTCTTGGCTGTTTTAGAGTCTTTTAGAAGCTTTTTAAAGTTTAAATAACCGCTGATTTTGGCTTTCGCTTGGGGTGATATTCCATTCCCTAGTCGATCGCTTTTGCTTTTTTAAGGCTTTGTTTTTGGGTCTAGTTGCTAACCAAAATTCCTTGTAACAGATGGCGGGACGACTCAGTAGCGGCTAAGGCTGGCCACTGGTCCGGACGAGGAGCTTCTCCTCCTCCCACCATGGCCGAGGTTCTTCTTCGATCGAGCGCAACCGCGGGATGACCGGAGAGTTCTATCGACGCCATCGCGCAACACCACCGCACTTACGGAGCTTCGTGATCCGGGCCGTGAATGCCCATCACCGCGTGGAGGACTCATGGAGTTTCTTCGTACTCAGCCCCTACCTTTTCCCGGTCCGAGGACCTTTGATGCGACGATTGGCTTGTCTTGTGGAGCGAAGCCAGATCGCGCAGCGCTGAGCACGAGAAGGCGCTGCTCGCATCGCACCACCGGAGGGTGCAGCTTTGTCATGGTGGGAGAGCTTTCGCCATGCAGCCCGCAGACCACACCGCCTCTTGGGAGGAGTTTCAGACGCCTTCCGTCGGGCTCACATCCTCGCCGGCTTGATGGAGATCAAGAAGGTGAGTTTCTTGCGCCAAGCAAGGGCGTGGCTCACCATGGAGTATGTCTACGAGTTCAACCATCTAGCTCGTTATGCTCCCGAGGATGTGGCCACCGATATGGCTAAGGTGCCAAGTTCAGCGTGGCTTGTCCGAGGAGTCAAGGACAAGCTATCCATTGTCGACTTCCCGATTTCCGGACCTTGGTCGACAAGGCCATTGTCGCTGAAAGCATGCGGCTCGAGAGCTTATGGACTCCGCAAGCGCAAGTGGGAGGCCCATAAGTCATCCAGGCCGGTTCCTCCGTCCCCCGCTTCGGCGCCTCGGGGTACCACTCTCACTCTTGGCGCCCGAGGTCACTCGCCTCGTTTCGCCCTTCGCAGCCGTGGTCTCACCACGCACACTGCGAAGTCACAGAGCGCCCCGCAACCCGGCCGCCGGGTCACATGTTTCTCATGCAACGTAAGGGGCATTATGCTAACCAATGCCCTAAGAAGACAGAGCGCCCTCGCCCTAATGGAGGACGCGGCCGAGGTGGTGCACCAGACCGTAAGATCGCCCCGCTACCCAAGGCGTGGGTAGTGGTCGCGTCAACGCCATCACCACAGAGGAGGCTCAGAGGCACCCGACGCCGTGCTAGGTACACTTTCGTTAACTCTCATCCCGCCATCGTTTTGTTTGATTCAGAGCATCTCATTCATTTGTTTCGAGTCTTTTGTCTGCTATCGGAGAGCTTCTTTTCTCTCCATTGTCGGGCCCCGCTTACTCATTCGCTTCTCCGGTTCGGAGTTGAGAGCCGAACTGAGTGTAGGATGTCCTATCGAGATCGAAGGCGTAGGTTTCTTAGCAAACCTTATCCTTCTCCATTCAGCGAGTCTTGATGTGATTCTTGGCATGGATTGGTTGTCCCAGCACATGGGGCAAATCGATTGCGCCAGGAAGCTCATCTCTATCTAGTCCTCCCATGAAAGGTGTTCGCTTTTCGAAGTCGCTAGATCCGCATCTCTTCGCGCTTGAAGCGAAGCCCGCTCTAGATATTAGCGAAGTCCCAACAGTTTGTGACTTTGTTGATGTCTTTCCCGCTGATCTTCCGGGATGCCACCCGTTCGAGACCTCGAGTTTGTCATTGAGTTGGCTCCCTGCACGCCTCTATCTCAAAGAGGCCTTATCGGATGCCACCGAACGAGTTGGTAGAGTTGAAGAAGCGCTAAGTGAGCTGCAAGAGAAGGGTTTCATTCGCCTAGCTCATCTCCTTGGGGTTGTCCAAAGAATCTTCGTGAAAGAAGAAGGATTTGGTACTTTACGCATAAAAGGCCGATTATCGCCCACTTAATGAAGTGACGGAAGAACAAGTATCCATTGCCCGCATTGACGATCTCTTCGATCAATTGACCGGAGCTCGAGTTTTCCAAGATTGATTTGAGAGTGGGATATCATCGAGTTCGATTCGCCCGAGGATATTCCAAAGACGGCGTTTCTACTCGCCACGGCTTGTACGAGTACATCGTCATGTCGCTCGCTTAACCAATGCTCTGCTTTGTTCATGAACCTCATGAATTCGGTATTCATGGAGTATTTGGATAAGTTTGTCGTGGTCTTCATCGATGATATTCTTATCTATTCCAAGAACGATGAGGATCATGCCGAGCATCCGCTTGTGTTAGGCAAGCTACGTGAGCACCACCAGACGCCAAGTTCAAAGAAGTGTGCGCTCGTTGAAGGAAGTGGCTTTCTTAGGCCATATTCTTTCAATGGAGGCGAGTCATTGATCCTAGCAAGGTCACCGATGTTCTTTCATGGAGTCCGCCCACTTCGTCACCGGCGCGGAGTTTTCTTGGTTTAGCGGATATTATCGCCGCTTATCGAGAATTCTCCAAGATCGCTGCCGATGACGGAGTTGCTCAAGAAGGACAAGAAGTTCTTGTGGTCCGATGCTTGCATGGCAAGTTTCCATATACTCAAGAAGCGCTTGACCACCGCCTCCCATTCTTGTTCTTCCCGATATCCATCGCAGCCTTCGATATCTTTTGCGATGCTTCTCGCCGAGGCCTTGCCAGTGTCCTTATGCAAGAAGGCAAGGTAGTGGCCTATGCATCAAGGCAATTGAGACCTCATGAACTCAACTACCCTACTCATGATTTGGAGTTGGTCACTGTGATTCATGCACTTAAGATTTGGCGACATTACCTAATCCAGAATCGCTAGAAGTGTATTCGGATCACAAGAGCCTCAAGTACTTGTTCACCCAACCCGACCAACCTCGTGCAAAGGAGATGGTTGGAGTTGATCAAGGATTATGATATGGGTATTCACTACCATCCGGCAAGGCTAATGTCGCTGCCGATGCGCTTAGTCGCAGCGCATTGTAATGCCTTAGTGCTCAAGGAGCATTCGCCTCTCTTCTCGAGGCATTCCAAATGGCCTCAACTTGGAGATAGTTGAGCATGGATCTCTCGCCGCCATGGTTGTGCAACCAACCTTGGTGGATCGGATCAAGTCCGCCCAAAGCAATGGATGTTGGAGTGAGCCACATTAAGGCAAATGTCAAGAACGGAACGACCAAGTGCTTCTCGAGGATGAGCATGGCGTCAGGAGGTTCGGCAACGCCTTGTGGTTCCAAAGGACATGGAGTTGCGAATTTAATCCTCCGCTGAAGCCCATGATTCGCTTTTATCCATTCATCCCGGCCACAAAGATGTATCAAGATCTCCGCCAGAGATTTTGGTGGACCCGAATGAAGAGGGAGATTGCGGTTCGTTGTCGAAAAGCGCGACGGTGTCGTCGTGTCAAGGCCGAGCATCGGCGTCTCGCTGGATCGCTTCACCTTTGCCAATTCCTCGAGTGGAAGTGGATTCGATCGAATGGATTTCATCACCGGTCTACCCACGCCCCCAAGAAGAATGATGCCATTTGGGTCGCCATCGATCGATTGACTAAGGTGGCACATTTCCTTCCCGCCAAGACCGAACTTCGTAGGTCTTTTGGCGGAACTCTATATCACCCGCATCGTGAGTTTGCACGGTGTGTCAAGACGATCGTGTCGGATCGTGGATCCTTTTCACGCCTCATTTTTGGCATAGCTTGCAAGAGGCTATGGGCACTGTTTTACCTTTAGCACGGCATATCATCCTCAAACCGATGGTCGACCGAGAGGGTCAACCAAGTTTTGGAGGACATGCTTCGTGCTTGTGTCCTTTCATATGGGAAGCATTGGGAGAAATGCTTGCCATTCGCCGAAGTTTTCAGATAACAACAAATTTTCAGCCGCCTCGGCATGGCACCATTTGAGGCCTTGTACGGAGAAAGTGTAGGACCTCGCTGAACTGGTCGAGACCGTGAGAGACCTCTCTTTGGTCTTGACTCAATCAATGAGGCCGAGCGCCAAGTCCAAATTTTATTCGTGGAGCTGCCATGCATGCACTCAATCCAGCAAAAGAGCTATGCGGACCGCCGTCGACGTGAGTTACGTTTTGAGCCTAATGACTTTGTTTATCTCAAAGTCTCTCCTTTGAAGGGCCATCAACGCTTCGGCCAAGGGCAGTTAGCTCCTCGATATGTCGGTCCCTACCGCTATCGAGAAGAAGGGAGTTGTTGCCTATAAGTTGGAGTTGCCACTGCACTTGAGGGGTACATGATGTTTTCCATGTGTCCCAGCTTAAGAAGTGCCTCCGTGTTCCAACCGAGGAAGCTCCGTTGAAACCCTCGATGTCCGTGAAGATTTGACCTATCGCGAGCACCCTGCTCACAGACTCGATGAGTCCGAACGAAGGACAAGGAATAAGACCATCAAGTTCCTTAAAGTTCAAGTGGTCAAACCATTCTCGAGGATGAGGCTACTTGGGAAAGAGAAGATCGCCTCAAGTGCGGACTATCCATCTTTCTTTATCGAGTGAGCCAAATCTCTGGACGAGATTTCTGTAAGGGGAGAGATTTTGTAACATCCCAAATGTATAATTAGGGTTAATCAAGTATAATTATATGTGTAGAAATTAAAACTTTTTCTCACATCTTGAAAAACCCTAAAATCTCATGTGATTTTTGTCCAAGAGTTGTGTAATCCAAAACACAAAGCTCTTGTTGACCAAAAATCAAACTTATTCTCCAATTATCTTAAATCTTGTGTCAAACATTTGGAATATATTTTCCTTGGTCCAAAAACTGATATGGGACCCTCTGAAAAATATCATGAGTTATAAAACTTGTTGATAAATTTTGGAGGTAAAACAATCCTTTAAACAACCTTCATGAATTTCCTGAGAAAAATGCATTGCATAATAACCTCTGGAAATTTTATGCAAGGTTGATCTCATTGTCAGCAAGCTCCAGTTAAAATTTCATCAAATTTGGAGTTCATTTGCTATCTCAAATAATTCTGCTAAGTTTCAGCCGTTAAAACTAAATTTAAAAGCTTACACTGCTCCTTGGCTAGCTATATTCAAAGTTGGTCCAGCCCAACCATGTCTGCACCTCAACAGACCTCATCTCCACCTTGATCAGTCGCAGCTGTTGGATTTACATCCAACAGCCACGACCTCCTCCATGTCAACACCGCGAGGACCTCCCACCTCATGAGGTCATTGCCGTTGGATCGCTGATCCATGGTCATGACCTCCCCTGTGTTAAACCTCAAAGACCTCCTCGAGCTGTTAAACCATCGCAATGAGGTCATCCCATTTGTTGAGGTCGAGCCGCTGGATCAAATCCAACAGCCCACGACCTCCTCCTCAACATACTCAACAGTCATCCCATTTCACGTGAGGTCATAGCCCTTGGATCCAAGATCCATGGCCCCGACCTCCTTCACCTTAAACTAAACAAACCTCCCACTCTAACCTAGGTCGAGCCATTGGATCAAATCCAACACTCACGACCTCCCGTGTTATCAAGCACTCACAACCTCCCCATCTTTTGTTGTGCACCGTTAGATTAAAATCTACGGTCCACGACCTCCTTTTTGTCTCATGCGCACTGATTCTCCCGGCAAGACGTGAGATCGTAGCCCTTAGATCTAAATCTAAAGGCCATGACCTCCTTGCTTGTTGCGCATCATATCGACCTTCCCATCGTGTCAAGGCCCTGGATTTAAATCCAAAGGCCATGACCTCCCTCATGTCTTTTGATCGCGTGCGGTTAAGTCCTCACCGAGGTCCGCACTGCTGGATGGAGATCCAACGCTTTGGACCTCCTGTCCCTTTCCCCACGTGCGTTTTCTCGACATGAAATCGGAGGGCCACGACCTCCCCATCCTTGATCGTGTGGCTGGGACCTCCTCCCAGCCACTTAAAACATAACGGTTCAAAAATGAGATCCGATGGTTAGGACCTCCCCAGGTCTTATCCAACGGTCATAAGGACCTCCCCTGTTCTTCTCCTTCCTCTGGCGCGCATGCGTGCTCTGAGCGGTGGAGTTAATGTCCACTTGTCCCATCAGTGTCCTTTCAATGACTTTTTGTCGACCAAGATTTAATGCAGTCGACTTTCCGCTTATCAGTCAAGACACCGCCTCTTGTCAACCTTTATGTCTTGTCCACCCATGGACCAACCCGTGGGCTAAGCTCACCATGGAGCTTAGCCCCAGCTCAAAACCTTCACTCAAAGCTATAAAGTATCCTTTGGGAGCCTCCTTGGCTTCCTTTACACACAATTGATCTCGGCCTTGCACTTGTGCGTGGTCGAGCTCCTCCTCACTCACTTCCTCACCGGTGGCCGCCATTGTTGAGTCCTTGAGCTCATCGGTGAGACAAGGGTTCCAAGTGGCTCCTCTTTCCAACCTTTGCTCACTTTTGCTCCTAAACACCTCTTGGAAGTTAACCCTAACTTAAATTGTTTGGGCATTTTTCAGAGGTGGACAAAGAGGAGCTTGAGCCGAGCTTTGGCCGTGAGTCAAGCTTCGTTGTCTTCCCCAACTCCGGCCATCACCTCCACGACCTCCCCAACACCTTAGGACCTCCTGTACTCCTCCTGTAGTCCTTTAGATGCCGCACCCGATGAATGATTTTATGGAGCTTTTCTTGGCACAAGCTTGAATGTTGCGCGAGTCGCTTTTTGCATTTTCGTGTTTGGCCGTCTTTGGTCATTTTTGCCCTCTCCGCTCGCCGGCGCTCAAAGCCGCCGCCGCCGAGAGGAGGTCCACTGGTGCGCGACGTTATTGTGCACTCGGTGGTATATTGACCTCACCGGCGAGCTCTACATCGCCGGCGAGATCACTTCTTCACGCCGATTTTGTCGGACGCCCCGAGCGTGTCATTGTCGCTTTTAGGACATAAATTCACCGCTTTAAATGCCCAATCATCGCAATCATTGGTGTCTTAACCGCCATTAACCCCGCCCCTTTGCACGCATTAAAACCCCTCGCTGACCTCCTCGTGGTCCCGCCAAGATTTATCTCATGTCCTAAGCTCGGCGCGTTGTCTGGACGCCCGCACCTCCTCCGAGGAGATCTGAGCGCCCAAGACCTCCCTTGCGTAATCATGGCCGCCCAGACCTCCCGGAGGTCTCAGAACGCTTAGACCTCCCTTAGGACCTCCCTAGGCCATCTCACTGCTCATGACCTCCCCGGTAGATCTTGACCGTCAAGGTCCTCCCTGACGATCTCGAACCATCGAGGACCTCCTTGAACATCTGGACCGGCCCAGACCTCCCCGTGAGGTCTTGACGATGCAGATCTTCCTTGGGGAGATCTTGATAGTTTAGATCTTCCTTTGGAAGATCTCACCGCTGAGGACCTCCCTATAGATCTGGTCCGCTCCGACCTCCTTCCCGTGTTGTGGTCCGCTGATTTCCATCTACGGCCACGACCTCCCCTCACCTCGCGCATGTGAGTTGCTAAGAGGTCCAGACCTCTGGACCTTCACGCGCTGCAGTGTGATGTTCTCCGGGAGATCTTGAGCCGTTGGATTTAAGATCGGTGGCTCACGCCCTCCCATACCCTTGTGAGTTTAGAAATTCCAAGAAGGTCTTAGTTAAACCTAAATAAGGTATAGACTTTAGAATTTCATATCTCTTTCATTTTAATTCCAATTGAGGTCATTCAAATTGTGTTAGCTCTGTCTTGAACTTGACTTTAATCCAAAAATGATTGTAAGTTGAGTTCAGCTCCAGAGCACAGTTTGCCATTAGATTTTAAAACCAACTTTAAAATGTGCACTTAAATCAATGCTTAACTTGTAAAATACATAACTAATGCTCTATAGGTTATTTTTGGGTGAGACCAACTTTGTTGGTTTCCTCTCTTAGTGAACTCACTGTGAAAATTAGTTTTGAGCTTGTTGCTGTTAGGAAATTGAGGACTTGTGCATTATAATTTTGTTCAAGTTCTTGTTTTTGAAAATTTGTAGAGAGTGCAATATAGCTCCAAATGAGATGAACTCAATTGTGTTATTCATCTCATGAGGTGCTGGTTTTACAGTAAAAATTTCAGCTTCGCTGCTATTCTAGAAAATGTTGCCTCATAATTAAATTAGTGAATAGTGCAGTTTGGTAATTAATAGGCTGAGCAGAATTGATTTCATCATATCTTTTGCATTGAGAATCCAAATCAATTGGTTCTTGTTGCTAAATTCATGATAAATCATTGTCTTGCTGCTGTAAAATTTTCAGAGAATTTGGAGTTCGTTTGTTGTGCTGTCTTTGTTGTGTTTCGTCGTTTTATCGGTTCTTTCTCGCTTCCGTTAGGGCTTCGACATTTGTGGTGATCCCGAGAGCGACCCTCTGCCACAATTTGACCACCAGCAACAAGGCAAGCAGTTTGACCATTTCCATCATTGTCCCATTACTTTAAAGCTTAATACTTTGTTTTACTTCTATGTATGCATGCTACTTTGTGTTAAATGTCGCTAGCGAGCCTATAGTTGCATGATCTGTAGGAATTGTTTATCCTCTACTACCATGAGCCTAGGTTATTTGCTGTGGTGGGAGCTCGTTGGATGAGCTCTTATCACTTAGTAGTTTCGATGTAAATTGCTTAGACATGCTTAGTTTTCGGTAGAATGGGCGATCATCGACTTAGTCGATGGTCTTGATCACTCAAAAATGATTATTACTCCTATATGTCCAGCACTTGTGCTTTGATTAATTTGTAAAATCAAAACTGAAAATAAAAGATTGATTTAGACTTGGGCATATTGGATGGATGGTGCGGTTTTTGGATGTGGTGGTATGCCTGGGTCCCTAAGGACCGAGTACTTGGGTCACTAAGCCAAGCGATTTCGCATACTAACCACGCGAGGGGCATATGGAACCCTCTTGACTAAGTACTCTAGGAGGTGTTAATTATGAGCGAGCTCGGTTGGTGTGTTTTAAAAAACAAATGTATATGTATAGTGTGGGAGGGAGCATTAGCTTCCTGGGAAGGTTGTGATGTCTCCTTCTCCCGTGGGTTGTGCAGCTCAGAATTAGCATTCATCCTTTGGAAAGGTCTCAGAGGACTTAGCTGTGCAAAGACACCTTCGGAAGTGTGCGTAAAGGAAAGGCGGTCTGACGTGTGGGTACAGTGGTACACCCTGCAGGGATAAAACTATTCGAATAGCCTCG
Organism: Phyllostachys edulis; assembly: GCA_036346405.1. Taxonomy (NCBI): domain Eukaryota; kingdom Viridiplantae; phylum Streptophyta; class Magnoliopsida; order Poales; family Poaceae; genus Phyllostachys; species Phyllostachys edulis. The sequence continues at coordinate 16,013,061 of CM070568.1, forward strand.
TCCTAGGTTATGGACATGCTTGGTAAGGTCGTTCAAGACTAGACTACAACCTTTAATTAAAACTTGACATGGTTGGTATGAACGGGGAGTTCATGCTATTGTTGTGGTGACTTGGGTTAGTCACTTCCAGGATTGTTCTTGTTGTTGTTACTATGTTATTATCCCGTTGTTACTTCAACATTTAAAAATGCTTTGCCAAATTGCCTTCAATCTATTATGTTATTGCAAATAAATGTTGCTTTATGCTAAAATGAGTCCAAAGCCTCATCCACTTAAATAAAGCTTGCATGTAGCTATTTATAGTTCTGTTATCTCACACGTAAGTCTTATGGAGTACTTTATGTACTCATCCGCCCGTGGTTGTGGCAATTTTGTGGTTTTTGTTGCAGAGGAAGAAGGAGAGCTCCAAGAGCCTCTCTTTTGTGCTACGTGTTGCGCTTTCTTCGACGACTAGCTTGGCGGTCCGTCGATGCCTAGGGTTAAGGCACACCGATTGGCTTTTGTGTTATAGCCATCTTTATGGCACTTTTGCTTCATTGTTATCTTTTGTAATTGTTGCTATTTGGCCTAAGGGCCTCTCTTTTGTAATATCTATTCCATATTAATATTAACTTCTGGTTTGTCGCTTATGTTCTATGTGTTGTATGGAATTGATACATTCTTTTGTTGTGAGGTATGTATACTGCATTCTGGGAAGTATACATCTCTCGAGACCGGGGTTTATTTGGTTGATAATACTAGGGTCAATCGGATGACTAAGTATTATGAGCCTAATAAACGTCGGGGTCTCACATCATCGAAGGTTATGCAACCGAAGAGGTCATTGAATTCTGCGTCGACTACATGGCTTAGGTGGAACCGATTGGTGTGCCTCTATCTCGTCATGAGGGGAGGCTGAAGGGTATCGGGACCATCGGAAGGAAAGCAACCACTCCCAATTTCGACGCGTACGCTCAAGCCTATTTCACAGTCTTGCAACACATGACCCAGGTGTCTCCGTACATCAACGAGCACAAAGACATGGTACACCAACAGAATCCCAGCTGGTCGGAGGTTTGGATCACAAGAGAGCACAACCGCCAGTTCAACGCATGGTTAAAGGTGCGATTCACTAGGAGGCCGTCGTCAAGTGATGATGACACACTGACATGGTTGGCAAAAGGGCCAAAATTTACAATTGTGACATGGCAAGGATATGACATAAATGGGTACACATTTTATATGAGAGCTCAAGATAGGAAGAGCACAGTCCAGAACAGCGGTGTCCGCATATATGCGTTTCACGAGAAATTCAATACCGCTGGGTTGAGCTCCTACTATGGGTTCGTAGAGGACATTTGGGAGCTCGACTATGTACTTTTCAATATCCCTCTATTTCGGTGCCATTGGATCAAGCTTCCACAGGATGTGAAGGTCGACAAGTACGACGTGACTACTGTGGACCTCGAATGTGTTGGATACAAGGATGAACCATTCGTACTCGTTAAGCAAGTTGTTCAAGTTTTTTATGTAAAGGACCCGGCAAATAAGAACCGCCACGTAGTTCTTCATGGAAAAAGAAGGATTGTCAGAGTTGATAATGGCGTGGATGAGAAAGAGTACAATCAATTTAATGAGTTACCTCCTTTCAGAGGTAGCATCAGGCTTGAGGAAGAACCCAAGGAGGAAGCTAGCTATATACGTGTCGATCATCGTGAAGGGCTATATTTTAAAACGAAATAGCAAGTGGAATGATCCCACACGGTGACACCTATTTGGAAATTTGTTCCATTGTAATTAACAAAGTCGGCATGTAATTAAGGAATTATTCCACTGTAATTGATTCACTAATTAAGAAATCATTCCATCTGTGATTGTATCCACTGCATTCTTGTTTTCAAAGGGCATGGCTAGCATTTCCTGAGGCTAGCCAAAAAACAGAATATTTATAAAATAACAGAAGGAACTATCACAGGTGGTTTAGTGGAATAAACCGTTTGTGCTAACAACGCGCCAAAATATTTCGCCTCCCACGCCGCACAGCCTCCCGCGCACGCGACCAAAAATTTCCCCTAACATCATAGATGGTTCCATAATAAAACTGTCTATGATACCTATCACACATGATTAGTAAAATAGAACCATCTCTGATATTCTCAATTATTATAGACGGTCCTCCAATAGAACCGTCTGATATATGCTCGATTATCGTAGACGGTCCTGGAATATAACTGTCTGTGATATTCACTTATCGCAAACGGTTATTTGAGAGAACCGTCTGTGATATGTTATTTAATAGAACCATCTGCGATAGTCCCTTTTAAGTAGGGCCCCGCTAGGGTTTACGTTCTTACTCAATCCTTAGAGCTCACTCTCCGGTCCGCCTCCCCAGCACCCTTACTTCCCTCCCGAGCCTCCCCTCTCCGCCGTCATCCCCTAGCCTCCTCTCTCCGCGCTGTCGATCTCCCCTACGCTGCCGTCATCCCCGAGCCTCCTCTCTCCACGCCGTCGACCTCCCCTACGCTGACGTCATCCCTGAGCCTCCTCTCTCAAGACTGCAAGCATCCTCCTCTCATGAATTCTCGACCTCGACTCCTCTTCGCCCACGCCTCCGCCAAGGTACGAGCTCACCACTTTGGATTGTGCTAGTAGAAGTTTCAAATTGTGCTGATTTGATTGACTCTAGCACTGGGAGATATTGCTTAGTAATGTTGTGGGAGGTATGAGCTCATCGCTTTGGATTCTCTAATATTGTGTCATGTTATTCATACTCATTAGATCCCTCTGTTTCATTATGTTGATGTTGTCTAGTCATTTTGCTCTATTATGTTGGTAGCTTGTGTTCACTGTTATTATTGTTCTGCCATTGTTTATATTCCTGTCAATTAAAATATCGTGTAGTTCGTTCAATTGAAATATTGACAGTGAACTCTCAATTGATTATTTATTTTGTTGTGAAGTCCTATCTTTTGAGCATTTTATCCTGATTGATGCAGTACTGATTTGTTGATCTTGCAATAATATCATTTATTGATGCAGTGTTGATTTGTTAATCTTGCGAGATGGTGTTCGCACCATCTTTGCCGCTGTCATCTATGTCGCCGAATGCGTCTGGATCTCCAAACAAAGTGGTACCTAAGCGACATGCCAAAGGAATATTGAAAATGCCTATGGGCCGAATGACCATCACGGCCGTCAGTACCTCTGGGGTCTCTATGCTACCCGAGAAAGCAACGGCAGTATTCCGGACCACCTGTGGTATACTTGGAAGGGAACGAGTCCCCATCACCACACAGAAATGGAAGGATTTAACGGCCATAGAGAAAGAGCAGTTGTGGACTGAAATTACAATGTCGTTTGATATCCTAGTAGAATTCTCCAATCTCGTGCGACGACAGGTGTTCCTCTCGATGGGACACGCTTGGAAGACCTTCAAGAGCAAGCTTGTCACAAAGTACATGAACAAGGATCGGATGCCCTGTACGAAGTATAGTTTCGTGTTGTCGGATACATGGGACGCCTTTATGCGGATGAAGACGACGGACGAATTTCAACAGCAAAGTGTGGCGCACAAGGCTATCTAGGGAAAAAAAATATTCACCCCCACAGACTCGGCACCGCTGGGTATGCGGGCAAACACCCGGTATGGATGAGTGAGGACAATGTGGCAATCCAATCGTAGGTCTCCCCGCCATTTGCCGAGATCACAGACGAGTGCGCCAATGCATGGTTAAGAGCGAGGGCCACAATCACGTCGTCGGGCGCCATCACTTTCGAAAACCCGGAAGACGAGGCAGTGTCCCAATGCCTGGTAAGATATGTCGAACTACCTAGCTGTTAATAAGTCCATAACTTCGTAGGGTCTAAAATAACATGATGGCCTCTTGTAGCAACCATTGAGTGCCCAATCTTCCCAAGGCTCATTCCAAACAGTAAGGGAGAAGGATATACTATCCACAGCCCTGGGAAACAAGGAGCACCCAAGTCGCACGCGAGGCCTTGGGGTTTACGTAACTTGGAGGGATGGATTCCCACACGACTCCGAGGCGTATAGGAATCGGAAGAGATCCAAGGCTGAACGCAAGGAACAGTTGAAAGAGGAGATCAGTGCACAGATTAGTCCACAATTTCAAGGACAGATAACATTATTGCAGGAACAAATGAATCAACTCATCAACCAGTCGCAAGCCACCCCTGTGATTTTGGGAGCCAGTCCCCCTCAACGTCGGAGTAGCGTCGCATCCACGCCTACACTTTCTGAACTTGGCGACGTCCAATTACCTATCAACCTCATCCAGGTAATGTACTGTGAGCACCCGGATTTATTAAGCTCATAATACTTAGTCATCCAATTGACCCTAGTATTATCAACCAAATAAACCTTGCCTCGAGAGATGTATACTTCCTGAATGCAGATACATACCTCACAACAAAAGAATGTATCAATTCCATACAACACATAGTACATAAGCAACAAACCAGAAGTTAATACTAATAAAGGAATAGGTCATTACAAAAGAGGGGCCTTCTGGCCAAATAACAACAAGACTACAAAGATACACAATGAAGCAAAAGTGCCATAAGATGGCTATAACAAAAGCCAATTAGTGTGCCTTTACCCACAAGGCAACTAACCGGACCACCAAGCTAGTCGTCAAACCCGAAGCACATCTCGAAGAGTGAAGCCCTTGGGGCTCACCTCCTTCCTCTGCAACAAAAGCCACAAAATGCCACAACCACGGGCGATGAGTACATAAAGTACTCCGCAAGACTTACGTAAGATAACAGACTATAAATAGCTACATGCAAGCTTTATTTAAGTGGATGAGGCTTTGGACTCATTTTAGCATAAAGCAAGTTTCATTTGCAATAATATAATAGATTGAAGGCAATTTGACAAAGCATTTTAATTGTTGAAATTCAACGAGGTAGATAACATAGTAACAACAACAAGAACAACCTAGAAGTGACTAACCCAAGTCACCACAACAATAGCATGAACTCCCCGTTCATACCAACCATGTCAAGTTTTAATTAAAGGTTGTAGTCTAGTCTTGAACGACCTTACCAAGCATGTCCACAACCTAGACGAGGCTATTCAATAGTTTTATCCCTGCAGGTGTACCACTGCACCCACACGCCGAATCGCCTTTCCTTTAGGCACACTATCTTTGGTATGCCGGCACGGCTAAGTCCTACGAGACATTTCCAATGGACAATGCTAATTCTGAGTCGCACAACCCACGGGGAGAAGGAGACATCACACAACCTGCCCGGAAGCTAATGCTCCCCTCCCACATCACACACATATTTTATCTTTAAAAACACACCAACCGAGCGACCCCAATTAACACCGCCCAAAGTACTTAGTCAAGAGGGGTTCCATATGCCCCTCGTGTGGTTAGCACGCAAAATCGCTTGGCTTAGTGACCCAAGTACTCGGTCCTTAGGGACCCAGGCATACCACCACATCCAAAAACCACGCCATCCATCCAATATGCCCAAGTCTAAATCAATCTTTTGTTTTCAGTTTTTGATTTTACAATTAATCAAAGCACAAGTGCTGGACATATAGGAGTAATAATCAGTTTTGAGTGATCAAGACCATCGACTAAGTCGATGATCGCCCATTACTACCGTTATCTAAGCATTGCTAAGCATGACACCGTAAAAGCAATAAAAGAGCATACTTAAATCACCGGCTCTAATTCACCAGCGATATTAGTAACTTATGGTTTGTGGCAGGGTAACAATTTAGGGCAACTATGCAATAGGAATAGCTACCTCTAAACGATAAAATACTTTGACACAAAAGCATGCATACATACAAGTTAAACAAAATATTAGACTTTAAAGTAGTGGGACAATGATGGAAATGATCAAACTGCTTGCCTTGCTGTTGCTGGCCAAATTGTTGCTGAGGATCACTCACGGGTTCAATACACCCGCCGGCACCTAATCGAAAAAGACGAAAAGATTCGATAAGAACGATTTAAAACAACAAAGACAACACAGCAAACAAACTCCAAACACTCTGAATTTTCTACAGCAGCAAGAGGGTGATTTTAGGAATTTAGCAACAAGAACCAATTGATTTGGATTCTTAATGCAAAAGATATGAGCAAAACAATTCTGCTCAGCCCTAAAAAATACCAAACTGCACTATTCACTAATTTAATTATGAGGCAACATTTTCTAGAAAAGTGGTGACACTGAAACTTTTACAGCAAAACCAGCACCTCATGAGATGAATAACACAATTGAACAAGAACTTGAACAAACTTGTAATGCACAAGTCCTCATTTTTATAATAGCAACGAGCTCAAAACTAATTTTCATAGTAAGTTCATTAATAGAGGAAACCAACAAAGTTGGATTCACTCAAAAATAATCTACAGAGCATTAGTTATGTATTTTACAAGTTAAACATTAGTTTGGGTGTATATTTGAAGTTAGTTTTAAAATCTATTTGCAAAACTGTGTTTTGGAGCTGAACTGGCTCTTAACCATTTTTAGATTAAAGTCCAGTGTCAAGCCGAGCTAACAAAATTTGATTCACCCTATTTGGATTGAAATTGAATTAGTTATGCATTTTTAAAGTTCCTACCCTTTTCGCCATACAAATAAGTGCTTATCGGAATTTCTAAACTTCCAAAAGCAGAGGGGAGGACGTGAACTGCTGATTTAAATCCAACGCCCAAGACCTCCAGAGGAAAACGCCAAGACGCTGCAAGCAGTCCAGAGAACATGGGCCGCTGATCTTGGATCCAACGGTCCATGTCCTCCCCGCCACGCTACCAAGAACGGAGGAGGTCGTGGCCATGATACTGCATCCAACGAACCACAACACATGAGGGAGGACCGGACGGTTCAGATCAAACGAGGGAGGTCTCGAGCGGCCGAGATCTTCCAAAGGAAGATCTAAACTATCAAGATCTCCCCAAGGAAGATCTACACGGTCGACCTCTCGAGGGAGGTCCCGACGGTCCAGATTTTCCAAGGAGGACCTTAATGGTCTAGATTGTCCTGTGGAGGACCTTAACGGTCAAGACAACAACAAAGAGGTCTGGGCGGTTCAGATCCACTTGGGGTGGTCCCGAATCGCCAAGATCTAACAAAGGGAGGTCCTAAGCGGCTCAGATTTCCACCGGGAGGTCTCAGGGCTAAGATTTACCCGAGGAGGTCCACAAGGTTGAGAGGACCCTGGGAGGTCCTACACGGTGGAGATCAACACAGGAGGACCTTAACGGCAAAGATCTCCCACAAGGAGGTCCTAGCGGTCAAGATCGCAAGGAGGGAGGTCCTAGGGGTTGTCCTTACAAAAGACCAGGGGTGGTCTTTGCAAAGAGGACCCCGAGGAGGTCCAAGATGGCTAAGATGGCCCCGAGGAGGTCCCGGCCGAGACCTAAGATGGACGGCACAAGACCTCGTGACGCAAAGACTAAGGACACATTAAAAGCTACAATGATTGGAGGTGATTAGCCAAAATGGGGAGGTCTTTGTCTTAACGACAAAGGCACGGTGCCATGGTCGCTCGACAAAATCCCGAGAGGCTACCAAGGCTCGACGCCGGCGATGAGGACTTCACCGGCGCCATCCAGGATTACCAACGCAGCGCAATAGTGTTATGCACACGCCAGACCATTCCCGGCGTAGGGTGGCCTGAACGGCGACGAGCCGAGATTGGCGGCGCAAAACACACGGCCAAAACACAAACAGCGATAATGAGCTCCGCAAATAACATTCTGCGTGCAGCTAAGCTCCGCAACAACATACATGCAGTGCCCAGAGCTAAAGGACTACCAGAGGGTTACCTGGAGGTCGCGGGGGTGCCAAGATGTTGGGGGACGGGAGGACCGGAGTTGGGGAAGAAGGGTTGCTCCACGGCCAACTCCAAGCTCCAAGCTCCAAGTTAGGCCTCTTCAAAATGTCAACCCAAATGGGGTTAGGGTTAACTCCAGAGGTCCGGGAGCACAAAGTGAACAAGAGGTTGAAGAGGAGCCATCAAGCACCGCCACCGAGGAGCCCAAGGACTTCAACAATGGCGCCAAAAAGGGTAGGTCAAGGAGGAGATGCCACGGCCAATAGCAGCAAGGCCAAGCTCAATGGTGTGTAAAAGAAGCCAAGGGCATCGAGGGGGGTTTTATAGCTAGGGCAAAAGAGGTCTCGACCACGTGTTAAGCTCATGGTGAGCTTAGCCCAAGGGAGGTCCACGGAAGGTCCATGGAGTTGGACAAGATGGATGGGACAGAGTAGGTAGGTCGAGCATGGGCTAGGGCGAAAGGCACCGACACGCATTAAATGCAAGACAGCATAGAGTCGCTGGACAAGACATGCCATCGACCTCCTCACCGCCATGGTGCGTGGCGCCAGAGCTAGGAGAAGAACAGGCATGCCTCCCAACCGCTGGATAAGAACCCGAGGAGGACATGACCCTGATTTGATTTGAAACAGTAAGGTTCAAAATGGAAGGGAGGAGGTCACACCACCCGATTTGGAAAGGGAGGTCGTGGCCTCCGATTTCCATAACGCGATCACAAGACGTGGAAAAGGGGACAGAGGTCCAAGGCGTTGATTTCAATCCAACAAGGCGGACCTCCAGGAGGACTTAACGCACACGGCCTTAGAACATGAGGGGGAGGTCATGGCCTTTGGATTAAAATCCAAGGGCACACAACCAAAGGGAGGTCTGAGGCTTTGCGTGAAGCGCGAGGGAGGTCAAGACCTTTGGATTTTGATCCAACGGTGGTGATCAAAACAGGAGGTCCCGAGCCTCGCACGCGTGGCGCAAAGGAGGTCTTGGGCTTGCACAACACACACGGGAGGTCATGGCCATTAGATTTAGATCTAAGGGCAACGACCTCACGTGCGCGGAAGGACCTAGCTGTGATGTTTTTCAGAGGAGGTCGTGGCCTTTGGATGTAAATCCAACGGCGCACAACATGAAATAGGGGAGGTTTTGTGCGCCGACATTTTGAGGGAGGTCGGGTCGTTGGATCTGATCCAACGGCTACGACCTCAAGTGAGTGCAAAGGGAGGTCTGATAGTTAGCTTAAGAGGAGGAGGTCAGGAGCGGTTGGATGTAAATCCAACAGCTATGACCTCGCCAAGGTGGAAGGTGGTCTTTGAGGTTCGATAACAAGGGGAGGTCAGGGCCGGTTGGATCTTAATCCAAGGGCTATGACCTGGACAAGGTGAGGAGGTCTTTGGGATTTAACACACGGGGGAGGTCATGACCGTGATCTTTGATCCAACGGTTACGACTGATGAGGTGGGAAAGCCTTTGCGGTGTTGACCATGAGGAGGTCTGGCGCCCACGCTGACCCGAGGAGGTCCACGCGGTCCGGAGGACTTCAAGGGAGGTCCCGGTGCGTTGGTTGAGGGGAGGTCGTGGCCTTGGATTGGATCCAACGGCCACGACCTCATCAAGGTGGGGAAGGAGGTCGATGGGGTTGGGTGACCAGATTTGCAAAGTGGCTAGCCCAAGGAACAAAGTAGGCTTTAAATTTAGTTTTTAACAAATGAAACTTAGCAGAATTATTTGAGATAGCAAATGAACTCAAAATTTAATGAAATTTTAACTGGAGCTTGCTGACAATGAGATTAACCTTGCATAAAATTTCCAGAGGTTATTATGCAATGCATTTTTCTCAGGAAATTCGTTAAGGTTGTTTAAAGGATTGTTTTACCTCCAAAATTTATCAAACTAGTTTTACAACTTGTGATATTTTTTCAGAGGGTCCCACATCAGTTTTTGGGACCAAGGAAAATATATCCCAATGTTTGACACCAGATTTAGACAATTGGAAAAATGAATTTGACTTTTGGGTCAACAAGAGCTTTGTGTTTTTGGATTACACAACTCTTGGACCAGAACTACATGAGAAATTAGGGGTTTTCAAGATGTGGGAAAAAAATTTAATTTCTACACATATAATTATACTTGAATAAACCCAGATTGTACATTTGGGATGTTACATGTACATCTCTGGAATGCTCGAAAGATATACCTGTAGAACGCCTTAGCTAATTGTGTATCATTTTGTAGGTGCCCACACCCTGCAGGCTCCAAGTGAGGCTGGTTGGGCCCATTTCTGTTGAGGCTAGGCGGGGGGTGGTGTATCCATTCGAGGAAGGGATATTGGTGCACGGTGCCCAGCTGGCGTAGGGTTACGCCAAGGTCCAGGTGGACATGGTACATGATAATTTGATGGTCGTCCCGCTGGAGAAGCCCCCAAACGAAGAGATCATAATACTAGGGGATGCCTTGCACACTTATGTCCAGTGGCCCAAGAGGGACATCACCCTTGACCCTGCAGTGCCGTGATCTCCACACGACGACCATGCCTCTCCAATAGTACCCTCGATGACTCCACCTCAACCCCCGCTTCAGAAGGCCTCCGTATCGGCTTCTTTGGAGACAGCACCCAAGAAACAAGAAAAGCGTGTCGAGTCGTCTTCCAGGAAGACACCCTCGATGACTCCACCTCAACCCTCACTTCAGAAGGCCTCCGTATCGGCTTCTGTGGAGATGGTGTCCAAGAAACAAGAAAAGCGTGTCGAGTCGTCTTCTAGGAAAACAAATAGCACACGAGGCGCTAAGGCCAAATCGAAGAAGATTAAGGCGCCTCACAAGCCCGGCACATACTCCCTCAGAATGTCGTTGGTCTCCGACACAACATTACGCCACGTTGGTTTGGCTTGCTAGACTATGAATGCTTGGTACATGCGGTAGACCAACGAGGCGAGGGAAGACCGGCCTACTAGATTCACCGTCAACTACACGGAGAACCATTTCCTCCACAAGGCAGGCTACTTCATCGTGGACTTCGAAGACTTATTTGATATATTCAACCTCGACACCCTCGACGCCTCACTTCTACGATACTAGACACTGTAAGTGTGTACAATCAAGTTCTACATTCACGCAATACCGATAAATGTCATAACTCATTGCTTATGTATAGACACATGATGCAAGAAACCCGGCGATCACGACAACTGGTGGGTTTGCTTGACCCATAGTTGATCTCTGAGCAATGCATCACCCAAGACGCATCCTATGTCGAGAAGTACATAACGAGGGCATTGCTTACTCACCTCGACAAGGACTACATACTGCTGCCCTACAACCAGGGGTAAGTGCTTCACTACTTGCTATACAAATTTCATTTGTTCTTTATACGCAACACAAACTTAGGTTTAATGACTATAGCAACATACTCATAGGTACCACTGGATCCTTTTAGTCATTGTACCAAAGTGGAACAAGGTAATATACCTTGATTCCCTAGTCGACAATGCACATTACTTGACCATTGTGCAAAAATTACTCGACAGGTATGCTCATTTCCTCCATACATTACTCTATTGTAGTCTTCCTTCGTTTGACATGTTCGATGATAACTTTTTAGAATCACGTAGGTCGTTTCACGCCTACGTTGCCGACGGAGGGACACACAAGGAATAGAACGATGCACTACGACACAAGACTAAATTTCCGGTACCCACTACAACACAATAATCCTATATCACACTTTGTAACCTGGCCTCTCGAACTGACTATACATATATCCTATACCACACTTCTATTTTTGCAGTGCCAGCAGCAACAACAACAAGGCAACGTATGTGTATTCTATGTTTGTCATCATATGCTGGAAATCATGAGTGCTAAGACGAAGGATCCAGAGATTTGTTAGTCAATCCTGTATAATTATGAATTTAAATAAATATATATATATATATATATATATATATATATATATATATATATATATATATATATGCTTACTACATTATCAATGCTAGCGATGTGGCATCACAATGGAAGAAAGTGCCTACCATCAAGACATAATCGCGGACATTCGAGGACAGCTTGCCATCTTCATCATGGGGGAGATCATTAACTAGAATGGAGAGTTTCACCCAGGCAACATTGATTTATTGTAATTCACTTTGAGTTGTAAATCAAATCACTTTGTAATTGATATTGAGTTTTTTAAATCACTTTGAGTTGTTCTATATCAAATCAATTGTGATATATATGTTTTTTGCTTGCTTGTTTTCAGAGGGCATGGCTAGCATTACCTGAGGCTAGTCGAAAACCCTACAAACCATCTGTGAATGCATACTATCATAGACGGTTACCACAAAAAAATAGTATGTGAATGCATAATATCACAGACGGCTACCACCAACAAACCGTATGTGATATTTATCCAATCACAGATGGCTACCACCAAAAAACCGTCTGTGATATATATACAATCACAGACAGCTACTACTAACAACCGTCTGTGATACATATCCAATCAAAGACGGCTACCACAAAAAATTGTCTGTAATATTCAGATATCACAGACGGCTACTACCAACAATCGTCTGTGATATGTCAGATATCACAGACGGCTACTACTAAAAACCGTATGTGATAATTATCATATCACATATGGTTATGTTTCCTAACCGTTTGTGTTATTCATCTAATCATAGACTGTTGGTACATATAACCGTCTGTGATAGTTGGTCTTCACAAACGGTTATACCATAAAACCGTCTGTGTTGTTCTTATCACAGATGGCTCAAAAACCATCTGTGATAACCACCTGTTATCACAGACACATAAAGTCAGATGGTTTAGAAACCGTCTGCGATGACGGTTTAGAACCGTCTGTGATGACCCTTTATGTAATAGTGTTTTGACATCAATAAAGTATGTGACTTATGAAGTACTTATATATTTCCTACCCCCGACTTCTTGTATAGTAGAAGAACTTTACTAAAAAAACAGTAAGCTATAAGTAAAAGAGTAAAGTCACGACCAATGTATAAAGTATGTGTTGATTATGTGACAAAACTGATCGTATTAATACTAGGAAATTAATTTTGGTTGGAACCAGTGTATGACTTCAACTAGTTGTAGATATGTTTTCCATAATTGAAATACTAAATAATACATTGTATGGTCGGAAGATAAGACTTACTTTTATGAGAAGAAATTTATGTAAGGATGTATGCAAACGGTAAGTGGTCTTGTTTATACATATCTTGCTAAGATCCAAAGACATAATAGACACTTCGTGAAACGTATTCATACTCAAGCCTGTAACAACCCAAAATTTCAATTTCAGAGAAAATTTAAAATTTATTTATTTTTGTGGAAATTCTGAAATTTTTAAAACTTTTCCCTAATTAGTTAAAGATAAAATAAATTTAACTACAAAATCTATTATCAAGTTTAAGTTGGAAATAATTTTATTAAGTATAAAATGTCTCTAATAATTTATGAGAATTTTTCTAGAATTTTTTTAATTATTTTGCTATATTCTAAAACCTAATTGAATTAAAATGAATATTTAAAATGATAAATCAAAGAAAATCGCTCAAATAGTAATTGGGTCAAACCTTGGCTCAGCCTGCTTTTTCTTATGCCATGCCCAAGTCGCCCCACACCGCACCTCCTCTCATCCCGCCTACCCCATCTTCAACTCGTCTGATGTGCATCGGACGGCCATGTAACACCCACGCCACAGTATCCTCCACCATCCGATGCAAATCCAAATACCACCCATTCTCTTCTCCCGTGCCTTCTTCTCCAAAGCGCCCGAGCTGGTCGCCATGGCCGCCTCGTGAAAGCTTCGACAATCCCGCTTCTCTTCCTTCTCGCAGAATGCGCGATTCAATTCCTTTAACCCCGCCTCCTCCTCTCCGTCTGCATTCTCTTCCACACCCACGATTGCCGGATTTCCCAATCGCCACCGATTCAATCCGACCACGATCTCCTCCCGCCCTCCCTTGCCCTATAAATGAGCGCCCGGCCCGCCTTCACTTGCCGACCCCGAGCCCTCGCTTGCCCTCCTCTCCTCTCTCTATACATCGACTTCGTTTCTTCACGGCCACCGCGGGCGGGAATTTCACATTCCGCGAGGTCACGCCACCAGCGATTTTGACCGCAGCCCAGATCGCAAAGATCACCGCCGTCCCAGCAGCACGCCGCCTCGCGGAGATCCACCGAGTGTCGCTTCACCGAGACCCGCATCAGACCGCCGCTTTTTTCTCGTCGCCGGCGAACCGGTGGAGCCTAAGTGCCGCCGTGGTGAGCATCTTGATCACCATCGCTTCTCTCGATTGAAGCCTCCATTTCTCGCCGGAGCCCCTAGCGACGGCGAAGCCGCCATCGAAGCGCCACCTCGCCAGGCTTACGTGGCTTGGCCACCTCGGCGCCAACAAGGTGCCACCTCAAGATTTCGGTCCAACGTGGCGCCGGGCTGGCGTACCACGCCACGCCAAGACACCTCCACACCTTTCAAGCTTAGGGCTCCATGGACTTGGTCCATGTGAGCCATGTCAATGACATGTAGGTCCCACCTGTCAGAAAAGTAATTCAAATTCATTTAAATCCCGGAAAATCATCGCTGACGTCATCCTGCGCAATAAATAGAATTTTCTTTAGAAAAATAATTCAAGAAATTGTTTAAATGACAGATTTAGGAATAAAATTGGAAAATTCATAACTTTTGCATTATAACTCCAAATTAGATGATTCAAGTTGCTAAAATTTTAGAAAATTATTGTCTAACTAAATAAAATATAATAATTCAATTTAGAATTCATTTTAGTTCTGTTTTAGAATTTAGAATTCTTTTAAATATCAAATTTAGGTTAAAATTTATAAAATTCATAATAATTGAATCCTAACTCCAAATTTAGTGAAACAAATTTCTAAAATTTTATAATTTGATTATCTAGCTCAATAAAATAAAATTATTATATTTAGACTTGGTTTATTTTGTATTTCTGAATTTTGTTTGAATTTTATTTGATTTGCCTTATTTTCACGCTTAGACTTTGACGATTCCGGGAATTAGATACTTCTCAAGACTTAGATTTTCCAGATCGCAACGAAGGCAAGTTATACTTTGACCATTTTGCCCTATTATTTTAAAGTTAATTAAATTCAGTTTTTAAATTATTAATTGCATGCATAATTTTATTCAAATATTTCAAATTCTGCTTAAATAATTAGTTATTCCTATTATCCTTGTATGCCAAATTTTGATGTTGCCTTGACATTCCTTTGTCACCTTAGATAAATTATTATGTTTAATAATCAAATGCTTCGCAAATACTTAGACCATGATTTATGTTTTTGGGAGAATTTTAGCCAACTCAATAAAATTTGTTGAAAATTAAAACTATGGTATTGTTTTACCATAGAGAAATTGTAAAGATGGTTTTATAGAAATAAAATCAAAAGGGTTTGGACTTGGGCGAAAAGGATGAATGGTGGGTGCAGTTTATGCACTGCTTAGTCTCGTTAAGATTAAGACCTGTGGTTTAAATTGAATGACGCCCAAGTCAATTGAGGACCGGTCTTTGAGCGCATTTTGTTATGCCTTATCAGACAACCACATGTCCTGTATGGGCAGGACTCGCTAAATAATTTGTAATACCTCTTAGTTATTTGTGCTATGTTGTATGTATGGGTGTCTGCAGACAGTTTTCCCATCTGGCGCAAGAGGGGTTTTTGAGGACTACCACCAATGGAAGCGAAACCTTAGCGGCACAAGTACTTTGAGGTAGAACATTGTAACGGCCTTGTGATGTTTGTTCACACACGCCTTAGGAAGCGTGGATTGGCCGACACAAAGAGTATAATATCTCGTGTGGGTAAAGTTGTACAAACTCGCAGAGTGTAAAACTATTCAATAGCTGCGTCATGTCATGGACATGCTAGCAAAGCCACTCAGAGTTAGATTTGTTTTTGGTTTTAAAATGATTTCAACAGATAGTTTCGTGGATGGATAGTCCTGTGGGAAAATTAGGCGGTAGCCATTGTGATTGGAGGATATCCATCATCTTTTATGGAGGTTATCCACAATAAACTATTGTCATTTAAAATGGAGATTTAGATTATTGTATGAAATGGCTTTGAAATCTAACATGATTATTTAAATTAAAACCGCCGCTTACGCAAAATAACCTTGCCAAGATCCTTTGTCTACCTTATGCATGCATATCAATTCCATATTGGTGTAACTTGCAGCACGGTAGTTGTGCTCACTCTTGTCAATAATCTTTATTCAGAGAAGATATCTACCAGACGGTGAGGATCTTGACGCT
Organism: Phyllostachys edulis; assembly: GCA_036346405.1. Lineage (NCBI taxonomy): Eukaryota > Viridiplantae > Streptophyta > Magnoliopsida > Poales > Poaceae > Phyllostachys > Phyllostachys edulis. The sequence goes on from CM070568.1 coordinate 16,029,165, forward strand.
TAGGTCAAGCTTCCCGCATTTATTGCCTCGTGGCTAATCGCTGGGTCTACTACTATTATTCTCGCTCACTGTGTTTTACTTTATTTGGCCTCGTGCTCTTTGTAATAATCTCTCAATAAATATTAATAAAATGCGTGATATGTTTTGATTATCACTTTTGTTTGACTGTGTACATTAGCTATCCCGACTAATGTATGAACACAGAGAATTCGGGATCCTTCGCCCCGGTTCGACAAAAGTGGTATCGAGCCATATCGATCGTAGGACGGGCCTTAGAATTTTCTTAAGGATTTATTTTTCAAAAACTAAACATATTTTGAGTCTATTCAAGAGTCTTCTCAACACTTCTTTTTAAAATGGTTATCAACTCATCTTATTCTTTAAATTGTAGATGGTCAACAACCAACCCGGATTTCCCATGGAATTTTCACGACACTGGGTCAGCACTTCTATGGAAGATGATGCAACACTTAGGTTACAACCAGAGACCAACTTATCAAGGGTACATGTATAAAGTGGGGAACCAAGAGCGTTGGAGACTTGAAGTAATCCTCACGCCAACCTTCAACCAAACACAAACCACCACATCTTCGACGCCCAAAGGAGACGTGATAATTTCGTTGATGGACTTCAGATGCAGCCAGAGAGGCAACACGTCCGCCACGCCATATTTACAACAATTATTTTGAGGACTCGAAGTTTCACTACCACCCCATGCACATTCCGACTAAATTTGGATAGCACCTTTCGCCCCGCCGAGTATGAGGACTCTCTGAGCTTACTCACCAAGTGGACTGTCTAAGGCAATGGATTATGCCTACGGAACACTCGATGAACCGAGTAATACTCGTAATGTACCGCTAGATGCGTAAGAAAGGCCGAAAGCAAGAAGAAGAGTCAAGCTATATACAAGGCAGAGAGGGTAGTACTTATGCAGCCGATTATACCCTCTTACACCTTAGTCAGATCTCATATGATCGTTAGATGCTAATTATGAGCTATCAATGTCTCTTGTGATAGCCATAATCAAACAATAAAATAAAATAATAAAAGGACTATTTTTGGCAAAATTTGGTTCTTTTGTCTTGTGCTTGTTAGTTCTTGGGCCGTTAAAAATATTATTCCCTTAGAACTTTATTTCTATACTCTATTCGAGTCTTTAGAAGATTCCACAGATGGTTACCACACGCCACGCAAGAAGGGTAGCGCCAAGGCCAAGGAAATCCAAACGCAGACACAGAAAACCCCGTCCAAAGAACCACCTCCTCCACTGTGAAGGGCTGATTGGCGCCAGATGATGGCCAATCGACACATCCGATAGACCTGCTAGCTCACCCATTAACATCAACCAAGCAAAGACCACCAAGCACCACCACCACCTCCACCGCACAAAGATTGACCATGGCGAATTTATGCGTGTCGCCCACCGACCTTCTCCAAAGAAGACAGAGCCGATGGATGCCGATGACTGGATCCGCGCTATCGGGAAGAAGCTGGATATCACTCAGTGTACTGATCGTGAGAGAGTCCTTTTTGCCTCTCACCAACTCAATGGTTCAGCTTCAGAATGGTGGGACAACTTCTGCATCACCCATGCCAATTCACAAACTATCACTTGGGATGAGTTTGTACAAGCTTTCCGCCATGCACATATTCCTACCGGGATAATGACCCTAAAGAAGAAAGAGTTCCACGCTACCAAACAAGGCAACCGCACAAAGGTGAATACTGCACAAATTCAACCAATTGCTCGCTATGCCCCAAAGCAGATGTGGCTAGTGATGAAGAAAGGCAGAAAGGTTCATGGATGGTTTAAACGATGAGATCTCACCACCGGTCTCCAATGACTACACCGACTTTCAGCAGCTTGGTGAATAAAGCTTTTCGCCAGAGGCCAAACATCTGCGCAGATGGAGAACTGCAAGCGGAGGATGGCCGCCGTATACAATGTCGAGGACAACCCAAGCCTCGCGTTACACACTCACCACCGCAGCGTGGAGGATTTCAGCTTCCACACTCGAGCTCCAAAGACCAACACAAATACTCAATACTTCAAAGCTTGTAGTAACTCAACTGAGGTCGGCCTCACAGAAGAATCCGATTTCATCGCAGCTTGGAGGACATGTTTTCATCAGAACGAGACGGGCATTATGCTAACAGATGCCCTAAGAAGCGCAAGGTGCACCACCGCTAGGCCAACACCAGAGTTCCACCACACCTGGCAATCAAAAGCCGGCAATTCAAAGATATTTAAGGACGTGTGAACCACGTTATCACAGAGGAAGCTCAAGCAAAGACCGGATGTCGCCCTTGGTACGCTTTCGCTAATTCAAGACCAAATTTAGTCCTATTTGATTCCTGAGCATCACACTCTTTTGTTTCCAATAAATTTGTGGGAAAATATGGGTTACCTATCTCTACTTTAGATAATCCTATGATAATTCACTCCCTGCCTCGTAAATGAGAACCAGTTGTCTTTGCCCAAACCTTATCCTTGAAATATCCTGAGTAACCTTCCTAGCAGATTTGATAGTTTTGCATTCTCAAGGTTTGATGTGATTCTTGGAATGGATTGGTTAGCCAAGAATCAAGGACAAATAAATTGTGCCAATAGGTCTATTGCTCTTACCAATGAGCAAGGAATCTCAGCTTGAATTCAAGCCCAAAACTAGTACCAGAGAAAGATTAGTTCTAACCAAATTTTGAAAGAGTTAAAGCTTGAAGATATACCAAGGGTACAAGAATTTCCTGATGTTTTTCCCGATGAACTACTCCAAGATGCCACCCGACAGGACGTAGTATTTATAATTGACTTAGTCCTGTGGACCGCCCCAATCTCAAAGCTTACCCTATAGAATGCCTACCAATGAATTGGCAGAGATGAAGAAACAGATAATGGAACTAAAATGAAAGGTTATATACGCCAAGCTCATCACCTTGGGGAGCGCCAGATTATTTGTCAAGAAGAAAGACAATAGTATGAGAATGTGTGTGGATTACGATCACTTAATGAAGTGACAATCAAGAATAAGTACCGCTACCTAGGATAGATGATCTGCTTGATCAATTAAAGGAGCAAGTGTATTTTCAAAGATTGACTTGAGATCCGCTATCACCAATCAAGATCGCACTGTAAGATATCCCAAGACCGCATTCACAACCAGATATGGATCAGATGAATTCACAAAGGATGTCGTTCGGTTTGACAAACGCCTCGCTTATTTATGAATATGATGAACAAAGTGTTCATGGAATTCTTGGATAAGTTTGTGGTTGTGTTTATCGATGATATTCTCATTTATTCAAAGAATGAAGATGAACACGAGGATCATCTCGTAATAATTTTGGGAAAACTCAGAGAGAATCGACTTTTATGCCAAATTTAGCAAGTGCGAATTTTGGCTAAGTCAAGTGGCATTCCTTGGACATATTGTGTCACAGGAGGAGTCGCAGAGATCCACCAAAGTTGAAGCCAGAATGGGTTGGAAACAACCCAAGTCTCCACAGAGGTGAGAAGTTTCTTGGATTAGCGGGTATTACCGCAGATTTATTGAAGGGTTCTCCAAGATAGCAAGACCCATGACTCAACTTCAAAAAGGAGAAAAGTTTGAATGGACAGAGGCTCGTGAAAAGAGTTTCCAAGAACTCAAAAAGAGATTAGTTTCGCACTAAAGTTAGTATCGCCGATATTCATAAGGACTTTGAAATCTTCTGCGATGCATCCCGTCAAGGACTTGGATGTGTACTTATGCAAGAAGGCAAAGTAGTGGCTTATGCATCTCGCCGCTTAAGACCACACGAAGGAAATTATCCGACTCATGATCTTGAGTTAGCAAAGAATTGTGCATGCTCAAAATCAAGCATTATCTCATTGGTAATCATTGTGAGATTTTCACGATCATAAGAGTCTCAAATACATTTTACTCACCGTAACTCAACCTCGCATAAACGAAGATGGCTAGAGTCGATAAAAGATTACGACCTTGGAATTCATTATCATCCGGGTAAAGCAAATGTAGTTGCAGATGCCCCGAGTAGAAAGGCGACAGCAATACCATTTTGGTTCGTAAGAATCACCTGTAATTGTATGAAGAATCAAGCATCTAAATCTAGAGATTGTCAATCAAGGATGTGTCAATGTTTTGAAGTTCAACCCACTCTTCAGAGTCGATTAGAGAAAAACAAGTTAGAAGACGAAGACATCAAAGAAATCAAAAGAATATGAGAAGAGGCAAAGCCCCGTGATTCTCTCAAGATGAGCAAGGAACAAGGTGGTTTGGAAATCGATCTGTGCCTAATCGCCAGGAATTAAAACAACAATTCTGAAAGAAGCACATGAATCACCCTACTCCATTCATCCCTAAGTACCAAAATGTACCAGATCTGAAAGAGAAATATTGGTGGTCAAGATGAAGCGAGAAATCGCTGAATTTGTTGCCTGCACAGATGTATGTCAACGAAGTTAAGGCAGAACATCAAAGACCACCGGTTTGTTACAACCATTACCAATTCCTGAATGGAAGTGGGAAGAAATTGGTATGGATTTCATTATCGATTTCCTAGGACCCAAACAGATGTGATTCCATTTGGGTGATAATTGATGATTGACTAAAGTGGCCCATTTCATTCCAAATAAGACCACTTATCGAGTAGCAAACTAGCTGAATTATATGTGGCCAAGATTGTTTGTTTACATGGTGTACCTAAGAAGATTGTCTCCGATAGAGGTTCTCGCCACTTCCGATTTTGGAAGAGTCTTCACGGCTTTAGGAACCAGACTCAACTTCAAGATCTGACTTATCACCCTCGACGGATGGTCGACAGTAACGCCACAACCAAGTTCTTGAAGATATGCTTCGAGCCCGCGCCTTAGACTATGGAAAAGTTGGGACAAGAATCGCCTTTGCGCACTCTCGACAACAATAGCTACCAAGCTAGTCTACGATGTCTCCATTTGAGGCTTTATATGGCGAAAATGTAGAACTCCACCCTTTGGGATGAAGTAGGAGAGCACCAATTCTTCGGACCGAATTAATCAAAGAAGCCGAGAACAAGGTTAAAACAATAAGAGAACGCTTGAAAGTAGCTCAAACCCGATGAAAAGTTATGCCGACAACCGTCAAGAGAATTGACCTTTGAAATAGGAGGTTTTGTTTATCTCGAGTTACTCCACTCGGAGGAGTAAGAAGGTTCCGGACTAAAGGAAAACTTGCACCCAGATTTGTGGGCCCTTACAAAATTTTGGCAAAGAGAGGTGAAGTCGCTATCGCTTAGAACGCCAACCTCCTTGTCTCGCAAAGACACAACGCCTTTCATGTGTCACAACTAAAGAAGTGCCTTCGAGTGCCGAAGATCAAACTCTTCGGAAAGTATTGATCTACAAGAAGACCTTACTTATGTAGAACAACCAATCAAGATTCTAGACGCCGCAGAGCGTGTTACTGTGAGCAAGATCATCCGATCATATAAAGTCCAAAGGAGCCACCACCGTAAAGTGAAGCCACCGGGAACGAGAGGAAGATCTTAAGGCGAGTATCCCCATCTCCTGGTCAAACAAATCAATCTCGGTCGAGATTCCTTTAAGGGAAGGTTTGTAACAACCCAAAATTTCAATTTCAGAGAAAATTTAAAATTTATTTATTTTTGTGGAAATTCTGAAATTTTTAAAACTTTTCCTAATTAGTTAAAGATAAAATAAATTTAACTACAAAATCTATTATCAAGTTTAAGTTGGAAATAATTTTATTAAGTATAAAATGTCTCTAATAATTTATGAGAATTTTTCTAGAATTTTTTAATTATTTTGCTATATTCTAAAACCTGAATTGAATTAAAATGAATATTTAAAATGATAAATCAAAGAAAATCGCTCAAATAGTAATTGGGTCAAACCTTGGCTCAGCCTAAGCTTTTCTTCTTGTGCTACACCCAAGTCGCCCACACCGCACCCTCTCATCCCGCTTACCCCATCTTCTCAACCGTCTGATGTGCATCGGACGGCCACGTATCACCACGCCACAGTATCCTCCACCATCCGATGCAAATCCAAATACCACCCATTCTCTTCTCCCGTGCCTTCTTCTCCAAAGCGCCTGAGCTGGTCGCCATGGCCGCCTCGTGAAAGCTTCGACAATCCCGCTTCTTCTTCCCTTCTCGCAGAATGCGCGATTCAATTCCTTTAACCCCGCCTCCTCCTCTCCGTCCACATTCTCTTCCACACCCACGATTGCCGGATTTCCCAATCGCCAAGATTCAATCCGACCACGATCTCCTCCCGCCCTCCCTTGCCCTATAATGAGCGCCCGGCTCGCCTTTCACTTGCCGACCCCGAGCCCTCGCTGTTCTCCTCTCCTCCTCTCTATACATCGAATTTCGGTTTTTCACGGCCACCGCGCGAGGAATTCACAATTCCGGCGAGGTCACGCCCGCCAGCGATTTTGACCGCAGCCTCGTGATCGCAAAGATCACCGCCGTCCCCAGCACGCCGCCTCGCCGGGAGATCCACCGGAGTGTCGCTTCACCGGAGACCCGCATCGCACCGCCGCTTTTTTCTCGTCGCCGGCGAACCGTGGAGCCTGTGCCGCCGTGGTGAGCATCTTGATCACCATCGCTTCTCTCTCGATTGAAGCCTCCATTTCTCGCCGGAGCCCCTAGCGACGGCGAAGCCGCCATCGAAGCGCCACCTCGCCGGCTTACGTGGCTTGGCCACCTCGGCGCCAACAAGGTGCCACCAAGATTCGGTCCAACGTGGCGCCCGGGCCATGCCACGCCACGCCAAGACACCTCCACACCTTTCGCTTAGGGCTCCATGGACTTGGTCCATGTGAGCCATGTCAATGACATGTAGGTCCCACTGTCGAAAAAGTAATTCAAATTCATTTAAATCCCGAAAATCATCGCTGACGCTCATCCTGCGCAATAAATAGAATTTTCTTTAGAAAAATAATTCAAGAAATTGTTTAAATGATGATTTAGGAATAAAATTGGAAAATTCATAACTTTTGCATTATAACTCCAAATTAGATGATTCAAGTTGCTAAAATTTTAGAAAATTATTGTCTAACTAAATAAAATATAATAATTCAATTTAGAATTCATTTTAGTTCTGTTTTAGAATTTAGAATTCTTTTAAATATCAAATTTAGGTTAAAATTTATAAAATTCATAATAATTGAATCCTAACTCCAAATTTAGTGAAACAAATTTCTAAAATTTTATAATTTGATTATCTAGCTCAATAAAATAAAATTATTATATTTAGACTTGGTTTATTTTGTATTTCTGAATTTTGTTTGAATTTTATTTGATTTGCCTTATTTTCACGCTTAGACTTTGACGATTCCTGGAATTAGATACTTCTCAAGACTTAGATTTTCCAGATCGCAACGAAGGCAAGTTATACTTTGACCATTTTGCCCCTATTATTTTAAAGTTAATTAAATTCAGTTTTTAAATTATTAATTGCATGCATAATTTTATTCAAATATTTCAAATTCTGCTTAAATAATTAGTTATTCCTATTATCCTTGTATGCCAAATTTTGATGTTGCCTTGACATTCCTTTGTCACCTTAGATAAATTATTATGTTTAATAATCAAATGCTTCGCAAATACTTAGACCATGATTTATGTTTTTGGGAGAATTTTAGCCAACTCAATAAAATTTGTCGAAAATTAAAACTATGGTATTGTTTTACCATAGAGAAATTGTAAAGATGGTTTTATAGAAATAAAATCAAAAGGGTTTGGACTTGGGCTAAAAGGATGAATGGTGGGTGCGTTTATGCACTGCTTAGTCTCGTTAAGATTAAGACCTGTGGTTTAAATTGAATGACGCCCAAGTCAATTGAGGACCGGTCTTTGAGCGCATTTTGTTATGCCTTATCAGACAACCACATGTCCTGTATGGGGTGGACTCGCTAAATAATTTGTAATACCTCTTAGTTATTTGTGCTATGTTGTATGTATGGGTGTCTGCAGACAGCTTTTCCCATCTGGCGCAAGAGGGGTTTTTGAGGACTCCACCAATGGAAGCGAAACCTTAGCGGGCACAAGTACTTTGAGGTAGAACATTGTAACGGCCTTGTGATGTTTGTTCACACACGCCTTAGGAAGCGTGGATTGGCCGACACAAAGAGTATAATATCTCGTGTGGGTAAAGTTGTACAAACTCGCAGAGTGTAAAACTATTCAATAGCGCGTCATGGTCATGGACATGCTAGCAAAGCCACTCGAGTTAGATTTGTTTTTGGTTTTAAAATGATTTCAACAGATAGTTTCGTGATGGATAGTCCTGTGGGAAAATTAGGCGGGTAGCCATTGTGATTGGAGGATATCCATCATCTTTTATGGAGGTTATCCACAATAAACTATTGTCATTTAAAATGGAGATTTAGATTATTGTATGAAATGGCTTTGAAATCTAACATGATTATTTAAATTAAAACCGCCGCTTACGCAAAATAACCTTGCCAAGATCCTTTGTCTACCTTATGCATGCATATCAATTCCATATTGGTGTAACTTGCAGCACGGTAGTTGTGCTCACTCTTGTCAATAATCTTTATTCAGAGAAGATATCTACCAGACGGTGAGGATCTTGACGCTTAGGTCATGCGCCTGCATTTATTGCTCGTGGCGAATCATTGGGTCTACTACTATTATTCGCTCATTGTGTTTTACTTTATTTGGCCTCGTGCTCTTTGTAATAATCTCTGAATAAATATTAATAAAATGCGTGATATGTTTTGATTATCACTTTTGTTTGATCGTACATTAGCTATCCCGACTAATGTATGAACACAGAGAATTCGGATCCTTCGCTCCCGGGTTCGACAAAGCCCGACTGGTAGCGAAGATCGTAAGAAAAGGACTGTCGCTACAAAACTCCTTCCAGTGGGTAGGACCACATGCAGAGAGGAGAGATTTCGACTAGGAGGCTTTCCATGTCCCGACCAGTAGCCAAACAAGAGTAGAACAGAATATTGAAGCGAAGAAGGTTAGTCTTCGAATTCTTAAGCATGTAAGTAACCATATCAAATTGTTTGTGTTATGCTCCTTTATTTGTTTGCTTCTTTATGAAAAGAGTGTATGGTCACACGTGAGATCCATAGTTGTGATGGTCACAACTAGGACCCTTATGGCTTGTGACAATTAAGTCAAGGCCAAAAAATCAAAAGAGAACATTTTCGAAGGATATCGAAGAGAATTGGATCTTCTCCGACCAGTTAAACAATAATAGCATGTAACCAGATTATGAACAACAGCCATATAAACAATATCACTCATCGAAAAGAAAAAAAGAATGAGTCTTTATTGAATTTGACAGAATGTAAACTACATTTATACAAAAAAACTTACGCAATTGATCAATGTTCCAATAATTTGACAAAAACATACCCGTCAGACATAGCTAGTCGTACCGAACCAGGTCTAGTGACTTCAACCATAGTGTATGGACCTTCCCATTTGGGAGAAAGTTTGTTGTGATTTACTTGGCTCTGAATTTTTCTAAGAACCAAATCACCTACAGCTAGGTTAAGAGGTTGCACCTTGCGACTGTGGTACCTTCTCATGGCTTGTTGGTAAACCGCCGATCGTATTAGGGCTTGGTTTTGTTGTTCTTTAGGGAAATTGATGTCGTTGAGTCTTTGTTCTACCTGATCGTTCTCATTGAAACAATCAGCTCGAGTAGAGCCAATTTTCAGTTCTGGAGGAAGTATGGCTTCAACACCGTAAACTAGAAAAAAATGGCATTTTACTGGTCGCAAAACTGGTAGTAATTCGAATGGCCCATAATACAGAAGGAAGTTCTTAAACCCAAGCTCCTGACTGTTTCATTAACTGATCAAACACTCGGCGTTTCACTTCTTGCACTATGATACCATTAGTTTGCTCGACTGCCCCGTTGCTTTGCGGATGAGTGACAGAAGCAAAATATATCTTGATACCTAGATTCCCACAGAATTCTTGAAAATTTCCGCTAGAGAATTGGGTACCGTTGTCTGTGATAATACGATTAGGTATACCAAATCGGGTGATCACATTTTTTGTGAGGAACCTCTTAGCGGCTTCAATTGTTATTTTAACAATTGGCTCAGCATCTATCCATTTTGTAAACATGTCAATCATGATGAAAAGGAATTCGAAGCCCCCCAAGTGCTCTTGGTAAAGGTCCCAGAATGTCTAGTCCTTAGGTTGCAAAAGGCCAAGAAAGAATTATTGTTTGCAAAGCTTGTGCCAGCTGATGTAGTTGTCGACTATGAAATTGACATTGTACGCACTTTATCATGAGCTCTTTTGCATCATGAAGGGCAGTTGGCCAGTAGTATCCTTGCCTGAAGGCTTTACCGACTAGTGTTCTGTAGGAATGATGTGCTCCATAGGCTCCTCCATGAATGTCGGATGGCAACTTAATGCCATCCGTTCGAGATATACATCTCATCAACACTTCGTGAGATCCTTGTTTATACAAGGTACTTTCGATCAGAGTGTATGATTTGGCTTTTCGAGCTATACGATCAACCTCTGCATCATCTTTAGGAATAATACCATGTTGAAGATAATTGTAGATCTGCGTCATCTAATCTCTACCGGGATCATGCTTTACGACATCCGATGGTGCATCCATGTCCTCAGGATCAATTTGTACGACCTCCAATAGAACATCTATGTCCTCGAAATGCTCGACCTTCGAGGGGTGAATCGAGTTGCTCGAGAAAAACTCCGGGCGGGACAAGTGACCTTCTGGAGGCTATCCGTGCCAACTGGTCTACCAGAAAGTTTTCTTTTCTAGGAATATATTGGATCTGAAACCAAAGAAGTGCTTTTCGAGTTTCTGTAGTTCCACCAAATAAGATGACATCTTGGTACTTGAGCATTGATACTCTTTCCCAACTTGATTCGCTACTAGTTGAGAATCACCTTTCACTAGTAATCTGCGAATCCGGAGCGCTCTGACTACTCGATGTCCTGCCAGTAAACCTTCGTATTCTGCCACATTGTTTGTAGAAGGAAAGTTTAATTGAATGGCGTATTTGATGTGTTCTCCAGTAGGAGATATCAAGACAACTCTAGCCCCCGATCCTTTCAGCATCAAGGAACCGTCAAAGTACATTATCCACTCATCATGGTGTTCGTACTCGGGCCCTTGGGTGGGTTCAGGTTTTGTCCATTCGGTAATAAATTCTGCTATTGCCTGGAACTTGATTGCTGTTTGTGAGATGAAATGGAGGTCGAACGCCCCAAGCTCGACCACCCATTTTGCTATTCGTCCTGATGATTCCCTATTTCTAAGAAATTGACCTAGGGAGTATCCGGTTGGTACGACCACTCTATGGGCCTAAAAGTAATGCCTTAGTTTCCTTGAAGCTATACGGAGACCATAGAGCAACTTTTGTACCTGTGGGTTGTAACACCCTGATTTCTAGAGCCTTTTTTGAACTTTCAAAACAAAAAGAACCATTTTGTTTTGATGAGAATTCAAAGCTTAACTTGAGAATTTCAGAATGGATTTTAATGGATTAATTCGAACATCAACTAAAAATTGCATGAGGTTATTTGGGCTTGTGGACTTTTGGTGGTCTCCTCTTCTCCTCTGCTCAGGACCTCCCCATGTCCTCTAGGACCTCCTCCTTGTTTATTTGGACCTCCCCGTGTCCTTCAGGACCTCCCCATGTCCTCTAGGACCTCCTCCATGTTTATTTGGACCTCCCCATGTCCTTCAGGACCTCCCCATGTCCCCTAGGACCTCCTCCTTGTTTATTTAGACCTCCCTCGCGTTCGTTCGAGCTTTCCACTTGATCCAGACCTCTATCGCCTATGTACTGTTCGATTTGCGTTGGACGGTTTAATCTTGGTGAGACATTCGGATGGTCCGAACGTCCCACTCCTTTAGAACCATCCGATCCGTATTGGACTGCCCCGATCTGTTGGAGCGTTCGCTCGGTCCGAATGGCCCAATTGCTGTGACCCATTCGATGGAAATCCTATGGCTCCCGCTTCTCCCGCTTCTTATCTCGCTATCGCTCACCTCAGGACTCTCCCTTGTTTAGATCTTGACCGTTAAGACCTCCCCTCTAGAGATCTTAGCTGTTCAGGACCTCCCTTGTTTAGATCTTGACCGTTAAGACCTCCCCTCTGGAGATCTTAGCCGTCAGGACCTTCCTTGTTTAGATCTTGACCGTTAAGACCTCCCCTCTGGAGATCTTAGCCGTCAGGACCTCCCTTGTTTAGATCTTGACCGTTAAGACCTCCCCTCTGGAGATCTTAGCCGTCAGGACCTCTCTTGTTTAGATCTTGACCGTTAGGACCTCCCCTCTGGAGATCTTAGCCACTCAGGACCTCCCTTATTTAGATCTTGACCGTTAAGACCTCCCCTCTGGAGATCTTAACCATCAGGACCTCCCTTGTTTAGATCTTGACTGTTAAGACCTCCCCTCTAGAGATCTTAGTCGTTCAGGACCTCCCTTGTTTAGATCTTCACCGTTAAGACCTCCCCTCTGGAGATCTTAACCATCAGGACCTCTCTTATTTAGATCCTAACCGTCCAGACCTCCCCTTGATTTAATCCGACCTTCAGGACCTCCCCATTGTGGTTTCTGTTGGACCACCTGTCCACGGGACTGTCCCTTGAGCTTTTACTGGTCCCACTTGGCAGTCACTCCCATTTTCCTTTATCCTTTGACTATGTCCTTTGCACAAGGGAGTCTCCCCACATTTAATGCATGTTGTATCGCATTAAATGCTGCCACTTTTTGCAGCACCCGTGCCACACTTTTGTCACATCCTTTGCCTGCTTTCATTGTCCTTTTCACCAACTCATGAACACCTATACCCTAGGAGATCTCAATGGCTCCAGCTATATAAGCTTGGGCAGCCCTTCATCCTCATCTTTTTCCCCATATCCATTCTCCACAGTAACCGAGCAGCTCGTGGACCTCCTCCCTTGAGCTTCGGACCTCCTCCAAAGCTCTTGGACCTCCTCCCTTGAGCTTTGGACCTCCTCCAGCAAACTCCTTGGACCTCCTCCAACCGACCTAGCCTCTCTGTTGGTTTTATTTTGGAGTTTCATTGAAGTTTCTTTGGGTTTTATTTGAGCTTCGTATTGAGTTGCTGTGGTTTTCTTGTGTAGATTGTAAAGACACCGAAGAACAAGAGCTCCCCGAAGAAGAACAAGACATCCAGGCCTTTGAGCAAGGCAAGTTACACTCTTAATCATATTGCACCCATTATTTCAACATATGTATATTCCATTTTAAATGTTAATGCATGCTTACTTTACTAAGTTATTTCAATGCCCGTCTTTAAATTCATAGTTATGCCTAATTTCCTTGGTATGACCACTACTGATCTTGAGCCGAACGTGTTGTCACCCTAGGCAAAACCTGGTTCAAGCAATATAGTGGACCAGGACCTCTGAAAAGCTAGAGCTTAGCCATGCTTAGAGAAAAGAATCTGGGTTTGGGAGGTTTTGGCCAAAAATATCACTTGTCTAAATGATCTAGACCATGGCATTGGTGTGTCATGGAGTTTTTGCAAATGGCCATGGCATTGGTGTGCCATGGAGGGTTGAAAAACAAAGAAATGAGAAATGGATTTAGACTTGGGCGGCATTGGTTGTTTGGTTGGTGCAAGTCCATGCACGGGGATCGTGTGATCTGATGCCCCAGGTTTGTGGTGGCCGCCTGCCGATTAAGGACCGGCTCATGAAAGTGTATTTTGCTATGCCTCTCCGTGCAACCACACGTCCTATATGGGCAGGACTTAGCCAACTAATTTGCAAAGTTATCACCGCGGTTGGTCCGACGGAATAGTGGGTGGTCTTTCATGGCATGTTTTTTATGACTTTGTTGTACCCACCTGGCTCAAGAGGGGGCCCTAGGAAGGGGCGAAACCTTAGAGTGGATGGACTGTGGTGGAATGATGCATTGTAAAGGCCTTGTCACGTGTTCTAGACGTCTTACCATCGGCAGTGAGAGGTGGCAACGACGGTTGTCAAACAAACTAGAGAAGTCGTGTCATGTGGGTAAAGTGTACAACCTCTGTAGAGTGTAAAACTATTCGAATAGCCGTGTTCGCGGTTATGGACACGCTTGCAAAGCTGCTCAAAGTTAGACCTCTGGTTTGTTTTCAAAATGGGTTGGACAGGGAGCCTTGTGACAGGAGGGTATCCTTCACCATCATATTGATGAAAGTTATCCAACTGTAAAATGAGAATTTGCAAATGAATTTTGATTATTGTTTTAAGCTTTGGAACTTAATACTTGTATTTGAAACAAACTTGGCTTTATGCAAACTAACCATATTATGCCTACCTTTGAGATATCCATTATGCATGTCATTCTGCTAATTGACGGGTGTAACTTGCGAGCACGGTGGTTGTGCTCATTCTTGCTTGATTGATGAATTGAGCAGGAGAAGACTTCTTTGATGATGATGAGGACCAGATCAACTAGGCCGCGCCCTCTAGCCAATTACTTGTGGTGTATTGGGTGGACATGGTTTTTGCTGGTTTTCCTTCCGCTGTATATTTTGCCTTGTTGTCGTGGCTTGTAAGCAACTGTGTAATCAACTCCCTTGTTGTTAAAAAAGTCTCGTGTGGATGTACGTTATTACTTGTAATTGCTGTGAGAACCCGCCATTGATCCTTGGGACAGGTTCGGATCACAGGAGGGTTAGGACTTCTCCAAGTCCCAAGACCTCCTCAGGTTGGTCCCTGGACCTCCCCAGGTCTGGTCGTGGCTCTTGGGGGAGGTCCTGAGCCTCAAGACCTCCTCGGTCAGTTCCTTGGACCTCCATGAGGTCCGGCTGGACCTCCTGGGAGGCCTAGGAGGACTGCCCGAGAGGTCCTTGGGACCTCCTGAGAGGTCCTAGTGGACTCCCAGGGAGGTCTGGGAGGACCTCTTGGGTGACGCCCCTGGCCGGATCGTCACAAGTGGTATCAGAGCATCCTGACTGTAGGACGTAACCTAGCAGAATGGTCGTTAGTGAAGATTTCAAAACTTATTTTACAACAATCAAAGAATAACCTGTTATCTCCTTACCTGAGTCATCTCTCTGTCCTTACCCCTTCCTGGTACCTTTTCTCACCTCACTCTCTCTTACCTTTTGCTTCCTTCATTGTTTTATAAAGTAATTGGATCCTCTTTCCCTGGTCATATCATTAGGGGGTCCTGTGGTAGTTAACCTTTGTATTTTGAGCCTTTCCCTTTGTTAGGACCTCCCAGCTCGTGGTCAATGGTGGTGGCTTTTGCAAGGACCTCCTTTGGGTCTCTTGCAATGACCTCCCCTTGTGGCCACGACCTCCTCGCTTGCAGCCCTGAGGGCGGTGAGCGTTGAGTAGAACGTGTTTGAACTTGTGAGTTGCTGATTTTGTTGGTTTGGTTGTTTTAACCTCTTCCCCCTTAGCTCTATCATCTCTTTCCTACCCTTGGACCTCTAGCAGATGGTGACAACTAGAGGCAGTGGCAGCACTAGTGGGCAAGGCAGAGCCTCAGGGGTGATCCAGAGACCCCAAAGGTCGCAACCACCTCCTCCTCCACTCAAGGACTAGATTGGAACCAAGTGATGGCAAATCAAGCACAGCTTGATCAACTCATAGCCCACCATCACTAACACTCAGAACCTACAAGCAGCAGCAGCAGCAGCCCAACCTCCTGTTTATGTACCACCCCCTCCAAGGACAAATATCTCTGAGTTCATGAGAATGAGGCCACCCACATTCTCCAGTACTACTGAGCCTATGGAAGCTGATGACGGGCTCAGGGTAGTGGGAAGAAAACTGGACATGATCCAGTATACTGATCGTGAGAGGGTTTTGTTTGCCTCTCACCAACTCCATGGATCAGCCTCTGAGTGGTGGGACAATTTCACTCAGTCCCATGTTGATGCTCAGACTATAACTTGGGAGGAATTTGTGCAAGCTTTTCGCCGTGCACACATTCCACATGGTATGATTTTGTTAAAGAAGAAGGAGTTCAGATCTTTACGCTAAGGAAATCGTACTGTAAGTGAATATCTTCACAAATTTAATCAATTGGCAAGATATGCACCCGAAGATGTGGCCACTGATGAGTCCAAACAAGAGCGTTTCTTGGAAGGGCTCAATGATGATCTCTCGGTCCAGCTCCTTGCTCATGACTACCCAGATTTTCAGCAACTTGTGAGCAAGGCAATTCTTCAAGAGGGCAAGCATATTGAGATGGAGAATCATAAGAAGAGGAAGGCAGCTCAACAGTTCAGATCAGAGGGTTTTTCCAGGCCAAAGACCTCTCAATTTCAGCACAAGAGGCATGCGACCTCCTTCCCTTCAAAGTCTCCCACACAAGCGAGACGTCCCTACACTTCTAGTTCCCGTGGGACTTCTCCGGGAAGTCTTGTCCAGAAGAAGCCATCCCTGTCCCCAGCAGCTGGGGTCACATGTTTTTATTGCCACGAAGTTGGGCACTATGCTAGCAAATGCCCGAAGAAGCTTCAAGCTGCAACTCCAACTCCCAACCGATCTGGACAAGGGCCCTCAGCTCCTGGCAGCCACACCAACTCGAAGCCTTCAGTACAATATATTAAAGGGCGAGTAAATCATATCACAACCGAAGAACCTCAAACCGCATCGGATGTGGTTCTTGGTACGTTTCTTGTTAATTCAGTACCGGCAACCATTCTTTTTTATTCCGGAGCTTCTCATTCGTTTGTCTCTTCTAAGTTTGTGGGTAACAATGGGTTAGCTATGTCTCCTTTAATAAACTCTATGCTAATCCACTCTCCGGGCTCTTAAATGAGGACTAGCTCCTTGTGCCCAAATCTTTCCTTGGAAATCTTGGGAGTACCTTTCTCTGCAGACTTGATAGTCCTGCACTCCCAAGGGTTAGATGTGATTCTTGGAATGGACTGGTTAGCCAAGAACCAAGGTCAAATAGATTGTGCCAACAAGTCCATTGCGCTCACAATGAGAAAGGGATACAAGTTTAATTTAGCCCTGAGACCTCTCCTAGGGCAAGTCCTAGCTTGGCCTGTTTGAGAGAAGTTAAGTTTGAAGACCTCCCTGTGGTGTGGGAATACCCAGATGTGTTCCCAAGTGAGTTACCTGGAATGCCTCCGGACCGAGATCTAGAATTTGTCATTAACCTGATTCCAGGGACAGCACCCATTTCCAAAAGATCCTATAGATTGCCTGCAAATGATCTTGTTGAGTTGAAGCAACAAATTGAAGAAATGCAAAGCAAAGGATTTGTTAGGCCGAGTTCCTCTCCTTGGGGAGCCCCAGTGATCTTTGTGGCAAAGAAGGATGGTATACAACGTATGTGTGTGGATTATAGAGCTCTCAATGATGTTACCATTAAGAATAAGTACCCTTTGCCCAGGATCGATGACTTGTTTGATCAACTAATAGGAGCAGTAGTTTTCTCCAAGATTGACCTAAGGTCAGGTTATCACCAATTGAAGATTCGATAAGAGGACATCCCAAAGACAGCCTTCTCAACCCGGTATGGACTTTATGAGTTCATGGTCATGTCTTTTGGATTGACCAATGCCCCTGCATACTTTATGAACTTGATGAATAAAGTGTTTATGGAGTACTTAGATAAGTTTGGCATTGTCTTCCTAGATGACATCGTAGTATACTCCAAGTCTGAGAAGGAGCATGAAGATCATGTTCGGTTAGTCTTAGACAAGCTTAGAGACCACCAACTTTATGCGAAGTTTGAGAAGTGTGACTTTTGGTTGAAAGAGGTTACCTTTTTGGGTCATGTAATGTCAGCTGCAGGTGTGGCAGTCAACCCTAGCAAGGTTCAGGATGTTCTAAACTGGAAGCCACCCAAATCAGTGTCCCAAATTAGAAGTTTCCTTGGCATGGCAGGGTATTATCATCAATTCATTGAAGGTTTTTCCAAGATAGCAAGGCCTCTCACTCAGTTGCTCAAGAAGGAAAGCAAGTATGTTTGGACTTCAGCTTGTGAGCACAATTTTCAAGAATTGAAGAAGCGGTTAACCTCTGCCCCGGTGCTCATTTTGCCAGACACCCAAAAAGATTTTGAAGTCTTTTGTGATGCCTCTAGGCAGGGTCTTGGTTGTGTCTTGATGCAAGAGGGAAGAGTGGTAGCTTATGCCTCCCGGCAGTTAAAGCCTCATGAAGCTAACTACCCAACTCACAATTTAGAATTAGCTGCTGTAGTGCATGCCCTAAATATTTGGCGCCATTACCTTATTGGTAATCGCTGTGAGGTCTTTACAGACCATAAGAGTCTAAAATACATCTTTACACAATCGGATCTTAACCTTAGACAAAGAAGATGGTTGGAGCTCCTCAAAGACTATGATATTGGAATTCACTACCACCCAGGAAAGGCAAATGTGGTGGCTGATGCCGTGAGTCGAAAGAGTTATTACAGCACTTTAATGGTTCAAGAGAGTCAGCCCAGGTTGTGTGAAGAGTTGAGACGGCTAAATTTGGAGATTGTCACTCAAGGTTGTGTGCATGTTCTGGAGGTTCAGCCTGCTGTCCAGAAGCAAATTCAAGGAATGCAGGCTCATGATAAAGACCTCCAAGAGATCAAAGAAAATCTGAAGAAAGGCAAGGCTCCTTGCTTCTTAAAAGATGACCAGGGAGCTCTTTGGTTCGGTAGCAGACTTTGTGTGCCGGACTGTCAAGATATAAAGCAGTTGCTGCTCAAAGAGGCTCATGAGTCTCATTACTCTATTCATCCAGGGAGCACCAAGATGTACCAAGACCTCAAAAAGAAGTATTGGTGGGTCAACATGAAGCGAGAAATAGTTGAGTATGTGGCAAGGTGTGACGTGTGCCAAAGGGTTAAGGCTGAGCACCAAAGACCTGCTGGTTTGCTGCAGCCTTTGCCCATTCCCAAGTGGAAATGGGAGCAAGTGGGCATGGATTTAATCACTGGTTTGCCAAGGACCCAATCGGGCTATGACTCCATTTGGGTTATTGTGGATCGTTTGACCAAAGTGGCACATTTTATCCCTGTCAAGACCACCTACCAAAGCAGCAAGTTGGCTGAGTTGTACCGAGCCCGAATTGTCTGCCTACATGATGTACCGAAGAGTATAGTGTCTGATAGAGGTTCCCAATTCACCTCAAGATTTTGGAAAAGTCTCCATGAAGCCTTAGGGACAAGACTTAATTTCAGCACAGCTTATCACCCTCAAACCGATGGACAAACAGAGAGGGTGAATCAAGTTCTTGAAGACATGCTTCGAGCTTGTGTGTTGGATTATGGGAAAAGTTGGGACAAAAACCTCCCCTATGTTGAGTTCTCCTACAACAATAGCTACCAAGCTAGTTTAAGAATATCTCCCTTTGAAGCCTTGTATGGGAGGCAGTTTAGAACTCCCCTCCTTTGGGATCAAGTAGGTGAGCGCTAGTTATTTGGGCTTGAGGTAATCAAAGAGGCTAGGGAAAAAGTGAAGCTTATAAGAGAGCGGTTAAGAATAGCCCAGTCCCGACAAAAGAGCTATGCGAACAATCGGAGACGGGAGTTATCCTTTGAAGTTGGTGACTTTGTGTACCTTAGGGTAACTCCACTTAGAGGAGTTATAAGGTTTCGGGCTAAAGGAAAGCTAGCACCAAGGTTTGTCAGACCGTACAAGGTATTGGCAAGACAAGGTGAAGTTGCTTATAAGCTTGAGCTGCCAAGCTCATTATCAGCGGTGCATGATGTCTTTTATGTATCACAACTAAGGAAATGCCTCCGAGTCCCAAAAGACCACACCCTCCTAGAGAGCATTGATCTCCAAGAAGACCTCACCTATGTGGAGCGGCCAATTAAAATTCTAGATGTCGCGTAGCATGTTACTAGAAGCAAGATCATCTGTACCTACAAGGTGCAGTGGAGCCACCACCCTGAAAGTGAAGCTACATGGGAAAACGAAGAAGACCTCAAGACTAATTGTCCCTACATCTTTGCTGGCCAAGCTTGAATCTTGGGTCGAGATTCCCCTAAGGGAGGTAGGTTTGTAACACCCTGATTTCTGGAGCCTTTTTTGAACTTTCAAAATAAAAAGAACCATTTTGTTTTGATGAGAATTCAAAGCTTAACTTGAGAATTTCAGAATGGATTTTAATGGATTAATTCGAACTTCAACTAAAAATTGCATAAGGTTATTTGGGCTTGTGGACTTTTGGTGGTCTCCTCTTCTCCTCTGGTCAGGACCTCCCCATGTCCTCTAGGACCTCCTCCTTGTTTATTTGGACCTCCCCATGTCCTTTAGGACCTCCCCATGTCCTCTAGGACCTCCTCCTTGTTTATTTGGACCTCCCCGTGTCCTTCAGGACCTCCCCATATCCTCTAGGACCTCCTCCTTGTTTAATTGGACCTCCCCGTGTCCTTCAGGACCTCCCCATGTCCTCTAGGACCTCCTCCATGTTTATTTGGACATCCCCGTGTCCTTCAAGACCTCCCCATGTCCCCTAGGACCTCCTCCTTGTTTATTTAGACCTCCCTCGCGTTCGTTCGAGCTTTTTGCTTGATCCAGACCTCTATCGCTTGTGTACCGTTCAATTTGCGTTGAACGGTTTAATCTTGGTGAGACATTCGGATGGTCCGATCGTCCCACTCCTTTAGAACCATCCGATCTATACTGGACGGCCCCGATCTGTTGGAGCGTTTGCTCGGTCCGAACGGCCCAATTACTGTGACCCGTTCGATGGAAATCCTATGGCTCCCGCTTCTCCCGCTTCTTATCTCGCTATCGCTCACCTCAGGACTCTGCCTTGTTTAGATCTTGACCGTTAAGACCTCCCCTCTGAAGATCTTAGCCGTTCAGGACCTCCCTTGTTTAGATCTTGACCGTTAAGACCTCCCCTCTGGAGATCTTAGCCGGCAGGACCTCCCTCGTTTAGATCTTGACCGTTAAGACCTCCCCTCTGGAGATCTTAGCCGTCAGGACCTCCCTTGTTTAGATCTTGACCGTTAAGACCTCCCCTCTAGAGATCTTAGCCACTCAGGACCTCCCTTGTTAAGATTTTGACCGTTAAGACCTCCCCTCTGGAGATCTTAGCTGTTCAGGACCTCCTTTGTTTAGATCTTGACCGTTAAGACCTCCCCTCTGAAGATCTTAGCCGTCAGGACCTCCCTTGTTTAGATCTTGACCGTTAAGACCTCCCCTCTAGAGATCTTAGCCGTTCAAGACCTCCCTTGTTTAGATCTTCACCGTTAAGACCCCCCCCCTCTGGAGATCTTAGCCATCAGGACCTCCCTTGTTTAGATCGTAACCATCCAGACCTCCCCTTGATTTAATCCGACCGTCAAGACCACCCCATTGTGGTGTCTGTTGGACCTCCCGTCCGCGGGACCGTCCCTTGAGCTTTGACTGGTCCCACTTGGCAGTCACACCCATTTTCCTTTATCCTTTGACTATGTCCTTTGCACAAGGGAGTCTCCCCACATTTAATGCCTGTTGTATCGCATTAAATGCTACTACTTTTTGCAGCACCCGTGCCATACTTTTGTCACATCCTTTGCCTGATTTCATTGTCCTTTTCACCAACTCATGAACACCTATACCCTAGGAGATCTCAATGGCTCTAGCTATATAAGCTTGGGCAGCTCTTCATCCTCATCTTTTGCCCATATCCATTCTCCAAAGTAACCGAGCAGCTCGTGGACCTCCTCCCTTGAGCTTTGGACCTCCTCCAGCAAACTCCTTGGACCTCCTCCAACCGACCTAGCCTCTCTGTTGGTTTTATTTTGGAGTTTCATTGAAGTTTCTTTGGGTTTTATTTGAGCTTCGTATTGAGTTGCTGTGGTTTTCTTGTGTAGATTGTAAAGACACTGAAGAACAAGAGCTCCCCGAAGAAGAACAAGACATCCAGGCCTTTGAGCAAGGCAAGTTACACTCTTAATCATATTGCACCCATTATTTCAACCTATGTATATTCCATTTCAAATGTTAATGCATGCTTACTTTACTAAGTTATTTCAATGCTCGTCTTTAAATTCATAGTTATGCCTAATTTCCTTGGTATGACCACTACTGATCTTGAGCCGAACGTGTTGTCACCCTAGGCAAAACCTGGTTCATGCAATATAGTGGACCAGGACCTCTGAAAAGCTAGAGCTTAGCCATGCTTAGAGAAAAGAATCTGGGTTTGGAAGGTTTTGGCCAAAAATGTCACTTGTCTAAATGATCTGGACCATGGCATTGGTGTGTCATGGGGTTTCTGCAAATGGCCATGGCATTGGTGTGCCATGGAGGGTTGAAAAACAAAGAAATGAGAAATGGATTTGGACTTGTGCGGCATTGGTTGTTTGGTTGGTGCAAGTCCATGCACGGGGATCGTGTGATCTGATGCCCCAGGGTTGTGGTGGCCGCCCGGGTCAGTTAAGGACCGGTCTGCGAGTGTATTGTGCTATGCCTCTCCGTGCAACCACATGTCCTATATGGGCGGGACTTGGCCAACTAATTTGCAAAGTTATCACCGCGGTTGGTCCGGCGGAATAGTGGGTGGTCTTTCATGGCATGTCTTTTATGACTTTGTTGTACCCACCTGGCTCAAGAGGGGGCCCTAGGAAGGGGCGAAACCTTAGAGTGGATGGACTGTGGTAGAATGATGCATTGTAAAGGCCTTGTCACATGCTCTAGACCTCTTACCATCGGCAGTGAGAGGTGGCAACGACGGTTGTCAAACAAACTAGAGAAGTCGTGTCATGTGAGTAAAGTGTACAACCTCTGCAGAGTGTAAAACTATTCGAATAGCCGTGTCCGCGGTTATGGACTTGCTACCAAAGGTGCTCAAAGTTAGACCTCTGGTTTGTTTTCAAAATGGGTTGGGCAGGGAGCCTTGTGACAGGAGGGTATCCTTCACCATCATACTGATGAAATTTATCCAACTGTAAAATGAGAATTTGCAAATGAATTTTGATTATTGTTATAAGCTTTGGAACTTAATACTTGTATTTGAAACAAACTTGGCTTTATGCAAACTAACCATATTATGCCTACCTTTATGATATCCATTATGCATGTCATTCTGCTAATTGACAGGTGTAACTTGCGAGCACGGTGGTTGTGCTCATTCTTGCTTGATTGATGAATTGAGCAAGAGAAGACTTCTTTGATGATGATGAGGACTAGATCAACTAGGCCGCGCCCTCTAGCCAATTACTTGTGGTGTATTGGGTGGACATGGTTTTTGCTGGTTTTGCTTCCGCTGTGTATTTTGCCTTGTTGTTGTGGCTTGTAAGCAACTTTGTAATCAACTCCCTTGTTGCTAATAAAGTCTCGTGTGGATGTACGTTATCACTTGTAATTGCTGTGAGAACCCGCCATTGATCCTTGGGACTGGTTCGGATCACAGGAGGGTTAGGACTTCTCCAAGTCCCAAGACCTCCTCGGGTTGGTCCCTGGACCTCCCAGTGTCCGGTCAGAAGCTCTTGGGGGAGGTCCTGAGCCTCAAGACCTCCTTGGTCAGTGCCTTGGACCTCCAGGAGGTCCGGCTGGTCCTCCTAGGAGGCCTAGGAGGACTGCCCGAGAGGTCCTTGGGACCTCCTGGGAGGTCCTAGTGGACTCCTCAGGAGGTCAGGAGGACCTCTCAGTGAGGCCCCGGCCGGTCGTCACATGGGTATCTTTCCTAGGGTCCATGTAAGACTTCGCTACATAATATACCGACTATTGGACGTTGTCACGCTTCTCGACCAAGACACCGCTGATCGCTTGGTGTGTTGCGACCCACGTAAATCAGCAATGTTTCTCCTGATCTTGGAGAAACTAAAATCAGGGCACTCGTAAGGTACTTCTTAAGCTCTTCAAAGGCATTCTTTGCCTCTTTAGTCCACTCGAAACTCCCATGTTTTCAAAGAAGCTTGAAGAAAGGCAGTCCTTTTTCACCTAACCGTGCTATGAAACAACTTAGCACTGCCATGCAGTCGATTAATTTTTGGACTTCCTTCTTTGTGGTTGGAGGGCGTATTTGGTCGATGGCCGATATTTTTGTTGGGTTTGCTTCAATTCTTCTAGCCGAAACTAGGAATCCAAGAAGCTTTCCAGAAGAAACTCCGAACACACACTTCTCTGAATTTAACTTAAGGTTGCGCCTTCTTAAGTTATTGAAAGTCTCTTGTAAGTCGGAAATGTGGTCGCCAGCATTAATGCTTTTCACAACCAAGTCATCAATATAGACTTCAAGATTTCGACCTATCTGAGGATTAAAGGTTTTTTGCATTAACCTCTGAAAAGTTGCACCAGCATTTTTGAGACCAAATGACATCTTCACATAGCAGTAAGTGTCATGTGGTGTGACGAAGGAAGTTTTCTCTTCGTCATCTTTACTGATATTAATCTGGTGGTACCCTGAGTACACATCTAAAAAACTCAACAACTCACACCTGCAAGTAGAGTCTACAAGTTGATCAATGCGTGGAAGGGGAAAATCATCCTTCGAATAAGCTTTATTAAGATCTGTGAAGTCAATACACATTCGCCATTCCCCATTGCCTTTTCTAACCATTATAGGGTTGGCAAGCCACTTTGGGTGGTCGACTTCACAAATGAATCCAGCCTCAAGAAGCTTGTTGATCTCCAACTAGATTGCCTCCTTCTGATCAAGTGTGAAGCGCCTTAGCTTCTACTTGACCAGTTTTTTTGTCGGGCTGGAGAGCTAGCATGTGCTCAATCACCTCTCTGGGGACTCCGGGCATGTCGGACGCCTGCTAGGCGAATACGTCCAGGTTTGCTCGGAGAAAGGAGACGAGCGACTCTTCCTATTTAGGGTTGAGTCTTGCCCTGACCAGTACCTTTTGGGTAGACACGTCAGCATTTCCTGACCCAAACGGTATTTTGACGCTTTCTAGAGAAATGTCATTCTCGAGCGGGACCTCCTTAGTCTAGTTGGAAGGCTTCGGCGCCATCTTTGGCCTCGAGTGTTTGACCTGCATGGTGGACGGATTAGTTTCCTATTGGCAATACGCCCTAGAGGTGATCATAGAGATGATTGTATCACGTCTATGTTTATGAGTTATTGAATAAATGTTATTCTGTTTCTTGAATGAATCATTAGTTATATAGATCAACAAGTATGTGACTTGTTGGTGAAGCTCTTTAATTTATATGATGTCGTTCTAAAGGTATCCCTCATCAAATGTCACTAGTCAAAACACTAGTGACTTATCGACCAACACATGTATTGATTGATGACCATGTTTCACCGATCATGGATATAGGGATAACAAATCAATAATGTGAACACATGTTAGAGAACATGGGGTTGGATTGACCCACCTTGAGACACTATTGAGATTGATATGATTTTATGTGTCATCAGTTGGTCTCAAGCAATGACGATGTATAATCCTTAAACCTGAGATCAGCATGGTTTTCTACATATGTAATAGTACACTTAGGGGTTACAAAACGCTACTCGTAACTGGGTAGTTATAAAGGTAGCTTTCGGGTATGCTATGAAACATGCGGAGGAATATGACTGGTTGGATATGGGATGTGCCTCTCCTAACATAATAGGAGAGATATCTCTGGGTCCCTCGATGTGGTCGGATAAAGAAAGTGCATAGCCATGCCACTGGTGGTCGAAAAGTTCGACCACATGAAGTTATCCGACACTCGATCAAGAAAGTATTGAACAGTCCATAGATGACATAATATCTCACCTGGAGTTCAACCAGATATCATGAGGCAAAGGGAGAATACACGAGAAGGTCATTCAGTTCGATCAGATACGGACTAGTCGTATGGAGATACGAGCTAGTCATAAACTGGTCGAACATAATCACTAAGTGGTCGAAACCTGCTCGTAAGAAATTACGAACTAGTCGAGACTAAATATGAACTAGTCGTATAGAGATACGAGCTGGTCATTAGTGATATGGACCTAGTCATAGATCATATTGCATTAAGGTTCGTCTGATATAATTTGTGTGTATTCGGGAATCGTTATGTCCTGCTAGGAACCACTAATGACTCATGGTCAAAAAGGGTTTCCGAGTCACAACCGATTACACATGAACCTACAGGATCACACACTTAACGGGTTGGAACAAAACGTGTTCGGATAGGATCCATCATGGGCCATATATAAGGAGATGCATAAGGCTATTGGGAGATAGACGAGAGAACGTGAGTTCCACTGAAACCCTAGCCGCCATCTTCTCGAGAGGGCCCTGTCGTGCAAGTTGGTGCTAGCACATCGGCTTGTGGTGTTCAATCTCTGGACATGTGGATACCATAGAGGCACTACTGCGGTTGCTGTTGTGCTTGAGGACGATCCACGACCTTGGAGAGGAACGCGATTGGTTGCTGGAGCAGATGATCGGTACCGAGGAAGATCAACTACGTTGGGCGTTTGACTACGCTGGACAATCTACTATGACCACTACATCGACGTTCTCTACGTTGGATCAAGCTACTCCAACTCTTCTTCCGCTGCACTGCGCATCTGGTGGTAACGATCTGTGATCATCTACTTGCTTGGCTTCCTGGTTTACATGGTAGAAATTTTGAATTGCCTACTAGCGTAGCCTACCCATATCCCTTCAACTTTACCATTAGCTTTACCCTTAGGATTAGTTATAGAATTAAATGATTGTTATTATGTTCTTGCCTTAAGTAAAAACATTATTTCTACTTCATGTTTAGGAGCAGAAGGTTATGAGTTCAGAATAAAGAACAATTGTTGTTCAATTCATTTTGAAGATATGCTTTATAGCCATGCTCCATTGGTGAATGGATTGTATCTTTTGAATCTTGAGGATGAGCCTATCTATAACATTAATGCTAAGAGATTTGACCTAATGATTTGAATCCCACTTTTATTCGGCATTGTCGTCTTGGTCATATAAATGAGAAACGCATGATGAAGCTCCATAAAGATGGTCTTCTGAACTCATTTGATTTTGAATCATTTGAAACATGTGAATCTTGTTTGCTTGGCAAGATGACGAAAGCACCTTTCACGACCAGAGGTGAGAGGGCAAGTGACATATTGGCCCTTGTACATACGAATGTATGTGGACCAATGAGCATTTCGGCCAGAGGTGGTTTTCAGTACTTCATAACTTTTACTAGTGACTTTAGTAGATATGGTTATATCTACCTAATGAGGCATAAGTCTGAACCCTTTGAAAAGTTCAAAGAATTTCAGAATGAGGTTTGAAAAGTTCAAATAATCTCAGAATGAGGTACAGAATCAACTTGGCAAGACAATTAAATATCTACGATCAGATCGTGGAGGTGAATATTTGAGCCATGAGTTTGGTGATCATCTAAAGAAATATGGAATTGTTCCACAGCTTACTCTGCTGGGAATGCTTCAATGGAATGGGGCGTCTGAATGACGGAACCGAACATTGTTGGACATGGTTCGATCAATGATGAGCCAATCTGATCTTTTATTGCAATTCAGGGGATAAGCTCTAGAAACAGCAGCTTTCACTTTAAATAGGGTTCCATCAAAAACAGTAGAAACGACACCATATGAGATATGGACTAGGAAGTGTCCTGGATTGTCTTTTCCAAGGATTTGGGTTTTTGAGGCATATGTAAAACTTTTGATGTCTGATAAGCTCATACTTAAGTCAGAAAAATGCTTCTTTGTGGGGTATCCTAAGGAAACTAAATGATATTATTTTTATAATCGAGATGAAAACAAAGTGTTTGTTGCCTGAAATGATGTCTTCTTGGAGAAAGAGTTTCTTTCCAAAGGAGTCAGTAGGACCAAGGTGCAACTCGAAGAAATTCAAGAAGCATCCAAAAATTTTTCAACTCCTACTGAACCTCTATAGGATGAACAAAATGTTGTAGAACCTGTAGATGAAGCATCAGCCCCACGTAGATCTAAAATGCCACGTCAATTGCCTATAAGGTATGGGCATGACGTCTTATTATTGAATAATGGTGAGCCTAAGACTTATGAGGAAGCGATGGTGGACCCGGACTCTGAGTCATGGCTTGAAGCCATGAGATCTGAGATAAAATCCATGTATGACAATCAAGTTTGGAACTTGGTTGATGCACCTAATGGTGTTAAAACCATTGAGTGCAAATGGATTTTTAAGAAAAAGATAGATATGAATGGAAATATTCACATTCATAAGGCATGACTGGTAGCAAAGGGTTTTAAACAAATTCAAGGTGTTGATTATAATGAAACCTTCTCGCCTGTCGCTATGCTTAAGTCCATCCAGATCATTCTAGCTATTGCTACATATTTCAATTATGAGATATGGCAAATGGATGTCAAAACGGCTTTCCTAAGTGAGGATGTATACATGACACAGCCTAAGGGTTGTGTCGATCTAAAGGAAGCTAGAAAGGTATGCAAGCTCCAGAAATCTATTTATGGATTAAAGCAAGTACTCCCTCCGTTCTTTTTTACTTGACACCCTAGAATCTATGTGGTCAAACTTTACAAAGTTAGGCAACCAATATGTTTAAAACTATATGGATTGGTACATGAAAACTATACCATTAGATTTGTCGTCAAAAATACTTTCATAATATTATAATTTTATTGGTATGCTTTAATATAAAGTTATAAAAAAGTAACAGTCAAAGTCGCATCTCAGAGACCGTGAAAAGTAAAAAAAACGTCAAATAAAAAAGAACGGAGGGAGTATCTCGGAGTTGGAACGTTCGTTTTGATGAAGTAGTCAAACGGTTTGACTTCATCAAGAATGAAGAAGAACCTTGTGTTTACAAAAAGGTTAGTGGGAACAAACTTGTGTTTCTGATATTGTATGTGGATGACATACTACTGGTCAGAAATGATATTCCAATGCTTGAATCTATTAAAACTTCATTAAGAAATAGTTTCTCAATGAAAGATTTAGGAGATGCAGCATATATCTTGGGCATAAGGATCTATAGAGATAGATCTAAGAGGCTAATTAGATTAAGCCAAGTTGTGTACACCAAAAGGGTTTTGACTACTTGACTACCTGGTCGTAGACCTGGTCATAGACATGGTCGTAGACCAGGTTGTAGCCATGGTCGTAGACCTGCTTGAAAAGGAGGTTCAATTGCACGACATGGTTAGAAGGAGCTCGGGGAGTAGCAAAATGGGATGCAGAGGTCACGGGCTACCTTTTGGTGTTGGTCTCGCCTGCTGTGGTGGTCAAAGACTCGCCAGAGAGGGGCGGAGGCAGAGGAGGCGTGCATTAGTGCCACTGGCGCTCGACGCAGAGACCTTCCCAAGGCAAGCTGGCACCGGATCGGACCTCCTTGATTTCATGTGACGCGAGGTTGTCGGAGAAGGTGGTCATAGAGGTCGTAGATGGATGCAAGTGGCCAAAAAAGGTCAGAAGAAGCTTGGCACCGTTAAAGGGCAACGACGAATTCGTCGAGGGGATGACGACTAGAGCGAAAGCAAAGCGGCGGAGGAAGAGACGAAGAAGAACCTCAATTGCGGTGGTCCCTGTGAACCAAAACCAAATTGGGTTAGAGGATAAGTTCCTTGCGTCCTCGAACACAAGATGACGCAGATAGAGAGGAGAGAGCGGCATGGTAACGGCAGCAATTAAGAGGTGGCATGCCAGCCATGAACTCGAAGCTCCGCTCCACTGGCGTTCAGGCTTAGAGGAAGCATGAAGAAGGTAGGGGATGAGCAGGGTGAGGAATGGCAAAGCAAAAGAGGTCCAAAGAGTAGAGTTGGCCAAATGGGTCGGGCCTACCGGGCCGGCACGAAGCACGACACTATAGGCCCAGCCCAAGCACGGCACGGCTCACACTATTCATGGGCCATGCCGGCTCGGCATGAGACCTCGGGCCGTGCCTAGGCTGCCACCTCGGCACGGTGGGCCGGCCTGGCATGGCACGAACAGTGCCAAGCCATGCCAGGCATGGCACGGCACGAGCATGGCACGAGCGGCACGG
Organism: Phyllostachys edulis; assembly: GCA_036346405.1. Classification (NCBI taxonomy): domain Eukaryota; kingdom Viridiplantae; phylum Streptophyta; class Magnoliopsida; order Poales; family Poaceae; genus Phyllostachys; species Phyllostachys edulis. Next base: position 16,059,003 of record CM070568.1, read on the forward strand.
CTGCAGCGGGGAAGCAGAGGCGGAGGCTGGAGGGCTAGAGTCGGCGATGCACGGTGCTGCGCCGTCGTGGAGGGAGGAGGAGGGTGTCGCGGGCCACACGACGCACGTAGTTGCGCCAGAGCAGAGGGAGGAGGAGGTAGGCCAGGCGGAGGCACGACGCATGGTGCGGCGTCGGGCGTCGGAGCGGACGGAGGAGGAGGCGACGAGGTCGTCGAGGTGGCGTGGCACACGGTGTCGTCAAGGCGACGAGGTCGTTGAGGCAACGGGGTCGTTGAGGCGGCGTTGCGACGAGGCGAGGAGGCAGCGGGGTCGTCGAGGCGACGCTGCTGCGGCGGGGTCGCGCCACCGTGGGGAGGCGAGGAGGCGGCGGGGTTGACGAGGCGCACCGCAGAAGGCGAGGAGGCGGTGGGGTCGACGAGGCGACGCCGCAGGAGGTGAGGAGGCAACAAGTCATCGAGGCGGCGCCTGGGAGGCGAGGAGGTGGCGGGTCGTGCCGCCATGGGAGGCGAGGAGGCGATGGGGTCGCGGGGAGGCGAGGACCGAGGAGGCGGCGGCACGGGCGAGGCCGGCCTTGGGGGGAGATGAAGACGGCCAGACGGGCCTGCTAGGCCATGTCGTGCCCGTGGGCCGTGCCTGGCACGGCACGGCCCCAAAAAATCGGCCGTTGGGGGGGTTTTGACCGTTTTTTGACCTTTTTGACCGTTGGGTGCTTAAAAAATAGCAAAAAATTGAAAAAGTTCCAATTTTTTTCTATAAATAGGCACCATACCCCCCTCCCCTCATTCAGCACCCCTTCATTCTCCATTCTCTCTTTGAAATTATGTTGTGCAAATTCAAATTCGTGTTAAGCTAATTTGGCAAAATTCAAAAAATTTGTGCCAAAATTTGGAAATTTTCGTGAGCAAGTCGGCGAAAGAGGTACAATACTATTTTTGTAATACTTTTATTGTTAGTTATTGTTATGCTAAGATTAAAGTAGTAATAGTGTTAGTCTCGATTTTGCAGTTTTCGTTATGGATAGTCCTTACGACAGCATTGCTCTTAGTGAGTACGGACTTTCATCGGACGAAATTGCGTCTATAGAGGCGGCTGCGGCTACCTCAAACCAACCGGAGGTTTCACCGGAGGAGCAAGATGGAGTTCCGTCATCAGACTCCACGTCAGCATCAAGCTCAACGGCAACCGGAGCAAAGAGGTCGAGGCCATCTACATCGGGAGTGTGGGAGAATTTCGACAGGACAACCAAGCAAGACGCAACGAGAAATCAGGTACCATATGCTATTTGTAAAATTTCTCACCATGAATTGTCTGCAAAGTCTATATGTGGAACGGGGCACTTGATTAGACATGCTACAAAGTGTCGAACCAAGCAAGGATTGACGATGAGGCAGATGCAGCTGCAATACAACCCCGATGGTACGGTATCTAGCTGGGACTACAATCCTTAGGTAGCCTACCAATCTCTCTGTCATTTAATTGCTTCTGAGGATTTACCGTTAGGCTTTAGCAAGTCTGCTTCTTTCCAAAATTACATTAGGACTGTGCATAATCCTAGATTTACTTCTGTTTCTAGACAGACAACAACTAGGGATCTAGTGAAATACTATAATGAACGTCGTAATAAAATAAAGGAACTATTTAGTACGTGCACATTTTCGGTGGCCCTGACCTCGGACATATGGAGTGGTCGGGCTAGGGAGGATTACCTTAGTGTAGTTGCATATTATATTAATGACAACTAGGTAATGGAGAAAAGGATTATAGCTTTGAAATTAATTGATGTAGCACACACGGGGGAGAATATTGCGAATTCTATTATCAAAGTCGTGGAAGAATTTGGTCTTACAGACAAAATATTCGTAATTACTTTAGACAACGCCGCTTCAAACTCTAGGGCCATGGACATTCTTACTCCAGTGTTGAGTACATATGCCGATTCCTTCCTGCTACATTAATAATGCGCTTGTCATATTATCAACCTTATAGTCAAATGTGGTTTGAAGAGGTTGAATCCGTATATTAAAGCTTTTCACGATGCGATTTCTTTCTTAAATAATTCTAACATAAGAATAGCACAATATAAGAACTTCTGCAGGGCGATGGGTGTACGTCCAAGAAAGTTTGGTTTGGACATGGAGGTAAGGTGGAACTCTACTTACCTCATGCTTAAGAATCTTTTACCATACAAGAGCACTTTTTCTGTATTTATTCAAACGTACTATCCTAGCACTGACGGTACTATGCTATTAACTGAGCAACATTGGTTCGTTGCTGAGAAGGTACTGTCATTTTTAGAAAAAATTTATGAGGCAACTGTTGCTTTGTCCGCTGTCTACTATCCAACATCTCCTATCATTGTGCATACTATTTTACGGATTGCTACTCAATTGAAAAATATTTGAAAATAACATAGTTTTACGCGATGATGTTGTTTCCATGAAATCTAAATACCTTAAATATTGGAGAGAAATCCCTTACATATATGCATTTTCATTTCTTTTAGATCCTAGGGCTAAAATTGATGCATTTGGTACTGTACTTGATCTTCTTAGTGATGCTATGGGGCTAGACTATACTGACTATTTTACAGAAGTATGTTCTCGGTTATACGAGGTTTACCAAAGGTATGAAACTATGTTCCGGGGAGTCCGTTCGCAACGACCTCCAGTAGCCCCCACCTCAAGTGGGAAGACAAATATATGGGGCGCGATCTTCAGTGCCTCTTCCTCCAGGTCCAGGTCCAGTGCTTCTTCTTCTTCTTCTATACCAACGCCTGCTCAGCCAAGACCTACAAGGAGCGGAGAACTATCCACCTATCGGGACAGCGATATGATGGATTTCATCTCAGAAGGGTTCAACATCTTGCAATGGTGGCAAGCCCATAAGTTAACATATCCCGTGCTATCTATACTTGCACGTGATGTGTTAACTGTTCATGTCCCTACGGTTTCCTCTGAGTCTACTTTCAGTCTTTCTAGAAGGATATTGGAGGAGAGAAGAACAAGTCTCACAAGTGAGATGGTGGAGATCCTTCTAACTGTGAAGGATTGGGAACAAGCTGATTTATGAACACAACACTCTGTGGAAAATCTAGAGTTGTCGGAGGTTTTCGAAAATCTATACTTAGACAATGACACCGACACATAGAACAAAGATGTATCATATATGTAGGATTGTAGAGCTATAGGCTGTACTCTTTTTCCTTTGCCAAGGTTTTCTCATTTTGAGTTTTTACTTGGCAAAGGTTTTAACGAGGTAGCCAGTTGGACATTAATAAAGCTCTTTATTACATTTTCAATATGATTGTCTCATTTTTTAAAAAAAATTCATGTCTACTTCTGAATTCTACACATTGTTTTAATTTTTTTGGATTTTTTTTGTTCTGATGGGCCAAACGGGCTCGAACCGGCCTGGCACAGCACGAATGCCCGACGGGCCGTGCTTGGGCCACCACCCTGGCCCATGGGCTGGCCCAGCATGGCACGAATAGTACACAGGCTAGAACGGGCCGTGCCTAGCTGGGTCCATCTTTGTCTTGGGCAGGCGACCCGTTGGCGAACTGCTAGAGAGCTACGGGGTCTCTTATATAGGCGACGGGCGGAGGGCTCCAGTGCTCCTCTTTAGGGGCACGGGCAGGAGTAGGGGAGAAGCTTCGCAGTAAGGGCGTGCGGCGACGCTGATGGGAGCTCGGCATGGGCATTGCGCTCCGGTGGGACTGGGGCAGGTGAGACAGAGAAAAAAGAGGGCAACAGGCGCAGCAGAAGTGGAAGCATTAAATGCGCGCATAGGGAAGGGAAGGAGGGGAGGAAAACGAACCGAGGATGAGGACATTGTGACGGCCGTGACGCATGCGAGTGCTGGCGACATGGGTGTAGCGAAGAAGATGGTGACCAGGCGAGGACGTGGCTGATAGGATGGGCCGGTCGAAACCTGGTCGGAGGGGTCTGGTCAGACCTGGTCGGAATCAACCGAGTTGCTGGTCGAAATCGAGAGTTGGTCATAATCGACTGCTAGTTGAAATCGACTGCTGGTCAAAACCGACTGCTGGTCAAAACCGACTGCTGGTCAAAATCGACTAGCTGGTTGAAATCGACTTGTAGGACCGGAAAGGCGCGTAGAGGGGGGGTGAATAGGAACTCGCCTAATTTTCGCCTCATTCATATTCGACACAAGATTCACCCCAATAGCTATGAGAGCTATGAGGATCAACAACAGAAGACTTGTGTTGAACTTGAACCAAAAACCCCAAAGAAAAGAACCAAAAAGACCAAACTGTAATATGGTAATCGGTTAGACCGCCAGCAAAAATTCGGTCAGACTGATGGGCGGTTTGACCAGCGTTAGGAAATGGGTCTGACCGGCCCTGACCAGAAACAGTGCAGACAGCCTAAAACCAAAACAAAAATCGGTCTAACTTTTGATCTACACGGCCAAACTTGACCAAAATTTCAACCTATTCCAAGCAATGAATGAGTAGATCCACGTCAAAGTTTCAACCTTTTTCTATTTGAGCGAAGAAGGGTTCAAAAGCGATCAAAAACGAAACTTGATCCAACACTTGCTCGTGGGAGATTGATGATCTAGATGATCTTAGATAAGTTCCCACATGTCACAACAAGGTAGAAGAGGGCACGAAACCAACCAAAAAACACTAGATCAAAGAAACCTCCAAAATCTCAAATATAGAGCAAGAACGCAAAAGAGACTCATCTTTGGGAATCATCCATAGATTGATCTGAGGTTGAGAGGGTTTACAGCCACTCCATCCATGGAGGACAAAGCTCAATCCATGAGCACACAACTCAACTCATCTCCCTAGAGCCCTAAGCCTCTCCTCTTTCTCTAATACCATAACACCAAACTAGGGTCTACAAATGAAGTCCTTGGAGGCTGTTTGACAGTAGCCACCCCTATTTATATGGAGGCCTAGCTTCTAGAGAGTTAACCCTAATGGGCTCCCGTTAAGGCCCAACACAAACGGGTCACATACGCACGTATTTTAAAGCACCGTCTTCAACTCTCTTGACCTAATCCGCTTCACCACGCTCCGTCTTGCGCCGTGGGTTAGCAAAAGGTCACCAAGGCGGTATTTGGTAGAATTACCAAAATACCCCTTCTCGATCTTTTCCGAAGACTGAGTCCGAACTGCATGAAGCACTCCCATGCTTCGCCACATGTAGGTTGATCCAACGGCTCTCATCGTGTCGGCAAGTCTCTCCCATCCGGTTCCCACCGGACCACCATGGCACTTGCACCGACCCTCGCACCGCTTGATCAACCAGTCGCACCGAACTGCCCGTTCGGTCATCCTTGTCCATTCTGTGCCACGCTTGAGTCCATTGACCTCACCCGGCATTCTTGATCACTCTGGACCTCAGCTCTCCAAGCTTAGTCCCGATCCTCCTCACCGTTGGCCGTCGTTGACCTCCAAGCAACCTGCACACCAATAGACAAGCAAATCGAATCCGAGAACAAGTTCTTCACAACTTGACCCACGTTAGTGAAAACATGCAACATGCAACACATATGCACTGAAGCCCATGCCCTTAAGCTAACCCAACAAGCATCACCAAACAACTCGACGAATCAAGTCAAAATCGGTCGATCATTGTTCGGCGGTCCCCGACCGCCCTAGGACTTAACCAGAAAATCCCTTGAGACATGGCCGGTCTGACCGCCGATCTGGTCGGTCTGATCGCCAATGACCTGACAGAACTGAAGCTCTGCCGAAAACGCGAGATTCGACAAACCGCAAATGCCATTGCCAATTGTATCATCATCCTACGATCATGCATATATCCCCATGATATCCACACGACTGCTGGTCAAAGTTGAGTCAAGTCAACTCGACTGGTTTGACTGAGTTGATTTCAAAAGGCTGAGAGGGTTGCGAAATGAAAGATAGAGTTTCCAAGCACCTAAAATCATGAAAATTATAGGGGAGTCTTAAGACACAGAGAAGATTTTTTAGTAAATTCTCCAGAGTTTTTAGAGAAATAAATTTTTCTGAAGAAATATTTTAAGCCTCTGGTTTACGTGTTTGACCAAGGACTAACTGATTTTACTGGCCATTTTAAAATAGCAAATAAATTCTAAAAATTTTGAAATTTCTCAAAGGACTCACAGAGATGACCCAGAACCTAGGAAAATTATTTCCAGAGACTATTCACTAGATTTGTTTTAAAAGTCTTAAAGGATTATGTTTTTAGAAATTAATGCATTTGGTTTTCAAAATGCACAAAACCTTTGAAAGAATTTCCAGAAAAAAATCAACAAGATGCATCAAAAGTTTTAAATTCTTCTCATTTTTAAACATTTGAAAAACAACCCATATTTGGTATGTTACAAATCTCCCCACTTACAATAATCTCGTCCTCGAGATTCGGATGAAAAAGGATAGGGGCAGAAAGACTTAGTCGTTTTGTTAAAATCCAATCTTCTTCCCAAATACTAATCGATTCGATTCTCCAACCAATACCACTACTATCCCAACAATTTTAGTTCGGCCACTTCTAATTGTTGTCCATCCAATTAAAATCCACCGATCATATTTAGTCTATAGCAAACACACTCCAATCTATCTTTCCACAATTTATACATTAATTACCAAAACCGCTTGCTTTGATGTAATGTTCTAAACCACCATAAATTCCTAAGTTGGGTTTGATTTCCAAAAAGGACACTATCTTACTTCTAAATCTTAACAATGCATAAGTGACCACAACATGTATTAATCCATTCTCATGGTATAAATCATGGTTTAACTCCAATCTTGATCACATTCTCGGGAACAATAATAATCCTAAGTGAAACCACTATATTGCTCACATATTCAAGCACGTTTGCTTTATAATTTCTATCATAGGGTATCTCCAATATAACTCCCAATTCATGAGCACTAAAGAACCGTATTTCAATGCCTACAATCCACTAAGTCATATATTATCAACCACCATAAATTACTTGTTGATTTCCAGCAATTTTTTCACAACAATATAAATTCCTAAAAGAGGGTACACCTATGCAAGATCAATTGTGTCTTCAGCAATGTCTCCATATTTCTGCTGCCCAATCGTTTTTGTTAGCTTGATCAATCCACTTGCAATAATCAATCCATCAAAATCAACACAATCATTCTAGGTTAAAGATATACCTCCTTTATCCATAGGCAACTCTGACCTAGGTAAATCAAATCATCAAAAAGGTCTTCCATCCCAGGTGAGTTTGTAATCCAACCATAATCCAATTAGTCTGAATCACTAAATTTGTCTAGATCAAGTCATCCGCAATAATTATCTTAGTTCAATTCAACAATATTAGCTCGATGTCTTCCATAGCCTACTTACCCTCAAGCATTATCTAAATCCAACCGCTACCTTTAATCATCCCTGATTAAGCGAATTATATCATCCTTGGAAAAAAACTATTCCCATAAGGATAAATCTCATATTCAATCCTCATAGTCATCCACTATACGCCCATTCAATCACCTGGTCATTCTTTATCTCTAGAAGTGTTACGATCCGGTTATTTACTCAAATACAACTTCTCAATTCTCCAATTATCATCATGAGTATCCATTGAATTTTATAATACCACCACAGTTTCAATTTCTAACTTTATCACGCTAGACCTGAATCTGCTTCACAATCTTATCGACATAAAGACTAAGACATACCAAAAATCTAAATCCTTAAGTGAACCCATAAATTACTTATTCAATCCTACTACATGTGTTCTATGAGTTCTACCTTCATATTTCTTCGATATAAAATACAACAGCACCCGCAAGCAAGCTTATACCTCACTACAATAACTTTATTCACACTCATGTCACAACCTCCTATGGTAACGCTTACCATAATCTATAAAAGACCCCACAAAGGTTAATATCTCATGGTTCAACAATCTAATTAACTCTTCTAAGATCATATTCAGGGACAATGAGTAATAATCCAATTTCTTCATTATCAAACATCACTCTGACCATGCAAAACCACCAACATCAACCTAACAGAGGATATAATCAAAGATAAAATAGCAGCTACTCAATCATATCCTTCTCGTTACCGATTCCGCTATTAATCTCTTAATCAACCTGCGACTTTCATTAAAGAGATGAGAGGGAAAAAGTATAAGGTAGAGAAAACAACAGGGGTAAGGTCCTTAATTTATTTTAGAGATTTTAAGCTTCAAAACACAAGAACCAACTCAAAATAAATGAAAAAGGAATGCAGTAGGGACAACACACAATTTATGTTTTAACATAAGGCTAGGTCTTAGTATGTTTGCGAAATACAATGCCTGAAGGCAATCCAACAAACACACCATACAAAAATAGCAACTACTTGGAACAAAGAGAGCGAATGAATACAAAATCAAGCGTCTACAAGTTAAGTAATATCATTAGGGCATATATATTCTAAGAATAAACCTTAATTTAATCATAACATCGCAACGAAGCATCGTCTTCTCGTCCTTTCACCGATGCTCTTCACCGGTGACTACTTAGCGTATCTATCATTGGAAAAGAGAGACGAGCAATGGAGAAAATTATTTTGTACAATTCAAATGAATGATGGCGTAAGAATCAGATTCTAGGATGGGTAAAAAAAGAAAAGAATTATATTAATTGCATTTTTGCCAATTTTTTGCTAGTTTGAAAATACTCTTTGTAAATTAAAATCCTAACAACGTCCATTGCTACAGCTTAACCTACAGTTAGCATGGCTCTGATACCAAGCTTGTGAGAACCCAGGCGATTTAACTTGTAATGCTTAACCCTCCAATTGGTCCTAGCATCACAAATTAAATTTCCCGTTCTTGGTATATTATGTACCTCCTAGGAGCGGTACACATACACCATCACAAACATCAATATCAATCCATACACAAGTTCTTACAATATCGAAACTTCATAATTTATAACATATGAACATACAAGGTTCAGTTTCATACAAAAGGGCCGACCGGCCAAAAACAAGATGAAATAACAAGTACGCAGTGGAAAACAGTGAATAAACTGAAATAAAAACATGAATTAACCATAAATGAAGTCCCAATGGCTTGCCATAACCCGCAGGGCAACCGGCTGGGTTCAAACCATAGAAAATCGACATTCCTGTGCAATCTTTCTTACCCAAATCAATCTCACTGCTTGCTGTCCAGATTAGTAAATGAAAGTAAACAGTGAGTACACGAATGTACTCCGCAAGACTTTACCAAGTCTATACATAGCTACATGCAAGCTCTACTCAAAGGAGAAGGCTATAGGGTTCATTTTCAGCACAAAACAATATTTCAATTTAAATACAATGTAGTAGATTCAAATGGCAAGTGAGTAAACATTCTTAATACTTTAAATAACAGCGAGTAATTAGTATTAGACATTCACAAAACACCCACAAGTGGCTGCCCCTACAGCACACAACATAGCATGAGAACCATTCTCAATGCCACCCATCAAGTTTTAAGTTTAAAATTCCAAAATATTGAGTCCAATTCTTGCGGAAAATAACCAAGTGTGTCCATAACCTAGGACGAGGCTATTCAAATAGCTTAAACACTGCAGTGGTGTACAAATTTACACACATGTCAGACCGCTCCTTTTGCCAAGCTATTTAGCAAACTTCCTTAGGTATGCCGGCAGAGCTAAGTCCTACGAGACGCTTTCCAATGTAATGCATTAACTACGAGTTGTCCATATGGATGGAAACCTATACGTTGTGTCGAAGTCATCGGTAAAGCTTTGATCAACTACCCCTTGAGGTAAAGCCTTAGACATCTACCGATGCCCCTCGATGTGGAGAACCTAGACAGAAACCCAACCCCACAGACCCAACAACAATAGAACATTTTTAACACAACACACACAACCTCCTGCGACTCAGAGCTAACGCATGCCAAGGTAATAAGTCAAGATGGTTCCCATATGCCCTCATGTGGTTGCACACAATAGTGCTTGAATCAATGGCGCAAGTAATTCGGTCCTTATTGACTCAGGCACGAGCCACACACCCAATAACCACACCAACAACCATTTGCTTGAGTCCAAATCGTTTTTTATTATTTTTAGTTTTTCCAAATATAATAGCACAGGGTGCTGGACATAGCATAATAAAATTAATTTATGTGATCAAGGTCGTGGACAAAGTCGACAACCACCCAATCTACCAGAAGCTAAGCATTGCTAAGCATGACACCAAATAAACATAAATAGACCATATAACATCCACCGGCTCTAATTCACTAGCGGAATTATTAACTTAGACTAGTGGCAGGGGATGAACAATTTTAGAGAATTCATACAATAGGATTAGCTACCTCTAATCGCAAACATAACTTGACAAATAAAGCATGCATACATACAGATGCAAAACAAGATAATAATTTTTTAATGTAATAGGATCAACATGCATCAATGGAATAGGTGCTTGCCTTTGCTTGCTGGTACTCTAGAAATTCACAAGTTCATCTCCGTTTCACTCCCAAATCATCACCATCTAACGATAAGAACCGACAAAGCAAAAACACCGAATAAACACCAAATTTCCAAAAGTCTCCAAAAATTATGAAATTAAAATAGAAGGTATATTGCGATTTATTAAGAATTTAGAAATAATAATTATTTGATTTGGAGTTCGAATGTGAAAGTTATAGCCAAAACCATTTCTGTCAGAAGGGAAGATCCAACAAATAGGTTTCAGGTACTATTCATTTCGAGTACTGATGGTTCCAAGTTCTAAACAAGGGAGGGTCAACTACAACCTGGTCGAAAGAAGGTTTTGACTACCTGGTCGGAAGGAGGCTTCGACTACAAGTGGTTAGAAGGAGGTTTCGACTAACTGGTCGGAAGGAGTTTCGACTACGTGGTTGAAAGTGTTTTGACTACGTGACTACCTAGTCGTAGACCTAGTCGTAGACCAGGTTGTAGCCATGGTCGTAGACCTGGTTGAAAAGGAGGTTCGATTGCACGACGTGGTCAGAAGGAGCTCGGGGAGTAGCAAAATGGGACGCATAGGTCACGGGCTACCTTTCGGTGTTGGTCTCGCCAGCTGTGGTGGTCAGAGACTCGCTAGAGAGGGGCGGAGGCAAAGGAGGCATGCACTGGTGCCACTAGCGCTCGACACAGAGACCGTCCTGGGGCAAGCTGGCGCTGGATCGGACCTCCTTGGTTTCATGTGACGCGAGGTGGTCGGAGAAGGTGGTCGGAGAAGGTGGTCGTAGAGGTCGTAGATGGATGCAAGTGGCCGAAAAAGGTCAGAAGAAGCTTGGCGCCGTTAAAGGGGTGACGACGGCAATGACGAATTCGCAGAGCGGATAACGACTAGAGCGGAAGCAAAGCGGCAGAGGAAATGCCCCTTTCGGCAGGAGACGAAGAAGAACCCCAATTGCGGTGGTCCCTACGAACCAAAACCAAATTGGGTTAGAGGATAAGTTCCTGGCATCCTGGAACACAAGATGACACAGATAGAGAGGAGGGAGCGGCATGGTAACGGCGGCAATGAAGAGGTGGTGCGCTGCAACACCCTGGCCCAAAATCCACTCAATGCCTAGCCCATCGTGGGGCAGACCCGCGCACACATAGCACTCCACTTACACTTTCGTCCTCGCTTCGTGTAAAAGGGTTAACCCGAAGATGCTAAGTTTGGACCTAACAAGCATTATATACTACTACAACTCACTTTAGACAAGCAATATGGGACTAATCCCACCACATGACTCCTCATGGGCCACATGGGCCGCACTACGAGTAGGCTGGGGTATTACATTCACCCCCCTCAAGGGATGATGCCCTCGGCAGCACACCGCATACGCGGCAAATGCCCAGAATCACCCCTCGGTACACGTCCGTGCGTCTAGTGCCGGCACATATGCCATGCCGTGTGTCCACTCTGGGACCACATGCGCCATGCGACATATGCCCACGCTCTTGTCCCGCACATGCCCGTGCAGCGAAGGTTGATGCTCTGATACCATTTGTAACACCCTAGCCCAAAATCTGCTCAATGACCAGCCCATCGTGGGGCGGACCCACGCACACATAACACCCCACTTACACTTTTGTCCTCGCTTCGTGTAAAAGGGTTAACCCGGAGGTGCTAAGTTTGGACTTAACAGGCATTATATACTACTACAACTCACTTTAGACAAGCAATATGGGACTAATCCCACCACATGACTCCTCATGGGCCACATGGGCCGCACTACGAGTAGGCCGGGGTATTACACGCACCGGCCGTGAACTCGGAGCTCCACTCCACTGGCGTTCAGGCTCAGAGGAAGCACGAAGAAGGTAGGGGATGAGCGGGGTGAGGAATGGCGAAGAAAAAGAGGTCCAGAGAGCTACGGGGTCTCTTATATAGGTGACAGTGGAGGGCTCCCAGGTGCTCCTCTTTAGGGTTACAGGGAGGAGTAGGGGAGAAGCTTTGCGACAAGGGCGTGCGGCGACGTTGATAGGAACTCGGCATGGACGTCGCGCTCCGGTGGGACAAGGGCAGGTGAGATAGATAAAAAGGAGGGCAACGGGCGCGGCGGAAGTGACAGCATTAAATGTGCGCATAGGGAAGGGAAGAGAGGGAGGAAAACGTGCTAGGGACAAGGACTTTTGCGACAGCCGTGACGCACGCGAGTGCTGGCGGCATGGGCGCGGTGAAGAAGATGGTGACCAGGCGAGGAGGAGGCTGACAGGCGGGGCTGGTCGGAACCTGGTCGGAGGGGTCTGGTCGGATTCAACCGAGTTGCTGGTCGAAATTAAGAACTTGTCGAAATTGAGAGCTGGTCATAATCGACTGGCTGGTCGAAATCGATTGCTGGTCAAAATCAACTGGCTGGTCGAAATCAACTGCTGGTCGAAACCGACTAGTTGGTCAAAATCGACTGCTAGTCGAAATCGAGTCGAGTCAACTCGACTGGTTTAACCGAGTTGATTTCAAAAGGCTGTTAGGGTTGCGAAATCAAAGATAGAGTTTCCAGGCTCTTAAAATCATGAAAATTTTAGGGGAGTGTTAAGACACAGAGAAGATCCTTGAGTAAATTCTCCAGAGTTTTTAGAGAAATAAATTTTCTAAAGAAATGTTTTAAGTCTCTGGTTTAGGTGATTGACCAAGGACTAACTAGTTTGACTGGCCATTTTAAAATAGCAAATAAATTCAAAAAAATTGAAATTTTTCAGAGGAGTCATAGAGATGACCCTGAACCTAGGAAAATTATTTCCAGGGACAATTCACAAGATTTGTTTTAAAAGCCTTAAAGGATTATGTTTCTAGTAATTAATGCATTTTTTTTTCAAAATGCACAAAACCTTTGAAAGAATTTCCAGAGAAAAAAACAAAAATCAACAAGATGCATCAAAAGTTTTATATTCTTCTCATTTTTAAACATTTGAAAAACAAACCCATATTTGGGATGTTGCAAAGCCCTGCCGTGCGAGTTGTTGCTAGCACACCGACGTGTGGTGTTTCATCCTTGGATGTGTTGATACCGTAGAAGCGCTACTGCGGTTGCTGTTGCGCTTGAGGATGATCCATGACCTTAGCGAGGAACACAATTGGTTGCTGGAGGAGACTATCGGTACCGAGGACGATCGACTATGTTGGACGTTTGACTACGCTGGACGATCAATTACGCTAGACAATCAACTACAACCACTACATAGACGCGCTCTACATTGGATCAAGCTAATCCAACTCTTCTTCCGTTGCACTGCGCGTCTAGTGATAACGATATGTGATTATCTACTTGCTTGGCTTTCTGGTTTACGTGGTAGAAATTTTGAATTGCCTACTAGCATAGCCTACCCGTATCCCTTTATTTCCCTAGTCGAAAGTTCATCGACCAATTCTAAGAATTTCTAATAACATGCATAAGCCATTTTTCTATCTCCTCGAACCGTGACGACTCCTTTTGGTCCCGACATCTTTAAACTCTGATAGCCATAATACGTAGCTAGATCAAGGATTCTATTGTATGTAGTTTCAAAATCCACCACATCAAATGGAATCTTTTTCGTTCGAAAGTTGTTAGGTCTTCCGAACGTAACCAATAGGGATAATTACCCTATCGGTTTAGCGGTAGAACCAGGAACTATGCCAAGGAAGGCATATTTCACAGGTTTTACCTTCGACCTTAGAATTTGCATTTCTTCTAATGCTCCCGAAAATAAAATGCTTAAAGAGCTACCTCCATCTATTAAGACTCAGTAACTTTACAATTGTTAATAGTAGGTTCAACTACGATAGAAAACCTACATGGGCGAGTCGACGGGATGAGGCAGTCCTTTTTGCTGAAGGAGATAGTTGTCTCTGACCACTTGCATGGATTGATGTCGATCGGAGACTCAGCGAGGTTCACTTCCCGCTCCACAACTTTTCAGATGGTGCCTTGAGTCATACGGAGAAGATCCTCTGAAGATCATATCCATAGTGTGTTGCGGCTCCTGGTACTCCATTTCTTTGTCACCATCTTTGTCCTTCTTGGAACTTGGTTCTCTAAGCTCTATTATGAAGGGGAAGGGACCTTTACCCGAGTAGTAATCCTCCAGTTTCTTTTGCTAGGCTCGGCAAGTGCGCAGATCATGTCCTGCTGCCTAGTGAAGTGGACACCACTTCTTGTTCTTCTTGTAGTTGTCGGTCGGAGCTTTCGCCTTATTCCGACCAGAAAAATATTTCTTGCCCTTGGTAAATTTTTCTGGAATCACAAGGACTTCTTTGTTGTCGGGTTTACAATTCTTCTTACTCTTGAGAGACTTCTTGCTTTTATTCTCTTGCTTCTCCAGGCCTAGTTGGGGAATTTTATCTTTTTGATTAATAGCTTCACACCACCCGACCGCTTCACTAGCGGCTGCATATTTGTCAGCCAAGTTGAAAAGTTTGACGGTCATTCGTGGAGGATTCAATGCAATATCCTTCGTAAACTGACAATTCCTCAGCCCTGCTTTAAAAACTTGAATAACAGAAGACTCTACGACCTTTGGGATAGAGTTTCGAACCTGACTGGACCTCTTGATATATTGTCAAAGGGTTTCATTGGTTTTTTTGCCTCATCCAATGAAGATCATTCTCCTTCCCGAGACGGTCATACGTCCTTTGAAAGTTGGTGATCAAAGTGTCGCACAGCTACTCCCAACTGTACATAGATCCTACTGGTGGGTTAAGCAACCATGACCGAGAAGATCCTTCAAGGACCATTAGCAAGTAGTTTGCCATCACGTTGTCGTTACCACCAGTAGCTTTGATGGTGGCAGTATAAATTTGAAGAAATTCTAATGGGTTCTGAGTCACATTGAACTTCTCTATGTTGGCTGGTCGGAACCTATCCGGCCAGCGTACAACTTGGAGTCTTGCTGAGAAGGCTTGATAGCCCGTAATGGAGTCGTGGCTCCTTCTCTGAAAAGGGGCCAGATTATAGTCGGTCGGGGACCGGTTCCTTATATTTGCGTACCTAGTATCCGCTGTCCCAACCCGGTCGTGGACGTTAGTGTTACGTCTTTGACCACCTGCTTGGTTTAGATGATGGCGAAGGTCATCAGAACCAAGTGGTCGTTCCTCTTGATGAGGAGAAGGAGTGGCTGCTGGGAAGAGCCATCTTCCCTCGTGACTCCTTGGTCAGAATCTATGAGGGGGTCTTCGTATTGATCGGTCCTCCATCCGACCATGTTGCCCTCTGCTGAGGGAGGAGTGCTAGGATGAAGTCATGGTGTGACTTGCGAGTTCCTTTACTCTCGGTACATTTCTGTACGCTGCATGGTCTGTTGGAGGATCTCCGACACCTGTCCTACAAGTTGGAAATAACCTGGAGTCCCTGCCAGAGCTGGATCCGGGTTATCAAAAATGTCATGAACTTGTTGTAGGTTTCGAATCGTTACTGAAGGTCTTGGAGGATTCCCACTAGCGGTGGGTGTTCGATGGCTCGAATTTTCCCTCAACCTTCTGGGTTGTCCTGTCCGACCTATCACGCATTGTGAGGTAGAAATAGGTGAATTAACTGATTGGCATCCATTAGTTTGTTCGCCTCCGTCAGTTGCTGCTTGAGCGCCCATACCATTTCCACCAACAAGTGGTGGTGGGACAAGCTGTGGAGGACTATGCACGGCATCTTAATTGGTATCTCCGATTGCGTGAACCTTGTGCCTCCAACAGCAGTCCTCCGACGAGCTCCCATCGTAATTAAGGGAGAGCCTTCCAGTGCTTCGGCAAGGAGCCTCCATAATGGGGAGCGGTCGGAGATTACCACCTCTAGTGGGTTTTGTGGTGGATTCAGCTTGATCTGGTAGATTACTGATCGTATGCTAATCAATGGTAACTTCATTGACACCTTCACTAGATGTAGGTTGGCCCCCAGAATATGTAGGAGCCATTAGCGAATACTGGTCATCCATGACCGTATCGAGAGTACATTGACCCTTTGATTGTAGCGTTGGGGTTTTGTCGCCAGTCTTGCCGGTCGGAGAAACCGGGCTTGTAGAAGCGTTCGGACGTTCCGAACTAGTCGGAACGACCGAACCCTCTGGGAGCACCACTGATGGTAGTGATGAATCCTTCTCCATCCAGTCAACCTCACTGATCTCAGCGGGTGGCGAGCCGGCAACGGAAGAAGATGATGATGACATCCCGTTTTCTTTCATGACACAGATGCATGCGTCCATGTTGAGGTTGGAGTAGTCCGCCAGGTTGAACCAGTTTTCCTCATCCCAAGTCCCTACCATGTTCGCACGAGCGATGACGAGTGAAGGGAGTGAATGAGGAATGCTTGAGCGAAGTGTTCTTCAAGAACTCAACACCTTTTTCCCCACGGACGGCGCCAGCAGTCGCCGATCTTACAAAATAAATAGAGAAAAATGGCAAATAGTTCTTGGGAGAGAATAGGATTGCTCTTTATTGCTATGAATTGGATCCTTTACAGAGGATACCCCTGACAAGGCGGTGGACTAGCCCTAATTACACTTGGCGTACTAAATGCTATGCTAATACTTCAAATGAAATCCAATCGTCTGTTGATCTTCCGAGTTGGATTCGATCCTCCTCTCTACCGTTTGTGTTCTCTTTTAAGTAGTTGACGAACTGGTGACAGTTACTCCTGGAAGAGGCGCCTGTCAGAAGCGTTGCGTCTGGTCGGAGAGAGGCGGCATTTGGTAAAGTATCAACCGTTCGGCGGTTGATATCAGAAGGAGACAATAATCATATGGTGGTTACTGTCAGTGTCTTAGGGCTGTAAACATCGCGTGGCTTAGAGTAAATAAGACATATGCTCTGTCCATCACACAGGAGGAATATGCTCGGAATCAGATCCAAGCACCAATTCATTGCTTCTACGAGCAGTCATCTGGTCGGGATTAGGCACAGGACCTTATCCGACCAGGGTACCCATTATATAACCTCTGGAATCCTTACGACCACAAGGGTTATTAGCCTTAAGGGTTACGACCATGAAGACATATGGTCTTTTAATTATGTATTAAAGTAATACCACTACTACAGAAAAGGCTTTCACAGATGGTTCAAAAACGTCATCACAGACGGTTTCGTGAGCCATCTGAGTTTATGGGTCAGTGATGACATGAGGTCATCATAGACGGTTTTGAACCGTCTGTGATGTATACTTTCACTGAGCGGTTTGTGGTTCAAACCGTCTGCGATAAGTAATATCACGAGCGGTTTCACCACGACCACAAAGCATGCGTGATAAGTACATATCACAGACGGTTTCATCCACAAACCATCGTGATAAGTACTTATCACAAGCGGTTTGTGGATGAAACCGTCTGTGATATGTACTTATCCTGACGGTTTAATAGGTCAAACCGCTCTGTGATGACTTTCTCTATAAAGCCCCAGCGGTGGTTGCTTGTACCATTAAATCCGACATCATATATATATTATATATATATTGTTACGTGAGTCTCTCGACCACTTTGGGGGATCGTCCACGACATGAGAAGGATGAGGCGGTAGCCACGGGCAACCTCATTGAGCCCGCAAGTTTAAAAAGTATAGATGCAAGGGACGTCGGGACATCAATTACGGATTGGGCGTTGTTATGTTTAGAAAGTGTCGTTGATCGCGGTACTCCGGTAGGAAGTGGCACCATGTATTAGCAAACTAACCATTCTTGAGCATATAGCGTCTTTAAACCCAACAAGAACACCAAGCAACCATTCTCATATTTCAAAAGAATTCTCAACTTGTTGTCGGGTGTTCTTGTTGGCTTTAAAGACAATTACATGCTCAAGAATTGTTGGTTGTCGATGGATGATGCCACTTCCCACGGAGTAGTTAAGATCAACGCCACTTTCTCAACATAGCGACGCCCAATCCAGTAATTGGATGTCCCGACGCCTCCTTGCATCCATACTTTTTAAACTTACAGGCTCAATGAGGTTGCCCGTGGCGTGATACTGCCTCATCCTTCTCATGTCATGTGACTAATTTCCTAAAGTGGTCAGATATATATATATATATATATATATATATATATATATATATATATATATATATATATATATATATATATGATGCCGGTTTTAATGGCACAACCAGCCACTGCTTGGAGACTTTATAGAGAAGAGATTATGAATGGAATGGTAGGACGTACCTGGTAGGTAAGAGGTAGGAGAACTTGACCGGCATGAACAAGGGGACTATTAATATGAACTAATTATCAATTCAATTTCAGCATAAGACTATTGACACCATTATATCACAGAGCAAGGGGACTATATTAATATGAACTAATTATCAATTCAATTCAAGCATAAGACTATTGACATCATTACATCACAGAGCACGGGGACTATTAATATGAACTAATTATCAATTCAATTTCAGCATCCATCGCAGAGCACTAGCTAGCCATTTTCATCATAGAGCAAGGGGGGTAGAGACAGAGAGGGACCTTAGTACAGCGCAACCATGGTGGCGACCCCACCACAAGCACAATCCTCATCCATTTCCTTTACCTTGCATAAATCACACAAACATTAGGACACAACTTAAGGCTCATGCATAAAAATCAAACTCAACAAAAGACATTAAGCTAACAGATCTAGAGGAGAATAGAGGGAGGATGGGGAAAGCAAAGCCCGGCCAGGGCCCTAGCGGGGCGCAACGGGGTCGGGTGGCGACGGCGACGAGGTCGAGCGGCGGCGTCGAGGTGGGGAGGGGAACGGAGTTAGGGCAGGCGCAAACCCTAGCGGAGCTGGGGAGTGACGAGAGTTAGGGTGTCACCGTAGTTGTGGCACAACGGTGACGCTGCAAAAGACACTCTTATCGTACAAGTGTCTTTTGCAGTGCCACCGTATGCCACAACGGTCGGCGATGGGAAGAATGGCGGCGTCAGCAGCGACGGGGAGGGGAACGGATGAGAGTAAGGCCGCTGGGGAGTGACGAGTTAGAGCGCAAACCCTAGCGGCCGGCCGAGCTCCTACTTATAAAGAGACTTATCACAGACGGTTCTATTATGGAACCGTCAGTGATAATTATCACAGACGGTTCCATAATAGAACCGTCTGTGATATGGGACATATCACAGACGGTTCCATAATGGAACTGTCTGTGAAATGGTTTTTTCTCAAGTATATTTATCTTGTATATACACTTACATGACATGAAGAAATTACATTTTTATATTAAAAAAAGCAGAAACCTATAATTAAACAAGGTTTTTCTAGTGGCGGAGGTAGGCTACTATCTCCATCTGCAATACTTCATAGGCGACGGTGTCGGCATCGGACGGTTCCTGATCATCAGCGAACGAAGGCTGAAATGTGTCCACCCGTTGACGCGCTTGATCGAGTGTCTCCCGAAGACCCTCAGACTGTTGAACCAAGAAGAATTGAGCCCATAGGCTCTCTTCCCTTACTTGAGGGTCTCGGCACGTCGACTTCGATGCGCTGCCGCCTCGATTACAGTCAAGTGACGGCAAGCCTCACGAGACGCAACGTCGTTTTGGAGGATTACGTCGATGACGATAAACTTCGCCGAAAGTGAGAGATCACCGGAAGACACGGCGGAGGAGGATGTCAAGGCGGCGGAAGGTGGCGTCACCGCTCCGCAAATTCTCCGCGGCAGAGGAGTGAAGACACCGTTGATCAAATAGTGTTCTTCGCGACGCAGTTCAACTTACACCGAGAGAGGTGCTCAGACAAAGTCGCGGCGGAAGGCCATCAATGCGGCGACAAGGAAGAAGCAGCCATTTCTGTTTTTTATAAGTATGTGGGGATGATCATCTTGGATGGCGGATGATCCTTTTATAAAACAAGGAATAAATTCGGGCGTGAGACAAAGAGACGATCGGGGGCGAAGCGGATCGATGCGATGAAAAGGCGTGTCGGGGCCGGGCGGATGGCCACGAGCGAGCGCGCCGGCGATGAAAAAACTCACCGTGGAGTCAGGCGATATTATCCTGAGCGGTTATTGTTAAGAACCGTGCAGTGATACTAATATATCACAGAGCGGTTCTTGTTGAGAACCGTCATGCTACCTCACGAGCGGTTGTGTTTTAAAACCGTCTGTAATACTAATTAATATCACAGACGGTTCTTGTTTAGAACCGTCTATGATACTTCACAGACGGTTTTCAACATGAACCGTCTGTGATATTACCTCTTCACAGATGGTTTTTAGCGCAGCTAGTAGCACAGACGGTCTCTAAACCAAAACCGTCCGTGATTGAATGTAATACAGACAGTTTTGGTCAACCGTCTGTGATGAGGCGTCCAGTATTAGCCTTTTTGTAGTAGTGTACATAGATATTTCAATCCTCGTCAAGTTATGTTAGAGATATATACATGCATGTATTGTATTTGCTACCATGCATAGTCGAACATGGTGTATATGGTTCCTAGTCAATAATATAGGGCCCACACATATCAGTCTGTGAGACTTATCGACCAGAAGCTGGTCGTGATTCGACTTGGTCGTAATGTATCAGACCGTCCAGGCCGGGGTGATTGTATCGACACAGTGCGTGGCGGTATCTCTTACGGTGTATCTTTGGAGTGACCAGGTATCTTGAAGGACTATTAGAATACCATTATATATCATTTATATTATAGGTAAATAACTTTATTAATTTGTTGTAAGAATAATCATCCATCGCACTAATGGGGTCCGCCTCGCAGAAGACACGCATACTGGTCCAATTGATGCAGCTATACTCATAGAAGACTGTAATACCCCTCACTTGTACTCATAGCGTAGCCATCCCCTAAGGGGTATTTTGGTCATTTGTACAGGCTTGGGAGCCTATAAATACCCTATGTATCCCTCCTTTCAAGGGGAGGGCTCTCTTGAGCAATAAAGAAACATGTTCAAACTGGTGACCCCTCGGGGGCTCCCTCTCCGGAGGTAACCCCCCGCTAGCTCACCGACAGGAGTAGGGCGGTCCACTCGGACCCCCGAACCTGTATAACCCCCCGTGTCATTTCTTACT
This sequence comes from Phyllostachys edulis, assembly GCA_036346405.1. NCBI lineage: Eukaryota > Viridiplantae > Streptophyta > Magnoliopsida > Poales > Poaceae > Phyllostachys > Phyllostachys edulis. The sequence goes on from CM070568.1 coordinate 16,080,432, forward strand.
CTCGTGGACGAGGGCCCGTTAGACGGCCGACGTCCACCCCCTCACTCGTGTTTGGTTTTTACACCTACAACATTGGCGCCGACCGTGGGGACGTAGCTAATCGATGAGCGGCTATGTCTCCTACCAAATACTCTAAGTCATGAAACCTCCTCCGGCTCGGAGGGCGGTGACCTTGTGGATGACCCATCCGCTCTTTGAAGGAGCCCCACCAGCACCATCGTCGGAGATCGGGGCCATCCACCTCGGGATGGCAACGCCTACATGCCCCGGGCTCCCACGCGTCCTCCTCCCTTGCGCGGGTCGATCACGAGCCCGCCAAGGGCGCAGTTCAAGGCACCATCGCGGCGAAGGCTAAGGATTACGAGGCCAACCATCACCCTCGGGGCGCATGACGTCCATACGGCACGAGCGATGAAGGCTCGCTACGAGGCCTGCCCCCTAACGCGCTACTGTTAGGGGACAGTCCCGACATATAGATCTCATATGGGCTCTCAAGACACTTTCCCTCCAAGGAATTTCACCCCCGTGGTGCATAGGGCGTACGACCTCCGCGGTCTCCCCTAACAAAAGTCCATGGTGGCTCGGGCGTCCGTCGCCTCCACCATGGCGGCTCGTGTCCTACTGGCCCTAGGGCATGAGCGACCACCCTCGTGGTGCATAGGGCATACGACCTCCGCGGTCTCCCCTAACAAAAGTCCATGGTGGCTCGGGCGTCCGTCGCCTCCACCATGGCGGCTCGTGTCCTACTGGCCCTAGGGCATGAGCGACCACCCTCGTGGTGCGTAGGGCGTATGACCTCTACGGTCTCCCCTAACAAAAGTCCATGGTGACTTGGGCGTCCGTCGCCTCCACCATGGCGGTTCGTGTCCTACTGGCCCTAGGGCATGAGCGACCACTCTCGTGGTGCATAGGGTGTACGACCTCCGCGGTCTCCCCTAAAAAAAGTCCATGGTGACTTGGGCGTCCGTCGCCTCCACCATGGCGGCTCGTGTCCTACTAGACCTAGGGCATGAGCGACAACTTTGGTCCAGTACCAAGTTGATAGATGTGCTGAGGACTCGTCCCCCTTAGACTCCAGGCCACGCGTCGAATGACCTCCGGGTCCCCGCATGCCTAGCTCCATTGCTTCGCAAGGGTTAACCATTCTCATACATTCCCGATTATCACAAAAAACCCACATACGGGGTAAAAGGGCTTCATTGCCCTCATAGTTCGGTGCCCCACGACTTAGCCTCGTGGGCGCCCCGTGTGCCCGTGACTTCTTGTCGAGGGCACCGTCTAAGGTGCCCATGAGTTAGCCTCATGGGCACCTCCAAATCCACTGGGGGCTACCATCCCGATGGCCATTGATCCCACGACTTAGCCTCGTGGGCCGGCACGGATGTGCCGTGACTTCTTGTCGAGGGCACCGTCTAAGATGCCCATGAGTTAGCCTCATGGGCACCTCAAAAGTCCACTGAGGGCTACCATCCCGATGGCCATTGATGCTTACGACTTAGCCTCGTGGGCCCGGCACAGATGTGCCCGTGACTTCTTGTCGAGGGCACACGTCTAAGGTGCCCATGAGTTAGCCTCATGGGTGCCTCCAAGTCCACCGGGGGCTACCATCCCTAGTGGCTATTCGGTGCCCCACGACTTAGTCTCGTGGGCGCCCTCCGATGTGCCTATGATTTAGTGTTGTGGGCACACCTTCAAGATACACATGAGTTAGCCTCATGGGTGCCTCCAAGTCCTTTGGGGTTACCACCCTATGGACCATTCGGTGCTCCACGACTTAGTCTCATGGCCACCCCTTTGATATGTCCATGACTCAGTCTCATTGGCAGCTCAAATCATGTACCGTCGACTTGGCCCGAATATTGATCAAGGACCATCATGCTCGCATAAGGCTATCACCTCGGAAATCTTAGTGTCGAAAGTGATGGGACTCTACTAGTCCCTCGGCAACACTTGATCAATGCTCATGTCAAGCGAATATTATCTTGCTACAAGAAATAAGTGTTGATCATTCTCTCTTTCTGCGAGAGATGCTCGTGTTATCTACATCCTTTGCAATGTTTCTAGCTCGAACTGCGATGATTCTGAGGAGTTCTACTTCGACAACTCTCATCAAGCCGCGGAGCAAGAGGAGGACAACTTCGCCTACTTAGGTTTCCCTTCGATGCACTACCGGCCTTAAAGGCTACGCCTCGGCTCGGCGGCCTCGCGTCTAAGACTTCGCCTACTTAGGCTTTCCTTGACCTTGCCGCCCGGCCTCGAAACTATGCCTCGGCTCGTGACCTCGCCGAAGACTTCGCCTACATAGGCTTCACTTCGACACGTCGCCCACCTCGAAGGCTATGCCTCGGCTTGGTGGCCTCGCACCGAAGACTTCGCCTACATAGGCTTCACTTCGACATGTCGCCCGCCTCGAAGGCTATACCTCGGCTCGGCGGCCCCTCGTCTGCGATTTCGTCTACAAAGGCTTCACTCCGACGCGCCACCCGCCTCGAAGGCTATGCCTCTGCTCGGTGGCCTCGTGTCTAAGATTTCATCTACGTAGGCCTCGCTCCGATGCGCCGCCCGCCTCGAAGGCTATGCCTCGGCTCGACGGCCCCTCGTCTGCGACTTCGTCTACAAAGGTTTCGCTGTGACGCGAGCCTGCCTCGAAGGATATGACTTAGCTCGGTGGCTTCGCGTCCAAGACTCCGCCTACTTGGGCTTCGCTTCGACGCACCACCAGCCTCGAAGGCTATGCCTCGGCTCGGCGGCCTCGCGTCTAAGACTTCGCCTACTTAGGCTTCGCTTCGACGCACCGCCGGCCTCGAAGGCTATGCCTCGGCTCGGTGGCCTCGCGTCCAAGACTTCGTCTACATAGGCTTCGCTCCAATATGCCTTCCTCCTCGAAGGCCACGCCTCGATAGTGCGGCTCTGCATCCATGACATCGCCTACAAGGCTTCGCGCTGATGCGCCGCCCACCTAGAAGGCTGTGCTTCGGTGGGCCGGTCTCGCGTCCATGACTTTGCGTGCACAGGCTTTGTTCGGACGCACCCCTTGTCCTGAAGGTTGTGCCTCAATTGGGTGCCTCAGCGTTGATGTTCGCCTTCGAGAATGGAGAAACAAAACCACCCCACGAAGGGCGGCGAAGCGGCAGTTTGGTACCCGCCCTCGCGTGGAGCACTCGCACGATATGGAGCACAAAATAAGCATAAGTCTTAGGGCATCCACATGCCCACTAGGCCAAAATTGGCTAAGTCACGGGTGCCCTTGCGCATATTCCTCAGCTCTCGTGCCTCACGCTACACCGAGTCAGAATTTGGCAAAACCTCAAGCGTTTACATTCTCGTCAAGCTGAAATTTGGCCAAGTCTTTGGCCAAGCATATTTGTCAACAAGATACAAGACCTCAGCACTCCTCTTTGCCCCTTAGGCGTCCTTACAGGCACCCAAGGGGCAGGGGGGCTAGTGTTGAGGAATCCTACCACCTCGCCTCCGCACGGGCCCTGGCCTCGGGGCACCTTCGCAACGACTTCGTTTAGCCGCCGAGGGCCACCGCAGCACCTTCGCACCTCGAGGCCTCGCGCCCTAGCACCGGCACCCTCGTGCGCCTTCGCGTACCCTCACATGCGCCTTCGCGTGTCCTCGCGTGTGCTCTCACGCCCGAAGCCCTCGTGCACCCTCGCGTTCTCTCACGCATATCCTCGTGCCCAAGCATTCTTATTTGCCCCTTTGGCGCCCTTACAAGCACCCAAGGGACAGGGGGGCTACACTGTTGAGGAATCCAACCACCTCCCGTCGGAAATGATCTATACTTCGACAAGTTTACACAAGGGGCGTACGTGAGCCCCTTGCCCCGGGCGCTTGGCCACTAACCCACTAGAAATGGTTTGAGGCCTGTTGGATACTCGCTCGCTACACGCGTGTGTTACGTAGACATCCATGACTATACCACAGCCTTTACGCCCTCGCGTCGCCGCCTACTGCACCGGATGTTCGGCGCCTGGCGATGTGCACAGCGGTTCTCCGAAGTCAAGTCGTCGACCGCGTCGCCTTTCTCTGAAGCCGAGTCCTCGAGAAAAGAGAACATAGAAATTTGGAGTTTCCAGTTTTGATCTTTGTATTATGCAGATTACAAGCTCAACCAAAGACAAGCGATCACATACACCTGGGCCCTCATGGTGCCCTCAAGGCCTCGCACCCTCGCGGTGCCCTCGAGGCCTCACACCTTCACGGTGCCCTCGGGGCCTCGAGGCTTCGCGCCCTCGCGGTGCCCTTGGGGCCTCGAGGCCTCGCGCCCTCGCGGTGCCCTTGGGGCCTCGAGGTCTCGCGCCCTCGCGGTGCCCTTGGGGCCTCACACCTTCACGGTGCCCTCAAGGCCTCGCGCCCTCGTTGTGCCCTCGGGGCCTCGCGTGCCCTCGGGGCCTCGGGACTCTCAGGGCCTCGGGACCCTCAAAGCCTCGTGCCTTCATGCCCTCGGGGCCTCGGGACCCTCGAAGCCTCGCACCCTAGTGCACCCTCGCGCCCTCGGGGCCTCACACCTTCATGGTGCCCTCGGGGCCTCGAGGCTTCGCGCCCTCGCGGTGCCCTTGGGGCCTCGAGGCCTCGCGCCCTCGCGGTGCCCTCGGGGCCTCACACCTTCACGGTGCCCTCAAGGCCTCGCGCCCTCGTCGTGCCCTCGGGGCCTCGCACGCCCTCGGGGCCTCGGGACCCTCGGGGCCTCGGGACCCTCGAAGCCTCGCGCCTTCGTCCCCTCGTACCCTCGGGGCTTCGGGACCCTTGAAGCCTCGCGCCTTCGTGCCCTCGTGCCCTCGGGGCTTCAGGACCCTCGAAGCCTCGTGCCTTCATGCCCTCGGGGCCTCGGGACCCTTGAAGCCTCGAAGCCTCGCACCCTTGTGCACTCACGACGCCCTCGGGGCCCTCGCACCATCACGACCCCCTCGCGGCGGCCTCTCGACCGCGGTGCACTCGCCCCCCGTGGTGGCCTCGCAACCAAGGTGCTCTCGCCCCCGTGGTGCCTTTGCCCCTCACGGCGCCCTCGACCCTCACGACGCCCTCGGGGCCCTCGCATCATCACGACACCCTCGCGGCGACCTCGCCTCGAGGCTTCGCGCCCTCGTCGTGCCCTTGGGGCCTCGAGGCCTCGCGCCCTCGCGGTGCCTGTAACATCCCAAATGTGTAATTAGGGTTAATCAAGTATAATTATATGTGTAGAAATTAAAACTTTTTTTTCACAACTTGAAAACCCCTAAAATCTCATGTAATTCTTGTTCAAGAGTTGTGTAATACAAAAACACAAAGCTCTTGTTGACCAAAAGTCAAATTCCTTTTCCAATTATCTTAAATCTTGTGCCAAACAATTGAAAAGTATTTTCCTTGGTCCTAAAACTGAGGTGGGACCCCTCTGAAAAATATCACAAGTTGTAAAACTTGTTTGATAATTTTTGGAGGCAAAATGAATCATTGAACAACCTTAATGAATTTCCTGAGAAAAATGCATTGCATAATAACCTCTAGAAATTTTATGTAAGGTTAATCTTCTTGTCAACAAGCTCCTGTAAAAATTTCATGAATTTTGGAGTTGAAATGCTATCCCAAACAATTTTGCAAAGTCCCATATTTGAAAACTAAATTCAAAAGCCTACCTTTGCTCAAAATTTGGTCGGCCCAGGCCATGTCTGCACCCACAATGAGACCTCCTCTCCACCTTGATCAGTCGCAAGTTGGATTTACATCCAACACCCACGACCTCCTCATGATCAACACCGCGAAGACCTCCCACCTTGTTGAGGTCTTGGCCATTGGATTAAGATCCAGCCGGCCTCGACCTCCCTTGTTATCAAACCTCAAAACCACCTTCCACCTTGTTGAGGTCTTGGCCCTTGGATTCAAGATCCACGGCCTGACCTCCCTCATTGTTAAACCACTTGGGCATCGCACCTCATTGAGGTCACAGACATTGGATTAAATCCATGGTCGTGACCTCCTCCTCTCAACCTAACTATCGAGACCTCCTTTGCACTCACTTGAGGTCGGTAGTTGGATTACATCCAAAGGCCACGACCTCCTCCGAAAAACATTACAGCAAGGTCCTCCCGCCTTGTTGAGGTCATAGCCCTTGGGTCGAAAATCCACGGCCATGACCTCCCTTGTCTTTTTCCACCTTTGGATCTCTGCTCAACGCACGAGATCAAAGGGGCTATTCGGACCACCCTTTATTGGCCGTTGGATTTACATCTCGCGGTCGATAATCAATGGGCAGTTCGGACCATCTCTGGAGCCCTTAGATCCAAATCGGAGGGCTAAGACCTCCTTTGCGCTACGCGCAAGGCCTCAGACCTCCCTTTCACCTTGTGCGTATCAGACCTCCCCATCAGGTCAGTGCCCTTGGATTTTAATCCAAAGGCCATGACCTCCCCTCAGGCTTTTATGTTCGCGTGCGGTTAAGACCTCACAGAGGTCCGCATGCTGGATGGAGATCAACGCTTTGGACCTCTGTCCCATTTTCTCACGTGCGCTTACATTAAGGAAATCGGAGGCCACGACCTCCCCATCCTTGATCGTGTGGTCGGGACTGCTCCCGATCCTTTGGCGTCTTGGTTCAAAAATGACATCGGAGGGCAGGACCTCTCCTGGTCTTATCCAATGGTCATAAGGACCTCCCTGTTCTTCTCCTACCTTGGTCACGCATGCGTGCTTCGAGCCAGTGGAGTTCTCACTACGCCTGCCATTGTGTCCTTTTCATGACTCTCTGACCGCATTTAATCTGGTCGGCCTTCCGCTCTCTCTGGTCGGCCAGGGCTGTCACCTGTCAACTTTACATCTTGTCCAATGTCCTGGAGCCGTGCCATGGGCCAAGCTCACCATGAGCTTAGCCGGTGGTCCATGACCTCCTGTGCCCAAGTATAAAGCCCCATTGGGTTCCTCCGTAGCTTCTTTGGCACTCTTTCAAGTTCTAGCTTGCCTTGGTGCCTTCTAAGCTTTGCTCTTCCACTGACCTCCATTCTTGGCACGCCATTCTTTGGAGCTTGGAGCTCCTCGGTGGACAAGGGTCCTGAGTTTTCCTCCTTTTTCTCTGAGCTCCATTTGTACCATCCCTCTGGGACCAAGACCTAACTTCGCTTTGGTTTGGGCATTTACTGAGGTGGACAAAGAGGAGCTTGGAGCAGAGCTTTGGTCGTGGAGCAACCCCATCTTCTCCAACTCGGGCCATCACCATCCTCAACCTCCCGGCATCTTAAGGACCTCGGTACTCCCCTGTTAGTCCCTTAGTTCTTGGCACCCGCTGAATGATGTCGCGGAGCTTTCTTGAGCACAAGCTTGAATGTCGCGCGCGAGCTTCCTTTTGCATTTTGTCTTTTGGCCGTCTTGGTCATCTCTGTCCTCTCCGGCTCGCCGGCGATTAAGGTCGTCGTCGCCGTCGAGTGAGCTCATGGTGTGCGCAACACTATGCGCTGCAGGGATATCTTTAGGTTGTCGCCATGGCGAGTCCGCATCGCCGGCAATAACCACTTCTTTGAGCTCAGATCTTGTCGGACAAGAACTGCGGCGCTATTGCCGTTTTTCGGACAAAGATCCGCCGAGTTAATGCACTAATCATGTGCTCAAATCATTGAAATCATGGGCATGTCTTAGCTGCATTTAATCCTCCCGTGTTGCGCATTTAAGACCTCCCGCACGCGGACCTCCTTGATGTCCAGCGCGCATTTAATCTCTTGTCCAAGCGCGTGCGCGTGCGCTAATTTTTATCGCGAGCTCTGGGACATCCATGACCTCCTCCGAGGAGATCTGGAGCGTCCAAGACCTCTCCTTGCGCAATCTTGGCCGTCGGACCTCCTGGAGGTGCAGCACGTTAGACCTCCGCTTAGGACCTCCCCGAAGCCATCTCAGCCTTTCATGACCTCCCCGGGTAGATCTTGACCGTCAAGGTCCTCCCTCGGACGATCTGGACCATCGAGGACCTCCCTTGGAACATCTGGACCGTCCAGGACCTCCCCTGTGAGGTCCTGACGATGTAGATCTTCCTCAGGGAGATCTTGATAGTTTGGATCTTCCTTTGGAAGATCTCAACCGTTGAGGACCTCCCCGTGTTTGATCTGAGCCGCATATGTTCTCCCAGGTCTTTAGAGTTTTTAGAAAGTCCTAGTGAGCTGTTAAATTGGGAACTGAGAAAGGTATAACTTTAAAATTGCATATCTTTTTCGTTTTTAATCCAAATGAGGTCATTCAAAGTATGTTGGCTCTGTCTTGGACTTGACTTTAATCCAAAAATGATTGTAAGTTGAGTTCAACTCCAGAGCACAGTTGCCATTAGATTTTAAAACCAACTTTAAAATATACACTTAAATCAATGCTTAACTTGTAAAATACAAAACTAATGCTCTGTAGATTATTTTTGAGTGAGACCAACGTTGTTGGTTTCCTCTAATAATGAACTCACTGTGAAAATTAGTTTTGAGCTTGTTGCTGTTATAAAAATGAGGACTTGTGCATTATAATTTTGTTCAAGTTCTTGTTTTTGAAAAATTATAGAAAGTGCAATATAGCTCCAAATGAGATGAACTCAATTGTGTTATTCATCTCATGAGGTGCTGGTTTTACAGTAAAAATTTCAGCTTCACTTCTGTTCTAGAAAATGTTGCCTCATAATTAAATTAATGAATAGTGCAGTTTGGTATTTTAGGGGCTGAGCAGAATTGTTTTGCTCATAACTTTTGCATTGAGAATCCAAATCAATTGGTTCTTATTGCAATATTCCTTAAAAATCACCCTCTTGCTGCTGTAGAAAATTCAGAGAATTTGGAGTTCGTTTGTTGTGCTGTCTTTGTTGTTTTTAAATGCGTTCTTATCGGTTCTTTCTCGCCTTTCCGTTAGGTTTCGACATTTGTGGTGATCCCGAAAGTGACCCTCCGCAACAAATTGACCAGCAACAGCAAGGCAAGCAGTTTGATCATTTCCATCATTGTCCCATTACTTTAAAGCTTAATATATTGTTTTACTTCTATGTATGCATGCTACTTTGTGTTAAATGTAAGCTAGCAAGCCTATAGTTGCATAATCTGTAGGAATTGTTTATCCTCTACTACCATGAGCCTAGGTTATTTGCTGTGGTGGGAGCTGGTTGGATGAGCTCCTATCACTTAGTAGTTCGATTTAAATTGCTTAGACATGCTTAGTTTTGGTAGAAATGGGCGATCATCGACTTAGTCGATGGTCTTGATCACTCAAAACTGATTATTACTCCTATATGTCCAGCACTTGTGCTTTGATTAATTGTAAAATCAAAAACTGAAAATAAAAGATTGATTTAGACTTAGGCATATTGGATGGATGGCGTGGTTTTGGATGTGGTGGTATGCAGGGTCCCTAAGGACCGAGTACTTGGGTCACTAAGCCAAGCGATTTTGCGTACTAACCACCACGAGGGGCATATGGAACCCCTCTTGACTAAGTACTTTGGGCGGTGTTAATTGGGGTCACTTTCGGTTGGTGTGTTTTAAAGATAAAATGTGTGTGTGATGTGGGAGGAGCATTAGCTTCGGGAAGGTTGTGTGATGTCTCCTTCTCCCGTGGGTTGTGCGACTCGAATTAGCATTGTCCTTTGGAAATGTCTCGTAGGACTTAGCCGTCTTGGCATACCAAAGGTAGTGTGCCTAATGGAAAGGCGATGCGGCGTGTGGAGTGCAGTGGTACACCTGCGCAGGATAAAACTATTGAATAGCCTCGTCCTAGGTTATGGACATGCTTGGTAAGGTCGTTCAAGACTAGACTACAACCTTTAATTAAAACTTGACATGGTTGGTATGAGCGGGAGTTCATGCTATTGTTGTGGTGACTTGGGTTAGTCACTTCTAGGTTGTTCTTGTTGTTGTTACTATGTTATTTATCTCGTTGTTATTTCAACAATTAAAAATGCTTTGTCAAATTGCTTTCAATCTACTATATTATTGCAAATGAAAACTTGCTTTGTGCTAAAAGCGAGTCCAAAGCCTCATCCACTAAATAAAGCTTGCATATAGCTAAATTATAGTTACTGTTATCTTACGTCGGTCTTGCGAGTACAATAAACAATTTATTGTACTCATTTGCTTCTTAACAACTTTGTTGCAGAGGAGGTAGAGCCCAAAGGGCTTTACTTTTGTGAGTTGTCTTGGTGGTTGGGAGAGCGACTAGCTTGGCGGTCGTCGATTGCCTTGTGGGCTAAAGGCACCTTGGTTGGCTCTTATTTTGGGCCATCTTTATGGCACTTTTGTTTCATTGTGTATCTTTGTAGTCTTGTTGTTATTTGGCGAAGGCCCTCTTTTGTAATGACCTATTCCTTATTAATATTAACTTCGGTTTGTTGCTTATGTACTATGTGTTGTATGGAATTGATACATTCTTTTGTTGTGAGGTATGTATCTTGCGTTCAGGAAGTATACATCTCTCGAGACTGGTTTATTTGGTTGATAATACTAGGGTCAATTGGATGACTAAGTATTATGAGCTTAATAAACGTCGGGGTCTCACAGTGCCCTCGGGGCCTCACACCTTCACGGTGCCCTCAAGGCCTCGCGCCCTCGTCGTGCCCTCGGGGCCTCGCACGCCCTCGGGGCCTCGGGACCCTCGAAGCCTCGCGCCTTCGTGCCCTCGTGCCCTCGGGGCTTCGGGACCCTCGAAGCCTCGCGCCTTCGTGCCCTCGTGCCCTCGGGGCTTCGGGACCCTCGAAGCCTCGTGCCTTCATGCCCTCGGGGCCTCGGGGCCTCGGGACCCTCGAAGCCTCGAAGCCTCGCACCCTCGTGCACTCACGACGCCCTCGGGGCCCTCGCACCATCACAAACCCCTCGCGGTGGCCTCTCGACCGCGGTGCACTCGCCCCCCGTGGTGGCCTCGCAACCAAGGTGCTCTCGCCCCCGTGGTGCCTTTGCCCCTCACAGCGCCCTCGACCCTCACGACGCCTCGGGGCCCTCGCATCATCACGACACCCTCGCGGCGACCTCGCCTCGCACCCACGCCCGCGCCTTCTTGCGTCCATGAAATTGGACTGAAAGATCATGGTACAAACAACAAACTACAAGATACAAGCAAACACAACATTCATGCGAGAACAGCTAGTACCACAAATCAAACTTCAACACACACGCACTGCTATTCCAGATCCCTTTCTCCCCCAACTCTCCTCTCCTTCTCCCCCAAGATCCGAAGCCGCCGCCTTGCCAGTGCTCTGGCGCTGTGCCGCCGCCCTGCCACCCATAAGGCCATCGCGCCCATGGCAAGGCTTCTGCTGAGACCCGCGGCCGACTTCGGCCAGCGCTCCTCAAGCGCCGCCGTTCCGCTTGCGCCTCCCGCTTCCCCCTGCCGCCGCCGTGGCCCGCTCGCCATGCCTCGCTTCTCAATCGTCGCCACCCGGCTCGGTCAGCTGCCTCGCCTGCTCCTCCTAGCACGGCCGCCCGGTCTCGAAGGACCACGCTCGCCCGCGACCGCATGCTCCCCGATGGGCCTCCTCGCCTCGGCAGCAAGCCCCAAGCATGTTGACTACAAGAAGCAACACGGATGCTTAGCGCCGAGCCGCCAGAGGAGGAGAGAGCGGGCCGAGTCGGCCAGAGGAGTCAGGGAGAGGAGGCGCCAGGTCGGCGGCGCCGTGAGGAGGCGCCGTGGGGAGGCTGACGGCGACCGGGCCAAGGAGCCCCCCATGGCGGCGGCAGTGGAGAGCAAGAGAGAGAGAGGCTTGTGAAGAGAGAAATTTGGGGGAAGAAGGTGAATGGATGGAGCTAGAAAGCACCAGATGCTCATTCGGTTGAAAAGATAAGGGAGAGACACACTATTGCCTTGGATTCCACTACCAACCACATAGGCTCACATGGAAAAAGCAAAAGCTCCCCATACAGCTCAAAAGGACAGCAATTGTATTACTTTGAAAGAAAGAAGCTGCTTCCTCACGTAAAAGAAAAGGAGAACGCAAAGACTAAGTCTTGTCCAGTCGTATTAAAGGACAACGGGATCCACAAAGGAGCTTCTAGTTCGCATTCGTCCGAAGACCCTGCCGTGGAGCTCCCGGCAGACAACCATGCGCCCTATAGCCTTGGCGCCCCTCGCGGCGTCACGTCCTTGTGGCATCACGGCCTTGTGTCCCTGTGGCGCCCTCGCATCTCTGGAGCATCCACCGCTTCGCGCGGCCCCGCGTGGCCCCTCGCCGGCCACCTCGCGCCTCTGGAGCTCCCTGTGCCTTCGAAACGTCCATCGCGCCCTACGACACCCCGCTCCCAAGTGCCCGGTAACACCTCGCACTCTGCGACGCCCACAAGACCGGAGGAGCCTCGCCCGTCAGAATGCAACTACCGTTCAGAACCATCAGGACTTTTTTGGAATATCAACCTCTACATAAAAGACACAATTCAAGACTGCCCCTTTCGACGTTTCCCCTAAAACGCCAAGGGACAGGGGGGCTAGTGTTGTAAGAATAATCATCCATTGCACTAATGGGGTCCGCCTCGCAGAAGACACACATACTGGTCCAATTGATGCAGCTATACTCATAGAAGACTGTAATACCCCTCACTTGTACTCATAGCGTAGCCATCCCCTAAGGGGTATTTTGGTCATTTGTACAGGCTTGGGAGCCTATAAATACCCCATGTATCCCTCCTTTCAGGGGGAGGGCTCTCTTGAGCAATAAAGAAATATGTTCAAACTGGTGACCCCTCGGGGGCTCCCTCTCCGGAGGTAACCCCCCGCTGGCTCACCGACAGGAGTGGGGCGGTCCTCTCGGACCCCCGAACCTGTATAACCCCCCGTGTCATTTCTTACTCTCGTAGACGAGGGCCCGTTAGACGGCCGACGTCCACCCCCTCACTCGTGTTTGGTTTTTACACCTACAACATAATTGATAATTATTTAATACTCTTAATGTCTCCATCATAAAAGTTGTCAAAATTAGTACTTTATCGATGGCTTGTGGCTATCCTGCGTTAGGTCAGCTAAGGATTGCATTCACACTACCGACAAGGTCCGCGGATCTGGTCTTGACATGTACACATACTCTTGAGTTGTATCTGGTATAAAACAATTTTAATAATACACATTATAAAATAAAAACTCGTGATCCTAGCGGTCCGATCAGAATTGGAATAAATAGCTTCTTGAGATCAAGCATTTGAATGTTTTCGGGAAAATAGTAACGAGTCAAGCAAATAGGTATTCCTGGCCTCAGGCAATCAGATTCCTTGATCACATCGTGGGTTTGCACTCTCCCGCTCCAAAATGAGGATATTCTCGTGTTCTAAATGGAGCCATATGGATTGTTATTGGTAAGAGTGCAAACGGAGCGGATAATTTCTGACCGACCGATCGACGGAAAACTTGCGGAGCAAATACGGAAGAGATAAATATCCTGCACTATCCGTGTCCGACTCCAACTCTGAGAAAAAAAAATACAGAATAGGATACCGGATGAGTGATATCCATCCGTATGTATCCGTATATCAGATGGTATGAGGAAAGTCTGCTGTGACTTCACTTAGGAACACGATAACAGATAAGTGATTTGCTATATCTGAGCAGATAAAGGATACTGAGTGTTTTTCCTTCAATATCTCAGCGATTAGTTTCTCCGTGTTCGTTCTAATTGCAACTCTGATGTCTTGTGTAGGGGTGCAAAAGAAACGGATAATATCTTTCCGACCGATTGATCAAAGGCTTGCGAAGCGAATACGAGATTGAGAAATGATAATCTAACACTATTGGTGTCTGATTCTGACTGCAAGAAAAAAAATACAAAATAAGATACAGGATGAGCGATATTAAACCGTATCCGTTAGGATTGCACCCCTGGTCATTGGACTATAATAGAGTAGCAACCACGACTAAACAATCGATTCATCTGTGACTATCCAATTCTTGACTTTTCCGCTTCATGGATTTCTAAAAAAAGCATCTAATGTACTCCCTCCGTTTTTAAATACATGACGTTTGACCATGCGTGCAGTCAAACTTATATAACTTTAACCATTATTTTTCATATGATTTTGTTAGTAAAAATTACAAAATTATTATATTATGAAAATATTTATCATGACAAATCTAATGATACTATTCACTCATGATCAATCTAAATAGTTTTTCATATATTATTAGTCAAAGTTAGATAAGTTTGACTGCACGTTTGGCCAAACGTCATGTATTTAAAAACAGAGAGAGTATATTGTTTTTACTCCAATCTACAGTATTTTGAGCCCAAGTACACCCCCGAAAAAACATTGAAATTTCAAGGGGGTATACATGGCAGCTCCAAAATAAGTTCAAACCCCTGAAGAATTAATCAAGGGCAAAAAGGTCGCATAATAAATACCTATATATATCTACATTCCTAGAGCCTGTACCAATCCACCAACTTGCACCGCCGCCATTTGCCACCTCCAAGCATCGAAATTCCTCTCCAACACGAACTCCTTGGCCTTGCTCACCACGCCCTTCGCTTGCCTCCTCGTCTTTGTTGCCGCCTTGGGCTTCTTGAGCTGCCCAATGTAGGCCTCGAGGTTGTGCACGCACGCCGGGTCCCGCGCCTCGAAGAAGTCGATTGCAAGCTCGACGCCGACGTGCGTGTAGCAGGCGCAGCTCCACGGAAGCTCCAGCCTGCCGCCGGCGAGGGCGCGGGAGCTCTCGTTCAGGAAGATTCCGGGGAGCTTCGTGATGGGGTCGTTCACGTTGACCACTCGTAGCACCTTGATGCCGAGCTCGTCGCAGCGGTCCTTGAAGGCCGCGTTGCCGACCCTCGGCCCGGCGAAGGAGTAGACGGTGATCGGCGCCGTTCTGCTGCCGCCGGTGGAGGCATCAGCGACGCGGTTGAGGCCGAGCTCGGCGAGGTCGTAGGCTAGGAGGATGGCGAGCGAGCTCCCCATGCTGTGGCCGGCCAGCGTGATGCTGACGTCCTCGTGCTTGTGCTTGCCAACGAGGCGAGCTACCTCGGCGAGCAGCTGGTTACGGCAGCTGCCGCAGGTGAACCTGGCGGTGGTATCGTCGGAGGTGTAGAGCGAGAGGAACCCAGACTCGACCTTGACGTCGGGTCGGGGTTCCGCGGCGTCGAACCGCGCCGCGGCAAGCGCCCTCCGCAGGTTGGCCGCCCACTCCGAAGCCGTCGCGGTGCCCCGGAACGCCACGACGATGTCCCTCCGGCCGAGCCGCCGCGCGGCCTCGTTGTCCGCCACGGCCACGTACCCGATCCACCGGCTCTCGGCGTGGTTTCCGTCGGGCGTCGCGTAGACGTACCGCGTGACGTCGTACCCGGCACCGCCCATGCCGGCCTCCGGTAGCATCGCGCGCCGGCCGTGCTTGCAGTTGAGGTACCGCGCCGAGGCCGGGTCCATGTCGAACGCCTTGTACGCTGCCGCCACGAGCTCCCCGTACCGCACGACCTCCGACCGCAGCACCGGGTGCAGCGGCTCCACCATCCCCGCCCAGTCGCCGGCGCCCTGCACCTCCCTCCACATCCCGGCCACCGCCTCGGCCGCTCGCACAGCCGGGTTCTCGGCCACAGCGCTCACAGGCGCAACATGCTTTGCGGCGACACGCCCACCCGGCGCCGCCTTCCTGGTCGACGTCGTCGCAACCGCAGTCGCCGTGCTCATGACATCACGCCGTAGCTGGGACGCCCGTGCGGCGGCGCAGACGGTGGCCGGAGGCGAGGTGACCGTGAACATGGAGGAGAGAGCGAGGTGATGGATGGACGAGTGGTGGGGATCATGGGGAGCGCGCGCGCATCTATATAGGTGGCGGGAGCGGGACAAGGACGCGGTTTGTACGTTTGTTTGGACGGACGGCGTGTTGGCTTTCGGGAGCCAAGGGAGGGAGGACACATGCCATGCATCCGGCTGGCAGTGGCACGTTGGGCGCGGGGGATTTGACTGGCTAATTAATTAGGGAGATAAGCTATAGTATCTTGCTTTTTGCATAGGGGTACACCGGTTTTCGGCAATTTACGGGAAAGGGCCTGTGTGGAGAAAATGATGCTGGCTTCACCATTACGAAATCTGAAAAGGGAGGACTATTGTTACCGTTCTCGAAGCATGAGTCTTTTGGCTCATTTAGTCTCTTTTTAAAATAAAATAGCAAATATAATCTTTATATCTAAAGTGATAAAATTGGCACTACGATAGGTTAGTCAAGTGACACATGTCCCCTACTACACTTTTAGTATGCGAAAGCCACCTATTGTGCACCTAGTTCGTTGTAGGATGGTATTCGCGCGTGCCTACTGTAGGCAAACACGTTCTTGTCATGGATCGAGAGCGTGGTAGGTGCCTGCCGCAGTGCCAATTTTGCAATTTCATATGAACAGATGCTACTTTTGCTATTACAAATAAAAATCGTAACAATTTAGCCAAAGACTCCTGGGAGCATATCCTCTGGCTTGGAGGCATCACAGCAGAGGATGCACAACTCTATGGCTTAATGTGATTCTCAGTCGTCCGATCAAGAAAGAACAGCTCTATGGCTTAATATGATTCCCAATCGTCCGATCAAGAAAGATCAAGAAAGAACGATCCGGATTGAACTCTGCACTGCAAAACAGCGGCCTGCTACAGTTACAGTGCTTGAAATGCGCGCTTGCCCTATATTGTTTTGCCGTTGTTCTCTCGCAAAATTCACTGATTGCTACTGTGGCCCTATGCCTTCGCTTCACAAAGGCAAAGGATCTGGTTCCTACTCATGTGTGCTAGGGTTTTTTGTACGTAGTTGTGGAGATGCGCGTCATGTTTGAATGGCAATGTGCAGGGGACAGCGTTTCAGCTAGGAAAATTTACTGGGGAAACCCGCCGTGCACACCCGTCGGCGACCCTAACCAATGCGAGGCTAATCCCACTTCCACCCGATCGGAACGGACGTCGCACTGCTAAGCACGCACCATCGGACGACCGACAAATTCTTGCTAACGTAGATGACCCAGCCGATCACCCTTTTCTCCCCCTCTTAAGGTAAGGAATGTTAACCAAGACCCCGAGAATATAGGAGAAAGTCTATATAACCTCAAACATTTCTACAAAGTCCATCCAACATCCCAAACATTAAAATCAGGTATCTAGCACCCCAAACTTTGCAATCTCATCCATATAACCCTCTAGCCCGGTTTTACATGGTGGTTTTGCCTATATGGCATTATAAATGGGTGGTTTTTCCACGTAGGATGGTAAGCTGGCCAAGTGGGGCGAATGACAAAACCCTGGTGCTCATGTGCGCAACAATTCCCAATGAATGACCTCCACCTCCGTCTACCTTTGCTCGTTGCCGCCGTGCGTCTCCAACCGTGATACGGGGTGGCCCGATCTTCTCAAGTAGAACTGTGGATAAATAGCGCTTGATGACGAATAACGCTCAGCTGTACACCAAACGCCAGTGCACGGACTTGTAGCTCTATGGATATTCGCCAACATGCACCGGGATGATCGCCGCTAGACCACGAGCGGAGATCGCCAAACCCTCAATTCCCAGCGGAAAAGCAAACTTGACCTTGAAATGCAGAACGAACAATTGATCGCCTAATTCTCTCTCAGAAGTCCTCGCATGAACTCTGTTATGAAAGAACAAGCAATAACTTGTGTTCTATTCTTTTGTATAAATGTGGTCTGCTTTACAATGGGGGTCTACCCCTGAATATATAGTCTCGGCCTAAGAACTATTCGGTACTGAATTTCCATGTGGTACTATCCATGTGCACGCACTGTTCATGGGCCCATTACTATAGCACGGCGTTGTTCATGGCCAGCACTGTAGCGCGTGCTGTTCACGGCCCGGTTGCCGTTCGCGCCGCGGACTTGGGCTTCCTTACTAGTTCCTCCATATGGGCTTTGTACTTGACTTCTTAGGCATTGATCCCTCGCTTGGCTGTATGGACATTGGCCCTCTCCTCTTTGGCTGAATGGGCCATAGGCCAGCGCCTTGACCTCCTCATGTGATGGCCTTCTTTTGATGACGGTCGTATATCCTTGATTGCCATCTATTGCTGAATCTTCAAAACTGAACACAAGCAAAACACTGTTTTTAGGTAGTATAAAATGCTCATTTAAATCAATGACATGTTCATTAAGGAGCAAGTTCACCTGAGTTTGTAGTTTCTTGACATGTGCTCTTGTTATTGGTCCTGTCAGCAACTCGAGGCGTATATCATGAGCATTAGGTGGAGGAGAAGAAGGTGTCGTAGGGATGCCCTCATCATCCTCCCCCTCTTGAAAAGGCGTCGTCCTCGACGCTAGATCATTAGCACCGAAGAACGGCGATAAATCAGCAACGTTGAATGTCGAGCTCACGCCATAGTCATCACCTGGAAGCTCGATTTTGTATGCATTATCGTTAATCTGCTCAAGTACTTTGAAAGGTCCATCTCCTTGTGGCAGCAATTTCGATTTGCCTCGATCCGGAAAGTGTGGTCGGGTCGGTAGCATCGCTCCCGGAATAAAATCAATGTGATGCTTGATCCCGCGGATTAGTGGCAAACCAGCGGCCACTTCCTCCGGAAAGACGTTGCTAATTTCCTGCAAAACATGAGAGACACAACTAGGAAGAGACGTTAAGTTATCAGTCGAAAGCAATGCATCTTTGTACAAAAGTACAAATTGCACCAAACTGGGATTCTCACAAAAAGCTCTCTTCTCTGATTTGGTGGCTAACATTAGTAAACTTTTCTCTCCCTTACTTTTTTTTACCGCTCAATTTTGGTTTGTGGCTCTCACTCACCGAAGGTGGAATCACTTTGTTTGGTGTTTCTCTGTCGGTGTAAGCGGATACAAAATCACATCTGTACCGCTCCACTTAAACTTGTAGCAGTTTATATGCCCATCATGATGAACATGGCGATCAAATTGCCATGGGCGCCCCAATAGCAAGTGACAAACTGACATGGGCGCCACATCGCAAACAATGGTATCCTCATACTTGCCAATCTTAAAGTGCACCTTCACCATATGACTGACTTTCACCTCGCCCACATTGCTCAACCACTGCACATGATAAGGATGAGGATGCGGTAAGTATTTTAAGCCCAATTTTATGCACATCTCCTTGCTGGCTAGATTATGACAACTTCCTCCATCAATTATGACTTTGCACACTTTACCACCAACTGTCGTCCATGACTGAAACAAATTGCACTGTTGTGCGGTAGACTGACTCTATGACACGCTAAGTACATGAGGTGTGCACACTAGCATATGCTCTCCATCTGGCGACCCTAGCCTACATTCCAATCTCTCATCCTCTGTGGGATCCTCTGCAAAATTAGCAAATGGAGTAGTATCGTCCTCATCACTAGCTGAAATATACCCATCATCAGTAAGTATCATAACTTTATTATTCGGGCAATCTTTCTGAAAATGACCAACTCCCTTACACTTGTAGCATGTCACATCACGTGAACGGCCTGTAGAACCCATCGAAGATGCTATGCTAGTAGCAGGTACCGGTGGCGGCGTACTATCTGTCTTCCTCTATGCTGAACTGCACGTCGTTGAATTGCCCCCGGATGGAGCGGGCTTGGTCGGTGTCCTCTTTGTCGGAGGTGTCGTGCTTTCGTTGAATAATGTTGTCGTGCAGCATACTTAGCATCTTCAATTACCTGCTTCTCAGCCTCGCGTGCCTGATGCATCAACTCAACCATGTTGTTGTATTGATGATGATTAACAATCCGCCGAATAGCGTAATTCATCCCAGCAAGAAAGCGAGCCATCGCTTGTTCCTCATTCTCACACACATCAGCATGTATGATAATCTGCTCCATCTCTTTATAATACTCATCAACTGATTTCAACCCCTGTCGCAACCCAATTAGCGTCTCATGCAGCGAGCGCTTGTAATGTGTAGGTACAAAGCGCGCGCGCATCGTCAGATCACCGTCCCATGTAACAACACGGGCTCGTGTCCGTCAGACGTTGCACAGGCGCTCCCACCATGTAGCAGCATATCCATCCAAAGCAGCCACGGCAAGATCCAACTTGCGCTGATCAGAATAGCGGTTCATGCAAAACAGCTTATCAACTTTCAGCTCCCATGCAAGATAAACTTCCACCTCTGTAGTACCCTCAAAGGACGGCATCGTGAACTTAGGCTTTGCAACCAGATCATCGGCGTCCTCATCGCGCCGACGATTGCGTGCATACTGATTATGTGGACGATGCAGCAAATAGTCGTCGAACACGGACTCGTCGCCGTCATTGTTAGTGTGGCGGTTGCCACGGCCTCCTCCATGGGCACCATAGTAGGCACCCCCATAGGCGTCGTCGTGCGGGCCTCCATAGGCGCCATCGTAGACGCCATCGTTGGCACCCCGGTGGGTGCCGCCTCCTCCAGCACTGTTGCCACGGCCGCGCCCTTGTGCAAGGGGACGCACCGCGACCTCAGCAATAGCACGGCGATGTTGTGCCGCCTTGCGTACACGCGCATGTTCGTCAAGTTGTCCTTGGCGTGGTTCATCCTTGCGCTGCCGTCTAGTGGCAGCCTCCGCATCTGTCTCGTCGCACGGCTCGTACGGGAGGTGCACACTCCCCGCATCACCACATGTACCCAGCTGCATCGAAGCGGTGAGCTTGGCAATAGCGTCGAGCAGTACCTTGTGGTTGTCGTCAACGGTCACGGACAACTTCTGGAACTCTGTCCCCAGGCCGTCCAAGTTGTGTTGGACACGCCCAAGGTTGTCGCGCACCAGGTCGACCTCAATCCGAAACTCGTCTCGGAGCATGGCATGAAGTGTATGGAAGGATATCTTGGTGACCAGATCAATAAGGTTGTCGTCCAGATCCTTGTCCTGCTCGCTTGCTGACATTGTTACAGTAGCAAAAATACCAAGTGACAATATATATGGAAAATAAGTGGGAATCTCTCAACTACTGTTCTGAAACAAAGCAAGTTGTACCGTTCCGAAGTAAATTAAGAGTAGCAAAACTTACGCTCGTAGCAATGACGACCAACCAAGATTGTGCGAGCGAATATCAAGAGCAACAGTCAATACATGACACGGATGTTTTTGGTGGAGCTAGGTGAGGAAAACAACCTAACAAATTTAGAATTTAAAGATTGTCGAGCTAGGTAGCAATCCAAATAAGACTCACAATGCCTAATTGCTGATCGATAAATATAAGTGAGGAGTAGACAGCAACACATGCACAACGATAATGGGACTATTGCAATCAAATGAATGAGCGATCAAAGAACAATGTTGTATGGAGGCGAACGCTCGTATTGCAACAGTTCAAGGAGAGATGCTAGCTAGTGCTCAAAAGTTGTATATGAGGGCACAAGATTGCTCAAAATTATGGTACGTGAACAGTATCAGATACAAAAATAAAACAATACTCCAACAATAGAATTTAACACTATGGCCGATTTTTTTCCTTTCCTTTTTTTTTCACGGGCAACTACTAAACAGTCTTGCTGTTTTTCTTTCTTTTTTTTTGAACTCACGGCAACACTACGGCTACTATCAAGACGTGAGCAGTCTTGCGAGATGTGAATAAAGGCTCGGACGTGAACAGTAACTTCACTTGTTTTTCTTGTTTTCCTTTTTTTTTGCTTTGTGAACTCACAGTCAAGTGCTAATCACTTACGGCAAAGAAGCAACTTGCTGATTTTTTTTTTCAACTCAAGGCCGAACAACAACTATATCAAACAGGAGCAAAAATGAATGTACCAAACTGACGAGGATATAATAATCCTCATTTTACCTTTTATCTATAATTTTTATTATAGATAAATATGACGTCATGTGAACCCTGAGTGTACCCCTTAATGTTATGAAGGAAGAACCAAATGGATGATCGTAAGTTCTTCTACGACCACCCCCATAGTCGTAAGTTATGCTACGACTATCCCATAGTCGTAAGTCTTGCTACGACTACCTCATAATCGTAGATTCCTCTCGACTAGGTCAGCTCCACGACCACCTTATAATCAAATGAACCTCGCAGACAAGTGGGTCTTATTGATTAAGGGATTCAAATAAATCATCATCTGTTGTTATTCTACGAATAATAGCACGTAATACCCCATTATCTCTGGTATATAGCTGTTGAGCGACGTAGAGGAATTAATACACCGGTAATTACTACCAACATGCGCCCGTTACAGGAGGTGATGAGGCGCCGCTTTACCTGGAGTAACTGCCGCTCCTTCACGTACTATAAAAGGCAGCAACTAGAGAAAGGGAGGGAGGATTGAACCATCAGGAATACACCGACACAAACCATGCGCACACTTAAACCTATGAGCAGTCCCTCGAGCACAACAACAAGCTAGTCTCAATAGGGGAAAAAAGATATCGCAAAGATGTGGAGCTCGCTAACCAACAACTATCGTGCAATCGAGTTGATATATGTAAAGCAAAATTGCACGTAACAAGGGGAAAACAAAAAGTGACGCGAACGGAACACGACCAGCAACTAAACACGATGAACGAGTGGATTAAGACCTAACAAAACGCACTAAAAATACTGATTTAAACTATGGCGAAAGACGATATATATTTTTTGTGTGGCTTTTTCGGTGTATATGACAAAAAAATAAACTACTAAATTACGGGTAAAGAGAGATTCTATCGAGTGGCTTGGAATCTGATACCACGATGATACGGGGTGGCCCGATCTTCTCGAGTAGAACCATGGATAAATAGCACTTGATGACTAATAACGTTCAACTGTACACCACGCGTCAGTGCACGGACTTGCAGCTCTATGGATATTCGCCAACACGCACTGGGATGATCGCCGCTAGACCACGAGCGGAGATCGCCAAGCCCTCAATTCCCAGCGGAAAAGCAAACTTGGCCTTGAAATGCAGAACGAACAATTGATCGCCTAATTCTCTCTCAGAAGTCCTCGCATGAACTCTGTTATGAAAGAACAAGCAATAACTTATGTTCTATTCTTTTGCATAAACGTGGTCTGCTTTACAATGGGGGTCTACCCCTCAATATATAGTCTCGGCCTAAGAACTATTCGGTACTAATTTTTCATGTGGTACTATTCATGCGCACGTTACTATTCATGGGCATGTTACTGTAGCACGACACTGTTCACTGCCGGCACTGTAGCGGGTGCTGTTCACGAGCCGATTGCCGTTCGCACCGCGGACTTGGGCTTCCTTCCTGGTTCCTCCATATAGGCTTTGTACTTGACTGCTTGGGCCTTGATCCTTCGCTTGGCCGTATGGACATTGGCCCTCTCCTCTTTGGCCGAATGGGCCATAGGCCAGCGCCTTGACCTCCTCATGTGATGGCCTTCTTTGGATGACGGCCGCATATCCTTGATCGCCGTCTATCGCTGAATCTTCAAAACTGAACACAAGCAAAACACCGTTTTTAGATAGTATAAAATGCTCATTTAATCAATGACATGTTCATTAAGGAGCAAGTTCACTTGAGTTTGTAGTTTCTTAGCACGTGCTCTTGTTATTGGTCCTGTCGGCAACTCGAGGCGTATATTATGAGCATTAGGTGGAGGAGAAGAAGGTGTCGTAGGGATGCCCTTACCAAACCGCGCCACCGCCACCAGGAGAGTCCCCATAACCCCGTCGACCCATTCTCATCGTTGCCCACGCCAACCGAGGCACCCCTCGCCGAAACCGTTGCTATCCAGAGCTCATGTCATCGCTAGCCTATTTCTCTGTTTTGATCGGAGGGAGAAACCACTATTAGCTCCACTTGTCATTCATCCAACTTAGCCAGCTTGTCATCCTTGGCAAAATCACCCACTCATGATGCATCTTAGGCAAAACCAGCATGTAAAACCAGGCTACAGGGTTATACGGATGGGATTGCAAAGTTTAGGGTGCTATATACCTGATTTTAATGTTTAGGATGTTGGATGGACTTTCCAAAAATGTTTGGGGTTATATGGACTTTTTCCAAGAATATATATTGAAGGTTGGGCATGCAATTTTTCGGATCTCAGGTGCTCATTTGCAAAAGTAGCAACACAAAAATGGTAGACGGATGGGTCGCTGACCTCGCTCCATCGGTCTACGATGTCTACATGTCTGTGTATGACGTGATTCGCGGCTGATTCAACGTGAGGCTAAGGCTATATTATCCAGCTTCATTTGAAATTGATATAGCTTGATTTAAAATTACTTTATTTATTGTTTAAACGGTTATTTTAAAAACGAGTTACGAGCCACTAGCTAGCCAAGCCTTGTTAACCTCTTTTTTCCAAAATGATATATTTTAATTTTAGCCAACTAACTTATCAATTTTGACGAGCTATTTTTCGGCCAATGGAACGCTAGCGTCAGCAGCATGACGCACACGCATGGTGCCACGTCATGTGCGCAGCTCAGTTGCTGTCACTCTCACCAAACACCAAATCCATCGATAGTGGAAGATGAAAGCTGTAATTTTACGTGTACCGGTGTACGTTATGCTTGACCTTTTCGTACTGGCTTCGATTCGACGTGCCCGCTGCAACTTCCTCTCCTGGATCTCCTGTGTTGTTGCGCACAGCACAGCTGCTGCATGCAGTGCTGCTGGCTTTGCTGTCAGCGTCAACGCGGCCGGGACAGTAGAACGCAGCGTGGTCCACGCTGCGCGCAGCGCAATTAAGCAGGCACCTTAGCACGAGGCCCATACTACGTTTTGCAGTGTTCTATATTCTGTTTCGATTATAAAAAGAAGCATACGTGCACACACTATCGTGTGTACGCAATACAAGAAGATGCACACGCGCACACATTATCTTGTACGCACACCATATGTACACATACGAGTACAATTTTTTAGCACATGTCTAAAAAGACGAAGACTAGAGATACATATGCGACCTCATAAAATTCCAATGAAACGCAATTACGTGGTGTGTAAAGATGGGTACCAGGATTTGAACTTCTAGTGGATAGAGTCGTACATTCACGACTCCATCATTCAACTAAGAGGTGGTTCTCGCTTTGCATTGTTATGGTAATTATCAAGCCCCTAGTATTTTTAATGGATAATGCTATGGGGCATACGTCCGATCCATCAGACGCTTCACTCCCTCGTTCACTTCGTGTTCATACCTTTCTCCCCAAAATCTCCTTATCTTCTCTATCTAGTCTCCAAATTTCCCCCAAATCCACTCATCCTTCCCTAAAATCCAGCACATGCTTCATCTCCCCCAAATCCCCCAAATTAACCCCCTTATCCTCCCTCGTCTCCACCTCCTCGTCCCGCCGTTCCGATGCCGCTGCGGTGGTGTGCCCCAACTATGTCGAGGCCTTCCCATCGCTGCTCGCTGTCTCTGAGGAACCTCGGCGTTGCCTCGCGTCATTGGCGGCGCCCGTCGTGGCACTGGCCAGTACCTCACCGGCGACCCGCCCACGACTACATGCTTTGCCGTCATCCCACGCTGCAGGCTGCTACGCTGAGCCGACCTGCATCCGTCCTCCTGGGGATGATCCTCATCCACCATCTAGAAGCTCCTCCTTCTCTACCTCGATATCACCGACAAGTGTGATGCCGCCTCCTGCTACATCCTCCCGGAGATGATCCTCATCCGCCGGAACCTCCGCAACAACCTTCAACTTCAATCGGGTACATCTTGTTGCAGGCGTTGCTCAATTTTGTTACAACAGTTGGCTCGAAATGTTGCATAGAGTGTTTTTTATTGTTGCGTTGTTGTTGCATCAAATGTTATGGCAATATGTGTTTTTTTTTGTTGCAATGGTATTTTTGATTTGTTTCATAAGAGTAAACATTTTGTTGCAGCCTTGACCATTTGGTTGTTACATCATTATTCCAAAAATGTTGCAACTATTATTTTTAGATATTTCCGCTGTTATTTTCAAATGTTGCAATGTTTTAACATCGAAATTTGTTTGTTTGTGATATTTGAACTAGTTTTTAAAAGCGCGACCATGTTCTATACAGATGTTTCATGCATTTTTTGTGAGAATTTGATATTTTTCTAGTTTTTTTCTTGGCATTGTATTTATTATTTGCGTATTTTGTTGCACACATAGATTAATTTTGTTACAAATGTTATGTTCAGATATTGCGTCGGAACGTATAATGGAATGTCCGAGCGCTAATTGCGTCCAATTTTAATTGAGTTTTTCTGGCTGTAAGAGGATTATTGGATGACGATGTAATGGACGAAAATTTGACTAACCTGTAAGAAACTACAAGTGTTTATTGATTATCAAAGTTTATGATTAATTAGCTGGTTAGTGTATTAATTGCATGTGCATGTAGCGGATGGGTTTGGTTCTGCGAGAAAATATGTATGTTCGTATTAGCTCACATATTAATTTTTTTTACAGAGATATATATGCTGCAGACATTACGTGGAAGGGGTAATTAGGTCAATGACATCGCGTTAGAGTGTAATCGGAAGAATGACACTCTGCTTTCCTCGGGTTGGAAAATAACATCGCGAATATCAAAAAATTAGACAAATGATATCTTAGCCAGTTACCTCTGTTTCTAGAATTTTTAAATATAGAAACTGAGCTCAAACAATTATCAATTTTTTTGTGGAATCTCCCGACACAATTTAATTGATTGTGTATTTTTTTCAAAACTTTATACATTCTGATTTTGTCTCTAAAATTCATTTAATTATACTGTTTGTAAGAATTTTCTAATATAGAAAATGAGGTTCAAACATTATGAAAAAAAATTCAGGCTCCTTACATAGTGGACTCTATTATGTAATTTTTCTAAAATTTTACAAAATTAAGTAATGCAATTGTATAATGTCCATTGTGTGAGAAGTCTAATATTTCATAATGTAAGGACATTATGAAATTGTATTAATTAATTTTATAAAAATTATAGAAAAATTACACAATCAAGTCCACTATGTAAAAGCTCGAAAAAATCATAATGTTTGGACCTCATTTTCTATATTAGAAAATTCCTACAAACAGTATAATTAAATGAATTTTAGAGATAAAATCAGAATGTAGAAACTTTTTTTAAAAATACACAAGCAATTAAACTGTGTCGGGAGACTCCACAAAATAATTGATACTTTTTTAGCTCAGTTTCTATATTTTAAAAATTCTGGAAACGGAGGTAACTGGCCAGGATGTCATTTGTTTAATTTTTTGATGTTCGCGATGTTATTTTCCAACCCGAAGAGAACGGAGTGTCATTCCTCTGATTACGCTCTAACGCGATGTTATTGACCTAATTACCCCATGGTGGAAACCCATGCCAGTAGTGGAATCATCTAAACGACTCTAGTTTAGGCTGTAAATCAACATTAAAGAATCCAAATAGTTAATTGTAGACGCACTTCTCAGTTAATTCTACCTATGTATAAAAAAATTCAAGTCCAAATTCCATTTTTGTTTAGAGTAATAAATATGAGAAAGTTGTGGCAAATGATAAATCAAAAGGAAAAGAAAAAAAGACAAAAAATTACTATTCATGACAAACTCCTCTCTTTTTGTTTCTCGAATGCATTCTGAGTTTCAAGTAGAAGTTTTCCAGAATGCTACAACACTCGCTACAGGAGTTCAGTCTTTTAGTGGCGAAACTTAGTGATGAAGCTTGTCTTGTCGCTATTTATCAGATATATAGTGGCTATACAAATTTTTACTCACTACTTTATCGTTAATTAGTGAGAAAATATTAAATCGCCACAAGATAGTGCAATAGTGACAATTCTACATGGTGAATCATCATGTTGTCTCTATTTCATTTACAAATAGTGACAATCTGTTATATCGCCATAGGATGTATATTAGTAGTGACGAACTGTCACATTATCATAATTTTATTTATAACTAGTGACATGAGGCCATTTTTTATTAAAAAAAATCGACTATTTATCTTTGTAATTTTTAGTAAAAATAATATTATTTTAAAAAATTCAACAGACAAACACCCTTTTAACATGGGGAAATTAGTTCTGTGATATCGCGTTAGAGCGTAATCGGAGAAATGACACTCAGTTCGTGACGCACTAGAAAATAACATCGCGAACAAAAAAAAATAGACGAATGACATCATCGCTAGTTACTTCTGTTTCTAGAATTTTTTAAATATAGAAACTGAGCTCAAAAAATTATCAATTTTTTTGTGGAGTCTCCCGATACAGTTTAATTGCTTGTGTATTTTTTTTCAAAACTTTGTATGTTTTGATTTTGTCTCTAAAATTCATTTAAATATACTGTTTGAAGGAATTTTCTAATATAGAAAATGAGATCCAAACATTATGAAAAAAAAATTTCAGGCTCTTTACACAGTGGAGTTGATTGTGTAATTTTTTCAGAATTTTACAAAATTAATTAATACAATTTCATAATGTCCACTATGTGAGAAGTCTAATATTTCATAATGTAAGGACATTACGAAATTGTATTAATTAATTTTGTAAAAATTCTATAAAAATTACACAATTAAGTCCGCTATGTAAGGAGCCCGAAAAAATTCATAATGTTTCGACGTCATTTTCTATATTAGAATATTCTTACAAATAGTATAGTTAAATTAATTTTAGAGACAAAATCAGAACGTATAAAGTTTTTAAAAAAATACACAAGCAATTAAACTATGTCGGGAGGCTCCACAAAAAATTTGATAATTGTTTGAGCTAAGTTTCTATATTTAAAAAAATTTGGAAACGGAAGTAACGGGCGGCGATGTCATTCGTCTAATTTTTGGTGTTCGCGATGTTATTTTTCAGTGCGTCACGAATGGAGTGTCGTTCCTCCGATTACGCTCTAACGCGATGTCACTGAGCTAATTATCCTTTTTATTAATGTCAAGTTGTAGGATTCTATTAATATGTCTAACAAAGATTTTATCTATTATTTGATATGAAATTAGGCATATTAATGATTATGCTCAAGCTGTAGAAGCAATTGACGGGAGGTCAATTATTCGAGTCGTTGTTACGGTGATGTTGACTTGGTACTTAGGCTCCTAATAAGTGGCGAAGCTATAAAAATAGAGGGTGAGGCTCAAAGGGCTAAGTTAAATTGCAATAAATGTAGTCTCCTACTCTTATACAATTCAAATTTATATATAAATAGAAAAGAAGCAAAGCAAAAAATAAATTGTAAATAATCGTGAACATTAAAAATAAACAAAACATGCCACTAAAGTGTTAGCTTGAATCACGAACAGGGGCCGTCCAAGCTCTCCTCCAGCGCGGACACGGCCCAGACCACCTCCTGACTCCTCCTGAGCAGCTGTAGGACTGAAAAGGCGACTAGAGGGGGGGTGAATAGGAGCACGATCATTTTTTCTCCTAACTTGGATGTAACACAAATTTCACTCCAATAACTATGAAAGCTATGAAGATCAATATGCAAACACAGTGGAAGACTGATGTTGAATTCAATTAACACCCCAAAGCAAAACCATCAAAACCTCACTGCATACAGAGCTGAGCGGTCAGACCGGCGGTACGGGCGGTCTGACCGGTGGCTTGACCGGTTTGACCGACAGACTGGGCGATCTGACCGCTGGAGTCTAGAAAGCAAAAACAGCACGACACCAAGAACACAATTTGGTCTAACTTTTGATCTACGGGTCCAAACTTGATCAAACTTGAGACACACCTTCCTAAGGATATCAGGAACCTATTCCAAGCAACGATTGTCAAGATCTTTGCCAAAATTTTGACCTTTTTCCGTTTGACTGAAGGTGGCTCCAAAATCGGGCAAAAACGAAAACTTGATCCAAACACTTGCTCGTGGGTGATTGATGATCAAGATGATCCTAGATGTATTCCCACATGTCACAGCAAGCTAGATAGGGGCAAGAAACCAACAGAAAATCAAAGGATCAAAGAAAGCTCTAAAATCACAAAATAGATAGTAAGAACACAAAGATACTCATCTTTGAAGAATCTTGCATAGATTGAAATGAGATTGTTGAGGGTTTACAGCCACTCTATCCAGGAGGATAAGAGCTCAATCCATGAGCATACAAGTAATCCAAAACTCTCTAGAACCCTAAACCTCCACTTTCCTCTCTAAGGCCCTAAAACCAAAACTAGGGTTTAGAATGAACAAAAGGATTGAGGGGGTGCAGCCACCTCCCTCCTCTATTTATAGTGGGGGCTAAGCCTTCTAGAAGAGTTTCTCTATTGGGCACCCGTTAAGCCCACACACAAACGGGTTTAACTCACACACACATTTTAAAGCGTCGTCTTCATCTTCATTTGACCTAAACCGCTTCTCCATGCGATGTCTTGCGCCGTGGTTTAGTCAAGGTTCACCAAGGCTGTATTTAGGTGAAATTACCAAAATACCCCTTCTCGATCCTTCTCCAAAAACCGAGTCCAAACTTGGTGAAGCAATCGCCTGTTTCGCCACGTGTAGATTGATCAACGGTTCTCATCATGTCGGTAAGTCTCTCCCGTCCGGCTCCCACCGAAACTACGATGGCACTTGCACCAACCCCCGCGCCACTTGATCCAACCCGTTGTACCGAACTGCCCGTTCGGTCATCCTTGTCCATTATGTGCCATGCTTGAGCCCATTGACCTCACCCGGCATCCTCGATCGTTCTGAACCTCAGCTCTCCAAGCTTAGTCCCGATCATCCTCGTCGTTGACCGTTGTTGACCTCCAAGCAACCTGCACAGTAATAGACAAAGAAATCGTTTCCGGGAACAAGTTCTTCACAACTTGACCAACATTAGTGAAAACATGCATCATGCAACACATATACACTGAAGTTTATGATCTTGACCTAACGAACAAACATCGCCGCCACGAATGACGATGAACCAGAACACAATCGGTTAGACCGCCGCTTCAAGGCGGTCGATTGTCCATATGGATCGCCCGACCGCCTAAAAGCCGGTCGAGACCATCACAGGACTTAGCCAAAATTCCATCCTGGAAAACTGAGACTCCTCTGGAAATTTCAAACGAATAGATCTTTTTCCTGCAAGCTCCAAAAATTATAAGACCAAGTGAAGTAGAATCTCCTCTCTTACCTACACCCTCTACTTTTGGCCCAACTCTAAACTCCAAAATCTTTTTATGGCTGGTCTGACCAATTTCCAAAGGCCGGTCTGACCGCCACTCATGGCCGGTCAGACCGCCACTAGCCTAACAGCAGTTTGAGCTTCGCCGAAAACATATGATTCGACAAACCTTCAACGTCATTGCCAATTGTATCATTATCCTAAGATCGTGAGCATATCCCCATGATATCCACAATCTCCCCCTTGATGAACACATTGGCAATCTCCTCAAAAATGAAAATTGGAGATTTGAAATTGTAAAAACTCTTGTTTTCGTTCAAAGGCACAACTTGATCCAAATGAAAGAGAAAGCAATGGAAATAACCAAGTTGGCTTTAGAATAGTATAGGCAAGTAAGATAAGGCAAAAGAAAGCAAGAAAGCTTCAAATTCCAAAGAAGAGTCAAAAATCTCACTTAAGGTCTATAAGAAAGAACAATTGATCAATTTGACCTTTGATCATTGTGAGGAACCAAGAAATGCAATAAGATCATAAGAATGCAAACGAAATGCTCCCCCTCACTATGATCATAATTTTTTCAAGACAATTTCAATTTCTCCATTTTTCTCCAAAAGGCTCTAGAACACAACATGTTTACCAATCTTTCTCCCCCTTTGACAATGGATTCATCAAGGTGCATGGAAGAAAATAGAGCATGAATGAAATGAAATGGCTGCAATTTATTCATTTTTAGCAAAGGGAGCCATGAAAATTATCCAAGAGAACTCTATAAGAATTACACCAAGCCATATTATGTGAAGTAGCTATTTCATATCATGGCAAAACATATATAACAAAACTAAAGCCATAAGAGCAATTATCTGAAAAGAAGTGAAAGTTTAGCATGACAAGGTGCTCAAGATTATAGTTTAGCCAAAGGTATCCAAAAGTGAGTCAAGCCATGTCAATAAACTAAATGGAACCAAGAAACTATAAATGAGCCAATGTAGAGCGCTATGAGTTCAAAGATGAATTAATTTGTTGAAGCACTTGGAATTAAGCATACTTAGCACATTTAACACTTGCTAAAATGGATTTTTGGTTTTATCTTAGCAAAGTAAGTCCTGGACTAGGAGCCATCCACATCTGCCTCCTAAGCTTCAACCAATTTTCACAATTTGTTTTCTTAGCCTTGTGCAAGATCTCAAACTGTGCCGCGACCATCCCAAGCAATAAGCTTAAGAGAGCGGTCTAGGTCATCCAAAACTCCCCCTAAGTTCATGCCTAGTGTAATGGCAAGCTGTCTCATGAGAAAGAATTGGTGAGATCAGTTTTTTCGCACAGAAGAAATCATTTTTCATTCGCTTGACTTAGGAACTAGCATTGCTCAATCTAAAACTCAAATTAGATTCAAGACTCAACTTAGCCTATTTGACATGGCACGAATCATGAGAGGATCACTATGGCAAAACTAGTCACCAGATCCAACAAGTCATGTTTTAATTCAATTCTCTTACATTTAAAACAGCTAGCATGGCAAAAGCTAAGCTACACATGGAAAGCTATGATAAATCTAGCAAACTAGCATAAGACATGGCAAGATATAAAGCATGAAATCATGTCACACAAGGATAATAATCAAGGCTCCGTGAACTTATATTACAATGCAAGTTGTTGAATTTAAAATGCAATATGGTACAATGGATGCAGAAGAGCCAACTCCCCCTCAAAACAGGCCAAGAGGACTAAAAACCCCCAACTCTCCCAGCAAAGAAGCAAAACAAGAAGAATCAAGAGCCTTAGTGAAAATAACCACAACCTGATGCTCGGACTCAACAAAGTGAAGCACAACATCACCCTTCTCTACATAGTCTCTAAGAAAATGATATCTAATGTCAATGTGCTTGGTCCTAAAGTGTTGCACTGGGTTTTTGGCAATGTTTATGGCACTGGTGTTATCACAGAAGAGAGGAACACTATCCAAAGACAACCCATAGTCCCACAGAGTAGATAAGATCCAGAGAACCTGAGAGCAACTACTGGCTGCAGCTACATACTGCCTCGGCAGTGGATTGTGCAACAGAGAACTACTTCCTAGAAGACCAAGAGATGAGAAATGTGCCTAAGAAATGACAAGTGCCAGAAGTACTCTTCCTATCCACTCTACACCCCGCAAAATCAGCATTAGAAAAAGCCCGAATGGAGAGAGAAGAATCAGAAGAATACCAGAGTCCAAAATCAAGAGTGTCCTGGAGGTACCTGAAGATGCGGCGTACTGCTTGACGATGTGAGGCACGAGGGGAAGCCTAAAATCGAGCGCACAGACACACAGCAAACTGTATGTCCGGCCTCGACGCCGTGAGGTAGAGGAGGGAGCCGATCATGCTACGGTACTCCTTCTGGTCCACAGGCTCTCCATCCTCATCAGGATCCAGCATGGTAGAAGTGGCAATGAGAGTAGACATTGGCTTGCTGCTTCCCATGTCGAAGCACCGAAGAAGGTCCTTTGTGTACTTGCTTTAATGAATGAAGGTACCTTCTTTCAGTTGCTTGACTTGAAGGCCAAGGCAGAAAGTCAGCTCGCCCATCATACTCATTTTGAATTCCCTGCTCATAGAATCTGAAAATCTGGATACCAAAGTATGAGAAGAACTACCGAATATGATGTCATCTACATAAATCTGAACCAATAAAAAGTCACTGTCATGCCTGAGAGTGAACAAGGTTTTATCTGCCATTCCCATTTTGAACTCATTCTTAATCAAGAAGCTCTTAAGCCTATCATACCAAGCTCTAGGGGCTTGTTTCAATCCATACAAGGCTTTAGAGAGTTTAAACACATGGTTTGGGAACTTGTGATTTTCAAAACCAGGAGGTTGCTTGACATAGACCTCTTCTTCTATGAAACCATTGAGGAAAGCACTCTTGACATCCATTTGAAAAAGCTTAAAGCCCTTAGAAGACGCAAAAGCTAGCAAAATGCGAATAGCTTCTAATCTAGCTACGGGAGCAAAGGTCTCTTCAAAGTCTAAGCCTTCTACCTGGGAATATCCTTGAGCTACAAGCCTAGCCTTGTTGCGAACTACCAACCCATCCTCACTTTGCTTATTTTTGAAAATCCATTTTGTTCCAATTACATTGTGATTACGTGGAGGTTCAACTAAGGTCTAGACTTAGTTTCTTTCAAAATTTTCAAGCTCTTCATGCATAGCATTAACCCAAGAGGAATCAGATAAAGTATGGGTAACATCTCGTGGTCCAAAAGACGCAACAAAAGCAGAATGTGCATGAGAATCTTGAGAGATAAACCTGGAGCGAGTAACTCGCTCATGGAGATCCCAAATCATCTGCTCTGGTGGGTGTTGTCGCTGTATATGAAGAGGAGGTCCTAGTGCAGATGTGGCCTCAACCTCATAGGCTGTGGAGGTAGGAGCAGAGCCACTCGAAGCGCCGGTGAAGGTGGGAAGAGGCTGCTCTCCTGAAGCTGGAGAAGTAGAAGCAGGCTCTCCAACCATCTCAGGAGTGCCTAAAGGATGGATTGGGTCCTCATTCTCAGAGTCGTCGTCGACGAAGATACTCTCTCGATCACCAATGACCTATGTACCTACACCATCGGGTCTAGTACCAGGACTAGCCTTATCAAAAGTGACTTCACAAGTCTCAACAATTTTGTTAGTATCCAAATTAAATACACGATAGCTACGAGAATGAGCAGGATAAGCAAGAAAAATAACATCATAACATCTAGATTCAAATTTATCCAAGTTGCCATGTTTAAGAATGAAGCACTTGCAACCAAAAATCTTGAAATGAGAGACTCTAGGCCTATAACCAAATCTAAGCTCAAAGAAAGTCTTGCCTATGACAGATCTCAAGAACACCCTATTGGACACATAGCAAGCAGTAGAGATTGCCTCAGCCCAAAACCTCCTAGGTGTGTTGTGCTCATCTAGCATGGTCCTAGCCATCTCTACAAGGCTTCTGTTCTTCCTTTCTACAACCCCATTCTGCTGGGGAACTCTAGGTGAGGAGAACTGGTGCTCAAGTCCTCTCTCAATGCAGAATGCAGCAAAAGAAGAGTTCTTGAATTCTGTACCATTGTCACTCCTAATGGTTCTCAAAGCTCCAGGAAGGTCAACTGCTATTCTAAGGACCAACTCTCTAAAACAGCCAAATGCCTCATCCTTGGAAACCAGAAAATATACCCAAGAGTACCTAGAGAAATCATCCACAATGATGAGCACATACCACTTCCCTCCTGCAGACTGAACTCTATAAGGGTCAACCGTGTCTAAGTGCAAGAGCTGACCAGGTCCATCAGTCATCACTAAAGAAAGAGGTGGATGAGAAGTAGAAACCATCTTACCATGTCTACAGGGTGTGCACACAAGGTCTCTAACATTCTTAAGCCTAGACAAACCTCTAATCAAGTCCTTGCTACTGATCCTGGTCAAATGGTCGAAGCCTATATGTCTAAGCCTACGATGCCACAACACTAAATCATGAGAGTCAGAAGCCACAAGACACCGAGGACTGGAAGCAGAAGAGATACTGAAATTAGCACTAAAGATCCTCTCAAACCTAGAGATCCCAAAGACATGCTCACCCGAGGAGTCTAGAACTCTACACTCACCGCTCTTAAACCTTACTTCTAAACCCTCATCAAGAAGCTGAGAAATAGATAGCAGATTATATCTCAGCTTACTTACCAAAGCGACGTCCTTAAGCATGAAGTTGTTGTTGACGCGCATTGTGCCCTTGGTTGTCACGTCCCGATAGAAGCATCCCCAAACGTGATCAACTCGTTGCCGGATGCACGTGTGAGGGAGGAGAACCATCTAGAATCTCCAGTCATGTGTCGAGAACACCCAGATTCAACAAGCCATATGTCCTCCTTCCTCGCTCAACGGACCTACAGGGCATGAGCAGGGAACATCTGTGCCTCAGTACTAGGGTTAGTGATAAAAGACTTGGGAATCTAGTACTGAGCCACACGATGCTTAGGAACAACGGTAGAAGCAACAACAAAATGGTTAGTGGGATAATCATAAGAATGCACACGAGCAACACCTAAACCTCTCCGAATCGACCTACCAAAAGATCGGTACTCCCCCTGTCTAGATGCTACCCGTGATCTCTCCTTACGATATCCTAACCCAAAATGCTACCTAGAGCCACCAAAAGAGTCAAAGAAGTCTTCTACGAATCTAGGCCTATGTCTAGCAGGAAGGACAGGCTGCCTGGCTCTAGAGACAGTAGAAGGTGAAGGAACTCCTCTAAGGGACCTCAAAGCACGCTTTCTCTCCTTCCTCTCACTCTTAGCTTTACGGAAGCAGAACTCAACTATGTGGCCATCCTTCTTGCAGAAGATGCAATGATACTTGACCTTTTGAGAGGTCTGATCTGCTGAATTAGAAGCATCTGTCTTGCAAGAAGGGGTTTGGGCAAAACCTGCAGATCTAAAGACTAACTTAGATGGCTCAGGGGGTTCTACCTCAAACTTGCCACTCTCAACAGTTCTCACAACCTTAGGTAGATGGTTTTTGGAATACTCTAGGGAATTAAATCCTAGGCCACTCTTCTTTACACTCACCTTAGATTGATCGAGGATCATGTTAAGGTTCTTCTTCCCACTAGAGAATCTCTCAAGAGTCCTTTTGAGATATTCATTTTATTTGGCTAGTTCCTTACATGAGGTACACTTATTTGACTTGATTGCCCTATCATACCTTTCCTTATAAAGAGCTGCCTCAACCTTCAAGGCCTCACAAGACACACAAGAGGTATTCCTAATCCTATCCAACTGCTCTTTGAACTTGACTCTAAAGGTCTCTTGTATCTCATCTAAATTATGCCCAACTTCAGTACAAAAAGCACAAGAATTAGAATCAACTACTTTCTTGGACGCAGTCATGGACATGGTTTGTTCAATTTTATATTTCTCCTCTAGAGTCCTGTTTAGAGCAGCATTCTCAATTGTGAGTTTATGACAGTTTTCACATGAAGCAGTTTTAGAATGAAGAACCATTTTAGTCATTTCCTTCATTTTAATCTTACTATCCTCACAATGAGAGCAAGTGTGACTAGCATTAAATTTCAACAATTCCTTAGTAGCAGTATCCAATTTCAATTCGAGCAATGCACAATTTGAGCAAGGTGAAGGAAGAGCATTTACTGAAGTCACATCTAAAGCAATAGCATCCAAGCAAACATGACTAGGACTAGATTTGAGAGATTCTAGTTCATCTAGAGCATTTTTAAGTTGATTTACAATGGAGGAATAAATAGATTTCAGATTGGTCAATTCATCATGCAAGCTAGAGCAAGAATCATAATCATCAGCAGGATTAATGGATTTGAGCCTAACCACTTCTAGGTTCAAGTTGTCAATCATAATATCCTGTCTCTTAATAATTTTGGCTTGCTTTTTCAGATTTCGTTCAGCAGCAACCAAAGCTTGTTTCATATCATTGAGTGAGGGGCATACCTCATCTGGATCGCTGTAGGGTTCGTCGTCGTTGGAGGAATCGATATCGTGGTTGTCCTTGGCCATGAATCACATGCCGGTGAAGTCCTAGGCCTTCTTCTTGCCATGGGAATCATCCTCGTCGTCCTCCGTCCCCGAGTCCACATCGCTCATATCAACATTCTCAAGAGCAGCAAGGACCCGGTTGATGAACTTCTGGTAGTTGGTCTTCTTGGCTTTTGCATCTTGAGCTTAAGGATGCCTCCGAAAGTCCTTCTCCTCCTTACCCTTCAGCTTGGGGCACTTGGCCCGAATGTGGTTTGGCTCACCACACTCAAAGCAGGTAACAGGGCCACTTCTCCTCTTGTTCCTCACTTTGTTGTAGGCTCTCGTGAATTTTGTGGATATAAGGGCTAAGTCATCCTCAGGTAGCTTCTCTAGCTGCTCATCACTCAAGGAGTGCAAGGCGGACAATGAAAAACTAGATGAGCCAAAATCCCAAGAATCAGAAGAGCTACCCTTAGACGGGTCAACCACTAGAGCCATCGACTCTGTCTTGGGGAGACACGAGATGAAGTCAATCTCATGCGTCTTCAACCTCGAGTAGAGCTTATCCATGGTAAGCTCACTCATGACAGTGTTGTCATTGATGGAAGTGATCTTCATCCCCCAAACTCTCACGTCAAGTGCACCCAATAGCTGACGTGCATTCTCATACTCCGTAAACATAAGATCCACAGCACGCAAGTCATGAAGGATTTTGGAAAACCTTCCCCACAACTCATTTAAAGATTCACCAGGCCTTTGTTCGATCTTTGAATATTCTTTCTTAAGTTGGTTCTGTCTCACTTCCTTGATCACGGTAGAGCCCTCATGGTAGTCAGCTAGGGTCTTCTAGATCTCGTGAGCAAACCTCAAGTGAGCGACACGCTCAAACTCAGATCGACTAAGCCCTTGAATCAAGAAGTTTCGAGCCTTGCTATTTGCCTCCACATCAGGTGTGATCACATCGTCATTGGCTGGCACTATATAAGGATTTTTGACCTTAAGCCAAATTGAGTGCCCTTGAGCCTCGATGTAGGCATGCATGCGAGCCTTCCAGTAAGAAAAATTGACTCCATCAAATACAGGTGGTTTGGTGGAATACTTGTCAGACGCCATGGCTCCTAAGACCGGTTAAGATCTATGAGAAGAGCTAACCAGGCTCTGATACCACTTGTAGGACTGAAAAGGCGACTAGAGGGGGGGGTGAATAGGAGCATGATCACTTTTTCTCCTAACTTGGATTCAACACTAATTTCACTCCAATAGCTATGAAAGCTATAAAGATCAATATGCAAGCATAGTGGAAGACTTATGTTGAATTCAATTAACACCCCAAAGCAAAACCATCAAAACCTCACTGCATACAGAGCTAAGCAATCAGACCGGCAGTACACGGGCGGTTTGACCACTGGAGTCCAGAACAGCAAAAACAGCCCGACGCCAAGAACACAATTTGGTCTAACTTTTGATCTACGGGTCCAAACTTGATCAAACTTGAGACACACCTTTCTAAGGATATCAAGAACCTATTCCAAGCAACGATCGTTAAGATCTTTGCCAAAGTTCTAACATTTTTCCGTTTGAGTGAAGGTGGCTCCAAAACCGGGCAAAAACAAAAGCTTGATCCAAATACTTGCTTGTGGGTGATTGATGATCAAGATGATCCTAGATGTATTCCCACATGTCACAGCAAGCTAGATAGGGGCAAGAAACCAACAGAAAATCAAAGGATCAAAGAAAGCCCCAAAATCACAAAATAGATAGTAAGAACACAAAGAGACTCATCTTTGAAGAATCTTGCATAGATTGAAATGAGATTGTTGAGGGTTTACAGCCACTCCATCCAGGAGGACAAGAGCTCAATCCATGAGCATACAAGCAATCCAAAACTCTCTAGAACCCTAAACCTCCACTTTCCTCTCTAAGGCCCTAAAACCAAAACTAGAGTTTAGAATGAACAAAAGGATTGAGGCGGTGCATCCACCTCCCTCCTCTATTTATAGTGGGGGCTAATCCTTCTAGAAGAGTTTCTCTATTGGGCACCCGTTAAGCCCACACACAAACGGGTTTAACTCACGCACGTATTTTAAAGTGTCATCTTCATCTTCACTTAACCTAAACCGCTTCTCCATGCATTGTCTTGTGCCGTGGTTTAGTCAAGGGTCACCAAGGAGGTATTTAGGTGAAATTACCAAAATACCTCTTCTCGATCCTTCTCTGAAGACCGAGTCCAAACTTGGTGAAGCAATCGCCTGCTTCGCCACGTGTAGGTTGATCAACGATTCTCATCATGTCGGCAAGTCTCTCCCGTTTGGCTCCCACCGAAACCACCATGGCACTTGCACCGACCCCCGCGCCGCTTGATCTAACCCGTTGCACCGAACTGCTCATTCGGTCATCCTTGTCCATTCTACGCCATGCTTGAGTCCATTGACCTCACCCGACATCCTATATCATTCTGAACCTCAGCTCTCCAAGCTTAGTCTCGATCATCCTCACCGTTGACCGTCGTTAACTTCCAAGCAACCTGCACAACAATAGACAAAAAAATCATTTCCAGGAACAAGTTCTTCACAACTTGACCCACGTTAGTGAAAACATGCATCATACAACACATATGCACTGAAGTCCATGATCTTGACCTAACGAACAAACATCGCCGCCACAAAGGACGACGAACCATAATACAATCGGTCAGACTGCCACTTCAAGGCGGTCTCGACCGTCCCCATGGCCGGGTCTGACCGCTTTGAAAGTCGGGTCTAACCGCCTCGACTTAGCCAAAATTCCACCCTGGAAAACCGAGACTACTCTGGAAATTTCAAACAAATAGATCTTTTTCCTAGAAGCTCCAAAAATTATGAGACCAAGTGAAGTAGAATCTCCTCTCTTGCCTACACCCTTTATTTTTGGCCCAACTCCAAATTCCAAAATCTTTTTATAGCCGGTCTAACTGATTTCCAAAGGCCGGTCTGACCACCACTCATGGCCGGTCAGATCGCCACCTTGGCCGGTTAGACCGCCATTAGCCTGACAGTAGTTTGAGCTTCGCCGAAAACACGTGATTCGATAAACCTTCAATGCCATTGTCAATTGTATCATCATCCTAAGATCGTGAGCATATCCCCATGATATCCACAACAGCAAAAGTGCCACATGACTACATGTCTTCATGAGCTGATGAGCCCACAGGCTGCAGCCCACTGGTGAGTGGTGACTGGCCCAGCCCAGCACATCAAGGCTCAGGCCTCATTGCCATTTGCCAGGGCCTACTCACTTGCTCATGCTCAGCGATACTGGCTGCAAATTGCCTATGCGTTGGAGCTCCTTCAGTCTTCCTGCTCCCGGCCGCTAAGGCGCTAAGCTGCTAACCCTAGCTAGACTGCCAGAGCTAGAGGGTGAGGCCGCAAGGGCAAGGGCAGAGCCGCAGAGGGAGAGGCCGTGAGGGCGAGGGAGCACACCTGGCAATGACGGTGAGGGCGCCAGGGCGGCGGAGGCGAGGCGAGGGCGTGACCCACGAGGGCACGAGGCGTGGTTGGTCGGGCCGATGAGGGACAAGGGTCTTGTGGCCAAGCAAAAAGGGGCGAGGGCACATGGCGCGCGCCGCGCGGCTGCAGCTTGCAGCCTAGCAAGGCCGGCAGGGGTGCAAGGCCAACAAGGGCACGACGGCCGGCGGGAAACTCCCAGATGACCAGACTCCGAGTCTCCCTCTCCGCTTTGGCTCTCCCTATCTCCCACTTGGCCAATCGGGCATTCAGAGTTTCAGACATTCAGCGATTCTAATTCAGTGATTTAGCCATTCAGTGATTCAGTGATTGTGACATTGTTTGAATGTGTGATTCAGTCATTCAGTGATTGTGTGATTCAGTCATTCAATGATTGTGTGATACTATGGTTTAGTGATTGTATCGTGTGAATTTGTGTCAAGTTAAGATGAGCAACAAAGGCAACAATAAGATGGGGAAAAACTCCAATAGTAAGTATCTAGGTGATAAGTCTTTACTCTTTACCATTCACATGTTGTAATCAAATGGAGTATTGAAATGTGTTGTCGTTCGTTACTTGTTTTTTTTTATTCACATGAAATCTTGTAGGATGGAAATGCCTGGTTCTCCTAGACACAATTAGTGCTTTAGTGGTGTGTATTTTGGCTTCTATTTCTTCTACATCTTTCATGATTTATTATCAACTAATTGTGACACTACTAAATACTAATCATTCTCTTTTTAATAGGTTGTTTCTTTCTTGTCTTATCTTTTGTTTAAATTATTATGTCCGATGACTCGGTGGCAAATTATTGAGTAAGCTTCATTTGTAAGGTATTTTTCTATGTCCTACCTTCATATTCACATGTTCGCATGTGGATTGTAGTTGTTGATTCCATTTAGTGTCATATACTCTTATTACTGCGATTGCAATATAATTTGTTTATGGATTCTTTTGGTTTTGGGTAATTCTCTTTGGTCCATGTTTGCGATTCCTGCCATACCTAATATTTAGTCCTAGATCTGTCCCTAATCACGAGGCCTCTTTGGTTGAGTTGTGCTCTCATCGGTTGGGGGTACTGCTCAATGGGTCGGCGTCCTGAGCTTCAAGCTTGAGCTCCCCCACACAGCATTGGGACATGCCTTCTCGTGCCGCCGCTCGCTACCCTGGGCTCAAGCTCCCCCGCGCAACCGCCGGAACAAGCCTCCTCACGACGCCATGGCTTCCTAGCTTCGCCGCACCGCCGCCGGCCCGTTGCCACCCACTAGGGTTTATCAACCGCTCGCCGCCGGCCCGTTCCCACCCACTAGGGTTTATCAACCGCTCGCTCGCTCCTTAGGTGCGTCGTGCACTGTAACTCTCCTCTTTCTTGTTCGATTTCATTCGATTTGCATCTGGTGGGGTGGATGTGAGGGCTTAATTGGCCTTGTGGATTGGTGGTTCTGAGGATGTGAGCCTACTGCATAGAAAAGGCCCATCTTTAGATCAGATCTTCTCTTCCTCCCTCGTGGCTTCGGCACAGCTTGCCATGCTCCATGGACGATTGGCCGTCCGTGCATGGGGTGTTGTTCTGCCACGCTAGTGGAGTAATGATGTCATTTTCATATCTCGCTCATGGCATTCAGATTTAACCAAAACGGTTTTGCTAGTTTTAAGTTGCCTGAAATTTTCTTAAGTTTAAGTCACTTGTTGTGACTATTGGATTTGTGTAGAGATTGGTGTGTCATATGATTGGATATTGATCCAATGGATGTCATATGATTAGATACTGATCTAATGGTCACAACAAGTGACTTAAACTTAAGAAAATTTCAGGCAACTTATGAATAGACAGTCCCTAACCAAAAAAACTGTAGTTACAGGCGAAGATGGACGTGTCTGCAATGTTGATCGGTCACCCCATGTGTTTTCCTGCTACTAGGGGCAAACATCATTGTTCGTTGTTTATCAGTTACTCCAACAGAAGCCGTGCATGTCTACCCCAACGAGTAGGGGTGCAAAAGGAGCGGATAGTTCTCGACTGACTGAATAAATTCGGATACAATTCAGAGTGTTTTTTCGGATATCCGGGTTTTTTTTCCGGGTATGGATTCAAATTCAGGAGGGAACTATCTGGGAAGAAGATTAGATATATCCAGAAAAATATCCGAGTACTCTTCGAATTGCCTGAGTGCCTGGCTAGCATAGCCCGACTGCCCCCGACTTCCCAACGCCCAGGCCAGTCGTCCACACCACATCTCCCAAATCCCATCCCCTCTGGCCCCCCTAACCCTAACTACCGCGTTCCTCCTCCCTCGCCGTTGCTGCCTCCTCCCTTCCCCTCTCGCTGTCCCTCCTTAATCGTCATCTACACCTCCCCCACCCGTGCCCTCCCCCTCCGCCTCCCTCCGCCACTGCCTCCCTCCTCCGCCGCCGTTGCCCCTCCCTCCATCACCTCCCTGGCTTCCTCCTCATCTCTGCCTCCCCACCCCCCTCACTGCGTCCCTCCTCCTTCGTCGCTGTAGCTACCTGCCTCCTCCCTCACTGCTGCAGCCACCACCTCCCTCCTCCCTCGTCGTGGCAATAGCCTCCCGGCCTTCCCTACCTCGTGGCGACCGCACAGAGACACAGAGTGATAGAGGTTAGTGAGTAGTGAACAGAGTGACATTTGGTTGTTAGATTGTGCTCACTCGTTTGATATTCCGTTCCCGAAAATTTTGGTTGTATCAATTGTGTATTATATTCAGTTGCAATTGTTTTGCTAGTCAACACTAGCATCATGTGTGTACTTTTCCTCTGCCAGTGAAGTAAGGCAGTGACCGACCGACTGCTAGGCAAGACTATGATTGCTCTCGTTTTAGATCCAAAGTTTGTCGAATTGGCTTTCTAGAAAATGGGTCCATCAGAGATGCATTGCCAGAAAGATGCTTGTTACCTTTTTGTCGATTAATTTACCAGGCCGTGCAAGCATTTATAATGATCCAATCATTGACCATCATACGCATGTCACTATGTCAGTATTAGAGCTCAAGTCTAATAACTTGTTTTCGGTTTAGTTGATCATAATGTGTGATTAGTGATTACGTCACTCTGCATTAAGCATGACACATGACTTAACAAAAATTTTATAAGCCATATACAACTCTGCCATCACCCTATATGTGGACATGTACAATGCAAAAACGAAAGAGAAATCCAGTTGCCTGAAGTGAGATCTAATGATGTATTGTGCACAGTAGTCCCATAAGATTCATACCTTTTAATTAGTTTCTTACCCTGACAGTGGGGTTTGGTATCAATCAGAACTTTCAAGTGGAAGGTCTAATGACCTGACTTTTTCAATATTGCCTAACAAATTATGAATTTCTCATTTGACCATGACTTTTTTGGATAATGAAAGAGAAAACTCTAATCATGTCATTTGACCATGATTGGTGCACAGCCATGATGCACCGATACGCGATACTGGTATGGTGATACGGATACAGTGATACGGCGATACCTCATTTCCTCAAAAATTCTGATACAGCGATACGGTTGTATATATATTGAAAATAATAAAAATATAAAATATGGTATTTGATAAGTTTCAGTCATATCCTATACCTAGCTCAGAATCATAAAAGAAATTAAAAAAAAGAGCAAACGAGGCCATGGGCTGGAATTGAAATGGCCGGCCCAACCAGCCCATGAAGGTCATCCTCTGCCTAAATCTCTTGCCCTAAGGTCTAAGCATCCCACTGTGCTGCCTCCTGCCAACTCCTCCCCCACTTGTGTCGCCGCCTCCCAATCCCACTGTGCTGCTGCCTCCCTGCTCCTCTCCCACTGTGTTGCTGCCTCCCTGCTCCTCTCCCACTACGCTACTGCCTCCCTACTCCTCTGCAATGATGGAGAACAGAATCATGAGCAAAGCCAACTCAGATTCACAAGGGAAAGAACTCCAGACCAAACCGGCAAAGGGGCACAAGGGGATAAGGGCACCTAATGTGTAGAAGGAGCCTCGCTGCCCGCCGGACTCGTAGC
The DNA here is from genome assembly GCA_036346405.1 of Phyllostachys edulis. Taxonomy (NCBI): domain Eukaryota; kingdom Viridiplantae; phylum Streptophyta; class Magnoliopsida; order Poales; family Poaceae; genus Phyllostachys; species Phyllostachys edulis. The sequence continues at coordinate 16,125,266 of CM070568.1, forward strand.
TCGGAGGAGCGACCTTGGGGGGCGACAACCAGAGGAGACAACGAGCGGAGGGTGTTGCGTCATCGAATACTTGAAGGAATGGGGTGCACAAGACAGATTTGGAGTGCCTGCTAAGGTTAGTTGCATTCTTGTTGGGCTCGGCTTCAATTGAAGGGGTGTTTGTTGTGTATCGTATCGAAGTATCGAGGTGTATCGAGACGTATCGAGATTTTATTTTCTTTATTTTAAAGCACTAGTATTTTCAATACTTCCCGATAGATATCGGTGCCATACCCGTACCCGATACATATCGGGATACTAGTACGCCGCGTGTAAGGCATTTCGGTGCATCAGAGTTGCACAATACTATTATTAAGCAATATCCTATATGTTTGAGGTGACCAAACAATATTCGCTGGCTGGCATATAAATGAAACATGAGCATCCATGGAAAATTAGTGATGCATTGGCATCCTGCGTCAATAAACCTTGTAAGATTGGCATGTGCAGCGTGCATATTTTCCGCTCGTTGCATGTATACCTTTAGAAGGACGTTAGTTTTATGTAGTATCCCTGAAAGGTGTTTACTTTGAGTTAGAATAATCTAATTTAGGGGATGTAGTGCATGTGTTAGCACGTGAAATATGTTTGAGGTTCCCTGCTCTTAAGTTTTCAAATCAGAATTTTAACAGGCTTAGCATTTTCTTCCCTGACAGGATGATGTTGAGACAATAAGGAACATGGCCTTAAGCAATGGTGAGGTTTTGGAGCCTGCAAAAAAGCGGAGGATAAGAGATGCAGGGAAGGAGTTCACCACAAAAAAGTTTAAGAAAGAGGGGGAAGAAGAAAATAAGGTCCCATCCTTCAAAGATAAAAAATGTGATGAAAGATCTAGGGTAAGCTACTCATTTCCTGGTATAAGTTGTTTATGGAATGGTTCTTCACAACTATTTCAGGTGAGTGTAATGAACTTTGTTTCAATTATCTAGAATGGGAGAATTTACAGGGGAGAATTTATTTATTGCTATATACTGTAATATTATAGGGGAGAATTTATTTGTGGTGAAACTAGTCAGCAAAAGCTGTTGATTGATTGCACTGTTTCCTTTCAGCTTTTTCATGTTTTAGCAACTGAACCTTTTAGAATATTGTTGGGTTAGAGGTTACTTAGTTTTTGTACTTTTAACGTGAGAATTGTTGTTAATTCTTGGTTATACTTGCAGGAGATCAACCATGCTGGAGCTGGTGGTTTGTGGGGCAGAGCTTGTAAGCAATAGAGGTAATGGAATATGATGTCTAGGTGTGAAAGATACAACAGACACTTTGTCGCAACTTGTAATTTTTTTACAGTAACTGCAACTTGTAACTAACTAGTTGTCATTTTTTTCATGGCTGAATAAATGTGACTCCAATGCTAGCCAGAGCCAGTATGTCGCTGTTAAAATCTTGATGGTGTCACAACAATCAGCTTTTTTGTCTGAAACCTGAAAGACGTGTGTACTTTGTCATGACTAAGTACTAAGCTACATCAGATAGAAAGTATGCTTATTGCTTACCATGTTGTAGATTAAAAAAACTCTATGGAATGGAATGGGGCCTATTTGTTTGTTGATGAATAGCTTTTTTTTCTTCAGAAAAGTGCCTCCATCTGTACAAAGGTGTTCTACTTTTTTTTTCATGTTATCGTGTGTTGTATCTAAATTTGCTTGTTAAACTACTAATCTAGTTGCATTTTGGACATGTAGTATGGTTTATTGATCTTTATTTTGCATCATATATAGTTTCTGCTTTTGCGCAATATCCGAATAAGTATTCGTCATTGAGACAATTCGTATTCGATTCGGCATGTATTCGCTCCATATTCGTGACTCAGACTATTCGTATTCGTATCCAACATTGTCTGTGTCCGATTTCGAATCCAAGAAAAAATATGGAAAATGATACGGGTTGAGTGATATCCATCCGTAACCGCTCCGTTTGCACCCCTACCAATGAGGCAACAATCCAATACGTGTCTCCTGTTGCAAAAACCGAAAATACGAAGGATGAATGCGCGATCTCTAGAGGAAAGTGTGAGGGTTGGCTGGGGCTCTAAGGGTGGGCCCACATATATGTCATTTTGTGATTTCCAAGGAAAAAATGGCTCTAACGTCCGACCCGAGTGCTAGTTCCGTACGCTACATCTGTTGTTGGATTTCTGGCAAGTGCAACAACAACTGCCCGATGTCCTTCTCATGATGCAACAACCGTTGCCTACTCTAAGGGGCTGCTCCTCGAAAGGGGAGAGCTTCGCGTGAGCTTCGACCTCGGTAGATGGCTCCTTGAGCATGAGCAGTGAGCTCGAACCTATGATCGACAACATAGCTTGAGATGCCGAGCAAGAGGAGAAGCAGGGAAAAAGTTGGAGCTCGCCAGTCGCAAAGTTGGCTTTAGGTGAGAGAGAGAGAGAGAGAAATGCACACCAAAATAAGAGCTCTACACAACAAACCCTTATTGTAGGGCCTCTCGTCGAGCCTCCTCCTCGCGATTTTTAATTTAATTTTTTAATAATATTTTAAAGATAACGTTTCCCTAACTTTATTTTCAATTCTAACCCCTTTGGCCACGCCAAAACGCGTGGTGTGCAAAAGAATTATGTCACGCTATGGACCTTGGCATGGCTAAAACTATCACGATAGCCCTCCGAGCCAATGTGGCTGACAGGCAGATTGCGTGACGTGATAAGCCTTGTCATGCCAACACTCGTGGCGTGACAGCGGTGAACTTAAGTGTCATGCCAACACTCGTGGCATGACAGCGGTGAACTTAAGTGTCGTGCAGTGCCATCCCACCCAGTTCTCCCCTTTTCCCCATCTTCGTCCTCTCGCCCTCCTGTGCCTCCTCTCTCCTCCCCATCCCCAACCTCGCCAAATCCAACGATTTTGACCTGATTTTAAGCACATAAACTCGTGGAGATCATCCCCAAGGTAATATCACCAATTCCCTCCCTTTATTTTGGATCAATTCGGTCTAGATTTGTGGATTTAGGGTTTGGCCTGAGTTGCATGTTTGTTTCGAATCGGTTGGAATCGTTACACTTCGGAGTGAATCGGATAGCATTAGTATGCAATGGAAGTTGAATGTGTGTATATTTTTTTTTATTTGGGTTGCCATGCCCGGGTGGTGGCGTGGCCAAAAGGGTCAAATTCAAAAATAAAGTTGGCAAGAGGTTAGTAATAAAAGTTTCTTCAACAAAGGCTTATTTAGTACAAAAATTCAATTACCATCTTGTAGGTCCGTTTGGCATTCGAACTATGTGGTGGCAGTAGTCCTTTTGGCATTCTGTAGCCGAGCATAGAATAATTATTCTACGCATAGCTAGCCCACCGCACATGACACAGGCCAGGTGCGATGCGCGTGCACAATCTCCATATGACCGGCCCACCAACTACAGTCGGCGAGCCAGAAACGTTCACACCCCGTGCGGGACATGATTTTGACGGTAAATAACATGAGACATGTCAGTAATTCGTAAATCAGTTTACTGCCTTTTTGCGGCATGTGATTTTTTTGAGCTCGTATGTTTGATAGTAAAATATAACGGGTAAGACAGTAAAGTTATATTTGTTTTATTGCCTTTCTTATAGCATACGGACTTTATTCGAGCTTGTATGTGTTTGATAGTAAAAACATAACGGTAAGACAGTAAAGTTGTAATATGTTTTACTATCGAGCATATCCAGTGAGGTTTTTGTTTTTACACTCGAACAGTAAAATCAAGCAACACAAAGCAGTAAAATTATACATACAAAGCAGTAACACATACAAATGACAATTTTTATGTATATTGCATCCGTACGCTTTTGTTTATACTATACATTGCATGATCTAATACGAAAGAAGGAAGGCCCTAGTAGCCAATGTAGGACCCTAACGCAGTCCTCAAGCGTTCGTAAGCTTGCTTGTTGTTAGGACCCCGGATATGCAACTCCGGGACCCTCTGTGTATTCCGAACTAGTCCCAGATCAGTAGCTACCTCACACAGTTGCAACATTGATGTAACCATATCCATACAACAAACTATAGATGAAGCAGACAAATTAATATTATTTAGCAAAAGGACTTTATGGTCAAGTCTTACAAGGTTTGCCATGCAGGGCTAAAGATAGTAGAGTAAACTTGCAGTGGAGAACAAAATGTTTGGTGGAAGCCATCTGACATGCCCACAGGCAATCGAGTGGAGGATGCGACCAAGTTTGCATAGCCTTCAAAGTATTCTTCCTCGTAGAACTCAGTGTACCCTGGTTCTTCTTCGGCGTCTGATTAACAAAGGGCGTAAAGCCGTGAGTACTTTAAAGTACTCAGCAAGTCGTAGGAAAATGTATGCAACTAATATTCATGAAAGGCTTGCCAAGGATAGCTTTATGGCTATTTTACAGAAAGCAGTATTGACAGTAAATACAGTAAGTAGATTGAAAGCATAATTTAAAAAATTAATACATAAGTAATTGAGTTTCTTTAAATCAACTAGTGAACACCCCGTTCACTTCCCAACCATCAACCAAAACCATCTACATAGATCCAACCAAACCATTCCAACATTTTTATAAAGTTTACCCCTCATGTGAAATCACCAGACATTGTCCATAACCGGGGACATGACTATTTGAATAGTTTTTAATACTCTGTAGAGGATGTACAGCTTGACCCAAAAGACACGAATTCTCTAGTTGGTTCGGCATATATCTATGACACCGCTCACTACCTTAGGTAAGCAGTCTAGAGCACGTGACAAGGCCTTTACAAAGTTTTGTTTTGACTTGGTTCTGCTCGCTAAGGATTCGCTGTACCGCCCTCCTCTTGCGCTATAATCAACCAAATCAAAACATTGCTAATTAGTTGGCTTGGTCCACCCCATCCTAGAGACGTGGTTGTACGGTATGGCCCAGATCAATGGTGCACAAAGTTAAGTCCTTAGTCACTACTCAGACGAGGCAACCACATCCCAGTATAAATCATTTTGGGTTCAACTCGGCCAAATGGCTATCCTAGCCATGGCGCAATATCTTTTAATAACAGTGGCCGCGCCACAATTCCATAGTTCATTAAGTCAAGTTCATTCCTTCAAGAGCATGTGATCAAGGATTCCATCGGATAACTAAAGCATTGGCTAAGCATACATGATACCCATGTTGGTAGTACACTTATGTCCAACTAATAAATATCCATCCTAAGGTGTCCAAGGATTTATGTCATTCAAGGGTACATGTCATTCTCAATTTATCAAGGAGGCATAATGGCAATTAGGTAATTAACTATTCCCGAAACCATTTTTATACAACTAGCCATGCATGTTTATATTAAACAATATACTTTTATAAATTGGGTTCAACATAATCAAAGGTCTACGACTTTCCTTCGTTGAAGAGTTGAGATGCTTCGGTCGTCGGGTCCACGAAGTCTTCCGAAATGCCGGAATCTATACGTGCGAACAAAGCCAAATAAATAAAGAAACACCAAAATAAAATCCAAATAATTACAAAAAATAAATACTAACAGAAATATAATGAATTTAGATGAATTTAGAAATTTGAATCACTCGAATCGGAGTTCGAATGAGGAAGTTATGGCCTCCGGAAGTGGGAAAACACATAAAATGATGAAATGGAGATTTTCTAGATTTTCATATTAATTTTTGTATAGGAAAATCGCTTTACTGTGTAAGCTGACGTCAGCGAGGAGTTTTGGTTTTTTTTGGCCGAATTTGTTTTTCAAAGAAAAAGAATGGGATTTCCACGTCAACGCCACTAGGCTGCCACATCAACCAAAGGGCTGAGGTGGCGCTGATTTGGCGCCACCTGGGCGCTGCCACGTCGGACTGGAGTGGTGGTGCAGGCGGTGGGAGCTTCGCCGGCGAATCTGCGGGTCTCACCCGCCAAGAGGACACCGGCAATGAGGGGAGCGAGGCGAACCTACGGCTCTAGTTTTTGGCGGCAACAAGTGAAGGGGTGGCTGGCGGTAAGGAAGAAAAGCGGCAGCGGCGGTGGGCAATGGCTGCGTGGTGGCTCCGGAAGCGCGCACGAGGTGGCCTACGGTCTCGCAATGTCGTAGGCAGAGACGAAGGTGGCGGAGGTGGCCCAGTGGTGGCACTAGAGGCGGCGGAGCAAATGATGGCCGGTGGCGAAAGATCATGAAATCCGGCGAATTCGGAGCGAGAGGGAGAGAGTGGGTTGGGGCAGGAGCAAGAGACAGCCAATGGGAACCCGGTGCTCGCTTAAATAGAGCCCAGGGAGGCCCGGAGGGTGGAGAACGCGCGCGGAGCGGTGACGGCTTTCACGGGAGCTTGCGTGCTCCGGGGCTTCCGCGTGGAGAAGAAGGGATGGGACGGGGTCGGTGCGATTCCAGGGAGTTAAGGCGCGCGACAATGGGCGAGAAAGGGGAGGAAAAGAGGGGATGCGACAGGAGCTGCGTCGGCCATCAATGGCGGCTTGGTTTGGCACAGGGGACAAAAGGGAGGAGCAAGGAGGAAGAAGGGGCAGAGGCTGACGGCGGGGACCCACCCGTCAGTGGGAGCGAGAGGGGAGGCACTCGGGGTTGGGCTGGGGCGCGCAAAAACGGGCCGGTGCGCTGGGCCTTGCGGCGAAGGTGGAATGGCCCGAAAGGGAAATTCGGCCCAAGAGCCGGAGTTGAATTAAAAAGGCCTTTTGATTTTTAGAAAAAAACAAACAAAGCTAAAAGCATTTTTAGAAAATAGTTAAAACCATCAAAAAATTCTAGGAAAATTCACAGAAATCCCTGGAATTATTTAGGACTTAATAAAAATAATTTTAACTTAATTATGTCTTTTACTTTTGCAAATAAAATAGTTTTAGCTTCGGGACAAAAGGAAGAACCATTTTTAAATCCCAAAAAAAAAACCAAGAAAATACTTATAATAATAACTTTGACTTTTAAATCCAATAAAATCCAGAAAACTCAGATAAACCAACTTTTGAATTAATTGAAGTTTGATTAATTAATGTTAAATTGTTTTTGATTTCTAAATTTCAAGTTAAGCTTTAGCAACTTAATAAAACCAAATAGTTACTTTTAAATTTTGAAAATTTTTAAAAACTCAGGAAATTTAGAATGTTACACTTGTGGGCTTTGGCGGGAACGGGATCAAGGACCATGTGGAGGAATGACTCTACCTCATCCTTCGCGGTGAGTCGATCTTGGAGTTGTTGGTATTGAGGGTACACATCGACCATGTGTTAGAGGAGGGCTTCAGCCTCTTCCATGGTATCGGTATTGTCGACCCTTGCGCTTAGCTCGTCCATGTATGCATCGTGCCTTCGGATCGAATATTCAACATGGTCCACGTAGTTGGTGAGCATGACCTCGAGTACGAGGTTTGTTCGCCAGACGCGTCGGAGACCAAGCCATTGGTTCGGTTGAGGAGGATGTGCAGCCCGCGGATGATCGGAGACACGATATCTGGGAGATAGGAGGAGAGAGACTGGAGGAGGTCGCAGACTACATAATGGTCAGCAGCATCACTAAGGGTCCGACTAGAGAGGTGATCACATACAAGGGTGAGGTAGGCTAGACCTACAGTGGGCAGTTGAGAGGAAGAAGAAATCAAACGCATTTTTTCACTGGTTTTGTGTGGAAATAATATGGGGCTTGTGTGTGTTTTTTGGTTAGCGGATGCCCATCCTTATAAGTCGTAGTGGGGGATACGAAGAGACGCATCGGGTAGCCTGAGCGACATTTGTACATTTTGTTTTTGGGAAAAATGAGGGGCTGGTTTGAATTGGTACCGTGTTTTCAACTATGTACATGCAAACATACAAAACAAAGAAGAACGAATGTAGTATAATAAAATGTATGCCACAATGTAGTAAAACATGCTACGTATGTAGTAATTACAAACAAAATAGAAGTTCGGTAATTGCTTGCGTATTTTACAGTAAAAGAGCTATCACATATCATTTATAGTAAATGCTCAGCGGGTAGTACATCGAAAAGGTAGTGCGACAGTAAAAGCGCATACAAGAAGAGGTAAATGATCATTTATAAAGTAGTAAATCTTCATTTCTATCATGTTTTCAATGTTACCGTATCCATTTTTGTGTTCTGGCAGTAAACCAAAGAAAACATTGTCGGGACCCGAACATGCAAATCCAGACCCTTTGTGTATTCTGAACTAGTCCCATGATTAGTAGCTAGTTCGCACAGTGGCAACATTGATGAAATCATATCCATACAACAAAACAGTTAAGAAATAAGCAAAATATTATTAAATAGAAGCAGCTGACCTTAAGGTCAAAGTTTACAAAGTTTGCCACGCAGGGCTTAAAGATAAATAAACAAACTTGCAGTGTAAGAAAGCAACTCGTAATAGCCATCCGACATGCCTACAGGCAATCGAGTGGAGAACGCAGCCTAGTTTGCATAGTCCTTGAAGTACTCCTCCTCGTAAAACTCTGTGTTCCCTGAGTCTTCCTCGGGGACTGATCAACAAGGCATAACGCCGTGAGTACTGTAACACCCTGGCTATTCGGAAGCCAAGATGTCACCTAAATAATCTAACATACAACCATAACGCTGAAGAATTTGAACAACATCTCATCTAATGACATAAAGAGATCAGTATTTAATAGAACCAAGGCATGAATATAGTCTAAATCTAAGCAAGTATATCGAAGGGATGGTCAAAGATCACAAGTAGTACTTAATCAACCATAACATAGCACTAGGTATCATTCACCATCTAAATTTATTTATTACAGTTCATCAACAACGAATGAAAGATAGAAACTAAATCATAATGTTGAACTTGAATATGGTGAAGTGAATGAGTAGTGCGTGTCTACTCCCTCCCAATAGAGCCAACATCAATGATCACCTAAAATAAACAAACAAAACAAGAATGAGTCCGAGACTCAGCAAGTATAGTGAATAATTGGACATACAACAATTATGATCAAGACAACATCATTGAAGCATATGAACATAACACCGAATAAATATATGAATGAATGGAGTGAATGGATTGAATGAAATGAAAGGACTGCACACATGCTTATACCGGTATAGCTAGTGACACACCCGTCGGTGTTCACTTAAGCCCGTATTTAACAAAATACGGGGATCCAAATCCCGTATGAAGAACGTTTCATACGGGTGTCCAAATCTGCCCACATTGGAATGGTGGGTCTTACGTGCCCATACTGGAATTGATGGGTCTTTATAATCCACTCCCGTGGATGAAACATGAATAATGGATGCATGGAATGAAATATGAATAATAAGAGACATCATCTCTAATCATGGAAATAACACATATGAAAGGAACATAAACTCTGAATAATCTCATAGATCACAGAAAAGCACAATACGAACATCAAGCATTCAGCATTCACTAATCATAAGAAAATCAAAGTACTTGCCTTCCACGATGCGACGCGTTAGTAGGCAACGAAGGTGCCCCTAAACCCGAAGCCTCTCCGCCTACACAAGTAAGTACTCAAAATAAGAACAACATGGTACAGGGCACTACTAGCAACGTTTTACAACACCTTCCCGACAACCCACGAATTAACTATTAGATCTATTCTAAAAACAAGCAACACGATCACGGAACTGAATCTGGACAGCAGCACGGAATTACTCATATCTATTGATCTGGGACTCGAAATGAGGTGAGACCAGATCCTATGGAAACTTAACGAACATAGCCACAAAATCCTAGTTGGCAAGATAATCCAATTCGGCCAAAATAATATGCTCACAGGTAGATGAAGATATAAGACAGATTCTGTCTAGACGAAAAAGACAGCAGTAAAGAATATAACACAACTTTTGATCTACAACTCCGATTAAGGCGTTCTTTATCATTCTAGAAAGGTTATAAAAATTGATACAATAACCTAGTTGGGTGAAAACCTTGAATCTACCAATAACATAATTATAATTTAGAAGACAACTTGACAGTTCACTCTCGTCAGGATTTCAGGACAGCGGTAAAGATCAGACCATAACTTTTGATCCGTATGTCGGAATTACGTGTTCTTGGTGGCTACGGAAAGCTAAGAACATTATCTAAATATATCTATCATATGGACACCTCCAAATAGGCCTCTAAGAACCCTAAATATGCCACACAAGCTACTGGACAGAACTGAACTTACAACCGAACGAATTCGATCCAAACTAAATAATCTAATTTCGCATCTAATCAACATTAAACAGCGGGGAAACATCTCGTTACCCTTGAAGAACCCCGGAGAACGATGGAAAAAACCCACGAAGAAGATCTCCTCTTCTCCTCCTTTCTCTCCCTTCTTCTTCCTCCCGATGGCTGGCGGCAAGGAGCAGCAACGGAGGCGACATGGAGGGCATGGCAGCAGGGGGAGGAGGGTTTGGTACAGTGGCGGCATGCTACAGTAGCTGCGTGCTACAGTAAAATGAGCCTAGGGTTTGGTTGCCCCCTTCTTAAACCAATTTCCCACTTGGGCCAAACAACGTGGGCCGAAAGCCCAAGATTATTTCTCCTCTAAAAAATCTGATTTCTCTTTTTAATTCCTGTTAAATACCTTTCTCATTTCAATTAATTCTCTAATGTTAAACAGGATATTACATAATCGCTGTTGGATACTTTCTTTGTTAGGAGAAATCCCTCTCTAAACTATATTGTACTCGAAAATTGAATAAATTTCTCTCTCCCGAGTAATACATTCTCTCAAATTGATATTCGGGGTATTACAAGTACAATTCCCCGGGCTCGGAAATGAGGATTAGTTCCTTCTGCTCAAACCTTACCTTGGAAATATCTAGAGTATCTTTCCTGGCAGACTTAATAGTCTTGCACTCCCAAGGATTGGATGTGATTCTTGGAATGGACTGGCTAGCTAAGAATCAAGGACGGATAGACTGTGCCAACAGGTCTATTACCATCACCAATGAGCAAGGAATTGAAGTAGAGTTCAGACCCAAGACTTCTACTGGAGAAAAGTCCATCCTGACCAGCTTAAAGGAAGTGAAGCTTGAAGGTATGTAACACCCCGATTTTTAGAATCAGAAAGTTAATATTTAATTTGGAGATATTTTAAATATTTGACTAAGTTTTAAAAATTTCCATGCTTTAGTAAAAGGTTTCTAAAGAAAAATAATAATTAAATCGAATGGTTTGAAAGACTGCATTTAAATTTAATTATTTTAATTTCTTGTTTTCGCATGCTTTCCAAAAATCATGTCATCCTGCATGCATTAGTATCATCGCTCTTTTCCGGATCGACCGACCACAGGTGAAACACCTGCATGTCCATTTCTTTTCCCCATCTTCTCTCCTCGCAATCACCACCAAAAATCAAGAATCCGACAACACATGTTATACCATTGTGTTCGTTGTCTCGCAAGCATTCCATTTTAGCGGTTAGTTCATGCGGGGTCATTTGAGTGAGACAGAGAAAAGGAGGAAGATTTGCACTACTATTTATTCACAGCCATTTCTTGTTCTCAGCCGAACCAACCCTCTCCCTGTCATTTCATTATTTTATTTTTCCCACTGCCCAACATTTTCGACCAGACCACTTGCTCAGGCATTTCTTCTCCCCGCTGCCCTCCTTTTCTTCTTGTCCATCCGATGGCAGTGGCCCATCTCTCCCAACAGCTAATCCCATAGGCCACAAACCACTGTCTATTGTTCTTCTCCACGCCAGCTTCTTCTCCCCCAACACATACTGCTAGTTCGACTCACATGCTTAACACTAGTTCATCTTAAGCACCTTCTCTCTTTCCAATCACTCTCAAGAACAAAAAAATCAAGCTACGCATGTTACACCATCGTGTTCATCTCCTCATGAGCATCTCATCCATGTAAATAGTTCTTGCATGCATGGCCATTTGGGTGTTTTGCAAGGAGGGAGGAAGAAACACACCGTGCTGGCTGGAGCTAGTTCGGCTGTAGCAAGGAGCTGTCTAGTGAGCAGCGACAGTGCCTTGCGCCCAGGAAGAAAAGAAGAAGAGGAGAGCAGTGGTGCGTCGACGAGCTGGTGGCGCGTGCACGGCGTCGACAAGTGGGCATGCTGTGACGGCGATGCATGCAGGCGATGCATGGCCAGCTTGGCGCAACGACGTCGAGGTCGTGCGGCGCAGAGGTGCTGCAGCAGCACGAGGGATGGCATGAGGCGGCGTGGCGGCCAGCGGCGTTGGCACGGCGGCCATCGGAGTAAGGAGCAGTGGCGCTGGCCAGTAGCTCCCGGCAGCAGCGATTGCGGAGTGGTGGCGTGGCGCAGCTTGTGGCGTGGCCAGCACACACATGCAGCGGCATGGCGGCCCAGAGCGCGATGGCATTGAGGGAGCCAAGGCGCAGTGGCATCGGCATGGGGCCTGCAACCCAAGCCCGAACATGCATGCACGCATATGGCGCAGCGGCTCCATGAGGCGCCCACGCGACGGCGCGATGGGCCGAGCGAGGCGAGGTGACCTCAACGAGGTCGGAGCCATGCATGCAGCGACATGAGAGCAGGAGCCGAGAGCGGCATCGAGGGAGAGCATGTTGGATTTGAATCACTTAACTCCTTGCTTTCCTCTCTTTCTTGATGTGCTCCACAAACACTCACACCTTCACTGTGTCTTAATACTTGGAAATCACACACATATTTTTTTCTCTCACTAGTTGGTTTTCTCACGCAAAGACACACACACTAGTCCTTCTTGACACTGGGGCTGAGAAAAAGGATCACCAGAACACAAACACGCACTGCCTTTTTCTTGAACTACAATTTTTCTCTCCACTAATCAACCAAAGACTCAATCCATGGACTTAAATACACATAACTCACTCATGCACTCCACACCCGGCCTGCTAACAGAACAACAGGTTCTTGCGCCATTACCACTCACCAGGCAAAGACTCATTTCTTGCATGCAAGCTCCTCCTACCTTTAATGCTACACTAATCACACGTACCAAACCCTTGACCCCTTCTACCATGCACAACTCAAACTACATGCAAAGTCATTTCTTTGTGGGCAACACGTCTACTACTTGACATGGCAAGGCCTCAATGCCATGTAAACACACTTTGAACATATTTAGCATGACAAGTTTATTCCAACAGAGCAGCGACGGAGGACGGTGTGGTGTATGCAGCGCCGAGGACGCAGACACGGACAAGTTCGGTTACGACTATGGCAGACGTGGACGAGAGGTCGAGCGGACGTGGAAACGGCGACGACTACGGCGGGCGTGGACGAGTACCGAGAAGACGACGCCCGGTGACGATTCGCACACTTAGCGTTGCGGTAAAATCTTTAGTGTTATTTTGTTACCGCATTACGATTTTAGTTGTGCATGTTGCATATTAGTCATAAGCATGGCATCTTTTTATGCATGTTTATGTGTAAAGATTATTTGGTAGCTTACGACCGGTGTAATTATTCGGTTATGTCTTATTTGTGCGTGGGCGTGATTATGTGTTGATATTTTGGTGAATGCAAATAATTAGATTTTGTGGCGAAATATGTGTATTTTTGATCGGTGGATGCTAGATTAATTATACATTGGATCAATTGATCGGACGATATTATTTTGGAGTCGCATGGAAATTAGTCGTGATCTTTGGATGATATAAATTAATTGGAGGTTTTCCCTCATGTTGGATTAGCAATTTTTGGAGTTAGGACACATAAGGATTTTATGAATTATTACTTGATGGATAGCTCTTGTGATGATATTTATGGAGATATGGATGTTGAATCGAGTGATTTATTTAATCATGAGTAAATTGATGGGATGTCTCAAGTAATAGCTATGCGAGTCATTTATGCTAGATTTGGGTGATGGTAGAATGGATGATTTGATTTTGGATAAATATTTGGATTGCTATGTAATTAGTAGTTAAGTCCTTTCTGCCGAGTTGAAAGATTTGTACCCTCAATTGGATTAGAAGATAAAGGATTATTAGTTGATCGTAGAGGCACATATATGATTGGATTGGTAGAGGTCGTTCACAACTAAGTTCGGTGGTATGGATATGAGTTGATCGATTAGTGAGCCATTAGATGTTAGAAGTGTTTTTAAATTGTGAGGCTCATTAGGTGTTGGTTAGTCTATTAAACCTCGGTCGGTGGAAATTTTGGGTGTATACGAATATGAATTGCCAAGGCGAGACTATTAGAGTTAGATAGTTATTATTAGCTTAAATAGCATAGTGAAGAACAATTTATGGATTTAGGCATGGTCTTATGCCCATAAGTCGGTGGATTTCATACATTTATCAGATAGGTTGCATATTTGGAAGATCGTGAATTCGGGCATTGTGTGGTTGGATGGGCTACTTTGGTTATGATAGAGGCTATGTTAGCCTGAAAAAGTATTTCAATGTGGTAAAAATTTCAGAAAAGAATTATTGTTACACTGAAAACTCTTTTATCTTTTAAAATTCGTAGAAAATTCTTATGAACTCCAAATGAGTTAAACCAAGTTATTTTGGTCTTATATTTTTATTATCTATTTATCTATGTAATCCTTTTTCCCACCACTATTCTACAAATTTTTACCAAATAATTAATTCTGGATGAATAGTAACCGAGCTCCATTTTTCAGTATTTTCCAAGATGCTGATTTTCAAACCACTATAACTTTTACATACAAACTCTAAGTGGAATAATTATTTCACCTAAATTCATATAAAATCATAATATGTATAAATTTCATCCATTTTGGATGATATTGAATTTTTTGGATGTTTTTGGTGTTATTGTTCTTATTCGATGTTCTCATTCGTTCGATAGTTTACGAAGGTTAGAGTGTGATCGAGAGTGGTACCCAACAGTACATGGACCATCCACAGCAAAGTCAAGTAGTTGTTTCTTTTGATGCATGTTGCTCCTATTAATTTTGAAAACTATCTATGTTGATTTTCAAGTATTCTATGCATTGCTTAATTTCAAATACTTGTATGTCAAGTGGGTAGAATTAGTTATATCCTATTGCTGCATTGCCCCCCCCCCTTTGAATGTTAATTACCCTTGTTTCCTTGAATGATTAAGGTTATATGTTATATGGGTTTGTTTGGTGATTTGTAGAACGTTGCTTAGTCATACTAGTAGTTGTAGTCGAAAAGGGTTGATGGAGCTAGTCCATCGGCCAATGGATGGAATTGAATCTTGATGAAATTTGAGAAATATATGGATTGAATTATGTTGAAATTGATGATTGTGTCCAGAACTTCGAATCTGGTGTTGTGGACTTGTTGGGTAGGGGTTGTTGTGTGTTGGACTTGGACGGGTGAAAGGTTGATGAAGGGAATTTGTCCATGATTCGTGTAGCCCCGTCTGGGTATTTGAGGACCGGTCTATGGTGTGATGAACCAAGTCTTACATGCAACTACACGCCGGGATAATGGCGAAGGCTTGGCTAAATAATTTGTTGTGTGTTAGCTATCAAAACACAATTAGATTGACAATTGTTGTTTGAGCACCAGTAGTTGCCAAGGCTTTACCGGTGGCTCGTGTTCTGTTGTTGTTTTCTTGTCAATCTAGTGGGGGCATGTTAAGTGTCATTTTACTTGCTCTTAAGGGGCTTTTGCGTTTGTGGGTAGCTGCGCAAGGGACTTACTTACACAACGGGGTTCACCTATGGTTCTAGGCGACCGACAGTCTGCCATGGGAATTCTGTTCCTCGGGTGGTTTGATAGTTAGGACATGGCATTGTAACAGTCTCGTTATGCTATCTTAGTCACACTCCTAAGGAAGAGTGCATTGGCCGACATTGAGAGGTATGCATATCGTGTGGGTAAAGCTGTACAACTCTGTAGAGAACTAAATCTATTCGAATAGTCGTGTCCCCGGTTATGGACATCGGTCGTGGGAAATCATGCACAGTTAGCATATGGGAAATTGGGGTTTGGGTTATGGATGGAAATGTTATGTCATTGTGTTAGTTGGTTCAGATCTTGTATGTTATCACGAACGGGAAGTTCGTGTGTTGATTTGTTAAGGAATGAATTGTGTCACGAACGGGAAGTTCATGTGTTGATTATATTTGGAGTATCTACTATTGTTGATCATAAATTTGGGATTACCTACTGCTATATATTGTTTTATAAATGTTTTACAAATAGCAATTTGAATCTATATCAGTTGTCTCAATAAAAAGCTTGTTTTATGCTGAAAATGAACCATGTAAGCCTTCCTTTGACACTTGAATGCATTTATTATATGTTGCTATTCGTAAGTTTTGTGGGTACATTTTTGTACTCAGTTGCATTGTTCATGTTGCAAGTGAGAAGTCGTTCAAATTGGTTAAGTACTTCAGGCGCTACGACTTTAACCCTAGTTGGTTACTTGTGGGTTTGGGCATGCCAACTCGGTTTCTCTCTTCTATTTCCTTATTTATCTTCCGCTGCGATTTATTCTCTATTGCTTAAATTTGGCCGGTCGGCCGTCATATGCAAAATTAGACCATAAGGTTCTATTTGTTGAAGTTGTATTAATGATTCTATTCTCATGTATATTCATGTATGGATGTGATTGCAATGTTGTGTTTGGATATGTGTGTGTTAGCCACTGATTCTTGGGAGCTAACATGAGACACATATCCGGGTACTTGGAATCGCTTTCGTTTCCCGTTAAGTGTTGTGTTTCTGGTGCAATCACTTGGCTTGGAATGGATCCGATCCTGGGGGCCCACCAGATATACCAGTAGTGTAAGAATATCCAGATGTATTTCCTGAAGAATTACCCGGCCAGCATGCCACCGGATTGAGACATTATGTTCTTAATTGATCTAGTCCCAGGAACCGCTCCAATTTCGAAGCGACCTTACAGGATGCCTGCTAATGAGTTAGCAAAATTGAAGAATTGTAGAACAAATGATATATTTAGCCTAGCTCATCACCTTGGGAGCACCAGTACTATTTGTCAAGAAGAAAGACAACAACATGACAATGTGTGTGGACTACAGATCACTCAATGAGGTGACAATCAAGAACAAGTATCCTTTGCCCAGGATTGACGACCTTTTTGATCGGCTAAAGGGAGCCGGCGTTTTCTCGAAGATTGACCTGAGATCACGCTATCATCAACTGAAGATTAGACCAGAAGACATTCCGAAGACTGCCTTCACAACAAGATATGGACTGTACGAGTTTACAGTAATGTCATTCGGATTGACAAACGCCCTTGCTTATTTCATGAATATGATGAACAAACTGTTCATGGAATTCTTAGATAAGTTCGTGGTTATTTTCATCGATGACATCCTCATCTATTCGAAAGACGAAGAAGAGCATGAGAAGCATCTCAGGATTATATTAGAAAAGCTCAGAGAACATTAGCTTATGCCAAATTCAGCAAGAGCGAATTTTGGCTAAGTCAAGTGGCTTTCCTCGGATATATTGTGTCAGCAGGAAGAGTTGCAGTAGACCCAGCCAAGGTAGAAGCCATGTTGGATTGGAAGCAACCTAAGTCTGTTACAGAAGTTAGAAGCTTCCTCGGTTTAGCTGGTTACTACCGCAGATTCATTGAAGGTTTCTCCAAGACCGCTAGACCCATGACTCAACTTTTGAAGAAGGAAAATAAATTCAAATGGACAGTTGGTTGTGAACAGAGTTTCCAAGAATTGAAGAAAAGACTAGTTTCTGCACTTGTGCTAATATTACCAGATATCCATAAGGACTTTGAGATTTTCTATGATGCATCTCGTCAGGGACTTGGATGTATGCTGATACAAGAAGGAAAAGTCGTGGCTTTTGCATCTCGTCAGTTGAGGCCACATGAAGGAAACTATCCGACTCATGATTTGGAGTTAGCAGCAATTATGCATGCTTTGAAAATCTGACGGCATTACCTCATTGGTAATCGCTGTGAGATTTTCACGGATCACAAGAGCCTGATGTATATCTTCACTCAGTAAGAACTCAACCTCAGGCAAAGAAGATGGTTAGAGCTGATAAAGGATTATGACCTTGGAATTCATTATCATCTGGGCAAAGCGAATGTAGTAGCAGATGCCCTGAGTAGAAAGGCGTATTGCAACGCTAGCTATGTTGGTTCAGGAGAATCAGCCAAAGTTGTATGAGGAATTGAAGCAGTTGAACTTAGAGATTGTCAACCAGGGTTGTGTAAATGCTTTGGAAGTTCAACCAACCATTCAGAGTCAAATCAGAGAACAACAAAAAGAAGATGAAGACATCAAATAAATAAAGAAGAACATGAGAAGAGACAAAGCCCTAGGATTCTCTGAGGATGAGCAAGGTATAGTTTTGTTTGGAAACCGCATCTGTGTGACAGCTCGTCAGGAAACAAAGCAGTCATTCTAAAGGAAGCACATGAATCGCCTTATTCTATTCATCCCGGGAGTACCAAGATGTACTAGGATCTGAAAGAACAATACTAGTGGGTCAGCATGAAATGAGAAATTGCTGAGTTTGTTACACGTTGTGATGTATGCCAAAGAGTCAAGGCAGAACATCAAAGACACACTGGTTTGTTGCAACAATTACCAATTCCTAAATGGAAGTGGGAAGAAATTGGTATGGACTTCATCACCGAACTTCCTAGGACCCAATCAGGATGTGATTCCACTTGGGTGGTAGTTGATCGCTTGACCAAAGTGGCACACTTCATCCTCGTCAAGACCACTTACCAAAGCAGCAAGTTAGCAGAGTTGTATATGGCCAGGATCGTCTGTCTGCATGGAGTATCCAAAAAGATAGTGTCCAACAAAGGTTCATAGTTCACCTCCAGGTTTTGGAAGAGCCTGCATAAAGCCTTAGGAACCAGACTCAACTTCAGCACAACATATCATCCCCAAACAGATGGCCAGACTGAACGTGTAAATCAAATTCTAGAAGACATGCTTCGAGCATGTGCTATAGATTATGGAAAGAGTTAGGATCAGAATCTTCCTTATGCAGAATTCTCGTACAACAATAGCTACCAAGCCAACTTGCAGATGTTACCATTTGAGGCATTGTACGGCAGGAAGTGTAGAACTCCTCTTCTTTGGGATCAAGTGGGAGAACATCAGTTCTTTAGACCTAAATTAATAAAATAAGCCGAAAGCAAGGTAAAGGCAATAAGAGTTGCTCAGTCCCGACGGAAAAGCTATGCCGATAATCGTCGAAGGGACTTATCTTTTGAGGTTGGAGACTTTGTCTATCTTAGAGTTACTCCGCTTAGGGGAGTAAGAAGATTTCAGACTAAAGGAAAACTCGCACCCAGATTCGTTGGACCATATAAGATTTTGGTAAGAAGAGGTCAAGTTGCTTACCAGTTAGAGCTACCGACATCTGTGTGTGCAGTGCATGACGTCTTCCATGTATCCCAACTGAAGAAATGTCTTCGAGTCCCAACAGAGGAAACACCGCTTGAGAGCATCGATCTCTAGGAAGATCTCACCTATGTGGAACAACCAATCAAGAACCTTGATGTGGCAGAATGTATCACTAGAAGTAAAGTCATCCATTCGTGCAAGGTTCAGTGGAGTAATCATTTAGAAGAAGAAGCCACCTGGGAGCGAGAAGAAGATTTGAAAGCCGAGTACCCCACCTTTTTGCTGGCCAAGTCTGAATCTCGGCTTCGAGATTTTCTTTAAGGGGGTAGGTTTGTAACAGCCCAATTTTCAATTTCCAGTTAAAAAAATAAATTTTAATTATTTTATTGGAATTTTTTGGAATTTTAAAAGCTTTTTCCTAATTATTTCAAAGTCAAAATAAAAATTAATTGCAAAATTAATTATTAATTATAAGTTGGAAATATTTTATTTAAGTCCAAAATGACTCAGGGAATTTTTTTGAATTTTTCCATAATTTTTGGACTTTATTTGCTATTTTCTAAAAACCTAATTGGTTTAACTCAATTACTGAAAAACAAGAAATCAAATAGATTTTCCGGAAACAGTGGTCGGGCCGAATCCTTCCCCGGCCCATGGCCGTTTCTTCCATGCCAGCTGTGTCGTCGACCAGCCTTTCCTCTCTCTCTTCCTCTCCCACCCCGACCCCACCTATGATCTTCAACCTCTCCTTCATCTTCCTCCGTCCGAGCTAGAGCGCCGCCAATCTCGGTAGTAAAGCACGTTGATGCGTCCGTTTCCACTCAAGATCATGCCCAATAATAACCACGATCACCTTTCACTCACTGTCGCACTCAATCGACCATTTCTCCATCTTTACTCGCTTTACTCGTCGCCGCCGCAGCGACCATTGATGCCTGCGCACGTCCTTGACGTTCCGGCTACTCCCTGCCCTATAAAAGGGGGCACGGCCTTCGCATTTCTCCCCTCAGTCTATTCCCCGCAACCACGACCACGCAGCCTGCTTCTATCTGCCAGAATCGAAGCCGAAGTTCCATCGCCGCCAGCGCTAGCACCGCCAATTGTGCCGCTGTCCGTTGATCTCTGGTGTCGTCGTCTACACTGGGACTTCGCCGCGTCGTGTTCTACCCCAGGCACACTTCTTCTTCGCTAGAGGACCATCGGAGCGTCGTTGCTGCCGGAACCCATACTCCGCCGCCGCAAAACCTCTCGTCGTTAGCCACTCCATTGTGCTCAGACTGCCATAAGGTAACGCATAAGGTTCAGCATCATTTCCCCTTCTTTTTTCGCACCTTCGCGTAGCTCACCATGGCGCATAGCGCCGGCGAGCTTGTATGCGAGCACCGCCGCTGCCGCCCTAGGAAGTCAAACTTCTTTTTTCGACTAGGTGGTCGTAGCTCTTTTTCGACCAAGTGGTCGTACCTCCTTTCGACTAGGTGGTCATAATATTTCTGTAACACCCCAGCCCAACATGAGCCTGGAATGCTACTAAATAAACATGATAACAAATTAAAACATAAGACATAATTCTAAATTTCGGCAGAACCTCCTTTGTATAGTTAACTATACCGGAAGTTCCAACAATCACATATATGAAGACAATATTCTAACATCCAGAATTCATCAAAGCATTCAAAATATGCTAATCAGATAAGGCATAAACAAGGATATCCAAAATATGCTACTCTCATTATTACAAATAAACCAATGCATGAAGCATAACCAATAATAAATCCTTAAGTAGTTTGCTTATTATTAAGGTACGATCTAAATGTTATTCAACTTAAAGATGTGTGTAGAGAGTGAATCTAAGATAAGCCTACTCCCTCCCATGCATGATGCTGTTCTTACAAGTGGTACCTAAAACCACAACAAAAGCAACAGTGAGCCCAAAGACTCAAGTACAATACATGGCATCGACAACATACATAATTGTAATTCATCAATCATTATCCACAAAACTATACACCATAATTATCACATACTCATGCTATGCAATATGCTCAAAATGCTCTTTAACTTTCTCTTTCTCTTTTGCATTTTACCAGTAATGCAGAGTGTGCATCCGTCGATGCACACCCATGCCTGTGCCATCTAGCACAGGAACCATTGCCCATAATTCACAAGTATGGGGACCTAAGCCCATGCTCCATGAGCATGGGGACCTTTAGCCCGTCATAATCATGGCGGGGACCTCAACAATTGCTTGGTCATCACATGACCAAGTCTTTAAAATGCCATCATAATGCATATGAAAGGAATCTTAAATCATCATACTTTTGCATTCACAATCATATCGCATATGAATAAACCTATTCATACTACAAGCACTCATGAACATTGATGAATATAAATTTCAAACATCTATGCATAGCATACATCTCAAAACACTAGAAATCATGAGTATCAGCATTCATAAATATCTTGGTAACCAAGAACAGCACATATACCCATAGTATTAGCAAACAATGTCAATCTTTCATAATATTTCTAGTCATCATGTTACTTGCCTTAACCGTGTGAGAACGGAGGGTGTGAAGAGTGTGCTGCCCCCGAGACCAATCTCCCACCTAAATATATGTAAAAGCATACTAAGACAACAGTAATGGACCAAACCAACTATATAAGCAAACACGAACTCGCAATAGTTTCTAACGCGATCTCAACTCCAATTCCTAAATGCCGACCTGTCCCCTCTGTGGACAGTCACATTCTAAAATTCATATCTTTTAGTACACCATTAATTAGTATCTACTAATGCCAGTGCACCTTTATCTAATTCATCTCCTTTACTAATTCCAATTAATGAACCGCAAGTTGGCAGCACTAGCTAGTTAATTTCTAGCACTAGCAGCCAAAAGAAGCTTACACTAATAAGCTACTAAAACCAAGGATGCATGCCTACTGGACATAGCAATTAAATATTCATAGCCCTTAAATAATTAAATATTCATAACTATCCATCCCTAACCATCCATCCAATTAATTAATCAAGTAGTGGATGCATCTCCAATTATTTAATCGAATCAGTGCAGACATCTCTAATTAAATAATCTTGGTAGTACACCATTGACTAGTCCCACAACAAAAACAGCCGATGCATTCAATTCAACTCTGCCCACAACTAATTATCTACCATGTACTAACCAGCACTATAGCCATGCACTTGCAATGCCACGCTGCATGCAAAAGTTTCATCAAGAACTAGTCAAGCACAACAGCAAAAAGGATAAAGCTAGTAAACTAATGCGCACTAGCTAATCGTAGCAGCGCAAGAAAGAAACGGGAAAAAGACAAACCGAAGCCTTCCTCGTTTGCGGTCAAGAAAACAAAGCAGTAATGACGACAGTGGCGGATAAATACCATCGCCAAACGGCCGAACGGGCAGGGCTTCGTCGGGCGTATAGCAAGAAGCAGTAAACGAGGCCGGGCGCAAGGTCGAAACACGCGTCATAGCAAGCAAAGAATACAGCGATTTCCACGCGCTTCGGCGAGGTCGTGAAAGGAAACTTCAAGGCGCACGGAGGAAACAAAAAAAAAAGGCTGCTATGGTTTTCTAGAATCCACCTCCCCACGATCCTTTTATTTCGGCTCGAGCTAACTCTGCCTAAAACTCCAAATTATTCCATTTTCACGTATCCCCTTACGTCTAATTACACATAGGCCCTTAAGGGTTAATTTTAGAATATTACATTCTACCCTCCTTAAACTGAATTCGACCTCGAATTCTACTCGTCGTTCTACACGAAAGAACAAACACACTGAAATTAAACAACAAATCACACGTACCCAACGTGAATAACTCCGAATATTGCTCGCGCATGCGAGACTCCAACTCCCAAGTCGCCTCTCTCTCAGTCTGATGCATCCACAGCACCTTGACGTATACCAACGTCTTGTGCCTTAGCTCTCGCTTGGCCCTTTCCAGAATACGCATCGGACACGATTCAATTGTGAGGTCTTGCTCAATAGTCAGCGGCTCCAACGAAATCTCATGCTCTGGGTCTCTCAAAAACTTTCTCAGCATCGAGATGTGAAACACATTGTGAACTCCACGCATGGACTCAGGAAGGTCCAAGCGGTAAGCCAACTTCCCAATTCTTGCAATAATCGAGAACGATCTAACGTACCTCGGGCTAAGCTTCCCTTTAGTACCAAACCGAACAATGCCTTTGGTGGGAGACACTCTCAAGAGCACCTGATCACCCACCGCAAACTCCAAGTCATGCCTCCTCACATCTGCATAACTTTTTTGCCTGCTCTGAGCTGCCAGCAGATTCTGCCTCACCATGGCCACGCGCTCAACGGTCTTCTGAATCCAATCCGAACCCAAAACTGCCTTCTCACCCACTGCATCCCAACAAAGTGGTGATCTGCACTTCCGCCCATACAGAACCTCGAATGGTGCAGCTCTAATACTGGAATGGTAACTATTATTATAAGCAAACTCTGCAAGTGGCAACTAATCCTCCCAACTACCCTTCTAGGACAGAACACAAGTCCACAACATATCCTCCAAGGTCTGAATAGTACGCTCTGACTGCCCATCTGTCTGAGGGTGAAACGTTGTACTAAGACGAAGCTGTGTGCCCAATGCACTCTGCAGACTCTCCCAGAACTTGGAGACAAACTTCATGTCCCTGTCAAAAATGATGGTCTTTGGCACACCATGCAATCTCACTATCTCACGCACATAGATAGGAGCCAAGTTGCTCGCTGAGTTGGTCATGCGGATAGGAATAAAATGCGTTGATTTGTTGAATCGATCCACTATCACCCAAACTGCATCCTTCCCTTGCAGTGATCGAGGTAATGCGACCACAAAGTCCATAGAGATATCATCCCAATGCCATTGAGGGACCTCTAATGGCTGCAATAACCCTACAGGACGCTTATATTCTGCCTTCACTTGCTGACAGAGCCCACAAGAGGCTACATAATTAGCAATATCCACTTTTATTCTTTTCCACCAGAAGTTCTGCTTCAGATCACGGTACATCTTCGTCTCACCCGGATGAACAGTATATGGGGTGCGATGTGCCCCCTCAAGATGTCATTTTTAACCTCCGCCTTCTGTGGCACACAAAGGAGACCCTTAAACCACAATGCACCAGACCCATCCAAACTGAAATCCCCTTCTTTGCCCATATCCAGACGCTTTCTGACCCTCTGCAATAACTGATCATTCTGTTGTGCTTCCCGCAGACGTTCTGGAATGGCTGACTCTAAAATCAACTGTGTCTCAACATGTGTTGTGCCTGCATAGCAATAAGATATCCCCATGCGGTCAAAATCAGGGTTGTGGAATGTTGCCCCAGTCAATTAAGGACCAGTCTTCGAGCATATTTTGCTACGCCCCACCGTACCACCACATGTCTAGAATGGGACAGATTAGGCTTATTAATTTGTGATATCTTATTGTTATTTGTGTTATATTGTTGTGTGGGTGTCGGTTAGACAGTAATCCCACTTGGCGCAAGAGGGGGCTTCCGGAGGGTGGTTAACCCAATGGAAGTGAAACCTTAGCAGGCATAAATACTTCAGGGTAGAATACTGTAAAAGCCTAATGATAATTGCTTAGTCGCACGCCTTCGAAAGTGTGTATTGGCCGACATTAAAAACAAATTATCTCTTGTGGGTAAAGCTGTACAACCTCTGCAGAGTGTAAAGCTATTCGAATAGCTATGTCCATGGTTATGGACATACTGAGCAAAGCCACTCAAGTTAGATTTTGGTTTTGATTTTTAAAAAAGATTTTAGCACATGATTTTAGGTTGGTTTATCCTTGTGGTAAAATTGGGCGGTCAGCCATGTGATAGGAGGGTATCCATCAGCATTCATTTATGGAGGCTATCCACTATAAAAGTGAAATTTTAAAATTGATTTTAGTTATAGATTAAAAATTGTCTTAAAACTTAGTATGTGTATTTAAAATTGAAAATGCTGCTTTATGCAAAAGAACCATATGAGCCTCATTTGATTACACTTACATGCATTATATTTGTTACTAGGTGTAACTTGCGAGTACGGAACTTGCGCTCACTCTTGCTGAATAATATTTATTCAGGTAAAGAATTTTACCAAGACGGTGAGGATCAGGACGAATAGGCTATGCCTCCAGACGATTGCCTATGGCGAATCGTGTGGCCGACTTATTTATCTTTCCTCCATTGTTTCTTTATGTTGGCCTTATGCCCAATACTGTAATAAACTCTGATTATCAGTTAATAAATGCGTGATATGATTTTGCTATCACTTTTGTTTGACTGTGTACACTAGCTATTATTGGACTAATATATGAAACATAGAGAATTGGGGATCCTTCGTTTCCGGTGTAATACCCCGAAAATGTTCGAAAGAATATTCGGGAGAGAATAATTAAATTAGGAGAAGGACTAAATAGAAAATAGTTATTTAAGCAGTTAAAGAGGGGGTTTACAGCGAAATTTGGACAACTTGGGCCTGGGCCGGGGCCTCAAGCCCATTGGTATTTGGCCCAAAAGTGGGAGGTGGTGGCCAGCCATAAGGGGGGAATTTAGCCAAAGTGGCCCACGGCCCATGAGGAAAGCAGCCACCAACAAAAGGAGGAGGGGGAAACCCTAGGTTTGCTACAGTAATCCCGTGCTACAGTGCCACTACCATACTGTAGCACTGTTGCACGCCCTCCCCATTGATGCTGCCTCCCCCTCCATGCCATCCTCCTTGGCCAAGCCATGTCGCCCCTTGCTGCCGGCCAAGGAAGAAGGGAAGAGAAAGGAAGAGGAAGAAGGAGAGAAGGAGAGAAGGGGAGAAGAGGGAAAGGAGGGGAGACCACCAGCGGGTGTTCGTGATCTTCGACAGCTTGTCGTAGGTAACCTTCGTTCCCCATGGATTAGATGTTTAATTAGTTGTTTAGCAATGTCGGTTGTTTAGATCCCTTTCTGTCCCGTAGATTGAACGACAGTTTTGATGTCTTTAGAGGCAGAATCCGTGGATCCCATCTCTTAGAGATATTTAGCTTGTGTCCTTAGATTTCTGTGGCCGCCAAGAACGGCCAGATCCGATTAACGGTTAGAAAGTTATGAATTGTTTAGTGCTGTTGTCCTGTTAATCTGTCAACATCCTGACAGTCTGTAGAAATATGAGTTAATCTATTAGTTAAAGACGAAATCAGAGGATCTCGTTATAATGAAAAAGATGGGTAATTTCCTCACCTTTCCAGAAAGTTAAAGAACGTAAGAATTGGACTTTCGTAGCAAAAGTTATGATAATTTTAGTGTACTGTCCAGAGAACCCGATGTGATAATTGATGTTCTGTAGATTGGCTTGTTAGGGGCAGTAGATGGCAGAATCAAAAGGGCTCCCCAACTAAGTTTATTTAGGTAATTTAATTATCTTTCCATAAAGTATTAGAACATCTTATTTGGACTCCTGAGAAGAAAGTTATGTATTTTAGAAGTTGACTGTCTGCAGTGAACACCAAATCGATCGGTAGAAATTGGAAGATTGGAAACGCTTGGGAGTTTAGCGAGTTCAATTGTGTTCTTATTTATGCTTTTAGTCCAGTATGCTTGTCTTAGTTTGGGTTATCATTATGTTCAGGTGGGAGCGTGATCCCAGGGGCAGCGCCCTCTTCGCGTCCACCGTTCTCGCACGGTTGAGGCAAGTATTCGGGTTGTAGAATAATTATGATTGTTTGCTGAGATTGATTGTGTCTTGTTCGTAATAGCCATGCATGGATGATAATGTGATGAATTACAATATATCTTGGTAATTGCAAGTTATGGTTAAAACCTCCTGTGTATGTTGTTAATGCTTACATGTTATTATGTACACGTTGAATTCATATGTTTGGAAGATGATGTCATTGTACATATGCATGTAGTAAGCATGATTGAGTCTTGGTCACGTGGTGACCAAGTATGAATACTTGAGGTCCCCGTCATGTAAATGACGGGCTTGAGGTCCCCACCTTCGTAGAATGTGGGCAATGAGTAAAGAGGTCCCCATCATGATGATGATGGGCAAAGGTCCCTATACTTGTGGAGTATAGGCTCTTGGTCCCTGTGCCAGAGTGCACAGGCAAATGTATACATCGACGGTTGTATACCTCGCATTACCGGTAAAATGCGAAAAGAGATAAAGTTTAAAAGGTGCATTGCATGGTCGCATTACATAAGCATGAAGGCTATGTTTAGTGTAATGTTTAATTTGGAATATTGACGCTATGACTGTGATTTTAGCTTTAACCTTGTTGATACTTGCTGAGTCTTTGGGCTCACACTTGCTTTGATATGTTTTAGGTACAACTGGCAAGAACGGCATGCATGGGAGGGAGTAGATGTTTGGATACACTCACTACCACTCATCCTTAAGGCGACTGCCATTTAGATTTTATTCCAATAATAAGTAAACTGCTTGTGAATCACTTTGGATGGTTTTAAGTTTCAGATTAATTGTAATAAGGAGAATAGCAAGTTTTGTTTATGTTTATTAGATTATCTTGCATGCCTGAATGAACTTGAATATTGAGTTTAGTGTTAATTGCTATGATTAATTGTTGGAACCTCGGTATAGTTAATTATACAAAGGAGGTTCTGCCGAAAATTGGTAATTGGTCCTAGTTTAGTTTTGTTTAATTTAATTTTAGTAGCATTCCGTGCCTTAGTTGAAATTTGAGGTGTTACTGATTGGTATCGTGAGCGGTCAGAGGTCCGTGGTATTTAAAGTATTAATTTTGACACACTATGCACGATAGATGGGTTGGGTTTTTGCATTGTATATACGCTTGCTGAGTAAATAGTTACTTTTGTGCTACAGCTTGCTAGTTGATCATTGTGCTTATTGTATGATATAATCTTATATACTTATAATTGATTATATTAGTTATATATTATGATAGTTGATGTCGAGAGGTTGAGGTCGTGGTTGTGGCTCAGGCTTTACCAAAGTTACACCACTTGCTCATAGTAAGAGAATAGTGAAGTGGTTACCTCGGATATCTTAGTACAAAGCGTGATAGTGAGTACCTTTAGAAGAGTTGTTCTCTTCTTTGAATTTGGTCAACTCTTGTCCGCCAGTGGTGATGAGTTTCTCTTGGGTTATTAGTTCATTGCGGTTGATGGGTTGCTTTGAGAAAAGATAGTGTGTTTCAATTGGGCTGAATTTGTCCTGTAAAGCAATCATTGTTTTCCCAACCAATGAGTTATTCTTGCGGCTGGTGAACTTGGTTGATGGTCAAGTTTGACCTTTATATTGAAGTTTTGTCTTTCTCATGGAAAAACTTGATCCATTTATTCGCTTGATGTTTTTGGGTTAATGAAAGTTTCCTTTTGTAGTCCTTTAGTACGTGGAGGCTTTTACTCAATGTGTCTCTCTTGGGTATTTTGAGTGTTGAAGATTAATGGTTCTTCCTAATGAAAGAAGTTGTTAAACCCTTTAGTGGTGTTTTGTCATGATAAGATGAGAGGTTATAATCAAAGCACTTAATGAATATGATATGGATTATCAAGATTGGGTTGCAGTGTGTGCATGATCGATCTTAGCTAAGATCCTTGAAAGGAAAGTTGAATAAGTTGAGGTTGTCCTCTAGTAGTTCTTGATGAGTCAGGACTATGAGTATAACTATATTTAGTCGGAATCAATAGAGTTATTAAGAAGTGTGGAACATTGATGAAATGGTTGATCAATAGAATTGTTTAGTTTGCTAAACTTATTGGATTATTTGGTCTCAATGGATTAATCTAACTGTGCAACAAGAGAAAAATAAGGAGGTGTTCGACTGTGGTCTTAGTAGATAATAATATGGAGTTTTCTTTAATTGACTATTTGATGATCTTATTTATGCTCGCGGGAATACAAATAGAGGAATGACCATCAATTCGTCCATAATTGAATAATCATCAATGGGTTATGATAACCTCCATATTAGAATTAGAGTGTACTAAATTAGTGTGAGCGTTCCTAATAAGTGAAAGGTTGAAAGTCAAAAGTGATTTACTCATGTGTGTTTCATGGGGATGACCTGTGTTTGCATGATGGTGAATTTGTCGGATAATAGTATGCGTTTGATGAGAGGACTTTGGAATAACCTCTTAAATTATGTAGTAGGTCTCCTCTAAGATAAAGTGGATGTTGCAATGAGATTGTAAGAATTTGGTATACTCTCAATTGAGAATGATATGATAAAGTGGTATGTAATACTTTGGTAAGTCGTTAGGAGCTTTATAAAGGAAGAGTTGACAATAACGAATCTTGTTAAGAGTGAATTATTCTTGAGATTAGTAAGATTGTCGATAAGAGAATGTGACGTGTTGGAGTGGTAATGATTCTTCTAGAGAGGAAGTAAGTTGATTGCTTTTCGTAATACCGGTTAAATGAAATGTTTGGAGTTTTGCATACGTGCTCTTTTGGGAGATCATGATTTATGTAGTAGATGAGATTAGTTGAGCAATGTGACGTATGGAAAGTTTCTGTTTGGTTTCTAAGTGATTAATTTGATTTGGTTTTAAAGGCATTTCTTGCATAGGATGGCAAGTAATGTTGTAATCAAAGAAAATTGCTTTCTTTGTTAACGGAAAATGTGTGCTCTAAGTATTTGAGGTTGGAGTTAAGAATTGTAATCTGCAACTTTTCTGTTGTTACAGCTTAAGAGTTTCTTGGGTTTCCATAGCAATGTTTTATTTTGATTTATGGGGATTTGGAAGTTCCTTCTGGTGGGACATGTGCCCTCATCTGCGGACTCGTATTTTGTTTTTTTTTCCGAGATCATTAATATTTGATTGTGTCTCTTAGTCTCGTACTCACTCCGAGGAGCAACGTTTTCTTGTGCGTTGAAACTTGTATTTGTTTGTTTCTTCCTTTTGAGAAATGAATTAACCAACTTGTGTTGCCAAAGTCTTATAAAGTGTAGAACGTCGACTGGTTGGTGGTGGACAAGTATATGACAGTGGTGAAATCTTGGGAAGCAAGCTATTTGAAGAGCAGTAGATAGTGATTCGGTTTTGACCTATAACACCTGGAGAGGGTTCTAACTAAATGGAATGTTTGTCGATGAAATACAATTGATTAGTGTTACAACTAGTGGGACGTATGGCAAATTATGATCCAATACCCTTTGTTTGAATCTTGGTCAATCAATTAGGGTATTGCGAATGTGTATATTGTGGTTGTGTAACTGAATTGGATTGGTGTGGATTAGAGGAGGTCCAAGATTGGTAAAATAAATCGCCTTGGGGCGGTTACTTGATGAGTGAGGAATGTTGACATTAATAACTGAGGTTATTGTCGAAATGTGTGAAATTTTAGTCATCGATCGAGGGTTACCGATCAAGTATACCGAAGTTCGATGTGGAATTCTTAAAGGTGGAATTCGGGCTTGGCATTTTATGCTAGCATCTTAGTTTCCCATTATTAGGTTCCAAGAGTTATGGTGATCTTTGATAGGATCTTTTGGATGCAATAAATGAGGGTGTGTGCGGTGAATTTCAAGTTGATTATCCTTAAAAGATTGAGGTGATGTGATTGTAGCTGAAATCTATATTGAGGTGTGTTGGGAATTATTATTTGTCAAAGTAATTCCTTTGGTAGAGAAGGTGGTCACAGTATGTTATTGTGGATTGGACGAGTCTCTCTTCCTAGATGTGGATTTCGTGTTCAGTTTGAGCATAGATTTGAGGCTTGCCAAATTAAAAGAAATGAATTAGTGTGTTATGCGATGATTTGGAATCTCAGGGTTTAAGAGAAAGTTGAATTCTTAAAAGAAAGTTTGAGGAAAAGGTTGTATTCTCGGATAGTGAAGTATTTTCTTGGTTTTTATCTGAGCTTTGTCTCTATGACAGATGCCAATTATAAATTGAGTTGGTTCTTCTTGGTATGCGTGGTTCTTTTCGGTTAAGACAAAGAAAGGAAATGGTTGTTTTGGGGCATGCGAGTGATTTTTGCCTTTGGCTTATGCAGTGTTCATTGGCAAACTGTTTACTTGGAAAGTGGAAGAGTTCCATGATGAATCGTTTGGTTTTGGATTTAACTCTTTTGGTGGGGAGTTGGTAATGCGTGTCTGCGATGAGGATCATTTGTTTTCAGTTGGGTTCTGTTTTTAAAAGAATTTGTTTAAAACGAGTTCTGTTGTGCGTCCCTAGTTAAAAGAGGTGCTCATCGTTAAAGTGAAGAGATCGAGTGATACAAGGAACAATAGTTCTATGTGTCTTGTGCAGGTCGTGTGGTTTGGTACTAAAGGGAATGATTGGGCCAAGGTACATTGATTGTTTCTGGAAGTTGCGGAGGTTTGGGAAATAGCGTATTACTAGGACCGTCTTGAGTCCTAGCGTGAGGCACAGATCGTTTTGTATGACCTAGTGTCAAGGGAGTACCGGAGAATCTGGAGTGTGAAGTTACGTTAGGGCCGCTGACCCACGAGTAAGATCGTGCCTTCGAGTCATGTCCGTTGAGTGACTTGTGAAAGGTTGGGACGAGTATTAAGGCGTAACACGTCAGTTACGTCAAGGTACGGTGGTCCCATAATTCCGAGAGGAAAACGATTTGGGAATTGGAGTCTCGCATGCTTGTGCAAAGATATCAGAGTTGTTCACGCAAGTCGTAGTATTGTGGTAAATTATTAGCTGTGATGTTTCTTTGGCATTAAGTGTGATTAGAATTCGGGGTCGAATTCTGTTTAAGGGGGGTAGAATGTAATACCCCGAAAATATTCGAAAGAATATTCGGGAGAGAATAATTAAATTAGGAGAAGGACTAAATAGAAAATAGTTATTTAAGCAGTTAAAGAGGGGGTTTACAGCGAAATTTGGACAACCTGGGCCGGGGCCTCAGGCCCATTGGTATTTGGCCCAAAAGTGGGAGGTGGTGGCCAGCCATAAGGGGGGAATTTAGCCAAAGTGGCCCACGGCCCATGAGGAAAGCAGCCACCAACAAAAGGAGGAGGGGGAAACCAGTTCATATATAGTCATGACCAGTTCGTAACTCCTTACGACCAGTTTACGACTAGTCAGTGATCATGTTCGACCAATCTACGGCCAGCTCATATCTCCATATGACTAGTCTGTATCTGATAGAACTGAAAGTCCTGCTCATGTATCCTCCCTTTGCCTCACGATATCTGATTAAACTGCAAGTGAGATGTTATGGCATCCATGAACTGTTCAATACTTTCTCAATCAAGTGTCAGATAACTTCACGTGGTTGACTCTTCGACCACTAGTGGCATGGCCATGCACTTTCTTTATCTGACCACATCGAGGGGCCTAGAGATATCTCTCCTGTTATGTTAGGAGGTGAAAATCCCATATCTGACCAGTCACATCTCTCCGCATGTTTTATAGCCTACCCAAAAGCTACCTTTATAACTACCCAGTTATAGAGTAGCGTTTGGCAACCCCCAAGTGCACTATTATACATGTAGGAAACCATGCTAATCTCAGGTATAAGGATTATACATCATCATTGCTTGAGACCAACTGATGACACATAAAATCATAACAATCTCAATAGTGTCTCAAGGTGGGTCAATCCAACACCATGTTCTCTAACATGTGTTCATCAATCAATACATGTGCTGGTCGATAAGTCACTAGTGTTCTGACCAGTGACATTCGACTAGGGATACATTTAGAATGACATCATATAAGATAAAGAGCTTCACCGACAAGTTATATACTTGTCAATCTTTATAACTGATGATTCATTCACGAAACATAATAACATTTATTCAATAACTCATAAACATAGACGTGATACAATTATCTCTACGATTACCTCTAGGGCATATCACCAACACAAAGGTTCACAAAGTCATACCATGACTTCATCGCAAGAGTTCCTCCCATAGCAGGGGTCAGCATGGTCGGACTGAAGGCCGACAGGTACATAGTCCTCATCAAAGATTCTGACAAGGAAGTCATAAGGGAAGACATCTTTTTCATGAAGCCACTCCTCCCCCTTGTCACGACGAGCTATTGCTTGGCTCGGGTGATCTACGACATCACCTAAACCAGGTGGTCGTTCAAAGGCATCATGCCAACGTCCACGACCAGGTTGGGACACCAGATGCTCAGTATGCTAATCCGAGGAATCGATCCCCAACCGATTACAATCCAGCTCCTTTCCAAAGAAGGCGTCATGACTCGATCACGGGCTGTCGAGCATTCTTAGCAAGACTGTAGGCAGTACACTGGCCGGATAAGTTCCAACCAGCAAATATGGAGAAATTCAATGGAACTCAAAACCCATTGGAATTTTTCCAGATTTATACTACCGCCAACAGAGCCGCTGGTGGTGATGACAACATGATGGCAAACTACCTACCCATGGTACTTGAAGGATCCGCTGGTCTTGGTTGCTTAACCTATGAGTTAGATCAATCGACACTTGGAAGCAACTCTGCGACCTCTTTATCGCAAACTTCTAGGGGACCTACGACCACCCTGGAAAGGAAGATGATCTTCACTGGACCCGATAGGAACCAAATGAAACTCTACGTCAGTATATCAAAAGGTTTAGCCAGGTTCGCAACTCTATTCCCGAGGTCATAGATTCTTCCGTTATCCAAGCTTTGAAAGCAGGATTGATGAATTGACGGTTTATAGAGGACATTGCAATGAATCCTCCACGAATGACTATCGAGGTTTTTGACATGGCTGATAGGTATGCAGCCGCTAGTGAAGCAGTAGAATGGAACAAGACCATTGATCGAAAAGAGAAAATCCCTCAACCCGGCCTGGATAAATAAGAGAAGAAACATAAGAGAGCTCTCAAGGGTAAGAAGAAAAGCAAGCCCAATAATAAGGAGGTCCTTGCAATTCCCGAGAAGTTTACCAAGGGTGAGAAAGATTATTCCGGTCGAAACAAAATAAAAGCTCCGACCGATGAATACAAAAAGAACAAGAAGTGGTGGTGTCCACTTCATCAGGTGGCAGGGCATAATCTGTGCACTTGCTGAGCCTAGCAAAAGAAGCTGGAGGACTATTATTCAGGTAAAGGTCCTTTCCCTTCTATACAGGAGCTTGGAGAGCCAAGCTCCAAGAAAGGCAATGATGGCGACGAAGAAATGGAGTATCAGGAGCCACAACACACCGTCGACATGATATTTGGCAGATCCTCCTTGTACGAATCAAGGCGCCATCTGAAGGCCGTGGAGCAGGAAGTGAACCTTGCCGAATCTCCAATCACCGCCAAGCCATCCAGATGGTCAGAGACAGTCATCTCCTTCAGGAAACAAGACTACCCCATCCCTTCAACTCGACCAGATAGGTTCCCTATTGTTGTAGAACATATTATTAATAATTGCAAAGTCAATCGAGTTCTAGTAGATGGTGGTAGTTCTTTTAATATTTTATTTATGGGAGCATTGGAAGAAATGCAAATTCCAAAGCCAAAAGTAAAGCCTATGAAATATGCCTTTCATGGTATAGTTCTAGGGTCTATTGCTAAACCGATAGGGCAACTTTCTATATCGGTTACGTTCGGAAGACCAGATAACTTCCAAACAGAGAAGATTTCATTTGATGTAGTAGATTTTAAAACTACATACAATGGAATTATTGGTCGCCCAACATTGGCAATGTTCCTGATAGCTACATATTATGGCTATCAGAGTTTAAAAATGCCAAGACCAAAAGGGGTCATTACGGTTCGAGCGGATAGAAAGATGACAAACGCATGCGATCGTAAATCCCTAGAACCGGTTGATAAACTTCTGACCAGAGATACTAATTCACCTTCCACGCAGGTCAAGCACTCAAGACCAAAGATGGCCCCAAAACCCTCCGACTAGACCAAGGAAGTTCCACTCGACAAGGCCGCTTCTCTAGAAAACGTCAAAACGTCGTTTGGACTCAGAAATGTTAGTGCAACTATACAAAAGGTACTGGTTGGGGCATGACTTGATCCTAAATAGGAAGAGTCGCTCGTCTTCTTCCTCTGAGTTAATTCGAATGCATTCGCCTGGCAGTCATCCGATATGCCTGGAGTCCCAAGGAGGTGATTGAACATAGGCTAGCTCTCCGGCCTGATAAGAAACCGGTCAAGCGGAAGCTAAGACGCTTTACACCAGATCGGAAGTAAGCAATCCAGTCAAAAATTGACAAGCTTCTCAATACTGGATTTATTCGTGAAGTTGACCACCCAGAGTGGCTCACCAATCCTATAATGGTTAGAAAAAGTAACGAGAAATGGTGAATGTGTATTGATTTCACAGATCTCAATAAAGATTGTTCGAATGATGGCTTTCCCCTTGCACATATCGATCAAAGTTGTTAAGTTTTTTAGATGCGTATTCAGGGTACCACCAGCTTAATATGAGTAAAGATGATGAAGAGAAAACTTCCTTCATCAGACTAGATGGCACTTATTGTTATACTAAGATGTCATTTGGTCTCAAAAATGCTGGTGCTACTTTTCAGAGGCTAATGCAAAAAACTTTTAGTCCTCGGATAGGTCGAAATTTAGAAGCTTACGTGGATGATTTGATCGTAAAAAGCATCACTGCTAGTGATCACATTTCTGACCTAGAAGAAATTTTCAATAACTTAAGAAGGTATAACCTTAAGTTAAATCTAGAAAAGTGTGTGTTTGGAGTCTCCTCTAGAAAGCTTTTTGGATTCCTAGTTTCGGTTAGAGGAATTGAAGCAAACCCAGTAAAGATATCGGCCATTGAACAGATGCGCCCTCCGACCACAAAGAAAGAAGTCCAAAGACTAACCGGCTGTATGGCAGCACTAAGTCGTTTCATAGCGCGGTTAGAAGAAAAAGGATTACCTTTCTTTAAGCTTCTTTTGAAACACAGAAGTTTCGAATGGACTAAAGATGCAAACGATGCCTTTGATGAACTCAAAAGGTACCTTACGAATGCCCCGATCTTAGTATCTCCAAGATCGAAAGAAACATTGTTGATATACGTTGCTACGACGCGACAAGCAGTCAGTGATATACTAGTCGTTGAATGTGACAACATCCAGCAACTAGCATATTACGTAAGCGAAGTCTTACATGGACTAAAGGAACGATACCACAGGTACAAAAGTTGCTATACGGTATTGTAACATCCCAAAATTTGCTTTGTCTAAAATTTAATTTCAAATTAATTAATTAAAATTTGTCTGGATTTTATTTGGATCTTATTTGTATTTTATGTGTAACTATGGAAGGAAATATCAAAATTCCAATTTCCCACTCAAATTCCAAAACTCCATTTCCAATCTAAATTCCAAATTCCAAAAATTCAAATTCAAATCTCCAGACAAATATTCGTTCTAGTTGTTCGGTCCAATCTATCTTTTGCACTTGTCTCTATTTATTTATAAAAAAATTTAAATTCTCGTCGAGTCACCCATCATTTTCCTTCTATGGAGCTAGCACGCTTAACTTTAGCCCTTCACTGCATGCGCGGCCACTTTCCAATTTTCTTTCAATTGATTTCATCCTCTTTTATCCCTTTATTTCTTTCTTTCTCTCTCCTATCTTCTTCTCCAACGAAACGTTTTCTTCTCTGTAGGAAACTTTCCTGAGAGCAGCCATGGCAGCACCTCCACCTAACTCAGCCGCCACCCTTGCCACCTCCAACCGCCGACGCCACCCACACCGCCGACCAACTCCACCACCGCGCATCCCCTCCCGTTGCTCCCACTCCGCGCCGGCGCCATGCAGCCGAGCTGCCCGAGCTCCAAGCAGCCATTAATGGCCGGCCACCACCATTCCTCTCTTTTCTCCTCATTCAAAGCATTAAACTTGATTCCGTTTGAAGAGAAATGTCCACATTAACCTCTCCCACGATGTCATGCCATCAATTGCACGTTTTCTCCATCAATTACATTCATTTTGGCCGTTTCTTCCCGTTCATCTTTTGCAAACCGAAATTGAAGCTTTACTCTCTGGCCATTTCCTGTCATCTCAAGTGTCCCCTTCGCATTATAAAGAGAGCATCATGTGTGCCCGTCACTCCTCTTAGATTCGCCTCAAACACCACTCCCTAGTTCCCTTTTGTTTGCCCGAATCAAGTGACGCAACCCGGTGTCTTCCCGAAGTCTGGTGATGCCGCCTTCATGTTGTTCTTCCTCTCTAGTATTTCGCTGACCAAGGTGACCGCGTCGTAGCGTGCTCCCAGTACCACTCTTCTAATCCCCCACCTCACTTCATCTTCTTCATTGCCGAGAAGCCCCGCCACTGCAAGTCTTCGCCATCGTCCATGGCCACCCTAGCTACACCTCTTCAGTCACACCCAAGCCGAACCAGCCACACCATCGCGATCCCCATGTCGTGCCTGTGCCCGTACTCACCTTCCCTCGTCGGCACCGCCGTCCCTCGCAAAGCCGACGCCGTGCGTTGTGTTTTGCCTGAGCTAGCTTCTGTTCGGCGGCTGCATGGGAATGAACAGTGCCATATTATCTAATCTTCCACATCCAGAAGCTTTGTACAAGAAGATTTTTCATGAGAATTTATTTTCCAGAATTTCGTTCATTCTCATAAGAACTCCAAATCCATCGATTCTTTCTCCTAAATTCATTCTCTAATTTTTGGTATTTATTTCTTAATTTTTAGTTTTTATTTATTTTCTGTTATTTATTTGGTCCGTTTCGAGCGTCTAGGGTCCGACGTCACCGACGCGAGTTTGGATCAACAGGAAGCACTTACCTCCAACGTCACCGAAGCCGAGTCTCCTTTGACCACTTCGAACCTATGATTTGTAAATTATGTTTTCAGTTTTAAAATTATGCATTGCTAATTTATTTAAATGATAAGTTAAACTGTAGGTTGTTAGTTAAAAACCTAAAGTTTGCTATTATCATCCTTGATATTTGATATTCTGCACTTTTGTAACCCTAGCGTAGGAAAGTCCGCATTGTTGAATATAATTTTGCAGAATAGTTTGATATGGTAGAATTACTTAGACGTGCTATATGTTCCTGTTTAACCTTTGGGGGAGAAAAACCTTTAATATTGGTATGCTTTAAATTTTGGAAAATATTTGACATTAGGTAATGTCAATATTTGAAAATAAAATAAAAATGGTGGAAAATATTTTAGACTAGGGTGAGTGGCATGAGTCTGGTTTGTCTCACCCTAGTTGATTAAGGACCGACTCTTGTGTTTATTCAAACCAAGCAAAACCATACAACC
This sequence comes from Phyllostachys edulis, assembly GCA_036346405.1. Lineage (NCBI taxonomy): Eukaryota > Viridiplantae > Streptophyta > Magnoliopsida > Poales > Poaceae > Phyllostachys > Phyllostachys edulis. The sequence goes on from CM070568.1 coordinate 16,163,639, forward strand.
ACATGTCCCAAATGGGAAGGACCTGGCTGAATAATTTACTATGTCCTAGCATTATGCCCGCAAGCTGTAGATGGTAGGAGTTACTTGGTAGTGCAGACGATGGTAATTGATGTCCATGTCTGTCGGGGCTTGCGCCGGGCATTGGTAATGGACGTCCAAGTCTGGGCAGGTTATCCCCTACAACAGTGAGCTTCAGGTCAACAGTAAGTGATGTCCATGACTTGGGGTAAAGCTCATCGGGTGGGCTAATGTTAGGATAAAATATTGTAAAAGCTCTGCGATAATCGCTTAGTTGCACACCTTTGGAAGTGTGTGTGCGGACAGTATAACCTGATTATCTCGTGTGGGTCAAGCTATACAACCTCTGCAGAGTGTTAAAAACTATTTGAATAGCTGTGCCCATGGTCAAGGGCTGGCAAGGTGTGTATACACATGGTAGATTTCAGTTTTGGTTTTAAAAGAAATATTTTGGGAATCTGGGAGTAGTTGGAACTCTTGGATAGTGGTTCTGGCAGTTAGAGCCAGTTGAGCAGCTAGAGCTCAATTCTTGAAAACTTGGCGGTTAGAGCCTCTTTACTAATGTTTGGTAGTTAGAACCTACATTAGAGTTTGATTTAAATTACTTTAACTATTTAATCATCTTTTGTCAAATGAGCTTTATAAAAGATGTTTAAACTTAAAATACTACTTTGTGCAAATGAACACTATATGCCCAATTGTTAAAGCTATGCATATGCATCGTTTCCCAAGACTCGCGGAGTACTTTATGTACTCACATGCTACACTCAACAAATCTCCGAAGCCTACGAAAATGTCGAGAACGACTACGACTACTTCGCCTGCGGCTTCGACGAATGCTTCCCGGAGTACCAGGCTACGTTTCCCCAGTTGAATGCCAGTGGGCAAATCAATGGGTCAACCATGGATTTTATTTTTATTTCCGCTGCTGTGAGACTTAAGGTCTTTGGACCTCTTTTGTAATAAGTGTCCATAAGGCCAGTACTCAGTTATTTATTAATGTTATTTCATGATTCGAACTGGTTATCAACAATGTTTCCATTGTGTGCACTAGCTACTGATCTGGGACTAGTGCAGAAATACACAGAGGGTTTGGATTCAGAAATCCGGTCCCGACAGAGTTGGTATCTGAGCCAAGTCGACTGTAAGACTTGACCTAGTTAGAAATGGCAAGCCTTAAGTATTTATATTTTCCTAAAAAATAATTTATAAACTTTTAAGTCTCTTTGCTACTTTATTTTCTGTCTTAGTATCCTTTTCTTGTCTTTGTATTCATTATTTAAAATTGATTGCTGATCTTCTCTTGTTTTTCAAAATTTTGTAGACGCGTTTCATCAACTCTTGCACTGAGAAGGAAGGAGGATTATGTTATGAGTTGTGGTTCATTCTTCAGGGATTGGGTTACATCCATCTTCTAGAGTACCACGGTATCACTATCAACAAGTACAATAAGGAGATGTGGTGTTTCAAGGTCACCATTTACGCCAAGAGTCACCTACGAGGAGATTGACCCTACCGCTTCACGGTAGAGAGAGAGATCGACAAGCTTGGAATGCAAGATGCTGCCAGAGAAGCGATCATCCGTCTGGGGTTCCACTACCGCACTGCCCTGGGACGCACTACTTTTCGTTACTTTCCCTACCGCAAGAAGGGGGAAGTCTTCAGCAGGTTCAGAGCCGCTGAGAGGGAGGAGGACACCACCATCTCACACATGGCGTCTCTGATCAAGGCGCAAGATGAGGCCTATGTGTTTATGGCCAACGAGTTGGAGTGTGTTTATGATAGGCTAGATGCTGTAGAGAGAGAGAGCTCACCCAGCTAAAGGAGCCATCCCGTCCTTCCTACATCCGTATGACTGCACGCAAGAGGGTGCACCATCCTGATGACCGCATATGACTGCAGCGGTGTATCGTAGCTTGTTCACCTCTGCCACTCGAGGAGAGTCTTCTGGTACAGCTGTAGCTGCCTGTAACATCCCAAATGTATTAATGGGTGTGTGTTTCAAATGTAAGAAAATGTGTAGAAATTAAAACTTTTTCTCACATCTTGAAACTCTTGAACTCCTCTGTAATTCTTATCAAAAGTTGTGGAGTTCAAAAACCTAAACCTCCTATGGACTAAAGTCCAACCCTTATTTCCACTTGTCACAAATCTTGTGCCAAACTTGGGGAAACAGTTTTCCCTTGGTCCTAGAAATGTTGTGTGACCCCTCTGAAAAATATCATAAGTTGTAAAACTTGGTTGATAAATTTTGGAGGTAAAACAAACCCTAGAACAGCCTTTAAGAATTTCTGGAGAAAAATGCAGTGCACAAAAACCTCTGGAAATTTTATGAAAGGTTAATCCTAAAGTCAGCAAGCTCAAGTTAAAATTTCATAAATTTTGGGGTTGAATTGCTATCTCAAATAAATCCTCAAAGTCTCAGCTGTTAACTTTGAACTCAAACCATGCACTGTTCCTTGGGCTTGAGCCGCTTTTCAAAGCTGGTCAAACCCAACCGCATCAGACCTCCTTTCCACCCACGCGAGGTCGTAGTCGTTGGATTCAGATCCTAAGGCCACGACCTCCTCCTCAACCAGCTCAGCTCAGACCTCCCACCTTGTTGAGGTCGTAGCCGTTGGATCAGATCCAACAGCCCACGACCTCCCCTTGATATCTAGCGCACAAGACCTCCCCGCTTCATGTGTTGTGCGCCGTTGGATTAAAAATCCACAGCCACGACCTCCCCTTTGCATCGTACGCATCAGACCTCCCACCTGGGTGAGGTCGTAGCCGTTAGATGGAGATCTAATGGCCATGACCTCCCTTTCTCATCTCGTAGCCGTTGGATGGAGATCCAACCGCTACGACCTCCTTTTCCTACTCAGTGTCTGGCCTAACAACCCAGACCTCCCGCACCTCAGGTCGTGCCCCTTAGATCTAAATCTAACCGCCATGACCTCCTTTGCGCCATGCGCAATGGCTACGACCTCCCCTCTCTTGATCAGCACCATTGGATGTAAATCCAACGGTCCTGACCTCCTTGGTGTAATGCGCAGCGCCTTGGACCTCCCCATTTGTTGTGCGCCCTTGGATTGAAATCCAAAGGCCATGACCTCCACATCCTTTTGGCAGTATCGCGCGCAGCGTAAGTCCTCCCCTTCTGGTCCTCGCCCTAGGATTTAGATCCAAAGGTCAGGACCTCCTGCCCCCTTATCGCGCATGACCTCCCTGTTCCTTTCGCAACCGTGCGATGTAGATCGTATGGCTTAGACCTCCCCCTTTTTCCTTCAGACCTTACCATTCAAATCGCATCCGAGGGTCAGGACCTCCCCAGTCCTGATCCAAGGGCTGTGACCTCCTCCCATTCACTTAACCTTACCGCTTCAAAATCACAATCGGAGGGTCATGACCTCCCCAGGTTCTTATCCAATGGTTGGGAGGCATGCCCTGTTCTTCTCCTAGCTCTGGCGCGCATGCGCTATGGCAGTGAGGAGGTCAGTGGCATGTCTTGTCCAACTCTCAGGTTGTCTTGCATTAAATGCATGTCAGCGCCTTTCCGCCCTAGGCCATGCTCTGACCTACCTACCCTGTCCCCTCCGTCTTGTTCAAGCCATGGACCTCGCCATGGGCTAAGCTCACCATGAGCTTAACCCTTGGCTCATGACCTCTTTTGCCCTAGCTATAAAACCTCCTCGGGTCCTCCCCTTGGCTTCCTTTACACACCATCGAGCTTTGCCTTGCCTTTGTGCTTGGCCGAGCTTCTCCTCCACAGACCTCCCCTAAATCGCCATTGAAGACCTTGGAGCTCCTTGTTGGTAGTGCTCCTGTGGCTCCCTCTCTGGACCTCTGCTCCATTTTGCTCCTCTTAACTTCCTTGAGTTAAACCCTAACTTGACCTTGGGTTGACCTCTTCAGGAAGGAGCTAAGTGGGGCTGGAGCTTTTGGCCGTGGAGCACATTTCTTCTCTAGCGCCGGTCCTCCTCTTCTCCAACCTTCTCAGCTCCTCCGGACCTCCAGGTAATCTTCCTGATAGTCCTTTAGAGCTGGGCACCCGCTGTATGAATTGTTGCGGAGCTTTAATTTCATAATGTGATCTTGGCCGTGTTAGCCCTCTTGTTCATCTCCGGCTCGTCGCCGTTCTGGACCACCCACGCCGCTGGGAATGGTCCCGGCGTGTGCGCAACACTATTGCGCACACGTTGGTGCCCTTGGATCGTGCCGGCGTGGTCCTCATCGCCGGCGGCAAGCCTTGGGATCCTCTTGGGATTTTGTCGGACGACACTGGCACAGCGCCGTTGTCGTTAAGACAAAGATCTCCCCTTTAATGGCTAATCATCTCCAATCATTGTAGCTTTTAGTGTGTCCTTAAGCGCTGCGTGCGAGGTCTTGGGCCGTCAGATCTAGGATCAACAGCTCATGTCCTCCCCTGTCATTTTGGGTTTTTAGATATTCCGAGAGCTCTTTTTGGTAAACTGAAAAAGGTAATAACTTGTAAAATGCATATCTATTTCATTTTAAATCCAAATGAGTTGTTTTCAATTTTGTTAGCTCTGGTTTGACCTGGGCTCTAATCTAAAATTGGTTATGAGCTCAGTTCGGCTCCAGAAAAGAATTTGCTAAAATAGTTTAGAAATAGGATTAAATTGTTATCTATTAAATGGTGTTTAGCTTGTAAAATGCATAAGTAATTCTCTAGAGCTTATTTTTGAGTGAATCCAACCTTGTTGGCTTCCTCTGTTAGTGCACTAAATGTTAGAATGGGATTTAGGCATCTCACTGTTTTCAAAAGATTTGTGGGTGCATTTAGTTGTGCTCATTTCCATATCTTTGAAAAATCATAAAACTTGCATAATAGCTCCAAATGAGATGAATCCAATTGGGTTGTTCATCTTGTGAGGTGCTTGTGTTGCAGTAAAAATTTCAGTAGCACCACCTTTATAGAAAATGTTGCTAAACAATTTAATTATGTGAATAGTAGCAGTTTTGATTTTTAGGGCTGAGCAGATTTGTTTTGCTTGTATCTTTTGCATTGAGAATCCAAATCAATTGGTTCTTATTGCTAAATTCTCTAAAAATCATCCCCTTGCTTCTGTAAAAATTTCAGAGCATTTGGAGTTAGTTGCTGTGCTGTCCTTTTGGTTTTCCTCGTTCTTATCGGTTCTTTTCGCTTTTTCGTTAGGTGCCGGCAAATGCATTGATCTTGAGAGTGTTTCCTCTGCAGCAGGTTGATTAACTCCAGCAAGGCAAGCAGTTTGATCATATCCCATTATTGTCCCTTTACTTTAAAAGTTAATACTTTGTTTCACTTATATGTATGCATGCTACTTTGTGTTAAATTATCGATTAGTCAAGCCTATAGATGCATACTCTGTAGGTAAATGTTCATTCTCTACTACTAAGCCTAGGACTATCTTGCTGTGATTTAGAGTCCGATGGATGGACTCTTATCACTTAGTAGTTTGCGTTGGATAGTGCTTAGAAATGCTTAGATAACTGTAGAAATGGGCGGTTGTCGACATTATGTCGATAACCTTGATCACACAAAAAATATTATTCCATTATGTCCATCTTGTGCTTTGTTACTTTGTAAACAAATAAAACAAAATTGTTATTGATTTGGGCACAATGGATGTTGGTGTGATTTGTTGGGTGTGAATGGAATGGTGCCCAAGTCCCCAAGGACCGAGTTACTTGTGTCACTAAGCCAAGTGCTTTTGCGTGCTAACCACACGAGGGGGATATGGGACCTCTCTTGACTCAGTACTTTGGGAGGTGTTAGTTATGGGTCGCTGCTGATGAAACTGTTTTTATCAGAGGAAGAGCACCACAGTTTGTTAGACTTGGCCTGTGTCTCCTACTCTTCAGGTGTGTGCGGCTCTTAACTTACATAATTCATTGGAAATGTCTCGTAGGACTTAACCGTGCCGGCATACCTAAGGTAGTGTGCTTCATCATGTGGCGAAAAGGCGGTCTGACATGTGGGTACATTGGTACACCCCTGCAGGGTTAAAACTATTCGAATAGCCTCGTCCTAGGTTATGGACATGCTTGGTAAGGTCGTGCAAGAACTAGACTCAACCATTTAATTAAAACTTGTTGGGTGGTATGAATTGGGTGATTCATGCTATTGTTGTGGTGACTATGGGGTTAGTCACTTCCAGGATTGTTGTTGTCATCTATCTATTATTATTATGGTTACTTGTCTCGTTGTACTTGCAAATTAAAAATGAATTGCAAAACTGCTTTGGAATCTATTTAAATATTGCAAATGAAAACTTGCTTTATGCTAAAATAAGTCCAAAGCCTCATCCACTTAAATAAAGCTTGCATGTAGTTAAACTATAGTTCTGTTATACTACGCGTCAGTCTTGCGAGTACATTTTTGTACTCATTTGCTTTGCTTAATAACTTTATTGCAGAGGAAGATGGTGAGCCCCAAGGGCTTCACTCTTGTGAGATGTGCTTCGGGTTTGACGACTAGCTTGGCCGTCCGGTTAGTTGCCTTGTGGGTAAAGGCACACTAATTGGCTTTTGTTTATGGCCATCTTATGGCACTTTTGTTTCCGCTGTTTATTTAGTTTTATCGTGTTATTTTGGCCTGTTGGCCTCTCCCTTTGTAATAACTCTCTCTATTTTATGTATGTCTTTTATTCTAGTTCGTGCTTGGTTCTATGTCTTGTATGAACTTAATGCATGATTTTGTAAAGGGGTGTGTATACTGCATTTCTGGGAAGTATACATATCTCGAAGACACGGGTAATTTCGTTTGTAATGCTAGGGTCAATGGATGACTAAGTATTACAAGCCTAATAAACCGGAGTCCTCACACTGCCGCCCCCTCTGATGCTCTCATCGTTGGAGGTGCTAGTGACTCGGTGGACCAGCCCGAGGAGCCTGAACTTGTGGAGCGTGACATCGAGGTTGACGTTGAGGACAATGCCGAGGATGACGTTGAGAATGACTATGAGGAGGACCCTAACGAGGTTGAGTTTGAGGAGTAGTCTTTGGTCATGAGTCTGTAGTGTCTAATAAAGGTCTTGCGAATTTAGACAATTATTTTGTTTGCCTTTGTAGATTGGACTGTATCAAGCCTTAAGCACTTGTGATACAGCCTTTCTAAAAACTATTTCCTGTTTTAATAATTTTAGTTGGAGTTCTTTCTTATTGAGCATGTGTTGGTTGTTGTTTGGGATGCTAGTTTTACCCATGTTCTCTTATCTTTGCTTTTCCCTCTTTTCTCCTTGCTATCCTTGGACCGTTCAGATAGAGAACCCTGGAAGAGGACGTGGAAGAGGTCGCGCAGTAGCCCGTGGAGGAGCTCGTGGAGGAGGCCGTGCAGCTAGCTGAGGTCGTGGTCTTGGAAGGGGTCGCAGTCAACCATTTCCTGGGGAGCCAGTTTTGCCTCAAGCACCATAAGAACCTCAAGTTCAACTGGAGCAGTTATTTGAGGAAGAACCTTTACCACCACCACCTCCTGGACAGCCTCTGATGATGAATATGGAGTAGATTATGGCCATGCAACTGCAGTTACTACAGGCGCTTACTCATAATCAAATCAATCAACTTGCACTAGCCCTGGCTCCAGTCTTACCACCCCCGTCCAGACTAGGGGAATTTATGAGAACTAGGCCGCCAACCTTTGCCGGTTCAATTGATCCTTTTGAAGCTGATGACTGGTTAAAGGATGTTGAGAAGAAGCTAATCTTGGCTTAGTGTAATGACCAAGAGAAAGTCCTCTTTGCTACTCACCAACTGAAAGCAACTGTAGGAACTTGGTGGGAAAACTATTGCGCAGCTCATTAGAATGTCCAGGCTATTTCTTGGCATGAGTTTTCTGCTGCTTTTTGCACAGCTCACATTCCTATAGGAATGATGGAGATGAAGAATAGAGACTTCCATAAGCTACAACAGGGCAATCTCAGTGTGTCTGAGTATCTTAACAGGTTCACTCAGCTATCAAGGTATGCACCAGAGGATGTTGCTAATGAGGGAACAAAGATTTGTCGCTTCATGGAAGGACTTGACCCTAGCCTTAAGGTGCAGTTGGTGTTAGATGACTACCCCAACTTCCAACAGATGGTCAACAAGGCTCTCATAAAGGAGGATGCTCAACGCCAGTTGTATAAGTCCCGTAAGAGAAAAATGGCTTTTCTGGCACAACATGGAGCCAGCAGTTCTAGGTCTCGTATGAACCAGCCGCAATTTAATAGGCAGCGAGTGGCCAATGCACACAAGACTCCAATGTCAGGACCTCGGCCGATCATGCAGGGATTCCGTAACAACACTGGTGTTTAGCCGCAACAAAACAAGACATCCGCAGCTAGAGTTAATTGCTTTCACTGTCATGAGATGGGGCATTATGCTAGCAATTGCCCTTAGAAGCGTCAGAACTTGACTCCAGTGCGCTTCAACTTGGGGACTACACCTGCCTGTGCACCAACTTCAGGATAAGGGTGTGGCGCCCCTTAGACTCCAAGGACTCCACAAACTTTTGGGAGAGGACGTGTTAACCACGTGACTGCAGAGGAAGCCCAAGATGCACCAAATGTAGTTCTGGGTAAGTTCCTTGTTAATTCAGTACCTGCATCGGCATTATTTGACTCTGGAGCTTCGCATTTTTTTATCTCGAAGAATTTTGCTGAAAAACATTATTGGGATGGTTTTGAACTTAAGAACCCTATGGTAGTCCAAACACCTAGAAAGGAAATGAGGACTAATATAGTATGCCCGGGAGTGGCTATAGATATAAATGGGGTTAGGTTCCTAGCGAACCTTATCTTATTAGATTCCAGAGGCATTAATGTAATCCTTGGAATGGATTGGTTAACCATTTTTAAGGGACAGATTGATTGTGCCAACAGAGCCATCACCCTTACCAATGCCGAAGGCATTCGAGTGGAGTTTGTGTCCAATAAACCATCAAAGAAGAGTTGTGTTCTAAACCGCCTAAAGGGCATACCTTTGGAAAGTGTGCCGGTAGTGCAGGAATACCCAGATGTATTTCTTGATGAACTACCTGGAATGCCACCAGATTGAGAGATTGAATTCATCATTGACTTGGTACCTGGTACAGCTCCTATATCCAAGAGACCTTACCGGCTCCAGCAAATGAGCTAGCTGAGATGAAGAAGCAGATTGAGGAGTTGCTTAATAAAGGTTATATTCGACCCGGTTTATCACCATGGGGAGCACCAGTAATCTTTGTGAAGAAGAAGGATGACAACTTAAGGATATGCGTGGATTATAGGGCCCTAAATGAAGTCACAATCAAGAACAAGTATCCTTTGCCGTGAATTGATGACTTGTTTGATCAGTTAGAGGGAGCAAGTGCTTTCTCCAAGATTGATCTACGCTCTAGTTATCATCAGCTGAAGATAAGACCATCGGATATCCCTAAGATAGTGTTCACCACTCGTTATGGTCTTTATGAATGTACTGTGATGTCATTTGGTCTAACAAATGCACCAACATACTTCATGAACCTAATGAACAAGGTGTTTATGGAATACCTGGATAAGTTTGTAGTGGTATTCATAGATGACATTCTTATTTACTCTAAAAATAATAATGAGCATGAGGAACATCTGAGGTTAGTTCTGGACAAACTCAGAGAGCATCAATTGTATGCTAAATTCAGTAAGTGTGAGTTTTGGTTAAAGGAACTTGCTTTCTTGGGGCATGTAATTTCTGCTGGAGGAGTAGCAGTGGATCTAGGAAAAGTTAGGGATGTTCTTAACTGGAGACAACTTAAATCAGTTCCGGAAATCAGAAGTTTTCTTGGTTTAGCCGGTTACTATTGTCGTTTTATTGAAGGTTTTTTAAAGATTGCAAAACCCCTCACCGAATTGCTCAAGAAAGAAAAGAAGTTTGATTGGACCTTTGCCTATGAGCAGTTTTTTCAAGAGCTGAAGAAGTGGTTAACTACTACGCTAGTGCTGATTTTGCCCGACATCCAGAAAGGCTTTGAGATTTTCTGTGGTACATCAACACAAGGTCTTGGTTGTGTGTTAATGCAGAAAAGCAAGGTTGTGGCATATGCTTCAAGACAATTGCGTCTGCATGAGCAGAACTATCCAACCCATGATTTAGAGTTAGCTGCAGTGGTGCATGCTCTAAAGATTTGGAGGCATTACCTGATCGGTAATCGTTGTGAATTATATACCGACCGTACGAGTCACAAGCATATTTTCACTCAGTCAGATCTCAACTTAAGGCAAAGAAGATGGTTAGAGCTAATCAAGGATTATGATGTTGGAATACGCTATCATCCAGGTAAAGCTAATGTAGTAGCTGATGCTTTGAGTAGGAAAAGCTATTATAATAATATATTGATAAAAGAAAGTTAGCCTGCTCTGTGCGAGGAATTTCAACGACTCAACCTGGAATTAATTGAGGAGGGTTGTGTGAACACTGTTGAGGTCCAACCAACTCTGGAAGATCAGATCATGGAGGCTCAGAAGGAAGACCCAGATGTCAAGGAAATCAAGGTTAATATTGTTGGAAATATGCCCTAGAGGCAATCATAGAGATGATTATATTTCATTATGTTCATGACATTGGATAATGTGTTATCTTGTTCCTAGAATAATATTGTTAATATTTATTATCAAGTATGTGACTTGGTTGTGAAACTCTATATTTCTGCGATAATTATTCTTATACGATCCCTGGTCGTAAACATATGAGGACACATATGAATAGACTAGCATATGTATTGGTTGATGACTATGTTTCACGAGTCATAGATATAGAGATATCAAACCAATGATATGGACACATGTTAGAGAACATGATGTTGGATAAGACCCACCTTGAGGCACTATTGAGATTGTTATGAATCTATGTGTCATTAGTTGGTCTCAAGCAATGATGATGTATAATCCTTAGACCTGAGATCAGCATGGTTTCCTGCATGTGTAAGAGCACTCTTAGGGGTTGCCAAACGCTACACCGTAACTGGGTAGTTATAAAGGAAGCTTTCGGGTATGCTCTGAAACATGAAGAGGAATGTGACTGGTCGGATATGGGATTTGCCCCTCCTAACATAACAGGAGAGATGTCTCTGGGCCCCTCGTTGTGATCGGATAAAGAAAGTGCATGGCCATGCCACTAGTAGTCGAAGTGTTCGACCACATAAGGTTATCTGATACTCGATCGAGAAAGTATTGAACAGTCCATGGATGACACAACATCTCACCTGGAGTTCAACCAGACATCGTGAGGCAAAGGGAGTATACACGAGTAGGTCGCTCGGTCGAGCGATTCTGGTGGTCGTATGCAAATCTGAGCTAGTCGTGATCGGTCGAGCGTAATCACAGAGTGGTCGAACACGTCGTAAGGAGTTACTCGTCGTGACTACATACCAATCTGTCTGATGCGTATCTGAGATAGGACACGGTCGTAAGTGATGAAGACCTGGTCGTAGATCATATTGCATTAAGGTTCGTCTGATATAATTTGTGTGTATTCGAATCGATATGCTCGCTAGGAGCCGCTTCGACTTGTGGTCAAAACGGTTTCCACTCACAACCGAACTACACATGAACCTCTGGGTCACACACTTAACGGGTTGGAACAAACCAAGTACGAATCTGATTAAATAACGTGTTTGGATAGGATCCGTCACGAGCACTATATAAGGAGGTGCATGAGGTCGTTGGGGAGATCGTGAAACACCACCGAAACCCTAGCCACCATCTCCTTGAGAGCTCCACCGTGCGACTTGGTGCTGGCACACCGGCGTTCGGTTGTTCCTTCCCTGGACGTGTGGATACCGTAGAGGCGCTACTACGATTGTTGCGCTTGAGGACGATCTGCGATCTTCACAAGGAACCGCAGACGTTGCTGGAGGAGACGATCGGCTCGTGAGGACGTTGGACGATCGACTACGACCGCTTCATCGACGCGCTCTTCGTTGGACCAGACTGCTCCAATCCTTCTTTCGCTGCTCTGCGCGTCTGTTGGTAACGATCTGTGATCATCTACTTGCTTGGCATCCTGGTTCGCGTGGTAGAAATTTTTGTTTGTAGCTATCGTAGCCTACCCCGTGACCCCACAAATATGAGAAAAGGCAAAGCGCCTAGATTTTCAGAAGATGAGAGAGGCATTGTTTGGTTTGGAAAAAGAATCTTTGTACCAAGTCATAAGGAAATAAAAAAAATTGATTCTAAAGGAAGCCCATGAATCAGCATATTCGATTAATCCAGGAAGCACGAAGATGTACCAAGATCTCTACGAGAGATATTGGTGGTCAAGCATGAGAAGAGAAATTGCTGAGTACATATCATTTTGTGATGTATGTCAGCGGATTAAAGCTGAACATTAGAGGCCTGCTGGATTGCTTCAACCTCTAAAGGTACCTGAATGGAAATGGAAAGAAATTGGAATGGACTTTATCACTGGTCTACCAAGAACAAAATCTGGGTATGATTCGATCTAGGTTATTATGGATCGGTTATCAAAGGTTGCATATTTTATTCCAGTGAAGACTACCTACTCAGGAGACCGACTTGCGGAGTTGTATATGTCTAGAAAAGTATGTCTGCATGGGGTACCTAAGAAGATTGTATCAGATCGAGGATCTCAGTTCACCTCCAGATTTTGGCAAAAGTTGTAGGGAATTTTGGGCACCAACTTGAACTTTAGTACAGCTTACCATTCCCAGACAGATTGAGAGTGTTAATCAAATTCTCGAAGATATGTTAAGAGCTTGTGCTTTAACCATAGTTCAAGTTGGGATGTAAGTTTTCCGTATGCAGAATTTTCTTATAACAATAGCTATCAGTCAAGCTTATAAATGTCGCCTTTTGAAGCACTCTATGGAAGGAAGTGAGAACTCCTTTGTATTGGAATGAAACCGGAGAGCGACAAGTGTTCAGGCCAGATGTTCTTAAGGAGGCCGAAGAACAGGTATGGAGGATTCGTCAAAATTTGAAAACATCTCAAACCAGGCAGAAGAGTTATGCTGATAACCGCCGGCGAGATCTAGCTTTTGCACCGGGAGATTATGTGTATTTGAAGGTTTCACCTCTCAAGGGAATGCGTCGTTTCAAAGTGAGTGGAAAACTTGCACTAAGATACATTGGACCTTTTCTAGTACTAGTCAAAAGAGGAAAAGTCGCTTACAAGTTAAAGCTTCCACCTCAGCTATCAGATGTGCATGATGTTTTTCACATGTCTCAGTTGAAGAAATGCCTCAGAGTTCTGGAAGAACAGATGCCTCTAGAGGAAGTCGAGTTTAAGGATGATCTCACCTATCAAGAGTACCCTGTCAGAATTCTCGAAGAAGCAAAATGTCAGACCAGAAGCAAGACTACCAAATTCTGCAAGGTGCAGTGGAGCAATCATTCAGAGAAAGAAGCAACATAGGAACGCAAAGAATATTTAAGAGCAGAGTACCCCAACCTTTTTCCCAATCCTTCCGAATCTTGGGGTCGAGATTCTTTCTAAGGGGGGTAGGTTTGTAACATCCCAAAATTCGCTTTCTCTAAAATTTAATTTCAAATTAATTAATTAAAATTTGTCTGGATTTTATTTAGATCTTATTTGTATTTTATGTGTAACTCTAGAAGGAAATCTCAAAATTCGAATTTCCCACTCAAATTCCAAAACTCTATTTCCAATCTAAATTCCAAATTCCGAAAATTCAAATTCAAATCTCTAGAAAAATATTCGTTCTAGTTTTTTGGTCCAAACTATCATTTGCACTTCTCTCTTTTTCTTTATAAAAAAATATTTTAAAAATAAAAAAAATTAAACTCCCACCGGGTCACCCATCATTTTCCTTCTATGGAGCCAGCACGCTTAACCTCCGCCCTTCATTGCTTGTGCTGACACTTTCCATTTTTCTTTCAATTGATTTCATCCTCTTTCATCCCTTTATTTATTTCTTTCTCTCTCCTATCTTCTTCTCCAATGAAACATTTTCTTCTCTGTGGGAAACTTTCTCGAGAGTAGCCATGGTAGCGCCTCCACCTAGCTCAGCTGCCACCCTCGCCACCTTCGGCCGCTGGCGCCGCCCACACCGCCGGCCACCTCCACCACCGCGCCGCCCCTCCCATTGCTCCCTCTCCGCGCCGGCGCCATGCTGCTGAGCCGCCCGAGCTCCAAGCGGCCATTAATGGCCAGCCACCCCCATTACTCTCTTTTCTCCTCATTCAAAGCATTAAACTCGATTCCGTTTGAAGAGAAACATCTGCATTAACCTCTCCCACGATGTCATGCCATCAATTGCACGTTTTCTCCATCAATTACGTTCATTTTGGCTATTTCTTCCCGTTCATCTTTTGCAAACCGAAATTGAAGCTTTACTCTCTAACTGTTTCCTATCATCTCAAGCGTCCCCTTTGCATTATAAAGAGAGCATCACGTGTGCCCGTCTCTCCTCTTCGATTCACCTCAAGCACCACTCCCTAGTTCCCTTTTGTTTGCCTGAATCAAGCGATGCAACACAATGTCTTCTCGAAGTTTGACGACGCTGCCTTTGTGTTCTTATTCCTCTCCGATGATCCGCCGACCAAGGTGACCACGTCATAGCGTGCTCCCAATACCACTCTTCTAATCCCCCACCTCGCTTCATCTTCTTTGTTGCCGAGAAGCCCCGCCACTGCAAGTCTTCACTGTCATCAATGACCATCGTCAATGGCCACCCTAGCTGCACCTCTTCGGACACTCCCGAGACGAACCGGCCACACCATCGTGATCCCTTTGTCGTGCCCATGCCCGTGCTCACCTTTTCTCATCAGCGCCGCCGCTGGAGCACCGTCGTCCCTCGCAAAGCCGACGTCGTGCGCTATGTTTTGCCTTAGTTAGCTTCTGTTCGGTGGCTGCATGGGAATGAATAGTGCCATATTATCTAGTCTTCCACATCCAGAAGCTTTGTACATGAAGATTTTTCACGAGAATTTATTTTCCAGAATTTCGTTCGTTCTCATACGAACTCCAAATCCATCGATTCTTTCTCCTAAATTCATTCTCTAATTTCCGGTATTTATTTCTTAATTTTTAGTTTTTATTTATTTTCTGGTATTTATTTGGTCTGCTTCGAGCGTGTAGAGTCCGATGTCACTAACGCGAGTTTGGATCAATAGGAAGCAGTTACCTCCAACGTTCCCGAAGTCGAGTCTCCTTTGACCACTTTGAACCTATGATTTGTAAATTATGTTTTCAGTTTTAAAGTTATGCATTGCTAATTTATTTAAATTATAAGTTAAACTGTGGGTTGTTAGTTAAAAACCTAAAGTTTGCTATTATCATCCTTGATATTTGATATCCTACACCTTTGTAACCCTAGCGTAGGAAAGTCCGTATTATTGAATACAATTTTGCAGAATAGTTTGATACGATAGAATTGCTTAAACGTGCTATATGTTCCTGTTTAACCTTTGGGGGAGAAAAACCTTTAATATTGATATGCTTTAAATTTTGGAAAATATTTGACATTAGGTAATGTCAATATTTGAAAATAAAATAAAAATAGTGGAAAATATTTTAGACTAGGGTGAGTGGCATGAGTCTAGTTTGTCTCACCCTGGTTAATTAAGGACTGACTCTTGTGTTTATTCAAACCAAGCAAAACCGTACAACCACATGTCCAAAATGGGAAGGACCTGGCTGAATAATTTACTATGTTCTAGCATTATGCCCGCAAGCTGTAGATGGTAGGAGTTACTTGGGTAGTGCAGACGATGGTAATTGACGTCCATGTCTGTCGGGGCTTGCGCCGGGCGTTGGTAATAGACGTCCAAGTCCGGGCAGGTTATCCCCCACAATGGTGAGCTTCAGGTCGATGGTAAGTGACGTCCTTGACTTGGGGTAAAGCTCATCGGGCGGGCTAATGTTAGGATAATCGCTTAGTCGCACACCTTTGGAAGTGTGTGAGCGGACAGTATCAGCTGATTATCTCGTGTGGGTCAAGCTGTACAACCTCTGCAGAGTGTTAAAAACTATTCGAATAGCCGTGCCCACGGTCAAGGTCAGGCAAGGTGCGTATACCCATGGTAGATTTCAGTGTTGGTTTTAAAAGAAATATTTTGGGAATCTGGAGTAGTTGGAACTCTTGGAATGATGAAAATCGAAATATCATAATCACTAATTTATTTTTCTAAAGGAAAAGGAAAATGCCACGTGGGCATTTGACTGGGCAGTCATGTAGGCATTGGCTGGGTGGCCACGTAGGCAAAATGGTGAGGTGGTGATGACGTGGCGCCACGTGGCTTGCCACATCAACACAAAACCGGCGGTGGCTCGGGAACTGGCGATCCAACAAAACGGCGGCGAAGCTGCGGGCGGTGAGGGAATCATTTGAAAGAGGTGAAAGAGGTGAACGTGGTGCTCACCTTAACGGTGGAGAGGCACGAACGGTTCGTCGGTGGCGAGGAGAAAGGTGGCGACGCGGTGCGAGCTCACGGAGGAGGTGGCGACGCGGTGCGGGCTCACGGAGGCACGGCGCTCTGGTGAGGTGTAACAGCCCAAAGTTTCCATTTTGGTTAAAGTTTAAAACTTATTTGAATTTGTGAATTTTCTGAAATTTTAAAAGCTTGTCTTTAAATTGTTAAAGCCAAAAAGAAATTTAAGTTCAAAATCTATTGTCAACTTTAACTTGGAATAATTTTATTTAAGTCCACAACAATTCTAAGAGCTTAGGTGATTTTTCCTGGAATTTTTGGGATTAATCTGCTATTTTCTAAAGCTTAAATGGATTTTCCGATTAAATGAATTAGCAAATCAATTAAAATTCTAAACCAATCCTTGGGCCAAAACTCCGCCAGACGCCCAGCCGCTTGCACTTCCTACCATTAACCCAACACGCCAACCGTTGGATCTAAATCCAATCTACGACCTGCTGTAAGACCGCCATCTCTCTCTCTCTCTCCCTTTGGCCCTTGCCCCACTTGCCCTCTCCTCTGCCGCGTGGACTCATGACCCTTCGTCCCCGCGCGTTTTTCTCCGCAGCCACCGCCTCAACCGCCTTGACACAGGCGTGAAGCTCATAACGGCTCTCAACCACCCGCCTTCTCGCGTCGGTGCGCCGACGACCCCCCACGCCGCCACGAGCCCCACTGTTTCCCCTTCTCCATGGCGCGCGACGAATCCGCCGCAACCGTCACCCACGACCTCCACGTCGTCACGCCGCCTAGGACCACCCCGGCCCCTATAAATGGGAGCCCCGGGTGCGCAAGCATCCCCTCACCCCGCCGCCATCACTCACTCCTCCTCTTTTCCCCTCTGTGCGCCGGAATTGGAGATCGTCGCCGTCGGCCACCGCGAGACGCCGCCGTCGATTGCGCCGCCGCCGTCGACGCCGGGTCCTCGCCGCCACCACCAATCGCATCGCCTCGACGCCGCTGGCGCTGCTTCGCCCTCGCCGCGTCGGAGGACCCCAGAGCGCCGTGTCGCCTTCAACCGTAAGCCGCCGCTCAAGCTTCTCGCCACGCGCCATTTCGCCGCAACCTCGCGCATCTCCGGTGAGCATCATACTCGGCGTCACTCCCTTTCACGTTTGGCACCACCCACACGCCTCATGCATGGCCACAGAGCGCCAGCGAGGCCATCACCGAGCACCATCACAGCGTCGCTACGACGTGGCTCACCCCGTCATCCACATCGGCGCCACATCGGCGCCCAATCCCGTGGCGCCCACGTGGCAACCACATCGATCTTGCGTGCCACCGCACCCGTGAGCCAAGCCCGTGGACCAAGTCCATATGGACCTGGTCACTGACACAAAGGCCCCACCTGTCAGTTTTTAAATTTTAATTATTTAATTACCGAAAACCTCAGGGCTGACGTCACCATGCGCAATAATTAGAGTTTCCTTTAGAAAAATAATTCGGGAAATCCTTTTAAATTGCAGATTTAGGATTTAAATTGTAAAATTCATAACTTATTCATCCTAGTTCCAAATTAGATGATTCAAATTGCTAAATTCTTAGAACATTATTATCTAACTAAATAAAATATAATTATTCAATTTGGAGTTCATTTTAGTTCTGTTTTAGAATTTAGAAATTCATTTAAAATCCAAATTTAGATTTAAATTTGTAAAATTCATATCATCTGATTTCCAACTCCAAATTTTGTGAATTTAGTTTCTGAAATTTTATAAAAAGATTATCTAGCTTAATAAATTAAAATTTGTTTATATAGAATTAGTTTAAATTGTCTTTTTAAGTTAAACTATTTAAATTGCAAATTTAGGATTTTAAACTTGCAAAATTCATAGCTTTTATTTCCTGTTTCCAAATTGAGTGTTTCAAATTTATAAAATCTTATAAAATTATTATCTAGCCAAATAAAATATAATTATTTTATTTGGAGTTAGTTTAAACTGTCGTCTTGTATTTATTTGAATTGCAATTGATTGTCGATTTTCACGCTTAGATTACTTATTTATTCCGGGAATTTGATTCTTCCGAAGAATTAGAATTTCAAAACTTCAGCGAAGGCAAGTTACACTTTGACCATGTTGCACCTACTATTTTAAAGTTATTTAAATTCAGTTTTAAAATTATTATTGCATGCATATTTTTAGTCAATTATTTTAATACCCTGTTTAAATACTTAGTTATTCCAATTGTTATTGTATGACCAATTTTGTATATTGAAATGCCATCCCTTGTCACCATAGGTAAAATTGTTTGGAAATGCTTAGCAAATACTTAGACCATGATTTTGATTTTGGGGAGGATTTAGCCAAATCTTTACAAACTTGTTTTAACTTGAACCTATGGTATTGTCTTACCATAGATTTGTTGTAAAGGTGGTTTTACTAAATAAAATCAAGATGGTTTGGACTTGGGTGTAACGGATGAAAGGTGGGTGCAGTTTATGCACGGTTTAATCTGGTTAGGATTAAAGCCGTGGTTTAATTTGAAAGACGCCTAAGTCAATTAAGGACCGACCTTTGAGCGTTCCTTTGCTATGCCAAAACGTACCACCACATGTCCTGTATGGGAAGGACTCGCTTAATAATTTGGGATACCTCATAGATATTCGTGCCATGTTGTATGAGTGGGTGTTGGTTAGACAATAGTCCCACATGGCGCAAGAGGGGGCTCCCGGAGGATGGTTAGTCCAATGGAAGCGAAACCTTAGCGGGCACGAGTATTGTGGGGTAGATCATTGTAACGACCTTGTGATATTTGTTCACCACGCCTTAGGAAGCGTGGATTGGCCGACACAAAGGGTATAATATCTCGTGTGGGTAAAAATTGCACAAACTCTGCAGAGTAGAAAACTATTCAATAGCCGCGTCACGGTCATGGACATGCTAGCAAAGCCACTTTGAGTTAGACTTGTTTTTGGTTTTAAAATGGTTTCAACAGATGTTTTCAGGATGGATAGTCCTGTGGAAAAAATTGGGCGGTTAGCCATTGTGATTGGAGGATATCCATCACCTTTCTTGGAGGTTATCCACATTATTCAATTGTCATTTAAAATATGATTTTAATTAATGTATGAAAATGGCCTTGCAATCTATTATGATTATTTAAATTAAAGCTAACGCTTTCACGCAAAATAACCCCGCCAATGTCCTTTGTTTACCTTATGCATGCATTACAATTCCATATTGGTGTAACTTGCGAGCACGGTAGTTGTGCTCATGCTTGCTTTATGCAACAAAATTTCAGAGAAGACTACTATCGGGGCGGTGAGGACACCGACGCTTAGGTTACGCCCAGCATTTATTGCTGTGGCGGATCGCTCGCCTACTACTATCTTTTTATTTCATTGTGTTATTTACTTTTTATTTGGCTTCATGCCCAATTGTATCGAACTCGATTTACTATTAATGAAATGCGAGATTTGGTTATGTTATCATTTTTGTAATCGTACACCGGAAATCTGGATGGTGTATGAACACGAGGGTTCGGATCTTTCGTTCCTGGTCCGACAAAAGTGGTATCGAGCCATATCGATCAGAGGTCGTGGCCTTAGAATTGCCTTAAGGACTTATCTTCAAAAACTAAAACTATTTTGAGTCTATCGAGTCATTTCTCAACCTTTCTCTTTAAAAATGTTTACTAACTCCTCTCCTTCTCAAAATTTTAGATGGTGAAAGACCTGATGCTACTTCCCACTGAGCCTTTATCGATAATTGGGCTGAAATACTTTGGGAAATGATCAAAGACTGGTTACCGGAAGAGGCCAACTTTCCAAGGATTCAAGTACTGTGGAAGAACAACAATTGTGGAGAGTAGAGGTGCTCATCTACTCCAACCTTGCACCGAAACCGCCTTCCACGTCTTTGACGCCCGATCCGTATGACACCTTTGATGAGGGCATGCGAGGATGCGGCAAGAGAGGCATCGCCACCTTCGCTACACCTACAATCATCGCCTTGAGGCACCGGGTTTCATTACTACCCGATGCACATTCTCGACCCGACTCGACAAGATTTTCAACTCCGCTAGAGACGAAGATTCCCCGATCGACACACCGTGGATCTGGCTAAGGCTTTGGATTACGCCTCTAAACACCTTGAATGACTTGCTCACCGCCGAATGCAGACTACAAGAAGCGTAAGAGAAGTCAAGATCGTAATCATGAGCTAGCTAGCTACAAGGCCGTGAGGCTAGCTCGATGAGCCGGATTATACCCCAAGACTCCATTATAGTTATCTTCCTGTTAGCTCGATCTTTAGTTGCTAATTATGAGCTACTACCTTATTTGTGGTAGCCATAATCTTTGAATAAAATGACTTAATAAAGGAACTTTTGGAAAAATCTGCTCTTTGTCTTGTGTGCTCTTTGTGTTCTTGGGTCATTAGAATTTACCCTTTAGAACTTCCTATCTGCCTATCTCTCCTAAATCTTTGGAGTTCTAGCAGATGGTGACCACCGCACTGCAGTGGGCGGTGTCCGAGGTCGGGCAACGAAGACGCAGACACAGGAGGATCCCGCGGCAACCACCACCGCCACCAAATGAAGGACCAGATTACGTCGATGATGGAAAACCGAATCATCCGATTAACCTCCTAGCTCGATCCCTCAACAACAAGTCTGCGAGAATGTGCGAGTAACAAATGGATCGCACCACCACCTCCACCAAGCAGAGATTGACCATGGCGATTTCATGCGCATGTGCCCACCGACCTTCTCCAAAGCTGAGACAGAGCCGATGGATGCCGATGATCGATCCGTGCTATCGGGAAGAAGTCGGATATCACTCGATGTCTTGATCGTGAGAGAGTCTGTTTGCCTCTCACCACTCACCGGTCCCGCATCGTAATGGTGGGATAACTACAACATCTCCCATGCCGATGTCGCAGACTATCTCTTGGGAGGAGTTTGTGCGGGCTTTCCGCCATGCACATATTCCCGAGGATAATGACCTCAAGAAGAAAGAGTTCCACGCGCTCAAACAAGGCAACCGCACGGTGGGTGAATACTGCACAAGTTCAACCAAATTTGCTCGCTATGCCCCGGCAGACGTGGCTAGTGATGAAGAAAGGCGAGAAAGGTTCATGGATGGTTTGAACGATGAGATCTCGCCCACTGGTCTCCAATGACTACACCGACTTCCAACAGCTTAGTGAATAAAGCTTTTCGCCAGAGGCCAAACATCTGCAGATGGAGAACTGCAGCGGAGGATGGCCGCCGAAGTTCAACTCGAGGGCAACCCAAGCCTCGTTTTGCTCGGCCTCGGCCACCTCGAGTGGAAGGTTCGATCTTCTACACCTAGAGCTCCAAGACGCAAGACAACGCTCTAACTCTTCCGGCTTCGCAACAATGCATCTGCGAGGCGGTTTAAGAGAAGAACCCAACTTCATCAGCAGCAGGAGTGACATGCTTCCATTGTAACGAGATCGACATTATGCAAACAAATGCCCGAAGAGACAAAGATCATGACACCGGCCAAAGCAAGATCGGGAGTACCACCACCGGCGGCACCCCAAAGCCGGCGGGCGATTCCACGAAGGGCGTGTGAATCACGCCACAGCAGAGAAGCTCAGCGGCTCGGGCGTCGCCCCGGTACGCTTCTTGTTAATTCGATACAAAGATCGCCGATTGCTTTTGATTCCGAGCTTCAGATTCTTTTGTATCCAATAAGTTTGTGGGCAAAATGGGTTACCTATTTCTCCATTAAGTAATCCTATGATAATCCATTCCCTGGGCTCAGAAATGAGAACCAGTTCTCTATGCCCGAATCTTACCCTGGAGATATCCGGAGTTTCCTTCATGGCAGACTTGATAGTCTTGCATTCTCAAGGCCTGGATGTAATACTTGGAATGGACTGGCTAGCCAAGAATCAAGGACGGATAGATTGTGCCAATAGGTCTATTACTCTCACCAATGAGGAAGGAGTCACAGTTGAGTTCAAGCCCAATACCTGTACCGGAGGAAGTTCCATTCTGACCAGCTTGAAGGAGTTAAAGCTTGAAGATATACCAGTGGTGCAAGAATTCCCGGATGTCTTTCCTGATGATTTACCCGGCATGCCACCGGACAGGGACATAATGTTCTTAATTGACTTAGTCCTGTGGACCGCGCCAATCTCGGCGACCCTATAGAATGTTGGCTAATGAATTGGCGAGATGAAGAAACAAATTGAAGAGTTGCGGAGCAAAGGATATATTCGCCAAGTTCATCACCTTGGGGGCACCAGATCTTGCTTTGTCAAGAAGAAAGACAACAAGATGAGGATGTGTGGATTATAGGTCACTCAATGAAGTGACAATCAAGAACAAGTACCGCTACCTAGGATTGACGATCTGCTCGATCAATTGAAAGAAGCAAGCGTATTCTCGAAGATTGATTTGAGATCCGCTATCATCAATCAAGATCGCACGGAAGATATTCAAGACGGCCTTCACCACTAGATATGGATTGTACGAGTTCACGGTAATGTCCTTCGGTTTGACGAACGCCGCCATTTATGAATATGATGAACAAAGTGTTCATGGAATTCTTGGATAAGTTTGTGGTTGTTTTCATCGATGACATCCTCGCTATTCAAGAATGAAGAAGAACATGAGAACCACCTCAAAGTTAATTTTGGGAAAACTCGTGGAGAACCAACTTTATGCCAAATTCAAAGAAGTGCGAATTTTGGCTAAGTCAAGTGGCATTCCTTGGACATATTGTGTCCGCAGGAGGAGTTGCCAGAGATCCACCAAAGTCGAGCGGTAATGGATTGGAAACAACCCAAGTCATCCAGAGGTGAGAAGTTTCCTTGGATTGGTGGGTATTTCCGCAGATTCATTGAAGGTTTCTCCAAATTAGCAAGACCAATGACTCAACTTCAAGAAGGAGAAGAAATTTGAATGGACAGATGCTTGCGATGAGAGTTTCCAAGAGTCAAGACGAGACTAGTTTCAAAGACTGTGATTGGTCCTACCAGATATTCATAAAGATTTTGTGATTTTCTGCGACGCCTCTCGTCAAGGACTTCGCTATGTATTGATGCAGGAGGGCAAGGTCAGATCTTACGATCTCGTCGATTGAGGGCACATGAAGGGAATTATCCAACTCATGACCTTGAGTTAGCAACGATTGTGCATGCATTAAAGATCTGGCGGCATTACCTCATCGGTAACCGCTGTGAAGTTTTCACGGATCATAAGAGTCTTAAGTACATATTCACTCAGTCTGACCTTAATCTCCGACAGAGAAGATGGCTAGAATTGATAAAGGATTATGACCTTGAGATCCATTACCATCCGGGCAAGGCAAATGTAGTTGCGATGCCCCGGCAGAAGGCGATTGCAATACCATCTCGATTCGTAAAAAATCACCAGAGTTGTATGAAGAATTGAAGCATCCGAACTTGGAGATTGTTGAGCAAGGATGTGTGAATGCTTTGGAAGTTCAACCAACACTTTAGAGTCGATCAAAGAAAAGCAATTAGTAGATGAAGACATCAAGGAGATCAAGAAGAATATGAGAAGAGGCAAAGCTTGAGATTCACCAAGATGAGGAAGGAATAGTGTGGTTCGGAACCGTGATCTGCGTCATCGGATCGGCAGGATTTAAAGCGATCGATTCTGAAGGAAGCCCATGAGTCGCCTTATTCCATTCACCTGGCAAGACCAAGATGTACCAGATCTTAAGGAAAGATATTGGTGGGTCAAGATGAAGCGGAAATTGCCGAGTTCAGAGTCTGCTAGATGTTTGTCACGAGTCAAGGCGGAACATCAAAGACCCGCCGGTTTGTTACAACTGCTACGATCCCCGAGTGGAAGTGGGAAGAAGTTGGTATGGATTTCATCACCGACTTCCTAGGACTCGATCGGTGTGATTCCATTTGGGTGATAATTGACCGGTTGACTAAAGTAGCTCATTTCCTTCCGTCAAGACCACTTACCCGAAGCGATAAGTTGGCGAAATTGTATATGGCCAAGATCGTCTGGTCTCACACGAGTACCCAAGAAGATCGTGTCCCATGAGGTTCACAATTCACATCTAGATTTTGGCAGAGTCTGCATGAAGCCTTGGGAACCAGACTCAATTTCAGCACCGCCTATCACCCGCAGACGGATGGACAGACAGAACGAGTCAACTAGATTCTTGAAGACATGCTTCGAGCCTGCGCCTTGGATTACGAAAAAGTTGGGACAAGAATTTTCCCTATGCAATTTTCAGATAACAATAGCTACCAAGCCAGTCTTCAAATGTCCCCATTTGAGGCTTTGTATGGCAGGAAATGCAGAACTCCGCTTCTATGGGATGAAGTAGGAGAGCATCAGTTCTTTGGGCCAGAGTTGATCAAAGAAGCTGAAAGTAAGGTTAAGGCAATAAGAGAGCATCCGAAAGTAGCTCAAACCCGATGTAAGAGTTATGCCGATAATCGCCGTGAGAGTTGACCTTGCGTAAGGAGATTTTGTCTATCTCCGAGTTACTCCACTCCGAGGAGTAAGAAGGTTCGAACCAAAGGAAAACTCGCACCCAGATTTGTGGGACCTTACAAGATTTTGGCAGAAGGGGTGAAGTTGCATATCGACTTGAGCTACCAAAGATCTTTGTCCATTGTACACAATGTCTTCCATGTTTCACTGCCTAAAGAAATGCCTTCGAGTGCTCAAGATCGACCCTTCTAAAAGCATTGATCTTCAAGAGGACCTCACCTATGTGGAGCAACCGATCAAGATTCTCGGGCGCCGCAGAGCGTGTCACACGGAACAAGATCATCCGCTCATACAAAGTTCAATTGGAGCCACCACCTCGAAAGTGAAGCCACTTGGGAGCGGAAGAAGACATTAAAGCCGGGTATCCCCACCTTCTCGCCAGTCAATCCTGAATCTCGGGGTCGAGATTCCCTTAAGGGGGGAGGTTTGTAACAGCCCAAAGTTTCCATTTTGGTTAAAGTTTAAAACTTATTTGAATTTGTGAATTTTCTGAAATTTTAAAAGCTTGTCTTTAAATTGTTAAAGCCAAAAAGAAATTTAAGTTCAAAATCTATTGTCAACTTTAACTTGGAATAATTTTATTTAAGTCCACAACAATTCTAAGAGCTTAGGTGATTTTTCCTGGAATTTTTGGGATTAATCTGCTATTTTCTAAAGCTTAAATGGATTTTCTGGATTAAATGAATTAGCAAATCAATTAAAAATTCTAAACCAATCCTTGGGCCAAAACTCCGCCGTACGGCCCAGCCCGCTTGCACTTCCTACCATTAACCCCTCACACGCCAACCGTTGATCTAAATCCAACAGTCAAGACGCCACAAGACCGCCCTTCTCTCTCTCTCTCCCCGCACTGCCCCACTTGCTCCCTCTCATTGCCGCGTGGCTCGCGACCTCTTCCCCCGCCACGTTCTTCTCCAGCGCACCACCGCCTCAACCGCCATGACACGCGGGCGTGAAGCTCAAGAACGGCTCCTCAACCACCCGCTTTCTCGCGTCGGTGCAAGACGACCGCGCCCACGCCGCCACGAGCCCCACTGTTTTCCCCCTTCTCGCGAAGCGGCGACGAATCCGCCGCAACCGTCACCCACGACCTCCACGTCGTCCGCCGCTTAGGACCACCGGCCCCTATAAATGGGAGCCCCGTGCGCAAGCATCCTCACCCCGCCGCCATCACTCACTCCTCCTTTTTCCCCTCAGGCGCGGAATTGAGATCGCCGCCGTCGGCCACCGCGAGACGCCGCTGCCGATTCGCCGCCGCCGCCGCCGCCGTCGCCGCCACCACCAATCGCATCGCCTCGACAGCAGCTGGTTGCCGCGCTTCGCCGCGCCGGAGGACCCCAGAGGCGCCGTGTCGCCTTCAACCGTAGCCGCGCGCCGCTCAAGCTTCGCCGCCGACGCCGCTTCGCCGCAACCTCGCGCATCTCCGGTGAGCATCATACTCGGCGTCACTCCTCGGCGTTTGGCACCACCCACACGCCTGGCATGCGCCAGAAGCGCCGGCGAGGCCATCATCGAGCACCACCGCGTAGCTACCGGCGTGGCTCAGCCACGTCACTCCACATCGGCGCCACATCAGCGCCCAATCCCACGTGGCCGCCTACGTGGCAACCACATCAGTGCGCACGTGCCACCGCACCCGTGAGCCAAGCCCGTGGACCAAGTCCATATGGACCTGGTCACTGACACAAAGGCCCCACCTGTCAGTTTTTAAATTTTAATTATTTAATTACCGAAAACCTCAGGGCTGACGTCACCATGCGCAATAATTAGAGTTTCCTTTAGAAAAATAATTCGGGAAATCCTTTTAAATTGCAGATTTAGGATTTAAATTGTAAAATTCATAACTTATTCATCCTAGTTCCAAATTAGATGATTCAAATTGCTAAATTCTTAGAAAATTATTATCTAACTAAATAAAATATAATTATTCAATTTGGAGTTCATTTTAGTTCTGTTTTAGAATTTAGAAATTCATTTAAAATCCAAATTTAGATTTAAATTTGTAAAATTCATATCATCGATTTCCAACTCCAAATTTTGTGAATTTAGTTTCTGAAATTTTATAAAAAGATTATCTAGCTTAATAAATTAAAATTTGTTTATATAGAATTAGTTTAAATTGTCTTTTTAAGTTAAACTATTTAAATTGCAAATTTAGGATTTTAAACTTGCAAAATTCATAGCTTTTATTTCTGTTTCCAAATTGAGTGTTTCAAATTTATAAAATCTTATAAAATTATTATCAGCCAAATAAAATATAATTATTTTATTTGGAGTTAGTTTAAACTGTCGCCTTGTATTTATTTGAATTGCAATTGATTGTCGATTTTCACGCTTAGATTACTTACGATTCCGGGAATTTGATTCTTCCAAGAATTAGAATTTCAAGACTTCAGCGAAGGCAAGTTACACTTTGACCATGTTGCACCTACTATTTTAAAGTTATTTAAATTCAGTTTTAAAATTATTATTGCATGCATATTTTTAGTCAATTATTTTAATA
Source organism: Phyllostachys edulis (assembly GCA_036346405.1). NCBI lineage: Eukaryota > Viridiplantae > Streptophyta > Magnoliopsida > Poales > Poaceae > Phyllostachys > Phyllostachys edulis. The sequence continues at coordinate 16,190,990 of CM070568.1, forward strand.
CCTGCTTAAATACTTAGTTATTCCAATTGTTATTGTATGACCAATTTTGTATATTGAAATGCCATCCCTTGTCACCATAGGTAAAATTGTTTGGAAATGCTTAGCAAATACTTAGACCATGATTTTGATTTTGGGGAGGATTTAGCCAAATCTTTACAAACTTGTTTTAACTTGAACCTATGGTATTGTCTTACCATAGATTTGTTGTAAAGGTGGTTTTACTAAATAAAATCAAGATGGTTTGGACTTGGGTGTAACGGATGAAAGGTGGGTGCAGTTTATGCACGGTTTAATCTGGTTAGGATTAAAGCCTGTGGTTTAATTTGAAAGACGCCCAAGTCAATTAAGGACCGCCTTTGAGCGTTCCTTTGCTATGCCAAAACGTACCACCACATGTCCTGTATGGGAAGGACTGGCTTAATAATTTGGGATACCTCATAGATATTCGTGCCATGTTGTATGAGTGGGTGTTGGTTAGACAAGAGTCCCACATGGCGCAAGAGGGGCTCCTGAGGATGGTTAGTCCAATGGAAGCGAAACCTTAGCGGCACGAGTATTGTGGGGTAGATCATTGTAACGACCTTGTGATATTTGCTCGCCACACGCCTTAGGAAGCGTGGATTGGCCGACACAAAGGGTATAATATCTCGTGTGGGTAAGCTGCACAAACTCTGCAGAGTAGAAAACTATTGAATAGCGCGTCATGATCATGAACATGCTAGCAAAGCCACTTTGAGTTAGACTTGTTTTTGGTTTTAAAATGGTTTCAACAGATGTTTTCAGGATGGATAGTCCTGTGGAAAAAATTGGGCGGTTAGCCATTGTGATTGGAGGATATCCATCACCTTTCTTGGAGGTTATCCACATTATTCAATTGTCATTTAAAATATGATTTTAATTAATGTATGAAAATGGCCTTGCAATCTATTATGATTATTTAAATTAAACTAACGCTACATAAAATAACCCTGCTAATGTCCTTTGTTTACCTTATGCATGCATTACAATTCCATATTGGGTGTAACTTGCGAGCACGGTAGTTGTGCTCATGCTTGCTTTATGCAACAAAATTTCAGGAGAAGACTACTATCAGGACGGTGAGGACACCGACGCTTAGGTTACGCCCAGCATTTATTGCTGTGGCGGATCGTTCGCCTACTACTATCTTTTTATTTCATTGTGTTATTTACTTATTTATTTGGCTTCATGCCCAATTGTATCGAACTCGATTTACTATTCATGAAATGCGAGATTTGGTTATGTTATCATTTTTGTAACTGTGTACACCGGAAATCCTGGACTGGTGTATGAACACAGAGGGTTCGGGATCTTTCGTTCCCGGTCCGACATGAGGAGAGAGGTGGCGATGCGGTGCGGGCTCACGGAGGCACGGTGCACTAACGAGGAGAGTGAGAGCACGGTGTCGAACATCACGAGGAGAATCTGGTGGTGTGGTCAATGGTGGCAGGGAGTGGTCAACGGCACCGGGAACGGCGGCGGAAGCGCGTTTGGCCAGCGACGACAAAACTCCGTTTGTGGCGAGAGGAAAGGAGAGGTGAAACTTCAGGGGGTGGATGAATGAGACGAGGGGCTCCCAAGGCTCTCCTTTATAGGGCCAAAGGTGGAACAGATGAGGAGATCGAGGCAGCGTGGATTGTGGCGGCATGACACATTCTGGCAAAACGAGCGCGCGAAAATGGGGAAGGCGTGATGCAGGGGATCGAATGTTGGCAATTACACGAGAAAAATATAAGGACATCACGAGGATTGAGGAGCTTCAGAGGGCGCTAATGGCATGCGGCCGTTCGGGGCAGAAAACTGCAAAACCAGAGGAAGAACAAAGAAAATAAAAAAAGAAAAGAGGGAAAAAGAAAGAAAGGGAAAAGAAAAGGGAAAAAGGAAGAAAGAAAAGAAAAATATTTTTGGCTAGGAATAGAAATTGAAATGAAATTCTAATATCTTCATTTCGGAGAAAATTCAAATATAAATTTGAATTTTGAAACTCGACCCAAATTTGAAATTGAGATGAAATTAAAACAAGAATTTGAATCCAGAATTGGCCGCAAAAATACTTGATTTTGGAACAAGGATTTGAATTGAGACTCAAAATTTGGATTTTTATTTGGTGTTGATTCGAGATTCGGAATTTGATTTTCGAATTTCATAAAAAGCAATAAATCAAATAGACTTTTAGAAAACAGCAAATACAGTTCAAAAATTCTAGAACAATTCACAGAAATTCCTTGAATTATTTTGAACTTAATAAAATTAATTCCAACTTAAATTTGGCTTTCATTTTTGCAAATAATTTTTAAAATTTTTGGAAAATAGAAGAAAAAAACCTTTTTAAGATCCAGAAAATTCAAGAAATTAATTAAAACTAGAATGTCTGGCGTGTCTACGACTGGTATTAGGGTAGATGAAAGTAGGTATTTTCCTATGTGTTTTGCATCAACACAATAATTTTAGATGTAGCGACATGCTAGACCATCATATATACCTTTCATTTTAGGGATACAAAGATAGTACAGAAATAACTCTCTCTACAGGTATATTCTACAACAAATATTATCATAGACAATGGTTCATTTTGTACCTCTTTTGCAAGCCTTATCTACAGGTCATTCTTTGTGATTTTGGGTCTTTCGATAGTAAGGCTGAAAGAATTATTTGCATAGTGAAAGCATGCAGTATAAAATCAAATAATCACTGATATGTTGGTCTCAGTGATTCAATGAAAAGGCAAAACCTACAAAACCAGCACTCTCAGTTCTATCCTCACCAGGCAATAGTTGCACAGGCCACAAAGCCATCACAGAAATAACTCTCTCGATAGGTATATTCTACAACAATTATTATCATAGACAATGGCTGTTACATAGAGAAAAGTACATTGTGGGTCCCTGAACTTGCTGGGGGGGGTTCAGTTGGGTCCCTAATATATGAAAGTGTCCAATGCGATACCTAAACTATTTAAGTGGGTCATAGCAGGTCCAAAATAGCTTGGGCTGGCATTGACCGGTGACGTGGAATGTTGACCCGACCCAATCCGATCGGCGTGGCTCTAGCATGGCTCCTCGTCAATGCGACCGCACAAAATCGCTCGGGTGTTCCACAAGGTTTGCAAAGTTCATCAAAGCACTGGGTGTTCGTGCGGAGGCGACGGTGAGGGGTTCTTTGGGTTGCTGGCTTCGTCAACCGAAGAGTGGTTCCCAACATAGGCTACTGAAGATGAGCATGGCACCGACGCTGCAGGGAGAAGCCAAACCGCCTTTTGCGTATGGTACGTGCTTCATGCTTCAGTGCCCGGCTTGGTCTTGATTTTGGTTTTGATTTTGGTTTTGGTTTTGATTTGGTTGCGATTTTGCTCTGCGAAGCGGATGGCGCTGGCGCATTGCTGTTTCTAGTAATCTAGGGTTTCGGATTGTGGTGATGTGTTGAGCACGAATTCACATTGGTCGCTAGTTTTAAATTGCTTCATTGCGTTAACAATGTAGGGCCTGATGATGACGAATTCATAGTGGAGGTTCACCATGGTGGGTTTTTTGTGGACAGGGTAGCAACCGGAGCTATGTGGGTGGGAAACGAAATTGGTTTGATTGTTGTGAGACAGATAGGTGGTCTCCTCTCTGAATAGATGATTTTGTGGAATAGCTCAGCTATGAAGAGAGTGAAACATTGAAGCTTTACTGGTGTTTGCCGGGGAAACATGTTGACGAAGGTTTGAGAATCATCAAGAATGACGTTGACACTAACAGCATGGTTGCAGTGACAAACCATCACAAGAACTTAATTATGTATGTTGATCATGATAACAGTATAGGAAGTGTTAACTAGGATGATATCATAGCACAACCAGTTGCCCATTTGCCGAAGGTGATGAGCCCCAGGAAGGTAGCTATTACTGAGAGGATTGTTGATGAGAAGCTATTGAGCTTTTATGATGATATCATCACCAAAGGCAAGAAGAGCAAGGACAAAGAGGAGGCAGGACCATCAAAGCAACATGAAAGAGATAGTGGCAGTGAAGGACATAGGGACAATGAGGAGGATGATTCTGATTTTCTAGACAGTGACTATGAGATAGAAGATGGAGATGACGACCTGTTTGCTGATAATGTCGATGACGAGGTTAATCCTGATGAACCCAAAGATAGTATGTCATCAGATGAGGAAGAGTTGTTGTGGTTTCCAGATTCTTCAGATGATAATGACACACCCAAGTTCGATTTCAAGGCATTTAGGCTAGATGTTGACATGTTGGACCCTATTTTCAAAGTGGGATTGGTGTTCCCATCAGTTGAGGTGCTGAGGAAAGCAATTTCTAAGTATAGTTCCATGCATAGAGTTGATATCAGGATGCCTAGAAATGACCAAAGAAGAATCCAAGTCCGCTGTGCGAAAGGTTGCCCATGGCAGATGTATACATCGAAGGATAGCCATGCCAATTGCTTTATGGTGAAGAGATATGTATGTGAGCATACTTGTAGAAAGGAGTGGGTGTTGAAGAAATTCACTGCAAAAGTTCATAGCTGAGAAGTACATTGAAACCTTTAGGGCAGATGACAAGATGACCCTTAGGAATTTTGCAAGGATTGTTCAGAAAGAATGGAACATGACCCCTTCCAGGAGCAAACTAGGAAGGGCAAGGTGAATGGCACTGAGGGCCATATATGGGGATGAGGTTGGGCAATACAATTAGCTGTGGGATTATGCACAAGAGTTGAGGAGGTCTAACCCTGGAAGCATTTTTTTCCTAAGTGTTTACAACAGCTACTTTAGCACCATGTACTTCTCACTTGATGCTTGCAAGAGAGGTTTCCTTGAAGGTTGCAGACCATTGATCTGCTTGGATGGATGCCACATCAAAACAAAATTTGGTGGGATTATCCTTACTGCTGTGGGCATGGACCCAAATGACTGTATTTATCCAATAGCAATGGCTGTGGTGGAAGTGGAGTCAAAGTACTTGGAAATTGTTTCTATAGACACTGAAGAATGACCTTGGAATTGAAAACACTTATGCCTATACTATAATAACTGACAAGCAGAAGGTAATTCATTATATGCTTATTCAAATTCAGCTTCATCAATTCTCTCTTGTTATGCATACTAAACACTATGTAATGTTACAGGGATTTATTCCAGCTATGAGATATCAATTCCCAGATTCAGGGCACAGATTTTGTGTGAGACATCTCTACTCCAATTTTCAGGTTTGCCATAAGGGTGAAACACTGAAGAATATGTTGTGGGCAATTGCAAGGTCCAGTACTATTACTCAGTGGACTAAGAATATGGAAAGGATGAAGGCTCTTAGTGTGGATGCTTATGAATATTTAGAGGAGTTGGCACCTAACACATGGGTTAGGGCTTTTTTTTTTTTGGTGATTTCTGTAAGTGTGACATTCTATTGAACAACAATTCTGAAGTATTCAACAAGTAAGTTGGAGTTCTATCTTGGATTTCTGCAAGCTAGTATTAGGTAAGTATGTTGCTAACAAAATAATTCACACATGTGTGCAGGTATATCTTGGATGCTAGAGAGCTGCCAATCTTAAGCATGATGGAGAGGATCAAGAGCCAACTCATGACCAGGATATACAGCAAGCAAAAGGAAATGCAACAGTGGCAAGGAGACTTATGCCCCAAGATTAGGAAGATGGCCAACATCTGATATGTTTTGTCAGCTGGTATGGGCATTTTCCAGGTGCAGGAAAGGGAATCACAGTACATTGTGGACCTAAATGCTAAGCAGTGTGATTGCAGAAGATGGAATTTGACAAGCATTCCATGCAACCATGCTATCTCATGCTGCAGGCATGAGAGGCTTGCACCAGAGGATATGGTCCATAGTTGCTACTCAATTGAAAGGTATATTAGGGCATATGGCCATAACATCATGCCAAGTCTGAGACTGTAAGAGCGGCAAAAGATGAATGGTGTTGAAGTTAAACCACCTGTGTATGAGAAGAAAGTGGGTAGGCCAAGGAAATGTAGAAGGAAGCAGCCACATGAAGTGCAGGGAAAATCAGGACCTAGAATGTCTAAGCATGGTGTGATCATGCAATGTAGGAACTGTGGGTCTTCTACCCACAATGTTAGGGGGTGTGACCTTAAGAAGGCAGGGAAAAGGCCCAAGAAGCAAGTAATAAGGAAGCACAAAGCACTACCTAAAGAAGAGACTAAAGATCCTGTGATCACCCAGGCTGTTCTGCCCCCACTACCACCAGATGAGCACATGTCCTCCCAACTGATCTCCACTATGATGTCTCAGCTACTTACTGAGGTAAACATGTTTTGTTTCTTGCATTTTATGTCATGCAAGGGGTTTACATGTTATGCACTTTAGCCAATCTGTTTAATTGTTTAGTATTGAGCAAAATCATGACTTGTATCTTAGTGTCGATCTGTTATTAGGAAGCACTGAAGATGTTTTAGCAGTTTACATTTACCATTTGGACTTGAATCCTTGATTTTGGAAGGATATGAAAGGTGTTTCTGATTTGAAATGCTTTAAAATATGTGTTGGTCATCACATTCCAGAAATAAAATTTCCATGCATTTTTAGCATTTGGACTGCTTGATTCCTGAAAGAACACTGATGACATGCTATTTGATTATGTACAGTCCACTCCATCCTTGAGGCAAACACAACAAGCTGGTCCAATTCCTGAATGTGCTTTCATCGCTGAGAATGTACCGACAACCAGACCAGTTGCACTTACCACTACAAGGACAGCAAGTAGAGCCAAGATGAGGAAGCACAAGAAAGGTGTTAATGCTAAGGAGGCTACTAGCAATAAGTGAATGATATCCTGGCAAGTCTTTTGTGCAGTAAGAAAATGATGCCTAGTGGTATGAAGTTCTTTTTTGTGCAGACAAAACAATACTATTTTGCGATTTTGTGAAGAAACAAAGTGATCAGATCAGATGCAGTTATGTCAACCTAGAAAGTGTCCAGTTAGATGTTTACAAGCTATGAACTGGAGTTATGTCAATTACTCCAAAGACTTCTTTAGTTATTTCTGTAATGCTATGAATATTTTATTCAATATTATGGCTGAACTAAACTTCTTAAGTTGTTCTGCAATTCAGCAAAAGAGCAGCTTTTACTCATGCAATTCAACAATTCAGTCTAGTTGTTGCTTCTCCAAAATGCCTGCTTACTTATTTTCTTTGATGTTGTACATAGGTTGAATAATTCCCTACTAATTTGCTTTAAATGGTGTTATATGGTCTTCTTGTCTATTGTATGCAATTTTGTGTGCCAACTGCCAAATGGTGTTATATGGTCTTCTTAAGTTGTACTGCAATCCAGCAAAAGAACAGCTTTTACTCATGCAATTCAACAATTCAGTCTAGTTGTTGCTTCTCCAAAATGCCAAATGGTTGAAGAATTCTCAAGTTTCAGGCTTCTCTGGTATGAACAAGACCTGGATGCATTATTGTGTTTCTTTACTAACATAAAAGAGAAAAGTATCCAGTTAGATGTTCAGTCTAGTTGTTCTGAAATTCAACAAAAGAACAGATATTTCACACCATTATTTACATTGCATACAACATCCATTTGTTGTGCAATTCAGCACAAGAACAAATACAATTGCAAAGAGAATAATGCGAAGCCATCCATTTCACACCATTCATTTCCATTACATACACAAATTTCAACATCTGCCATACATGCTCATCTTCAAAAACAGCAGTGCGACCCAAGTAACTAACAACAACACACACAACGAGCAAACCCTTCAGCAAAAATACAACTTCCTTTCCTACTTCTAACACTGCCATCAACATGCGAACAAGCACAGATAACTTCTCCTCCATGCCTTCTCTAACTAGTAATTCTTCCACCTTTGTTTCGGTCTTCATCACTGCCACATTGTATTCATCGGAACGGATCATACCCCGTTCACACAAATACTTGCCATATTGTTCCTCCCACAGCCCAAAGCTACAACCAGAACCATCTCGCTGACTCAAAGATAGTCATACGAACAAGATCAAAACCAACTCCAAATCCCAAATCCCAAATTGACACAAGAACTCACCTGATGGTTCGGGCACTTGAAGAAATCGCGGTCGGGATTCTCTCTTGTTCTGGATGTCAATCGCACCACGTTCCTACTCACACAGCTTAGGCACACGATCAACGGGAGTGCAAGCTTTCCACTGCGCCGGCTTCTCATCGAGGAGCTCAACGTCTCTGCCATGGAAGGAGAGTGTAGCCTTCGTCACCACCTTCGTCGCCGGAGGAGAGTGGACGCAGAGTGGACAAATTAAGGATTAGGGATTGGGGCTGAATCCGGTGGGGGATTTTGTGCAGTCGGAGCCACGCTGGAGACACGCCGGTCGAATTGGGTCGGGTCAACCTTCCACGTCACCAGTCAATGCCAGCTCGGGCTATTTTGAACCTGCTATGACCCACTTAAATAGTTTAGGTACCGGATTGGACACTTTCATAGATTAGGGACCCAAGTGAACCCCCTTGCCAAGTTTAGGGACCCAAAGTGTACTTTTCTCCTGTTACATATTTTGAGTAAATGAAATTATCCTTAGCTAAGCGAATCATAGCAACATGTTCCAGCATATAGAATTAGGACCATACTTATTAATATAACAACTCAAGAGTAAGTAACTCTGCAATTATGACCACTTATAGGAAATAATCATGTAAGCATGTAAATTTAGTGCTCGAAATGAATAGGAACTCACTCTTCTGCACAAAATCTACATTCAACTAAAGAAGATAGCTAACACAATAATTTTAGACGTAGTGATATGCTGGACCATCATATATATCTCTCATTTTAGGGATACAAAGCTAGCACAGAAATAACTCTCTCGACAGATATATTCTACAGCAATTATTATTATAGATAATGGTTCCTTTTGTAATAGCCAACACAATAATTTTAGACGTAGTGACATGTTTGACCATCATATATATATATATATATATATATATATATATATATATATATATATATATATATATATATATATATATATATATATATATATATATATATATCTCATTTTAGGGATACAAAGCTAGCACGTAAATAACTCTCTCGACAGATATATTCTACAACAATTATTATCATAGACAATGGTTCCTTTTGTAACTCTTTTGCAATCCTTATCTGCAGACCAATCTTTGTGATTTTAGGTCTTTCAATAGCAGGGCTGAAAGATTTATTTGCATAGTCAAAGCGTTCAGTATAAAATCAAACAATCACTGATATGTTGGTCTGAGTGATTCAATGAAAAGGCAAAACCTACAAAACCAGCTCCTCTAAGCTCTAGCCCTAAAAAACCGAATCCTTATATGACATTATTCCTATAACATTAGAATCACCGATTATTAGTGTCACGGAGAAAAGAATGTGCAAAAAAGAAAAAGAAAAATAGTGGTAGTTACAGAAAGGGATACAGAACAATAGTAGTCAAGAATGGAAGGGCATACTTAGCAAAGCATCAACGAATGCAGATTTTCCAACATTTGTTGAACCCTTTAAGGATGTATGAAATACGCCAAACATCACTAAACCAGCTGAAAAGTAGACATGTAACTCCCATTGTTTTAAGTTCTATGATTTGAACCATTAAATGTGCTTAGTAAAAATCAAAGGAACTAAACATGATACACGTCCTATTGAACGTGAAAAAAACACTATGAAATGGGTCTGGATCTTCTTGTACTGTGACTAAAAAAATAGGACATCTAATTGATCACTATCAATTCATCATTATGTGCATCAAGCTATCAGCAATGACCTAATTAATATATGAATGCAGTTTGTTAAGTTTCCACAAATGGCATCAATTGCGGTGTGGAATAGCATTCGTCAAATAGAAAAATACAATGCCATGTGGATATCACTCGAGAATTCATAGAATTCAGAAGGCAAGCATAACAGATGCTGCTCATAGTTTTTTTGGTGGGTTTTCTAGCATAACAAACATTTCAACCAGCGTGCAATTTTCAACCAATTTCCCTTATGCTATTAAATTTTGATTGGACGAAAACTATGCTTGAGAACTCAAATATGTGCTCACCGTAACTTACTATACTATACAAACCTAGCATGCTACCCTGAAGGTTAAGGTTGCATGCTCATTTCACTTTACCAAGTAGGTTACCATTATGTTGAGCAGACGAGGTTAAGATGGAAGAAATTTGACTAACCTCTGTCAGCCCAACCATACTGGTCTCAGGATGAGTGAAACAGGCAGTCGAGTTGCTTAGATGATTTAGGATGTTGTCCTTCCCAGAGACTTGCTCAACAACTATATTCAGATGAGCAATTACTTATAAAACAACTACATTGATTTGCAGCAAAACACGCATAAAAGTAAAGAGTGAAAAAATTATCTACCTGAGATTCCTTGTGCGCTGTAAGACCCGGGATTAACGTCCCAAATCCTCTGTGTATTTCTGAACTAGTCCCATGATCAGGAGCTAGTTCACACAGTTAAACAAATATGGTAACATCCATAAATCGCATAACTTTATTAATAATCAACGAGTTTGTTACAACAGGGCTTACAAGCCAACAATAAAATAAACACAATGGAAGATGAAGATGTAGTAGAGTCCAGCTTAATCGCCACGTGCAATCGACCGAAGCGGCCTAGTCGTCGAGATCCACACCGTGGCAAAGTCCTTCTCCTCTGAAATTATTTGCATTAAGCAAGAATGAGCACAACTACCGTGCTCGCAAGTTACACCCGCCAAGTAAATGTAATGACATGCATATATGGATATCTCAAAGGAAAACTTAATATGGTTGAATTTGCATAAAACAAAGATTTTCGTAAATACTTGTACTAAGTTCCAAAGCAGTTATTCTATAACTAAAATTCATTTTATAAATCAATTTTATAGTCGATAACATTCACACATGAATGGTGAAGGATACCCTCCTATCACAAGGCTTCCTTGATTCCCATTTGCATAATCCATTTGATGAAGTCTTTTCAAATCAAAACCAAAGTCTAACTTTGAGTGGCTTTGCTAGCATGTCCATGATCATGACGCGCTATTCAATAGTTTTACACTCTGCAGAGGTTGTACACTTTACCCACAAGACATGACTTCTCTAGTTTGTTCGCATATATCTATGCCACCGCCACTACCTTAGGTAAGCGGCCTAGAGCACGTGCCAAGGCCTTTACAATGCGCCATTCCACCGATTTCCCTCGCTAAGGTTTCGCCCCTTTGGAATAGAAATCATGAGTTCCTAGCCCCTCTTGCGCCAAAGGGAACAATAGTCATGAAAGACTTTGTCAAAAGAAATGGCCATGAAAGACCGCCCACGCACAAACAGGTCAACCGCGATGGAACTTTACAAATTAATTAGCAGTCCTCGCCCCATTCGAGGACATGTGGTTGTACGGTGAGGCATAGCCCATTATAGGCATAGCAAAGGAACGCTCAGAGGCCGGTCCTCAATGACCTTGGGCGACTTTCCACAAAACCCATGGGCCTCGATCATGGAAATGACTCGATCCCGTGCATTAACATGCACCATCCAAACAACCATTTCGCCCAAGTACAAACCATAATTTTATTTTATTTTTCTCAAATTCATTTACGACAAAACTTCCATGACAAACCAATGCCATAGATTCTTAAACAATATTTGTTTTTTTTTGGCTGAAAGTTTCCCAAATCAAACATTTTTGGGTCTAAGCATTGCTAAGCATAATCTTTCTCAAAATGTTCTAGTTCATACTATTGTATCAACTAGATTTTATCTAGGGTGAGGTTAAATGTCCAAGACTTGTCAAGAACGAGATGAGTATGTAAACCATCAATATTGTGATAATTTAATCTTTAGTAATCCAATATCCTTTAGACCAATCTACACCATATAGGTCTATTTCTATGATTCAACTTCAAATGATCCAATATTTAACTATACTCTAATTTTATAATCTGATATCCATCAATCCAATGATTATGTAATTCTATAATCAAATTTGTAGATAATCGATATCCAATAACAATCTATTTCTAGAATCGATATCAATAATTCAAGATCGACTATAGTGTCTATCTATCATCCAATCTTTATTAATCCAACATCAACAATTATCTACTTCTAAAATCCTATATTCAATAATTGTTTATTTCTATAATCCAACCATAATAATCATGTTTTTCTAATAATCCAACATCATTCAATCCGATAATCCAATAATAATCTATGTCTATGATTGACATCTAATATCCAACAATCATACAACTCTAATAATCCCACATCCAACCATATTATATTTCCACAATTCATTCTTAATAAGCCAATATCAATAATTATCTATTTATGTAATTCAACATCCATTATCTATTAATAATCATCCTCTAACTTCACCCTTCCATGCACATTCTTCTTTTATTATCTAAACTCCGACAAATTGTAACTCCAAAATATATTGCATTCGATAAATTCTCCATACCACCTCTCTTGACAATAATTGGACATACAAAGGCATTGGGAATAACTATAAAGCTTAAAACAGGAATTTAAATTACTTGAATATAAATACGCATGCAATAATAATTTAAAACAGAATTTAAATAATTTTAAATACTGGGATTAATATGTTCAAGAATGTAACTTGCCTTGCTTAATGGATTATTCTCAAACGGCGTTGAAATCCGGTCGTCCGAAGTCGTCGAAATCTATACGCATAAACGATCCGAATTCAAATAATATTCAAATAAAATCCAAATAAAAATCCAAAAATTATAACATAAATACTGGAAGTAGAGAATGAATTTAGATGAATTTAGGAGGAAGAATCGTTGGATTTGGAGTTCGTAAGAGGGAGAACGAATTTGTAGAAGTTTAAATCTCAAAACAGGGTGCAAGTACTGTAGCTTGCATGGCACTGTTCATGCCATGCACGTGAACAGTACTAGTCTTTTAAACACAAGCACAGCGCGTAAAGAAATGGCGGCGCTGGTGAAAGGAAAAGGAGAGGCGGCCAGCGAAGCACAAAAATGGAATCCCGGGAGCGAGACGGACCTAATGGTGGTGGTCGCGTCACCGGCGGAGGTCCGTCGCGGCGACACGCGAAAAAGGCATCTGGGAATAGTAACGCCGGTGAGCTGGGGTGTTTCAGGAAAAGGAAGGAGCACCGCGAGAACATTCTAGGCGGCCAACGGCGTGGGCGATATCATCGGAAATCAAAACGGCACGAGAAACGACGACAGAAGGTGGTTCGGCCTTTTGCGGAAAAATTTTGCGGGTGGCGAGATTGAGGGCCGAATTCTAAGGATATGTAGAGGAAGCCGAGGGGCACGCGGCGACATAGTTGGCTCGGGAAAAGAGTGACCGAGGAGAGAGAACGGAGGAGAGATGCGTTGGAAGTGCACTGTTCATCTTCTTTGATACGTAGAAAGCTAAGAACTTCAGCCGAAACAAAACTGAAGCAACAATGGCTATGCATCCAAACAAGAATAGTAAGCATCTAAACAAGATCAGAAAGCTGCCGATCATGCACAAAGGACTAACCAGGAGCGACTAGCTAGAAGCAGCACTGTTCGGCTTTCCTCTTCAAGACCACCAATAAGCAAAAACCAGCAAGCTGCAGCCGAATAGAAGCACATCACAGCATACAACCGAAGCAGAAGCTCATGGTGATGACATTACAAGGTAGCAGAGGACTGGCCGGTGGTGTGGATGGCGAGCTCGGCTGGGTGGCTTACCAAACACTACAGCAGTGGCAAAGGAGGCACAAGCTACTGACAATGGAGATTGCTGCTCCGAAAACTCTAAAGCTTGGAGAGAGTGCAATGGAGTTTCTGAGGAGAAAGCATGCCCTTTTATAGCTGCACTGGGAGTTGAATCAACGGGGAGGCAAAGAGCTACGGACGGTTTAGTTTGGAAATGACAGGAACAGTGGCGGTGCATTTAGATGGCTGCTCAATTGAAGACAATACAAAGTGGGAAAGCTTAATGCAACCGTTTCTCATCACTTGAAATCAAATTAAAGGCTTTGTATGGAGAGGAATGAGAGAAGAGAAAAGGGCAGCCATTAATGGCAGGGAGAGCTCAAAGGTCTCGGCTGGAAGCAAGGGGAAGGGATGGGAGAGGAGAAGGGACGGTGGCGCGGTGGAGTGGGACCGGGGCGGCGCTACCGGCGGTGGCGGCCGGCCGGCCGGCGAGGTGGGGAGGCGCTGCCATGGAAGGCAGTGATGACCAGTTGATATTCAAGCACAAGAAGAAGCTACGGGAGGAAGAAGGCTGGTTTTGAGAGAGAGAAGAAAAGAGGATAAAATAACGGAAGGGAGCCTAATAGACAATAGAAAGCAAATGCTCCGACGTTGGCTGCATGCAAAGCAATTGAATGTTAAGTGTGCATGCGTGGGAGTAGAAAATGATGGGTGTCCCTACGGGAAAAAAAATACATTTTTTTTTGTTTTCGAAATTAATTCAGATTAAACAACAAATTGAATAGACTTTTAGAAAGTAGCAAATAGAGTCCAAAAATTCTAGAAAAATTCACAGAAATTCCTAGAGTTATTTTGGACTTAATAAAATTATTTCCAACTTATAAATGGTAATAGTTTTTGCACATAATTTATTTTAGTATTAAAATAATTAGGAAAAGCTTTTAAAGTTCTAGAAAATTCAAGAAATTAATTTAATTTTTATTTTTCAACTTAACTCAAATATAACTTCAAAAACTTTAATAAAACTTCTTTTTGACTTTTAAAACTTCAGAAATTCAATTAAAGCCATCAAACTCTTTCAAATTTTCGTAAAATCTAATAAAATAATAACTTTATTCATTTTTATTTTGGTAATGAACTTTGGGCTGTTACAAACTACCCCTTAAAGGAATCTCGTCCCGAGATTCGAGCGCTAGAAAGGAAGCTACGGATACAAGGTTTTCAATCGGAGTTTTAAGCCGTCGCATTATACTCTTCATCCGACGGGCTCGAGTGTGGACGTTGTCTGACGTCCTTTTCGCACTCGTGGCTTCCTATTTGCTTCCATGGTGTTGACCTTTGGAACTTCAGTGTTGGTTTGGATTAGTTGTCTGTCGCGCCTCTTTGGACATTTATTGGCATAATGTCCCATATCCCGACAATTGAAGCATTGTATTCACGCCTTGAAGTTTTGTTCTGCGAGATTGGCCACCATTGATGTTGCGAACGCCTTCATTGGGGGTCGCAGCTTAATCTGGATTCATGAGTCGCGGTCGTTGTTGGTGCGTGGTTGGGTTGGGCCTTGGGGTTTCTTGCAACATTCATTCTTGATCTTCTAACTTCCTTTTGTGAGGATTGTCCATCTTGTTTTTGAATTGGTGAATCCCGTTTGTTAGACTCTTGAGTTTCTTCTGATTGACTTGGTTCACTTGGCTTCTTATGATGGGTGAGATATCTTTCTTTGCTTGATGTGTCATCCGGATTCTTCTGCTCCATCCTCCGATCTTGAGGTTGCTTGTGCCAAGAATGCTTGAAAGGGCATTGCTTGACAAAGTGTCCTTTCTTGCCACAATGGTTCTGAGACTTGATCTTGGATCACCTTCCTCTTGGGACACTTGGTGAAATAATGTCCAATGCTATGGCGCTTAACACAATGGACTTCTTGTCTTGGCTTTCCTTTTGAGGGCATCTCAGAGGCGAAGTGTCTGTTTCCCCACATCTATAACAGATAACATACTTCCATGGATGGTGACTTTCAGAAAGAAAGTGGCTCACGTCGTCATTATGTGATACTTCTGGTGGCTTGATCTTTTGTAATCCATCGTAGGAGCACTGTTCATGTGCTGAAGGAGCAGTGGTTGTGGGAATATTGTTGTTGTTGTTCATTTGTTGCATTATCTGCTGCATTAGCTGAGCCTGGGTGACGAAAAACTGGTTCAAATTCCGAAGGGTTTCGCTAAATCGGCGGTTGGTTGGCTTCATTCTTGGCATTTCGGGGATATTGTTGTCTTGGTTGGTTCCACTTCCCGAGTGACGAGTGTTCACCATCTGTTGGTTATTCCAGAGTTTTTAGGGAAGGGGACAAAGGATAGGGAAGAGACAAATAAGAATGACTAAGGGGATAGAGCGAAACAACACTCCCAAACAAAAGAACCAACTCAAAAGCTTCAAGAAAACTTATTAGCTTTAAACAACGTTCTATCGATTGAAAATCGAAATATGGTGAAACGACTCAATACACAGAATGAGTCTTGGTAAACTAAGACTATATGGTTTGGCTGACAAAACGATCTTCGATTCACGGTCTTCGATGATCCTTGATGACGATGCCCTCTTGGAAGCTTCATGTCTAGCAGACTTCAACGTAAGGGTTAAGCACGTGTTGACCATCTACAGAAATTTACAGGGAAAAGAGGATCCATTTAACATTATAAAATGGTGAAGAGAGAATTAGGTAAGAAAGAATTGCTATAAATAAGCTAAAGATAGACAGATGACCAAGATAAGGAGAGAACAATTTATTTTTCTTGTAATATAAAATAAGTTTTGAACTTTTCAACTAACGGCCATTCTAACTAGGTCACGACCTACAGTCGATATGGCTCTGATACCACTTTGTAAGACCCGGGATTAACGTCCCAAATCCTCTGTGTATTTCTGAACTAGTCCCATGATCAGTAGCTAGTTCACACAGTTAAACAAATATGGTAACATCCATAAATCGCATAACTTTATTAATAATCAACAGAGTTTGTTACAACAGGGGCTTACAAGCCAACAATAAAATAAACACAGCGGAAGATGAAGATGTAGTAGAGTCCAGTTAATCTGCCACAGGCAATCGACTGGGGAAGCGGCCTAGTCGTCGAGATCCACACCGGTGGCAAAGTCCTTCTCCTCTGAAATTATTTGCATTAAGCAAGAATGAGCACAACTACCGTGCTCGCAAGTTACACCCGTCAAGTAACAGAATGACATGCATATATGGATATCTCAAAGGAAAACTTAATATGGTTGAATTTGCATAAAACAAAGATTTTCGTAAATACTTGTACTAAGTTCCAAAGCGCTTATTCTATAACTAAAATTCATTTTATAAATCAATTTTATAGTCGATAACATTCACACATGAATGGTGAAGGATACCCTCCTATCACAAGGCTTCCTTGATTCCCATTTGCATAATCCATTTGATGAAGTCTTTTCAAATCAAAACCAAAGTCTAACTTTGAGTGGCTTTGCTAGCATGTCCATGATCATGACGCGCTATTCAATAGTTTTACACTCTGCAGAGGTTGTACACTTTACCCACAAGACATGACTTCTCTAGTTTGTTCGGCATATATCTATGCCACCGCTCACTACCTTAGGTAAGCAGCCTAGAGCACGTGCCAAGGCCTTTACAATGCGCCATTCCACCGATTTCCCTCGCTAAGGTTTCGCCCCTTTGGAATAGAAATCATGAGTTCCTAGCCCTCTTGCGCCAAAGTGGGAACAATAGTCATGAAAGACTTTGTCAAAAGAAATGGCCATGAAAGACCGCCACGCATAAACAGGTCAACCGCGATGGAACTTTACAAATTAATTAGCAGTGTCCTACGCCCCATTCTCGAGGACATGTGGTTGTACGGTGAGGCATAGCCCATTATAGGCATAGCAAAGGAACGCCAGAGGCCGGTCCTCAAGCGACTTGGCGACTTTCCACAAAACCCATGGGCCTCGATCATGGAAATGACTTCGATCCGTGCATTAACATGCACCATCCAAACAACCATTTCGCCCAAGTACAAACCATAATTTTATTTTATTTTTCTCAAATTCATTTACGACAAAACTTCCATGACAAACCAATGCCATAGATTCTTAAACAATATTTGTTTTTTTTTTCGAAAGTTTCCCAAATCAAACATTTTGGGTCTAAGCATTGCTAAGCATAATCTTTCTCAAAATGTTCTAGTTCATACTATTGTATCAACTAGATTTTATCTAGGGTGAGGTTAAATGTCCAAGACTTGTCAAGAACGAGATGAGTATGTAAACCATCAATATTGTGATAATTTAATCTTTAGTAATCCAATATCCTTTAGACCAATCTACACCATATAGGTCTATTTCTATGATTCAACTTCAAATGATCCAATATTTAACTATACTCTAATTTTATAATCTGATATCCATCAATCCAATGATTATGTAATTCTATAATCAAATTTGTAGATAATCGATATCCAATAACAATCTATTTCTAGAATCGATATCAATAATTCAAGATGTCGACTATAGTGTCTATCTATCATCCAATCTTTATTAATCCAACATCAACAATTATCTACTTCTAAAATCCTATATTCAATAATTGTTTATTTCTATAATCCAACCATAATAATCATGTTTTTCTAATAATCCAACATCATTCAATCCGATAATCCAATAATAATCTATGTCTATGATTGACATCTAATATCCAACAATCATACAACTCTAATAATCCCACATCCAACCATATTATATTTCCACAATTCATTCTTAATAAGCCAATATCAATAATTATCTATTTATGTAATTCAACATCCATTATCTATTAATAATCATCCTCTAACTTCACCCTTCCATGCACATTCTTCTTTTATTATCTAAACTCCGACAAATTGTAACTCCAAAATATATTGCATTCGATAAATTCTCCATACCACCTCTCTTGACAATAATTGGACATACAAAGGCATTGGGAATAACTATAAAGCTTAAAACAGAATTTAAATTACTTGAATATAAATACGCATGCAATAATAATTTAAAACAGAATTTAAATAATTTTAAATACTGGGATTAATATGTTCAAGAATGTAACTTGCCTTGCTTAATGGATTATTCTCAAGCGGCGTTGAAATCCGGTCGTCCAAGTCGTTAAATCTATCGCATAAACGATCCGAATTCAAATAATATTCAAATAAAATCCAAATAAAAATCCAAAAATTATAACATAAATACTGGAAGTAGAGAATGAATTTAGATGAATTTAGGAGGAAGAATCGTTGGATTTGGAGTTCGTAAGAGGAGAACGAATTTGTAGAAGTTTAAATCTCAAAACAGGGTGCAAGTACTGTAGCTTGCATGGCACTGTTCATGCCATGCACGTGAACAGTACTGGTCTTTTAAACACAAGCACAGCGCGTAAAGAAATGGCGGCGCTGGTGAAAGGAAAAGGAGAGGCGGCCAGCGAAGCACAAAAATGGAATCCGGAGCGAGACGGACCTAATGGTGGTGGTCGCGTCATCGGCGGAGGTCGGTCTGCGGCGACACACGAAAAAGGCATACTGAGGGAATAATAACGCCGGTGAGCTGGGGTGTTTCAGGAAAAGGAAGGGAGCACCGCGTAGAACATTCGGCGAAGGCAACGGCGTGGGCGATATCATCGGAAATCAAAACGGCACGAGAAACGACGACAGAAGGTGGTTCGGCCTTTTGCGGAAAAAATTTTGCGGTGGCGAGATTGAGGGCGAATTCTAAGGATATGTAGAGGAAGCCGAGGGCACGCGGCGACATAGTTGGCTCGGGAAAAGAGTGACCGAGGAGAGAGAACGGAGGAGAGATGCGTTGGAAGTGCACTGTTCATCTTCTTTGATACGTAGAGAAGCTAAGAACTTCAGCCGAAACAAAACTGAAGCAACAATGGCTATGCATCCAAACAAGAATAGTAAGCATCTAAACAAGATCAGAAAGCTGCCGATCATGCACAAAGGACTAACCAGGAGCGACTAGCTAGAAGCAGCACTGTTCGGCTTTCCTCTTCAAGACCACCAATAAGCAAAAACCAGCAAGCTGCAGCCGAATAGAAGCACATCACAGCATACAACCGAAGCAGAAGCTCATGGTGATGACATTACAAGGTAGCAGAGGACTGGCCGGTGGTGTGGATGGCGAGCTCGGCTGGGTGGCTTACCAAACACTACAGCAGCGGCAAAGGAGGCACAAGCTACTGACAATGGAGATTGCTGCTCCGAAAACTCTAAAGCTTGGAGAGAGTGCAATGGAGTTTCTGAGGAGAAAGCATGCCCTTTTATAGCTGCACTGGGAGTTGAATCAACGGGGAGGCAAAGAGCTACGGACGGTTTAGTTTGGAAATGACAGGAACAGTGGCGGTGCATTTAGATGGCTGCTCAATTGAAGACAATACAAAGTGGGAAAGCTTAATGCAACCGTTTCTCATCACTTGAAATCAAATTAAAGGCTTTGTATGGAGAGGAATGAGAGAAGAGAAAAGGGCAGCCATTAATGGCAGGGAGAGCTCAAAGGTCTCGGCTGGAAGCAAGGGAAGGGATGGGAGAGGAGAAGGGACGGTGGCGCGGTGGAGTGGGACCGGGGCGGCGCTACCGGCAGTGGCAGGCCGGCCGGCCGGCGAGGTGGGGAGGCGCTGCCATGGAAGGCAGTGATGACCAGTTGATATTCAAGCACAAGAAGAAGCTACGGGAGGAAGAAGGCTGGTTTTGAGAGAGAGAAGAAAAAGAGGATAAAATAACGGAAGGGAGCCTAATAGACAATAGAAAGCAAATGCTCCGACGTTGGCTGCATGCAAAGCAATTGAATGTTAAGTGTGCATGCGTGGGAGTAGAAAATGATGGGTGTCCCTACGGGAAAAAAAAATACATTTTTTTTTTGTTTTTCGAAATTAATTCAGATTAAACAACAAATTGAATAGACTTTTAGAAAGTAGCAAATAGAGTCCAAAATTCTAGAAAAATTCACAGAAATTCCTAGAGTTATTTTGGACTTAATAAAATTATTTCCAACTTATAAATGGTAATAGTTTTTGCACATAATTTATTTTAGTATTAAAATAATTAGGAAAAGCTTTTAAAGTTCTAGAAAATTCAAGAAATTAATTTAATTTTTATTTTTCAACTTAACTCAAATATAACTTCAAAAACTTTAATAAAACTTCTTTTTGACTTTTAAAACTTCAGAAATTCAATTAAAGCCATCAAACTCTTTCAAATTTTCAGAAAATCTAATAAAATAATAACTTTATTCATTTTTATTTTGGTAACAGAACTTTGGGCTGTTACATGCGCTGGCCGCATGAGCAAGCATGAGTTTACCATTGGCATCTCCAATGCAATATAAATTCAGAACCTACATAGTAAAAGATGTTTATGTTGCAATGAGTCATGCTCTGGAGATATTTTTGTAGCAAAGGAAGACAACAATAATAATGATACATGATACTTCCTCCATACTCAAATAGATTCATTTGAGTCCGTGCAGTTAAACTTTTAAAATTTTGACCACTAATACACACAAAACTGTTTTTGTTTGCCACATAGAAATAATGTTAATAGATTTTCCATAAAAAGTAACTAAACATCATTACATGTTTTAGTGATTTGTATTAACATATAATTAGAAAAAAAATAATAGTCAAATGTATATATTGGTGACCATGTCAATATCTGGAACGGCAGGTAAAAGAAGAGTGTAGGTAGTATGTAATTTAACATACCAGATTGGCATTTGCATCCATGACTTGCATCCGCTCGTCAACAGAAAAAACACCACGTTGTGTAACAACATTGATTAGAAAAAAATGTATTATTTCTAGGCATGCAAATTCAGTGAGAAAATAACCTCTGCAGGCGAGACAATGGAGGACCTAAGGATGCAATTTCATAATATCCACCGTGTGAGGAGTCTAATATTTCATAATGTAAGGACATTATGAAATTGTATTAATTAATTTTGTAAAAATTCTAGAAAAATTACAAAATCAAGTCCACTTTGTAAGGAGCCTGAAAAAAATTCATAATGTTTGGACCTAATTTCCTATATTAGAAAATTCCTACAAACATTGTACTTAAATGAATTTTAGAGATAAAATCAGAACATATAATTTTTTGAGAAAAATACACAAGCAATTAAACTATGTCAGGAGACTCTACAAAAAAATTGATAATTTTTTGAGCTCAGCTTCTATATTAAAAAAAAAATGGAAACGAAAGTAACTAGCGGCGATGTCATTCGTCTAATTTTTCGGTGTTCGCGATGTTGTTTTCCAGTGCGTCATGAACGGAGTGTCGTTCCTCCGATTACGCTCTAACGCGATGCCACTGAGCTAATTTCCCCTAAATATTATTATGTTCCTTGGATGAATTATCATTTATAAAGATTAACAAGTATGTGACTTGTTGGTGAAGCTTTTTAACTTATATGATGTCATTCTAAATGTATTCCTGATTGGATGTCACTGATCGAAACACTAGTGACTTATCGACCAGCACATATATTGATTGATGATCATGTTTCACCAGTCATGGATATGGGGATATCGAATCAATAATATGAACACATGTTAGAGAACATGGTATTGGATTGACCCACCTTGAGACATTATTGAGATTGTTATGATTTTGTGTGTCATCAGTTGGTCTCAAGCAATGATGATGTATAATCCTTAGACCTGAGATCAGCATGGTTTCCTACATGTGTAATAGTATACTTAAGGGATGCCAAACGCTACTTCGTAACTGAGTAGTTATAAAGATAGCTTTTCAGTATGCTATAAAACATACTGAGGCATGTGACTGGTCGGATATAAGATTTGCTCCTCCTAACATAACAGGAGAGATATCTCTGGGCCCCTCGATATGGTCAGATACAGAAAGTGCATGGGCGTGCCACTAGTGGTCGAAGAGTCAACCACATAAAGTTATCCGTCACTTGATCAAGAAAGTATTGAACAGCCTATGGATGACAAAATATCTCACCTGGTCGTTCAGTCCGACCAGATATCGTGAGGCAAAGGGAGAATAGACAAGCAGGTCGTTCAGTCCGACCAGATACGAACTGATCGTATGGAGATACAAACTGGTCATAAACTGCTCGAATATGATCACTAACTGGTCAGCAAACTGGTCGTAATGAGTTACGAACTGGTCGTGACTAAATATGTACTGGTCGTATGGAGATACAAGCCAGTCGTACGTGATAAGGACCTGATCGCAGGTCATATTGCATAATGTTCATTCAATATAATATTTGTGTGTTCGGGAATCGTTATGTCCTACTAGGAACTTCTAACGACTCGTGGCCGAAAAGGAGTTTCCGAGTCACAACTGATTACGCATGAACCTACAGGGTCACACACTTAACGGGTTGGAATAAACGAGTGCGGATAGGATCCGTTATGGGATCTTTATAAGGGGATGCATGGGGCTATTGGGACGTAAGAGAGTTGTTCCACCAAAACTCTAGCCACCATCTTCCCGAAGGCCCAACTGTGCACGTTGGTGCTAGCACATCGACATACAGCGTTCCACCCCTGAACGTGTAGCTGCTGCTGTGCTGACCGAGGACGATCCATGACCTACGCAAGGAACGTGATAGGTTGCTGCAGGAGACGATCGGTGTTGAGGACGTTGGACAATCAACTACGACCACTATATCGACGCGCTTGATGTTGGATTAGGCTGCACTACGCGTCTAGTGGTAATGATCTATAATCTCTTGCTTACATGGCTTCCTGGTTTATGTGGTAAAAATTTTGAATTGTCAGCTAGTGTAACCTACCCGTATCCCTATAGGATGCACCGGTACCACCAGAGTTTCCACGTCCGCAATGTATGTGCGAAAAACCGACGAAGATCATTCAGTCCACACACCTGGCCACCACCGCTCAGGCCTACTACACGTGCATGAACATCATCGTAAGCGAATCTTACATACACATCGATTTTTCACACCTTATGTTGCATTCCACATATCCCTAACTTCATCCGAGCATAATGGTAGTTCGAGATGCGTTGTAACTTCTTCAAATGGATAGACAGCCCAGACATGTACGATAGAGTGTTCATCGAGCAGAAGTACATGTTGAACTACGCGATGCGAGCCGAGACCTTCCAACGATGAAAACCTTACGTACCTAACCTTATTGAAGAGGCACCAATCGACAAGGGGAAGGCTCTGACTAGTGAGACCAGTGGCGGTTCTAGAGCTCCCTGCTGCCCTAGCACACTTCGGATCGAAGAGGTAAGTGTTATTCAATTCACATCCTAATTATTGATTTCGCCTTATGTTCTGCTAATATCATTCAATCTTCCAGCTCGTCTCATAGAACAAGGCTACCTTCGAGACTAGCCACCTTCGCGGGCAGTCAGGAGACAAGGGGAAGGGACCGATGCGCCGCCAAGACTAATTTCGATCCTTCTTTTCTCTGATTCCAACAAAGTCACGCCTATATCATAGGTGTTTTCTGGTTTGTTGATTTCTGTATGCTATCATTTCTAATGCACATAACCAACTGCTGCGTGCCATGTAATTCGCAAATTACATTGTGAAGTCTCTTAAATTTTATTCCGAAATTTTGTGAATTTCATTTTTCAATTTTTATTCCCTAACTAATTAATTAGGCTTAATTAAATATTACTAATTAATTAGTCCTAATTATTTAGTGGTAATTAATTAGTCATAATTAATTAGTTATAATTTATTTGTCCTAATTAATTAACCGTAATTAATTATTTACCGTTAGTTAGATGTAATTAAAATTGACCTAATAAAATAACCGTAATGAAATAATCCTAATTAATTAGGCTTAATTAAATACTAGCTTATCTGATCAGCATGTCAAGCATTTTCCTCTATTGGTTCATGGACAAGCTTATATACTAGTTAGATGTACTATATGATCTACATGTCAAGTATTTCCCTCAGTTGGTTCATGGACAAACTTCTCTAGCCTATAGTACAATACAATATTAAAGAATCTTATCTACATTAAACCGACAAATTAACAAAGAATGTCTTATTTGATCGGGGTACATGTGATAATACCCCCTCCTCCGGCTGTGCTGCGCCGTGATTTAATGTGTAAGAATTTGTGGAATTTTTTTCAATACATGTGATAACACCTTTTTGGAATGGAATTATGTGATTTCATCTGAAAAAAATTGTTTACATGATTTTGTCACATCTTGGCTGGTATGCGACAACGAAAGTTTGATATGATCAGTAGGGGCGAGCCAGGCAGGCGACCAGGTGAAAAAATTTTGTGAAATGAATTTTTTTGTACATGTGATAATATTTACTTCTTCGATACAGTTTTTATCTTCTTTACGGAGACTGCGATGAGAATATGGTAATGGCTGCCGTGAAGTTGAAGTACAATTTCCTCTACGTCTTGGTCGACTTTGGGCACCAACACTATTTTCCTTCGTGCTCCGAGTAGTATTAATCATACTACTACTTTTACTATCTAGGATTTTTTTTTGTTTTATCTCATCTGATCATTTGAATCGTGGGCTCATTTGATGTGTTTACCCATGCCCAAGTGCGAGATAAAAAAAAACAAGAAGAGGAAAAGACCGAGCCATGGGAGCACGAAGGAGGGAAAGACCAAGCCCTAAGGGCATGAATGAGGGGAAATCTGCTCCTAGGGGCACAAACGAGGCTGCATCGGCCCTAAGGACGTGAATGAGGCCCTCTTTGTTCAGGCTTTTTGTCTGGATTAAAAGCAAAAAAGTCCAAGCCTAAACAAAGGGGTGGCTTTTTTATCTGGCTTATAAAAAGCTTAAGCCAATTTAAGCCTAAAAGCCATAAGCCATGAGAGAGGTGCTTTTTTTTTACTTTTGCGGAATAGAGTACCTCTTTGCCACCGAACTTCGTTAAAATTACCCTCAAAATGCCATTGGTATATAATTGCAAACTGTTTCATTTTTTTCGATCGTATCCAATCTTCCCCCAAACCGACGCCGACGCCTCCTGCACCCGTTCTCCAACCCGACGCTCCTGCTCCCGTTCCACATCTCCATCGCTGCCGCCTCCCATCACCCCTCCTGAGCACTGCCGCCTCCCATCACCCCCGACCCCCTGAACGTCGCCGCCTCCCATCTCCCCTCCCGACGGCGCCGCATCCCATCTCCCCTCCCGAGCGCCGCAGCCTCCCATCTCCCATCCCCATCGCCGCCGCCTCCCATCTCTCCTCCCGACGGCGCCGCCTCCCATCTCCCCTCCCGAACGCTGCCGCCTCTCATCTCCTATTCCCATCGCTGCCGCCTCCCATCTCCCCTCTCGACGGCGCCACCTCCCCTGCCCCAACTCAGCCTCCCGAAGTCGTCGCCTCCCCTGCACCGACTCCGCCTCCCGACGCCATCGCCGCCTCCCCTGCCCTGACTCTGCCTCCCAACGCCGCCTTCTCCTCTAGAACCGACTCCGTCTCCCGACGCTGTCGCCTCCCCTGGACCAACTCCGCTTCCCGACGCCGTCGCCGCCTCCCCTGCTCTGCCTCCTCTCATAGGTATATTGTTGTGCTAGCTTTCACAGGTTTTAATCTGTCAATTAAATTGATCAATTGGTGCGAGCTTGGAGAAGTTCCACTGGCTCAAGAAATTAGCCTTCTTCAGATTGTGACTTTAGTGTAGGTTTTAGATTAATCTTCAGATTCTGTTCTTTTTTACAAGTGTGGAAGGTGCCAAGTATCAAGTATGTAGTCTGGTCTTATCTGCTTTATTTAGGACCAAGTGTATCGGAATAATGGAAGTACTGCTGTTTTTAGGCTTCTCGAAAGACAATTTTCTTTAAGTTAGCCTTAAAAAGATTTTATAGATGTGTCAAGATGTTCGGTATCCACCGATATTATAGTGAGTATCGGAATTGAAGGTGTGCCTCTTCTTTGTATACCATTTATATATGCGTATGTTCCAAATTTATAGGGGGATGGGGTGCGTGTTGGGATATTAAGCCGATTTAATTTTTACCGTCTTTAAAATTTGGTGAAGTACTTTGCCTTCATTGTATATTTGTGCAATTCCACCTTAAACCGGAGTGTTTGATTGGAATTTGTATTTGTCTTAGGTGCAATGCGTAAATATTAGTCTTGTATAGTGATCCAATTGAACTAATGAGTTCTTTGTTAACTTCGAGCAATTATTTGGCGTATCATCAGTACTGATCTGGTACTTGGTTTTTGGTGCCTGCTGTTCGAATCCAGTTCGGTGCCACAAGTTATGCATGTGTTCTCTCATGGTAACATGACTAGTCTATAGAAGCACTTAAACCTTAAAATTTTTTGTTAACACCTTGAGCTTCTGAGTTTGTGACTCTTGGGAGTAGCAAGCTAAGCTAGTATTCAATATCTGTGCTGATGTTGCACACTTGCACACCTGCTGCACAAGAGGTCAGGGAGGGATAATAACAATGTACCTGCACTTTTTGAATTCAGCTGCACATTTTGATCATTATATTATGTCCTTACAAATTATAAATCATCATGTAAATTATATAGATGGAACTAGTAGCTATCAGCAAGGCCAAAAGTACCATCTACCTTTTTTGGATTGTAGGCGGTTAGGTTGGATAACAAGTAGAGGTTTAGCCTGTTGGAGGGAGATGGTGAGCTGCTCATTCGAGCAACCCGAGGGCACACAAGAATGGCTATGTTCTCTGCTCGAGATCACCGCACTAATGTATTGAGGTTTTACAAATACAGAGCTTTTATCTTGTCCTTGATCGTTATGTCTTGAACATTGTTGTAATCTCTTTGGAGGATCGAATTGGACATGTAAAAAGAGCGATATCTTGGCATATGTGGTCATTTGATCGTGTTTGAGCCCCATCCCATTACCATTGCTGCCTGTAAATAGTAGCAAATGATTTGTGTTTTCGTTTATTTTCTCACTAGAGGCTAATATTTGATAACTGAATTTGTTCCTCAGATGGAATGAAGCTATACATTTTAGACAACAAGGTGATACTGACATAGGGTTTTGATGGCGTCGTTCCTGTCAAATACTTCGAGAAGATTGAAACATGTCCAGGGCGAGAATCGATACCATTTCAAAGATAGAGACCATACTAGTGTCACTGCAGTTTCTGTATGGCTTCTTGTTGAGAACTTCATATGCATGCATTTTACGAGAGTCACCTTGCTGGAAAAGAAAATCCACTGTATTTGATGCCTGAAAGGGCTGTGTTACATGCATTACTCATGTGAGAGGGAGACATTATTCTGCTGCTCTTGTTGTTGTACAAACTTATGTGTTGATGTTGATAACCATATATTAACGTTGATGATGTCTTTCAATTCTATCCACCATTTCACTATGTAGTTATTTTGCTCAGTAGATTTCGTTGCCTTCTTTGCACTCCTAGGAGTATGTACTCCCGCAAGAGGATAAATAGATTACATTAATATGATATGATTGAATATTATTTTGCTACTGTGTTATTTTGTTCGGTTGGCTAATATATGCCTTTCTAAATTAATTTCTTTCATTACGCAATGCCCAAAATTAATACATGCATGCACGGACGGGCGAAATCTATCTTATTTCATATATACACTTGCATGTATCGTCATATTTACAAATCCAATGCAAAAATAAGTTTAAATATATGCTTAAAAAGATCATTTAACTCCTAAAGGGCAATTCAGACTTTTAATCCTTCACACACAACTCAATAAGCCAACATCCTATAAAAAGCTAAATTACCAAACACGAAAACTTGGTCTAAAATCTAAGAGACTTATAAGCTGATTAAGCTAAAAAACTGATTTTAAGTTATAAGCTAAAAAGTGTAAACCTAAATAAAGAGATAAAGAGAGCCTAAGACATTTTGGCCACCTTAGGCGCGGACAAAGTCATGAATCGCGTCTCCGCGGCTTCGCGATGGTACACAGCCAGCGTGATATGTAGTCGCAAATCCCAAATTTCGAACATGTTCCTCCTCTCATCCCCATGTTCCTCCTTCCCTTCTCATCCCCAAATTCACCTACCAAAATCTTGAAGCTCTTCCCCTCGTGGTCGCCGTCGTTCTCCTCTTCCCCTCTGCTCGGCTGGCGCGGAGCGCAGATCCATCCGGGGTCGACGGTCTCTTTGGTTGGCAAGGAATCCCGCTCTCCAGAAGCTTCGAGGATGCCGGGCTGGGCTGGCCGCCTCGCCCCACTTCTCGCCGCCTCCTGCCTTCTCCTCGTGGCTGGATCGCATCAAGTACATCCATTCTAGTATTCCCCCCTTTTCCTCTTGCTGGATTCTAGATTCGTACGCGCAATTCTTGCTTTGTCCAGTTATTACGATGCATTTGGCTACTTATTTTCTTGTATAATTAAGCTTTAGATTGATTATATTTGGTAACTGAAGAAAAAAAAACTCAATTGCTAATTTATTGCTTGAGCTGGGTTTGTGGGTAGTATTCGTGCGAATCCTAGTGTTTCTTACTAGAGATTATGTGAGTTGTGGGAGGCCTGTGATTGGCTCTGGGTCTACATCAACAAATGTTCCATTTTGGTGTATCTTCAGAGTGATTCTTGTGTTGTTTCTTGCAAGAATCTTTGCAAGTTTTAGGGTTTCGCTCAATGATGATTGTATCGACACGCACACGCTTATCTGACTTGTTTTGCATGTGTAATTTTCTCTGCAATGTGTGTGATTTCTTACTAGCAGTGGCGGAGCTAGAAATTTTGTGTTGGGGTGCACCATTGATGATGAAAGATAGGGCTATTAAGTGATTATCGGTTGATCAAATGTTAGCGAGGGATATACCATGCATTATGAATATTGTATTCACATTGTACTTACGTTCCTATATAATTAGTTAGGCTTTTTCCCAATCAATTGTCTACTTTGCGCATTTAGTTCTGAAAACAACTTAAATTTATGGAGTGACGATTATAACAATTACTAACATTGATAAATAAAATTTAAATATGTGTGAACATATCATTAAAAATGTATAGCCATTCCATAATTTTTTATTGGTACACTATATGACCCGCATGACAGTTTACGTACCCAACCACTCGAAAAACACGTATGGTTTTAGTACATCTATACTTACTGCGCTGTCATTGATGCTGCCTATTTACGTCACATATGTCTTCAAAATTTGTAAGCGAAATGTCTCATGTAAGACACCCAATATTAATTTTGAATCATTGCACTCATTGTGATGGCCGCAATGGCGCAAACAAAGAGAATTGGACACTTGATTTTTTAGTTAGGAACTAAAGAAGTTCCTGAGAGCTAAATAAAATAAAACACATTCATATCATTCCCATGGAGCCACGTAGGTAGAGGAAAAGGTGTTAGACTGTCTACAAAATATGAACAGAGGGCATGGAATACAATTTGCTTCTAATTTTCTCAAGTGTTATAAAATTGTAATCAAGTCCAAATTCAATTGAAACTATAGCAAGAAAAGATATATAGATAATTTTCAAAAAAAATTGGGGGTGCCCATGCATACTGGGCACCCCATCTGGCTATGCCCATGCTTACTAGGATCGATTGCAAGTTGACAATTTGCTAAACCAGTCGTGGTGATCTAAATCTTATGCAAGACAAAAGTAAATTCTGTTGTGCATGGGGATTGTTGTTTTGGTGCAATCCATGGCCCAAACCTTCAGCAAAATATTCCTGAATTCTAATTGCTGCGCATGTTGAGTTGGCTTGTTTGCAAAGTTCTTATGGTAGCCGTATTGCCATTAATTATTAGAAATACCATATTGTGTATTGATCATCACTTTCCTTGATCTTGCCGCACTAACAGCTATCTTTTTTATGCTTGCTATTAGTATTTTCTGAAGAATGTTGCACACTTGGGGTTATATATGTATTAACTGAATGAGTAAATGTGTTTTCAGCATAGTCGAAAAGCTGGACCGGTAAACGAACCGATCACATGATCGGTTCACTGGTCCAACCGTTGGTTTTTTCCGGTTAGACTGCGGTTCAATAATAATAATATATTAATATTTGGCATAAAATTAATTGGGAAAGCAATGGTTGCCCGTGTTATTTGCCAGATAATGTAACCTAATATTGCTCACTATGCTTGTTATAGCCAAATAATGAGCACAGACCAGTTGGTTGGCTCCTACGCTTGTGAGGCAGAGGGCGCCAGTTCGATTCCTCGTCAACGCAATGCGTTAAAAAAAACCACCGGTTTTTTGGGTAAACGATCCAGGGGGCAAACCGGACCCTCGGTTTTTTTCGTCGGACCGCTGGTTCGGTCTGTTTTTTTTTTTTGTACTTGGTTTTCCGCTTATTTCATCAGTTTTTGCAAATATTCAGATATTAATTATGTAAGCATGTTGTGACCTGCATAAAATAACCTTTATTTTTTTTCAAAGTGTAATTTTCATTTTACTGTTAAGCTTGGTTGATTTTTGTCTGATGTTAAGATCACCTTATTTCCTCAGTCTGGCTAATTTGGACATTCTTTTTTTTTTAATGATCTAGGAATTCCATGAAGTTGCTGGATCCAGGTACTTAATTTATGCTCACAAACTAATTGGTACCCATGGAAATTTCAAATTTGTCACCACAAAATAAGATCCTCCTAAAGTTGTACTATTTTTTGTTCTGTGCATGGCACTACAAATAAGGTCCTCACCTAAATCTTCCTAAAGTAGCTCATTACTTATAGCTATAGCCTTAACAAAAGGAAAGCTGGAAATGGACTTGCCCGAACAAAATGCTAAAGAGTTTTGTGTTTTCACTTGATGCCAGAATTCTTCTTCAAACAAATCCACACACACAAGAGGTGCATTGCTCAAGGGAAAGGAGCCGTGCAGCTTGGAAAGCTATCGATGAGGTAGGACATGCAATATGACTGCTCACTGCATTGGTGCATCCATAACAATATTACAGGTTTAAGTTTTTTATGCAGTATTTGATGCCCTTCGTGGAAAAAGAGAAATATGAACTCCCAAGCAAATGTAGGCTTCATCCTGATAATGACATGTTTCGGGAACAAGAGCAACATAAGATTCATTTTGATGTAAATGAGTGGCGTTGTGGCTTCTGCAAGAAAGCCTTTCGAGCAGAGAAGTTCATCGATCAGCATTTTGCAAATCGGCACAATAATCTTGTGGATAATGTATGCTTCTTACTATATTTCATGATTTGTTTCATTCATCAGTTCCTTAAACAATCATATTTGTTTCATATATGTTTACTTAATACTAATTTGATATAGTTTCGGCAGTTCTCACCACAAGTGATTTTTTTCTTCTTTTCTTGTCTGTTCCTTCCATTTATTGAGAAAACACAGGCAATGTTAAATAAGATGATTTTTATGGCATTTTCTTGGTTATGCACTGCAAGTTCCAATACTAACTATTTACATAAGATGGTTTAGGGCACTTTCTTGGTTATTCACTTCCAAGTTCCAAGTTGACTTGTTTGATTTATCCTGGTCTATTCAACTTCATGTTTTTCTTTTTCTTTGTGTGCCTGTTATGGTCGGAATACAATACCATCGCAGAGTACGACCACGACACGTCATCCAGGCGCAAGGGGAGGGCGCGGCAGCATAACCGCCGGCCAGCTCTTGGCGGTTTCCTTGCCCATTACATTAGGACTCTTAAATTAGGAATATCGTGTTAGAGATTGTTTCAATCTATTAGTTGATTTCCATATCAGGTTTCCATAGATAAGTTTCTATCTTTAGTTTGTAATCTCTATTTAAAGAGAGAAGATATTGAATAAGGGACAAGCAAGAATTAAGAAGAGTCTTACCTTGCCTCTCTCCCCTGTGCCGGCCGGCGCTGTGCCTTGCGTGCGACAGCGCCTCCTAGCCGCCACCGACTGCTTGCCGTTCGGCCTCCCACCACTCACGCCTATTTCCTTCGCCACCAAACCCTAGCCCACAACAGTGCCTGTGTGGGTGGGTGTGGGGGGGTATTATTCTTTTCATTAAAAAATCATTTACCATGCCATAGAATGATAAATCTTATACTATTTCCTCAGAGTCAAGGAAGATGCTTGGCAGATCTATGTGGAGCACTCCACTGTGATCTGACAGTGGAGTTCAAGAAACCAAAGAGTAAATGCAATGCAGCTGCGGCTGCAAGGAACCGCCATCTTTGTGAGGTTCTTATCATTTTGTTTTAACTGCTCTAAATTTCTTTGTTTGGTTTTGTGCTATTCTTGCGGCATGTAAAATACATATCCCTAAGCTAATATTCCTATCCTGCAATTTTTAGCTTGTACTGTTTGTGTAACATATCTAGGTTTGCAGTAGACTTAAGGTAGACATATTTTATCACTCCTTTTATCTGGTGGTAGCTCTTCTGATATTATCATTTTTTTTCTTTAAAACTGTTGTCCTGCACTGTGATACCGATAAGCATCATCAGTTCATGCATGCTGGTATGCTTGGTTTGTTAATTACATGCAATTGTGTGAACTTGGTATATATATTTACATGTTTGTCTAGCTCCGAATCGGCTAGTAGACTCTGGTTGTTGTACCCAAGGATCCAAAAGCTGGTATCGGGGGAAATCCCGCCGGGTGGCCGGTAAAAAAAACTGGGCGGTAACCGGCCGGTTACCGGTTTTCCAGGGAAAAATCCAGTTAAATTTTGCTTGAATTTGCTTAAAAACCAGCCGAAATTTGAAAATTAAAATTTGAACTCGCAAAACCCGGGAAAACCGGCTGGGATTTTGGATCCGGGACCCCCGGCGGTAACCGGCGATTACCGGCCGGTTATTTTTTCCCTGGTTGTACCTGCTTGTATATAAGCACTGTTGAGATTTCTTGATTTATTATTGGAGAATTTTCAAAGATTGCTGCATATTCATTTCACTCTGTTAATTTAGTTTGGTACTTTGGTTCATATGGTCAATCAATAGATGTGCTATATAGCTAGCATTTTGTGGTGTATTTGTGATGGCAATATTGAACTCCCTTTTGCATCTGCTAACAGAACCTTGCAGACAGTTGCTTTCCCATTAATCAAGGGCATTCCGCCAGCCGTCTTCATGGTAAGCCATTGCTGCTTGAATGTATGATCATATGCTCATATTTCTCTCATGTAGGATTCTTGCTGATGCAGCTTGTTTTGCAGAATTTTTCTTGCGCCAATTCTGTGACGCTCACACTTGCAGTGGGGGATCCAAACCTTTCCCCAAAGGTGGCAGGGTGAGGAAATTTTTACCTAGAAAACCGTTGCTATCAAGTACTGATTTTGAACTTATTGATGTGTTATTATTAACCAATAATAAAGGTACATTTGAAAAACATGACCTTTTAAGGCAGCTGATAGCATTTTAAGTGAGTTAACATCATTTGTTTATTATTCTGATCAGTTGGAGCTTTATGATTGTTTTTTTTTGTAACATAAGATCTTTCATTTTAGTATGTTGTAAATCTTTGTGAATGACTAGAATCTACATTGTTAGGCATTGCAATTTGAGATTTAGTATGTTGTTAGAATACTTTGTATATGCTTTGCTATTAGTCTCTTGTATAGGGTCTTCTATGCATATTTACCATACCTGTGTACCCATTGTATATCCGCCCCTTAGGGCCTTATTTCAATTTAAGCTCTCATTAATGGTATCAGAGCATGGTGCTCGATCCAAACACTAGCCGCTGCCGTCGAGCTTCTAGCGATCACCGCCGAGGCGCCGGCGACTACAACCCTTCCTAGTAAACCTCCACTGCCGCTGCTCCCTCCTTTTCTTTTCCTTCTAGAGCCACCACTCATCTCGCCATGGATCGATCACCGCCGCTGCTCTCCGCCGAGCCGCTGCCGCCGGTTCGATCTTCTTGTTCTCCAGACGGCAACCACCACTCCCTCTTGCTCCACCTCTGCTTCCGGAGGGCGCCGCCATCGCCCTTCTTCTTGCCGAGGTTGTCGCCGCCCTATTCGTCGGGGCCGCCTCTGCTTCCGGAGGGCATCGCCGCCCTATTGCTCGCCGCTTCCACCTCTTCTGGTGGTGGTGGCCGCGCGCCTCTGTTCTTCTTCCGCCGAGGCCATTGCTTCTCT
Source organism: Phyllostachys edulis (assembly GCA_036346405.1). NCBI lineage: Eukaryota > Viridiplantae > Streptophyta > Magnoliopsida > Poales > Poaceae > Phyllostachys > Phyllostachys edulis. The sequence continues at coordinate 16,225,707 of CM070568.1, forward strand.
CTTCTTCGCTGAGGCAATCGCCGCCTCTCAACTTCAAGCAATCGCAGCCCTGCTGTTGAGTTGCTGACCCGAGATCATTGATGGCTTTCTCTTGTCAAAGCTTGATCCCCACATCGGTCATCAAGTTGGATGGGACCAACTACAGGGGGTGGGCATCGTTTACGCAAGTCACTCTAGATAGCTAGCGTCTATGGGAGATCGTCACAAGTGAGAGGCCTTGTCCTCCGGTTCCCGTTCCTCCTCCGCCCCTTGCCCCTCGACCGTCACCTTTTGCAGCGCTCTCCAATGATGAATCTGTTAGGGTTGCCACTAAGGCAGCCGCCAAGGAGGCAACGGAGGCCGTTGTTGCCGCTAATGAGGCTACCGAGGCATATCAATATGCCCTTGACACCTATGAGCGTTGGCGTACCAATAACGCTTGTGTCATGTCCTACCTTGTCCAAAGTGTGGATGCCTCCATCTTCATGGACATCATTGACCTGCCAATGGCTAATGTGGGAGCACCTTCAACAGCACTACCAGCCAAGTAGTGATGCTCTTTACTACTCTCTGCTACAGCAACTTCAGGCACTTCAGCAGAATGATGCTTCTGTTGAGGTCTTCTACCGCCAGTTCACCGCTCTCTAGCGTCAACTTAACTCCTTTGACCCTGCTACTTGTTGAGTATGCGCCTGACATGAGACTTAGTGAGCACACACTGGCAAGCGTCGTCTTTACGACTTTGTCATGCGTCTTCGTCCAGAGTTTTGAGTCTGTTAGGGCTCACTTGTTGAACCGCTTTCCTCAATCAACCATGGTTGAGGCCCTTGCTACCCTTAGTGCTGAGGAGCTTAGGCTTCATACTACGATTGAGCAGTCCTCGTCGTCGATTCTTGCTACTCATGCGACACCTGTACCGGCTACCTCCACATGGCTGCCCTTACTACTACTTTGACCGCTGATGTTCAGTGCAACTACTGCATGAACTTTGGCCACAACTACCAGACCTGCTCCATCAGGAAGAAGAGGTACAAGAACAACCGCAAGGGTGGTCGTTGCTGAGCCGAGTTCATATCATGAGGCCGCCTCTCATCCTGAGTGGCAGCTTGCCATGGCAGAAGCAATGTTCTAAATAGCAGTAAACGGTTAACGAACGGTCGCCCCACCTTTTAGTGTTTATACAGTAAGCAGCCTTGTAAACGGTTTTACTATTTCAAATTTAGAGAAATATATACATGTGTTTGTATTAACAAAATAAGCATATAATTCATCTTCTTTCATGCATATAGAATGGAACTACTAGGCTATCAACAATTGTCCACAGCGGTGACATGAAGAAAAAAGATGACATGATGTGAATGTTGTTAGAATAGGAATCCTTTTGTATTTCCTTACATGCCTTTTGTATTTTTTTATCTGTATATAACATCTCTCTCTAGTACTCCCTATATATATTGCCCATTGGGCTTTATGAATATACACACAATATTCATAACAAATGTAATTAAAGAATCATAATTGAATGAATGAACATCTCAAGTGGCAATGAAAAGCAAAGCTAGCATTCATCTCATGTATGTCATAATGTTCCATGTCATATGGCAATCTTGAAACTTCGCCCAATAAACGAGCATGTTAAAGTTAACGGCCGTTAAACCGAATAAACGGCCCGATAAGTCGGACAAACCTTGAAATGTCCATACCTTTACTGTTTTAACGGCCGTTTACAAGGCCTTAACGGTCGTTATTTAGAACACTGGGCAGAAGAGCTTGATGCTCTTCAGCGTACTAGCACCAGGAATCTTGTTCCCCTTCCTACTTGTGCTACCCCTATCATGTGCAAGTGGGTTTATAAGATCAAAACCAGGTCTGATGGTACCGTTGAACGTTACAAGGCTCGTCGTGTAGCCCGTGGTTTCCAGCATGAGTGGTCGCACTTATGATGAGACTTTTGCCCTTGTTGCTCACATGGCTATTGTTGTTGCTTCTGTTCACCAGTGGTCTATCTCTGAATTGGATGTCAAGAATGCCTTAATGGTGACTTGCATGAGGTCTATATGCAGCCACCCCCTGGGTATTTGGCTGCTGATGGGCATGTCTGTCGTCTTCGTTGTGCTCTCTATGGTCTCAAATAGGACCCTCGTGCCTGATTTGAGCATTTTACCTCTGTCATCACTGCTGCTGGTTTCTCTCTGAGTCTCATTGTTAGATATGTCTCTTGTATAGGGTGTTCTTTGCATATTTACCTACACCTATAACATGTATATTTTGGCCTTTGGCCCATTGGAATAGATCAATGGTTCATTCCAACATGGTATCAGAGTCCATGTCTCTCTCCTCCCTAAAACCCCTAACCCTAGCCTCTTCTTCCTACGTGGCCACCGCCGTCATTCGAATCCTCCCCTGCTGCTGCTGTTGGGGCACCACCAAGTTCGACCCCACCGCTAGCCGCGCGAGCTTCGCCTGGCTTGATATGCATTGCCAGATCCCACTGCTGCCTCAGCTCTCGGACCCTGCCATCGCCTTGGGCCGCTGCTGCCGCTCCATCGCCTCAGGCTGCCTCTCCCCTGCCTCAGAGCTCGCACCACCGCCTTGAGCTCCTCTGCTCCGGATCTCCTCCACTGAGCGTCGCTGCCCCGAGCTACGCCTCCACCAAGCGCCGCTGCCTCGCCTTCGGCTCAAAAACCAAGCGCCACCGCCCCGAGCTGCGCCTCCACTAAGCCGCCATCGCCTTCGCCCACGCTCGCTCTTGATGAGTGGCGACCTAGATGAGCCTTACCGCCAACCACCGGTGCTCTCCTACGTCGCTGTAGTTCCCAGCTCTTCTCCGTCTTTGTTGGGTCTTGCTCCACCTTCTCCTCCCATATACAATTTTCGTGATCGTCGCATTGTCAGGCCTCCGAGTGGTACGGCTTCGCAGCCGCTGCTCTTTATTCGCCTCTGACCTACCATGAGGCTGCTGCTCTCCCTGAGTGGCAGTTTGTGATGTCTGAGGAGATTGTTATTTTGCAGTGTAGTGGCACTTGGGATCTTGTGCCCCTACCTGCACATGTCACTCCTATCACGTGCAAATAGGTCTACAAGATCAAGATCCGCTCGGATGGCTCTCTTGAGCTACAAGGCTCGTCTTGTAGCACGTGGTTTTCAGCAAGAGTATGGTCGTGACTACGATGAGACCTTTGCTCCTGATGCCCACCTGCCCACTGGTCGCACTCTCCTTGTTGTGGTCTCTGTTCGACAGTGGTCCATCTTACAGTTGGATGTCAAGAATTCCTTTCTCAATGGCGAGCTGCATGAGGAGGTTTACATGCAAATGTCCCCTAGGCATTCTGTCGCTGATGGTATGGTTTGTCGCCTTCGTCGCTCTCTATAGGCTCAATCAAGCCCCTTGTGCTTGGTTTGACCGCTTCTCCTCTGTTGTCACTGCTATCAGCTTCTCCGCCAGTGATCACGACCCCACTCTCTTTGTACACACCTCCTCAGGGTCGGACACTCCTCTATGTGGATGATATGATCATTACTGGGGATGACTCTCAGTACATTGATTTTGTGAAGGAGCGTCTCAGTGAGCAGTTCTTGATGTCTTATTTGGGTCCTCTTTGTTACTTCCTTAGGATTGAGGTCACTTCTACGCATACGGGCTACTACCTCTCCTAAGAGAAGTACATTCAGGATATCATTGCTCATGCTTGTCTCACTAATCAGCGTATGGTGGACACTCCTATGGAGCTTAGTGTTCACCTTCGGCCCACTGATGGGGAGTCTCTTGAGGATCCCACTCGCTACAACCATCTTGTTGGGAGCCTTGTTTACCTTAGGACCACTTGACTTGACATTTCTCACCCAGTTCACATTCTGAGTCAGTTCGTTTATGCTCCCACACAACTCCACTACAGTCACTTTTTTGTGTTATGTGCTATCTTCGTGGGACCATCAATCGTCGCCTTTTCTTTCCTCGCTCCAGCTCTTTGCAGCTTCAGGCGTACTCTGATGCAACTTGGGCTAGTGATCTTTCTGATCGCCGGTCTCATTCTGCCTATTGTGTTTTTCTTGGTTCCTCTCTGATTGTTTGGAAGACCAAGAAGCGGACTATTGTTTTCCGTTCAAGTGTTGAGGCTGAGTTGCGAGTCATGGCGGCATTGACAGCTGAGATCACTTGTCTTTGGTGGCTACTTGAGGATTTCGGTGTTTCGATTTTTTCACGGACTCCTCTCTTATCAGACAGTGCTGGTGCGATCAACATGGCTCGAGATCCAGTGAAGCATGAGCTCACCAAGCATATTGGAGTGGATGCGTCATACATGAGTTCGCAGGTGAAGGACCAAGTTGTTGCTCTTCAGTATATGCCTTCGAAGCTTCAGTTAGCAAACTTCTTCACCAAGGCACATACTAAAGCTCAACACAGCTTCTATCTCACGAAACTCAGTGTTGTTGATTCACCATGAGTTTGAGGGGGTGTTAGATATGTCTCTTGTATAGGATTTTTTTTGCATATTTACCTACACCGGTAACATGTATATTTTGGCCTTTGGCCCATTGGAATAGATCAAGGGTTCATTCCAACACTTATGATCCTGCTCTGTTTGTTAACACCTCTCCTTGTTGTCGAACGCTCCTTCTCAATGTTAATGATATGTGTGATGACTCTTAGTATATTGTCTTTGTGAAAAAATGTCTCAGTGAGCAGTGAGCAATTTATGATGTCCGATCTAGGCCCTCTTCGCTACTTATTGGGAATTGAGGTCACCTCTATGCCTACCTCTTCCTAATAGAAGTATGTTCAGGACCTCCTGGATTGTTTTGGTCACACTGACCATCGCACTGTTGAGACTCATGGAGCTTCACCTTTAGCTTCGTGCCACTGATGGTGACCCCCTCCTGGATCCCACCTGGTATCGCTACCTTGTTGGGAGCCTTGTATACCTTGGCATCACTCGTTCGTATATCTCTCATGTTGTTCACATCCTGAGTCAGTTTGTTTGTGCTCCTACCAGATACACTAAAGTCATCTTCTTCGGGTTCTTCGCTATTTGCATGGAACCATCTCTCGCCGTCTGTTCTTTCTTCGCTCCAGCTCATGGCAGCTTTAGGCGTATTCTGATGCAACCTGAGCTAGTGATCCCACTGATCGTCGATCTCTCTTTGCTTTTTATGTTTTCCTTGGTTTCTCTCTTATTGCTTGGAAGACCAAGAAGTAGACCGCAGTGTCCCGCTCGAGTGGTGAGGCAGAGTTGAGCCCTATGGCCTCGGTGAGTGCTGAGGCTACCTGGTTACAGTGGTTGCTTGCTGATTTTGGTGTTATGGTTCAGGGTTCAACTACTGTGCTGTTGGACAGCACAGGTGCAATTAGCATTGTTCGTGATCCAATGAAGCATGGGCCCACCAAACATCTTGGTGTGGATGCTTCCTACACGCGTTCTTGTACTCAAGTACAAGAACGTGTCATCTCCCTAAAGTATGTGTCCTCGGAGTTGCAGCTTGCCGATTTCACAAGCCGCAGACCGAGCGCAACATGTTTTTTACCTCTCCAAACTCAATGTTTCAGACCCACCATGAGTTTGAGGGAGGGAGGGGGTACTTTTGTATATGCTTTGCTATTAGTCTATACATTGTATAGGGTCTTCTATGCATATTTACCACACCTGTGTACCCATTGTATATCAGCCCTTTTGGGCCTTATTGCAATTTAAGCTCTCATTACAGTTGTAAATCCTTGTGAATGACTAGAATCTACATTGCTACGTATTGCAATTTGATATTTTCAAACAATCACGTGGCATTACATTTTAACATGTCAGTTGTGCCACTGCAGTACATATTCGTGGATGTAGATATTTCATGATCAATGAAAATAACCATTAGCATTTGAACAAAACGCCTTGCATCTCTCTTTATCTAGATTCAGGTTCTGGAAAATTTTCTTGTGGAACTATAGACTGCTTATTTGATAAAAGAAATAAAATATCCTTTCATCGTATTGTTACTTTTTACCCCTTTGTGCAGAAACAAACAAATAGATTCTACTTGGCTCTCTGCATCTTGACAGTGCTACTTTTGCCCCTGTTCTATCTCATAGTATTCTTGCAACAGAGGTTTGTGCCATTTACTTTGTGAATATAACATTTTTCCTACTTTGAACATTTCCAGGACTGTTCTCATATTTTGTTGTGCAGGGAAATGAGGAAAGGTGTTCAAGATTTAAAACGGATTTCAAAAATTGGGCACAAGAAAAAGCCATCCTAGTTGTAAGTTTCCTCCCTGTACCCAAGCATCCTTAAAGATCTAGTCGCCATTTTGCTCATGATAGAGATTAGCTACCCTGTGGTATTTTATATTTTCATGTGTCCTTTTTTTTTCTATGTCAAGATGTCTTAAGTTCTCTTAATAGCTACTGTTTAGATAGTCGTGTATTTTTAAGGAAAAGTTCATATTATCCCCAAAACTACCCCTTCGTTCTTTTTTTTTTTTCCAATTTTTAATGCCTGTATCCTGCCTGTTCCTTCTGCAGTCCCGCATGCAAATGCAAGCTTCAAGAAGCAAGCATGTGTAATGTTGTGAGGTTGCAGAAGAAATTCTTTGATGTCAAGCTGAAACTGAAGTCTTGTTGACTCAATAGTTCACCCCTAGAAACATGGGGTTTACATGACTGTACAGACAATCTCAGGAGACTATTGTGCATCGAAGAATGAAAAGCTGTATTCCATATTATCCGTAGATCAACAGGCCTCATTTGGACCCTTTGTGGGTAGTAAATTATGATTAGGAACATTTACATAATTTTCAATACATGCTGGGGGCGTTTGTGATGTTCATAGGAATGTTTTAATATCTTTTGACAGGATCCTGGCTAAATCCATCAACGTTTTTTTGGTTCTAAGCCTAGAACAACAATGTGATTTTCAATTCTGAATTTCTGGTACCATGTGACACTCTCAAACAACTAAACTTTGACGTGTCCCCATGCATGAAATGTCAATGATACAGATGCCATGTGTGTCAAACGCGTTGCAAATAGGCTGCTATGCTGCTCATTTTAAACCCTTCGCGAGGCGGTCTTCGTTCACGGTGCTGTTGTTGAAATCAGACACAATATCAACAACAGTAAAGATGTGATCATTGGCATCCGGCCCAACTGATTCTGTCAGGCTACAATACAGTGTATGAAACAAAATTAATCTGCCTTTTAAGCAAAACACATTCGAGAAGATTGCTTGGGAAATGCTTGCACAGGCATCATGTAGCTTAGGCCATGTTTAAGAGTATCATACGTCAAAATTACAGATTGCGACTGAACATTTCAGAGAAACATTCAGCACGATAACAAGTTGGTCACCTAATATTAATCTATCAGAGCTTTACCTAGAGGATCAACAAAGCCTGCACTCTCTATCAGCGGCCTTCGTTTGGGAGGAAATAACAAACGATGTGATGCAATCACCAAACAATACAAGCCTAGGGCCGGACGGTTTCATCAATGAATTCTATAAAAAAATTAAAACGACCCTGAAACCGGACCTATTACAATTATTTAATGAGTTCTAGACAACACATCTTGATCTTTCAGGTGTTAACATTTCATACATCACTCTGATCCCAAAAAGAGAGATACCAACGGACATTAAAGACTTTAGACCAATCTCGCTCTTGCACAGCATACCAAAACTGATCAGTAAAGTCTTGTCCTTAAGACTAAAGCAGAAAATCGCTGGCCTAATAGATCAAATGCAGTCATGCTTTATCTCCAACAGGTCAATAGTAGAAAATTTCATACTTGCATCTGAATTGGTTCAGTTTGCGCTTAGGAGGAAAAAACCAATGATAATTCTCAAACTCGACTTCCACAAAGCATTTGACACAATCAATTGAGATTGTCTTATCCACGTCCTATAACACAGAGGCTTTGATGACAGATGGACCAAATGGATTCGCAGCATCCTATCAACCAGCAAAGCGCACATACGCATCAATGGTATAGTCGGTGAACAGTTTCAGTACAAGCGAGGTGTGCGCCAAGGAGACCCCTTGTCTCCATATCTTTTCATTCTAGTAGCTGATGTTCTACAAAGATTAATAAAAGCAGGCATCGAACAATGATATAATCTCACACCCGCTGGACATACAAGGTTATTCGTCAATCTTACAGTACGCAGATAACACTCTAATTTTATTGAAAAGTACAGTGCAACAAGTGATGGTCTTAAAGGAAACCCTAGACACTTTCTGCTGTTTCTCAGGATTAAAGATCAACTATCATAAGAGCACACTCATATCAATTCACATGTCAATTGAAGATACAAATTTGGCGGCTGTCACCTTACAGTGTCCTATCAGCTCCCTACCGTGTAACTATCTAGGACTGCCTCTCGCTACAAACAAAATTCCTCACAGTCTGCTGTAACCGATAATAGACAAAGTTGACAAGAGACTGGTTGGCTGGATCCCAGCCCTCCTGTCTTGGGGGGGGGGGAAGAGTGACAATGATCAACGCGGTGCTCTCAGCTATACCAATTTATTACATGAGCTGTCTCAAATGGCCGGACCGTAGCATTGACGCAATTGACAAAATTCGAAGGGCTTTCCTTTGGCGTGGAAACAGAGAAATGCATGGAGGCCACTGTCTTGTTACCTGGACGACTGTCCTTTTGCCAAAAGAACAGGGGGGCTAGGACTAAGAGATCTCAAACTACACAACCAAGCTTTGCTCATGAATTTTGCGGCTAAACTATTGTCTAACCATCCAGATCCTTGCTTTCAATGGTTAAGAATGCGTTATATCCAGAATATCATACCGACACAACCGCGCCCTAGAGACACAGCAGTTTGGAAAACAATATCGTCGGTAATACAGGTAACGGTTCAATTGACAAAAGTGATAATTGGCAATGGAAATAATACAATGTTTTGGAAGGATAACTGGACGACAATGGGACGTTTTCATATCAGTTTACCCACCCTTTTCACTTTTGCAACTCAACCAAACTACTCAGTCCGTTCGCAATTTCAAGAGAATAATTGGACGATATCACTGCAACCAGTCCTTTCGCAACAAGCAGCCTCAGAATATCAGATTCTGCAAGCTTTTCTGAACACCCAACAACTCCAATTGGATACCTTGGATCAGCGGGTAGCCCTCTCAACCATGGCTGCCCCAACTACATCGACTTTTTACAGAACATTATCATTTCATGGCTTAAAATGGCCAGCAATGGACTACACTTAGAATCAATCAATACCACACAGCTGCAGAGTCTTCTTATGGCTAGCTTTTCGAGGCCGTCTAAACACTAAAGACAACTTGACAGTTAGACATTGGGCCAAGACCAAGATTAAGACATCGCCCTACAATGTAAAACAATTGATCACATTATCTTCTGTTGCCGACTTGCGCAGATCTCGAAAAAAATTAGGTCTTGCACAAGAAGCAAACTCAGCTCAGAACATTCTACAATTTATGGAAAAGATTATGTTAAAGGTAAAACTTTCAACAAAATTTGGCTAATCTGTTTTGCGGCTTGCGCGCATACTTTATGGATTCTGAGAAATAATCGGGTATTTCAGCAATCTGAGAACAATTTGACGATTCTACTACAGAAGATTCGAAGCTTGATCACTCTTTGGATGTATCGGACCAAACCCAAGTTTCAAAATGTTATGCGCCAATGGTGCCACCTCTTATTGTAACTCTTTTCGTTCACGTTTTATTTTCGTTTCTTTCTTTCTTTTACTTTCGTTTCTTTTCTTCTCTTTCTTTTGTAAACTATCGTTTGACAACCACTGCAATATAATGGTCATAAGTTAGAGATTTCTCTACCTTCTTACGTCAAAAAAAAAGAATATCATATGTCACATTCTATCCCAATATAGGAAACACAAGCTTTATATTTTGCGCAGAACAATCTACATGGTATCAACTGTCTAAAAAAAACTATCTAGTTCATCTGATTGAAGTCCAAACAGTTCATACACATTACATGAAACAAAGTGAATTCCGAGTCCAATTTCATCCTTGTTAGTAATACCAAGGATGATGATGTTACAATGATCTGGACTGTGACTAAATAATTCGAAAGGTAATACCTGCGTACCAGGAATTTCACGGGAATCTGGGAAATTCCTGCATCCAAATGTGCCACACCTTGCTTACCCAGAAACTTATTTATTCTGTCAAGAGAATCAACAGGTATTCCAAATTCTGTAGTAATTGCCTTTGAATTCCAACGGAAAGCATTGATGATTTTATCATCAGCAAAGAGAGTTTGTTTTATTACCTTGGTTTCTCTTGAAAATGGCATCAGCATGAACAGAAGCTAGAGTAAACTGCATATTTCTATCCTCAAATTGCAGTTACAACTGGAAACAAAATTGTTGTGCCAAGCACTTCTATTCGTAGGATATCTTCCTTCGTAGCAGCCCATTAAATTTAATGGACAATAGATTTCACAATAGCTTTCATGGACATTTTTTTGTCAAACAGAACATTTTTTATAGTCAGATGGTGTCTTATTAACTGAAGTAGGAACTGCAAAGTCTTGTGTTTACATTCGCTACACCACAACACTAGATATTAGAGGTTTAGTGAATAACAAAGAGAACACACATTGCATATAAATTAGAAAATGCTCACCGTTCCCACCGGAACAGCCCACTTCCGTCGGTGTTGCCCGCTCACTCCGCCGCCACTCACCACCTCACCGATTTGTTCTCCTTCCTCGCCACCGCTATCGACATCGACGACGAACTATGACTAGTGTCACCACCGCTGCCTCGTCGCCCTGCCCTACCAACCGTTGCCACCAAAGTTGTCGTCATCGTGATGTCGATCACCGTACCATGGTTGGTAGCTACCCCTGCCAACTGCCGCTGCCTATTGCCGCATGGTCAATTTTAGATTTGGAATTGGTCAACCTTGGAGATGTAACCAAAGCATGAATCTCAAGGTTTGATAAACGGTCCAGAAAGTATCTAAGATTTAGGAGAAGACCAAGTACTTGATTGCTGGCTTGCTGGTGGTTCGTATTGTTAGAGTAATAGGCAGGTCCGGTACGAACTGAGCCTTAGTTGGTAGAAGGTGAGTGTACACTCTTACAATCCAAGTCAAGTCCTCTTCCATAAGAATTTGGTGGCCGTTTTATTCTAAATTAAAAAAATTATCTAATTCTTCTTAGGTATTTGTGGTTTTTAGAAAGGTTCCGTAGGGAAAGAAGGTAAAAGGAAGGAGACTTTCGCCGAATCGGATTGCTCTTATAGTGCGGCCCTACTTGTCAGCAAATGCGTACTACTATAGAGGTTTTAAGGTTTTGGCCGTATTGACATTGTTTCGGCACGCTTTAACGAAAATGGCGAGTATCCCCTGTATTTGTAAAAATGGCCAATACGTACCCAAAAACACAATTTCTCCTAAAAACACGCGGTCACCATGCATTGCTCCCAAAGTCACCAAAACCGCACCAACTGTCGCCCCGTCGCTGCTGTTAAATTGGATATTTTTTGTTAATTTATCGGTTTAATGTGGATGATATTTTTTAACACTGTATTGTATCATAGACTAGATAGGCTTGTACATGAACTAACTGAGGGAAATGTGTGATATGCAAATCATATAACAACATACTGTAGCCTTCGAAATGCACATGAGTCGGAGGCTAGGGTACATTGTTATATGATCTGTATACCACGCATTTTCCTCAGTTGGTTCATGTACAAGCTTATCTAGTATGTGGTACAATACAGTATTACAAAATATCATCCACATTAAACTGATAAATTAACAAAGACTGTCCTATTTGATCGGGTACATGTGATAATACCCCCTCCTTCTTCATCCCGATTGCAATAAACCCGCACGTATATCATCTAACGCTTGTAACACTTGAAATGTCGTAAATTTTATGTATAAAAAGTTACATTATAACTCCATTGGAAATATCGACACTCCTTGTTCTCTGCTTTCATGTGGATATAGCGCAGCAGTACACACATAACATACAAAATATGCATACAAATATAGCAAAATAAAATCCCATAACACGAGATACAATATGGCTCACTCGTCTGAGTCACTACCCTCTGCTCGCTGCGTCTGCGTCGAGCATGTCCCGTGGGATACGTCAGCCGGTCCAGAGAGCGCGTGTCGGATCTAAGGGGGTACGGAGACTGTTGAGTCTGTTGAGTGGGCGGAGGTGCACCAGTAAGCTGAGTCGGACGAAGCGTCGATGTCGTCCTATTGAGACATGCCGAACTAGGGGCCACCTGCAATGAAGTCATGAACGAGGGACTGCATAAATCCACTCCTGAATTGTCCGCCTCCAAGGTACGATGTCTACAACTCTGGTCGTGCGGAGAAGCTCTAGCCCTGAATGAATGGTGTGACACCAACCCCGGAGGAGCTCTACCTTGCATAAGGTACTCCGTACTGGTCAACGTACGATAAGGGTGGGTGCCCTGGGTGGTACAGTACTCCAAACCCTGGCACCATGTATTGCTCCCTGGCAGGAGCTGGGAGGCCCGTATCCTCATCAGTAGACATAAACTGGCCATCACCCTCACGGTCAACTAAAGGCAGCAAGACGAAACGATGTTAGTCAAAATAAACACTCTCGACGTAAACTGAAAATCTCGTACCTCCCAGATGTGCAGTGCAGATGACCAAGGGGGAGAGCTAGTTTGCGTACGGGGTGTGGACGATAGAATTGATGTATCCCAACAGACCTACGGCGGGAGAACGATATGATGTTAGCAGAACGTAAGGCATAACCATAAAACAGAATGTAGATTTGTACATAACTTACCTCCCTGCCGATCTGGCTCGCGGATGACCGACGAGGAGCACTACGATGCTGGCCGGTCTCGCTGGGTCGTGATGACCTAGCGGGTGAGTACGGTCCCCCCACTTGTTGCCCGATGCGCAGGACGTTGTTCATCGAACGACCGCGGCTCAGGTTCTTTATTATGTTCTTCAACTCCACGAAGATGTACTTCAAAGTACTGAGTAGCCCTGGTACTGTGTGCGGGCTGCGGATGGCGGTCTCCGATGCGCTATGCTCATTCCAACGGAAGTGATATACAGAACAGGTTCAGTAACGAAGAGTACAAATATCATCAATGAAACGACCAGAGATTTTAAGTGTCTTACAGTGTTGTCACGCCGTGAAGCACTGTGACAATCGAACGAATGGCGGAGGCTCTGCTGGTGCGTCACCTGCTCCGGGCGCTCCGGTGGAGGAAGGGTGAGTCTGGCGCATGACCGTGGTACATACCACTATAGGTAGTCAATGCACGTCCGAACGTCGTACGGACGCTGCTCCTGCAAGACCTCCAAGTGTGTCGTCTCCGTCTGTGGACATCATAAGGATATGCTCATGATCTTAGGTGATATTACAATTGGCAATTTGGTTGAAGGTTTGTTGGATTTCCTATTTTTCAGAAAGTTTCAGCAAGTGTCAGGAATATCGGTAGTACCAGCGTATAAACCGCGGTAATACCGTAGTGCGGTATGACCGCAAGTGTTGAGCGGTACTACCGCAAGTCACTTGGATGCTTTGGACGTTCGATTGAAATCGGACGGTCCGGATTGAGGTAAACGTTCGGACCTCCGAACGCGAAAGAGTTTTGTGAGACGTTCGGACCGCCGAATGGTGCCCAGATCTGACGACCAAGACACGCGGTCCACATGGCCAATTCAATCTGGTACGTTCACATGGCAGAGGGGCTGTTTCTAAGGTTTTTGAGCGATTTCGTGAAGCAGTAGTACCGCAAGCTAATAGCGGTAATACTGCTCATCGATATCACCGGATGACAGCGGTATGCTTTTTCCAGGAGGGATGTTTTTTGGGGCTTTCGGGTTTTCCCTGATAGTGGTATGACCGCAATATTGAGAGTGGTACTACCGTGATGCGGTAGTACCGGGTATTACATGGCGGTACTACCGTATTTACTGTGAATTTTGGTTATCCTTGAAAAACTGATTTGGGATAGGTCATATCCTTGTTTAACAATGCATATGTGTTGCATATTGCATGTTTTGAGCTAACGTGGGTCAAGTTGTGAGAACTTGTTCCTGGAGATGATTTCTTTGTCTATTGCTGTGCAGGTGGCTTGCAGGTCAATGACGGTCAATGGCGAGGAGGATCGGGACTAAGCTTGGAGAGCTAAGGTCCAGAATGATCATGGATGCCGAGTGAGGTCAGGTGACTCTAGCGTGGCGCAGAATGGACGAGGATGATCGAACGGGCAGTTCGATGTGACGGGTTGGATCAAACGGCGGGGGGTCGATACAAGTGCCATGGAGGTTTCGGCGGGAGCCGGACGGGAGAGACTTGCCGACATGATGAGAGCCGTTGATCAACCTACACGTGGTAAAATATGGGATTGCTTCACGATGATTGGACTCGGTTCTTGGAGAAGGATCGAGAAGGGGTATTTTGGTAATTTCACCAAATACCGTCTTGGTGACCTTTGGATAAACCGCGGCGCGGGTTGGCGCATGGAGAAGCGGTTTAGGTCAATCGAAGATGAAGACGGTGCTTTGAGATGCGTGCGTGTGTTAACCCGTTTGTGTGTTAGGGTTTAACGAGTGCCATAATGGAATATTCTCTAGATGCTAGTCTCTAGTATCAATAGGAGAGGGTGTTGTCAAGCAGCCACCAAGCACTTCATTGAGAAAAGCCCTAGTTTGTTTTAGGGCTTAGGAGAGAAGGAAAGAGAGGTTAGGGTTCTAGGGATTGATTGATCGTGTGCTCATGTATTGAGTTGTGTCCTCCAAGTTGGAGTGGCTGTAAACATCAATCTCCTATCTTCAATCAATCAAAGTATGTTCTCTAAGTTGACTCTCTTCTGTTCTTGCACTCCTTTTTGATGATTTGGTGTTTTTGATGATCCATCCTTCTTCTGTTAAATCTTTGTGCTGATCCTACTTGCTGTGACTTGTGGGAGACCATCAAAGATCATCTTGATCATCCATAGCCCATGAGCAAGCCTAGAATCAGATTTGGGTTTTTGACTCGGTTTTGAAATGATCTTCACTTAATTAGAAAAAGGTCAAAACTTTGACGTGGATCTACTCACACTACTACAAAACAGGCTATAGTAGACGCCCCATCACAGACGGTTCCTTTGGAACCGTTTGTGTTGGGTCTGTCCGGACCTGCGGGTGGCGCGGGAAGCCTATCACAGACGGTATTTTTTAGAACCGTTTGTAATAGTCATCTATCACAGACGGTTCTATTATCAAACCGTCTGTGATAGTAAACAGAAGGTTCTATTCACAAACCGTCTGTGATAATCCCCTAATCACAGACGGTTGTGAACTCAAACCGTCTATGTACTATTACAGACGGTTCTATTAACAAACCGTCTGTGATTGGCGGATTATCACAGACGGTTCTTATTAAGAACCATCTGTGACCTCTGCCGCACTGCCGCTGTGTCCACTGCCGCACTGCCACTGTCCATTGCGCGCCGCATTGCCGCTGCCTCTGCCACTGCCTACCGCTTTGGATCGAGCAACCCCGGCCCGTGCCGCTGGCTCTAGTACTTAGATCTGCTGCTCCTCCCGTAGGTGCCACACTTCCCTGCCCTAGCTCTCCCTCCAACCTGCGGCTCCTCCTCTAATTAAACAGATGGAGTTATTATCCTTTATCGATCCAGTAAACCGTCTCTGATATATATATTTCAACATATAATTAATATAGTAACTTCACCTCCAAACTTTTTTTTCATTTTGGAATTTTCATATATATGGCCAAACAGCGTGGCCAGTCGCTTACAAAAAGATTAAAAAACTAGAAACCTATAAATAAAGAAAGTTTTTCTAGTGGCGGAGGTAGGCTGCTATCTCCGTCTTCAATACTTCGTAGGTGGCGGCGTCGGGGGCGGATGGTTCGTGATCGAACGAAGCCTGAAATGCGCCCACCCGCTGACGCGTTCGTTCGAGTGTCTCTCGAAGACCCTCGGACTGTTGAACCAAGACGAATTGAGCCCATAGGCTCTCTTCTCTTGCTTGAGGGTCTCGGCTTTGGTTGACTCGATGCTTCTTTGCCTCAATTAAGCGCCAAGTGACGGCAAGCCTCACAGACGCGTGCGCGTCGTTTTGGAGGACCACGTCGGCGATCGCGTAAACTTCGCCGAAAGTGGGAGATCACCCGAAGACACGGCGGAGGAGGATGTCGAGACGGCGGAAGGTGGCGTCAACGCTCCGGCAAATTCTCGGACGAGGAGTGAAGACATTGTTGAAATAGTATTCTTCAGCGGACGGTTCAACGTCTGTGAGAGAGGTGCGTGTCTGCAGTCGGCGGTAGCCCATCAATGCCGGCGACAAGGAAAAAGAAGAGGCAACCATTTACTGTTTTTGTGGAGAAAAGGGATCAAGGAGGTTGTGTGAAATACATTGTAGAAGGGACATCTATTTATAGAACAAGTTCTAAAGCGGAGTGGGACACGAAGAGATATTTGGGGAGTCTATGGCGGCGTTGGAAAATGAAGAGACGGCCGCCGTGTGATCGTGAGGCGAAGAGACACGCGGGAAAATGAAGAGACTTGTTGTTCAGTTCTTATATATCACAAACGGTTATTCAATAGAACCGTCTGTGATAAGGATATCACAGACAGTTTCTTATGAGAACCGTCTGTGATATGGAACATATCACAAACGGTTCTATTAGGGAACCGTCTGTGATAGTCTTATCACAGACGGTTCTTAAATCGAACCGTCTGTGATATACTTTTTATAAGGCGGGAAACGCTACGATTTTGCTCTCACTTATCACTTCCTCTCGCACGCCACTTAGGCTCTCGCGCACTCGTTCGCCTCCTCTAGGGTTTAGGGCTCGCCCGTTCACCGCCGACTACGACCTCGGCGCCTCCGCCCCCGACCTCGGCGCCCCGACCTCGGCGCCGACCTCGGTGCCGCCGCCCGACCTCGGCGCCCCGTTCACCTCCCGGCCGTAAGCCCCGCGTCGCCGCCTCCCGACCTCGGCGCCGCCGTCCTCCTCCCGTGTCGGCCTCGCCCTCTGCCCCTGCCTTCTCCCATGTGATCCTCCTCCCGTGTCGGCCTCCTCCCTCTGCACGGCCTTCTCCCACTGTTGTCCTCCTCCTGTGTCGACCTCCTCCCCACCTCCGTCCTCCCACGATCGGCCTCCTCCCTGCCTGCCTCCTCCCCTGCACCGCCTCCTCCTTGCACCGTGAGTTCTTGTGCGGCATCCTCTCTGTGAGTATTGGTCCTCTGTGGCGATTCGGTTGATCTTTTCATATATATACATATACATACATATATACATATACATACATATATACATATACATACATATATACATATACATACATATATACATATACATACATATATACATATATATATATATATATATATATATATATATATATATATATATATATATATATATATATATATTTGCAGTGCTAGTTGATACCTTGATCTCGTATTAGTTTTGATTTCTAATCTATCTCAAGATGTTGCAAATTGATTAGTGGGCTTTGTTGACATGCTCTGTGATGAACTACATCTTATCTTGAGATTGAATGTGATAGTTAGTTCATACTTGAGCTCTATTGTACGACTTATATGAACTATTCAACCTCGTTGGCCTCGATGTCTCGCTTCTACGATGTTGGACACTGTAAGTGCGTACAATCAAGTTCTACATTCATGTAATACCGATAAATATCACAACTCATTGCTTATGTATAGATACATCTTTGAAAAATGTCAGGAATGGAAAGAACCGGTGGGTTTCCTCGACCCACATGTGGTATCGTTGCAAACCATCCAACAAGACTCATCCTTAATCGAGAAATACATAACGAGGTCATTGCTTCGTCGATTTAACATGAAATACATAGTGGTGCCCTACAACCGTGGGTAAGTGTCACTACTTGCTATACAAATTTCATTTGTACTTTATCTGCAACCACGAACTTAGGTTTAATGACTATAGCGACATACATGAGTAAGTACCATCGGATCCTTTTAGTTATTATACCCAAGAGGAACCATGTGATATACCTTGATTCCCTAAACCGCAACAAGCACGACTTGACATTCTAAGAGGAATACTCGAGAGGTATGCTCATTTCCTCCTTACATAACTCTATTGTAGTCTTCATTCGTTTGAAATTGTTGAGGATAACTTTTTCGAATCATGTAGGTCGTTCATCAATTATGTTGCCAACAAAGGAATATACGATGGAAAGAGCGCCCAACTAACACACAGGATGGATTTTCCGGTACGCGCTACAACATAATAATCCTATATCATACTTCATAATAACGCGTCTCGAACCGACTATACCTATATATGTAATTCTATTTTTGCGGTCGCTTGACAAAAAGATGATGAGTTATGTGCAATCTCGTGCGCTATCATATGCGACTAATCCTTAGAGCTAGGAAGAAGGATCACGAGGTTTGTCAATCTCAAAATAATTATTTCCTAATTATAAATTTAAATATATATAGCTTATCACTTTACTCTTGGTAGCAACAGGTCTTGGATTTACAATGTGATTCACTCGTTGCGGAAGAGATCAAGGACATTCGAGGAAGCTCGCACCTTTATCAACACGTAAATCATTAACGACAATGGAGAGTTTCACTCCGCCAACCGAGAGCATCACCCGTCGACACCTCTCCGCGTAAACAATTATAATCCGGTTGTAACTATAGCGACAATACTTCAACAAATGCGATCTTTTGTAATTTATTTTGAGTAATGATCACTTTGAGTTGTCAACAATTGATTATCTCTAATGAATCTGCTTTTGTGCATGCTTGAATCTGCTTTTTGTGCATGCTTGTTTTCAGAGGGCATGGCTAGCAATTCTGAGGCTAGCGAAAAAACAAAGAAAATTGTGGTTAGGGTGTTTGGCTATCACAGACGGTTTTTGTTAAAACCATCTGTGAAAGCAAGTGTCACTGAGCGGTTTCTACTAACAACCGCTCAGGATACGAAATATCACTGAACCGTTATAAAACAAACCGCTCGTGATCGCGAATATCACGAGCGGTTCTTAGTAAAAGCCGTGCGTGATAGTCTAAATCACGAGCGATTTTTGTTTAGAACCGTCGTGATATTCCCATATCACGAGCGGTTTTTAGTCCAAACCATGCGTGATACTAGCCTTCATAGACGGTTTTTATTAAAACCGCTCGTGATATTATGTCTCCTGAGCGGTTTTTACCGTCGTGATAATGGCTGTTATCACAGACCAACAAACATAGGCGGTTGGCAAAACCGTCATAACGATTCGAATAAATGCGTGATGTGGCTTCCTGTAGTAGTGTCAATAGATGATTGGAATAGGTTCCTGATCACTTAGGGAAGTTATGTTTCAAATCTCATAGGTTTTGGTCGGTTGAATCAAAAGTTGTGCAAGTTTTGGTTTTGATTCTGTACCGTCGGCAAGAACTCCAGGAAAATCGGTCATACCGCACTATGAACTACGGTAGCACCGCCGCGCGGTACTACCGATTTTGGTATTTCTTCAGCAGAGCTTCTGTATTTCGTTGCTGCCTTCTATATTTCGTTGCTGCACTTTGGGGGTCGCAAAAATAGTTGGAGCTCCTATTCAACCCCCCCCCCTTGTAGTCACCTTTCCGGTCCTATAAGTAGTATCAGAGCATGGTTAGCTCTTCTCATAGATCTTAACCGGTCTTTGGAGCCATGGCGACTGACAAGTATTAAACCAAACCACCTGTTTTTGATGGACTTGATTTTGCTTACTGGAAGGCTCACATGCATGCCTACATCAAGGCTCAAGGGCACGTAATTTGGCTTAAGGTCAAAAATCCCTATGTTGTGCCAGCCAATGACGATGTGATCACTCCAGATGTTGAGGCGAATAGCAAGGCTCGAAACTTTCTGATTCAAGGGCTTAGTCGATCTGAGTTTGAGCGTGTTGCTCATTTGAGGTCTGCTCATGAGATCTGGAAGACCCTATGTGACTACCACGAGGGCTCTACTGCGATCAAGGAAGTGAGACAGAACCAGCTTAAGAAAGAATACTCAAAGATCGAGCAAAGGCCTGGTGAATCTTTAGATGATCTGTGGGAGAGGTTCTCCAAGATCCTTTATGACCAACGTGTAGTAGATCTTGTGTTCACTAAATCTGAGAATGCATGTCAGCTCTTGGGTGCTCTTGATGTGAAGGTTTGGGGGATGAAGATCACTTCCATCAATGACAACACTGTCATGAGTGAGCTTACCATGGATAAGCTTTACTCAAGGTTGAAGACGCATGAGATTGACTTCATTTCGCGTCTCCCCAAGACAGAGTCGATGGCTTTAGTGGTTGACCCATCTAAGGGTAGCTCTTCTGATTCTTTGGATTTTGGCTCATCTGGCTTTTCATTGTCCACTTTGCACTCTTTGAGCGATGAGTAGCTAGAGAAGCTACCTGAGAAAGATTTAGCCCTCCTATCCACCAAATTCTCGAGAGTTTACAACAAAGTGAGGAACAGAAGGAGATGTGGTCCTGTCACTTGCTTTGAGTGTGGTGAGCCAAACCACATTCGGTCCAAGTGCCCCAAGCTGAAGGGCAAGGTGGAGAAGGACTCTCGGAGGCGTCCTCAAGCTAAGGATGCGAAAGCCAAGAAGCCCAACTATCGCAAGTTCGGCAGCCGAGTCCTTGCCGCTCTTGAGAGTGTTGATATGAGCGATGTGGACTCGGGGACGGAGGACGACGACGATGATTCTCACGACAAGAAGAAGGCCCAGGATTTCACTAGCATGTGCTTCATGGCCAAGGACTTGCACGACGTCGACTCCTCCAACGCATTTACTTACCCTTTCAATGATCCCGATGAGGTATGTCCCTCACTCAATGATATGAAACGTGCTTTGGTCGTTGCTGAACAAAAACTGAAGAAGCAAGCTAAAATGATTAGGAGACAGGACACCATGATTGATAACTTGAACCTAGAAGTTGTTAGGCTCAAATCCATTAATCCTGTTGATGTTTGTGATTCTTGCTCTAGCTTGCATAATGAATTGACCAATCTAAAATCTGCTTATTCCTCTGTTGCGAATCAACTTAAAGATGCTCTTGATGAACTAGAATCTCTCAAGTCTAGTCATGTTTGCATTAATGCTATTGCTCTAGATGTGACTGCTGTAGATGCTATTCCTTTACCCTACTCAAATTGTGCTTTGCTTGAATTAAAATTAGATAGAGCTACAAAAGAATTGCTGAAATTTGATGCTAGTCACACTTGCTCTCATTGTGAGAATAATAAGATTAAAATGAAAGAGATGACTGAAATGGTTCTTCATTCTAAATCTGCATTATGTGAAAATTGTCTTAAACTCACATTTGAGAATGAAACTTTAAACAAGACTCTAGAGGAGAAATCTAAAATTGAAAATCTATGTCTATGACTGCATCCAAGAAAGTAGTTGATTCTAATTCTTGTGCATTTTGTATTGAAGCTGGACATAATTTAGATAAGATACAAGAGGCATTTAGAGTCAAATTCAAGGAGCAAGTGAATAGGATTAAGAATGCCTCTTGTGTGTCTTGTGAGTCCTTGAAAGTTGAGCTAGCTCTTCTTAAGAAAAGATATAATAAGGTAATCAAGTCAAATAAGTGTGCCTCATGTAAGGATCTAGCCAAAGAAAATGATTACCTCAAAAAGACCCTTGAGAGATTTTCTAGTGGGAAGAAGAATCTCAACATGATTCTCGACCAATCTAAAGTGAGTGTGAAGAAAAGTGGCCTAGGATTTAATTCCCTAGAGCATTCCAAGAACCATCCACCTAAGGTTGTGAGAGCTGTTGAGAGTGGTATGTTTGAGGTAGAACCTATTGAGCCATCTAAGGTAGTTTTTAGATCTGCAGGTTTTGCCCAAACCCCTTCTAGCAAGGCAAGTGCTTCTACTTCAACATGTTAGACCTCTCAAAAGGTCAAGTACCATTGCACCTTCTGCAAGAAGGATGGCTACATCGTTGAGTTCTGCTTCCGTAGAGCCAAGATCGAGAGGAAGGAGAGGATGAGTGCTTTGAGGTCCATTAGAGGAGTTCCTTCACCTGCTATAGTCTCTAGAGCCAAGAAGCCTGTCGTTCATGCTAGACATAAGCCTAGGTTTGTAGATGACTTCTTTGACTCCTTTGGTGGCTCTAGGCAGCATTTTGGTTTAGGGTATCGTGAGGAGAGACCACGGGTAGCATCTAGACAGGGGGAGTATCGACCTTTTGGTAGGTCGATTCGGAGAGGTCTAGGTGTTTCACGTGTGCATTCTTATGATTTTACTCCTAACCATTTTATTGATGCTTCTACTGTTGTTCCCAAGCATCGTGTGACTCAGTACTGGATTCCCAAGTCT
This sequence comes from Phyllostachys edulis, assembly GCA_036346405.1. Taxonomy (NCBI): domain Eukaryota; kingdom Viridiplantae; phylum Streptophyta; class Magnoliopsida; order Poales; family Poaceae; genus Phyllostachys; species Phyllostachys edulis. The sequence continues at coordinate 16,248,019 of CM070568.1, forward strand.
TTTATTACTAACTCCAGTATTGAGGCACAGATGTTTCCTATTCGTGCTCTGTAGGTCCGTCGTGCGAGGAAGGAGGACATATGGCTTGTTGATTCTGGGTGTTCTCGACATATGACTGGAGATTCTAGATGGTTCTTCTCCCTCACACGTTCATCCGGCAATGAATTGATCACATTTGGGGATGCTTCTACTAGGACCGTGACAGCCAAGGGCACAGTGCGCGTCAACAACAAGTTCATGCTTAAGGACGTCGCTTTGGTAAGTAAGCTGAGGTATAATCTGCTATCTGTTTCTCAGCTTCTTGATGAGGGTCTAGAAGTGAGGTTTAAAAGTGGTGAGTGTGGAGTTCTAGACTCCTCGGGTGAGCATGTTTTTGGGATCATCAGGTTTGAGAGGATCTTTTGTGCTGATTTCTGTATCTCTTCTGCTTCTAATCCTAGATGTCTTGTGGCTTCTGACTCTCATGATCTAGTTTTGTGGCATCGTAGACTTGGACACATAGGCTTTGACCATTTGACCAGAGTCAGTTGCAAGGATTTGATTAGAGGTTTGCCTAAGCTAAAGGCTGCTAGAGACCCTGTGTGCACACCCTGTAGACATGGTAAGATGGTTTCTGCTTCTCATCCACCTCTTACTTTAGTGATGACTGATGGACCAGGTTAGCTCTTACACTTAGGCGCTGTTGGCCCTTCTAGAGTCCAGTCTGCAGGTGGAAAATGGTATGTGCTTGTGATTGTGGATGATTTCTCCAGGTATTCATGGGTTTATTTTCTAGTTTCTAAGGACAAGGCTTTTGGCTATTTTAGAGAATTGGTCCTTAGACTAGCTGTTGACCTTCCTGGAGCTTTGAGAGCCATTAGGAGTGACAATGGGACAGAATTTAAGAACTCTTCCTTTGCCACTTTCTGCACTGATAGGAGACTTGAGCACCAGTTCTTTTCACCTAGAGTTCTCCAGCAGAATGGTGTTGTAGAGAGGAAGAATAGGACCCTCACCAAATACCATCTTGGTGACCTTTGGATAAACCGCGACGCGGGTTGGAGTATGGAGAAGCAGTTTAGGTCAATCGAAGATGAAGACGGTGCTTTGAGATGCGTGCGTGTGTTAACCCGTTTGTGTGTTAGGGTTTAACGGGTGCCATAATGGAATATTCTCTAGATGCTAGTCTCTAGTATAAATAGGAGAGGGTGTTGTCAAGCAGCCACCAAACACTTCATTGAGAAAAGCCCTAGTTTGTTTTAGGGCTTAGGAGAGAAGGAAAGAGAGGTTAGGGTTCTAGGGATTGATTGATCGTGTGCTCATGTATTGAGTTGTGTCCTCCAAGTTGGAGTGGTTGTAAACATCAATCTCCTATCTTCAATCAATCAAAGTATGTTCTCTAAGTTGACTCTCTTCTGTTCTTGCACTCCTTTTTGATGATTAGGTGTTTTTGATGATCCATCCTTTTTTTTGTTAAATCTTTGTGTTGATCCTACTTGCTGTGACTTGTGGGAGACCATCAAAGATCATCTTGATCATCCATAGCCCACAAGCAAGCCTAGGATCAGATTTGTGTTTTTGACTTGGTTTTGAAACGATCTTCACTTAATTAGAAAAAGGTCAGATCTTTGACGTGGATCTACTCAATAGATGATTGGAATAGGTTCCTGATCACTTAGGGAAGTTATGTTTCAAATCTTATAGGTTTTGGTCGGTTGAATCAAAAGTTGTGCAAGTTTTGGTTTTGATTCTCTGTTGTCGGCAAGAACTCCAGGAAAATCGGTCATACCGCACTATGAACTGCGGTAGTACCGATTTCGGTATTTCTTTAGCAGAGCTTCTGTATTTCGTTGCTGCCTTCTATATTTCGTTGCTGCACTTTGGGGGTCGCAAAAATAGTTGGAGCTCCTATTCAACCCCCCCCCTTCTAGTCACCTTTCGGGTCCTATATGTAGTATCAGAGCATGGTTAGCTCTTCTCATAGATCTTAACCGGTCTTTGGAGCCATGGCGACTAACAAGTATTAAACCAAACCACCTGTTTTTGATGGAGTTGATTTTGCTTACTGGAAGGCTCACATGCATACCTACATCAAGGCTCAAGGGCACGCAATTTGGCTTAAGGTCAAAAATCCCTATGTTGTGCCAGCCAATAACGATGTGATCACTCCAGATGTTGAGGCAAATAGCAAGGCTCGAAACTTTCTGATTCAAGGGCTTAGTCGATCTGAGTTTGAGCGTGTTGCTCATTTGAGGTCTGCTCATGAGATCTGGAAGACCCTCTGTGACTACCACGAGGGCTCTACTGCGATCAAGGAAGTGAGACAGAACCAGCTTAAGAAAGAATACTCAAAGATTGAGTAAAGGCCTAGTGAATCTTTAGATGATCTGTGGGAGAGGTTCTCCAAGATCCTTCATGACCAACGTGTAGTAGATCTTGTGTTCATTGAATCTGAGAATGCACATCAGCTCTTGGGTGCTCTTGATGTGAAGGTCTAGGGGATGAAGATCACTTCCATCAATAACAATACTATCATGAGTGAGCTTACCAAGGATAAGCTCTACTCAAGGTTGAAGACGCATGAGATTGACTTCATTTCGCATCTCCCCAAGACAGAGTCGATGGCTTTAGTGGTTGACCCATCTAAGGGTAGTTCTTCTGATTCTTTGGATTTTGGCTCATCTGGCTTTTCATTGTCCACTTTGCACTCTTTGAGCGATGAGCAGCTAGAGAAGCTACCTAAGAAAGATTTAGCCCTCCTATCCACAAAATTCTCGAGAGTTTACAACAAAGTGAGGAACAGAAGGAGCGGTGGTCCTGTCACTTGCTTTGAGTGTGGTGAGCCAAACCACATTCGGTCCAAGTGCCCTAAGCTAAAGGGCAAGGTGGAGAAGGACTCTCGGAGGCGTCCTCAAGCTAAGGATGCGAAAGCCAAGAAGCCCAACTATCGCAAGTTCGTCAGCCAAGTCCTTGCCGCTCTTGAGAGTGTTGATATGAGTGGTGGACTCGGGGACGGAGGACGACGACGATGATTCTCACGACAAGAAGAAGGCCCCGGATTTCACTGGCATGTGCTTCATGGCCAAGGACTTGCACGATGTCGACTCCTCCAACGACGATGACCCTTTCAGCGATCCCGATGAGGAATGTCCCTCACTCAATGATATGAAACATGTTTTGGTCATTGCTGAACAAAAACTGAAGAAGCAAGCTAATATGATTAAGAGACATTACACCATGATTGATAACTTGAACCTAGAAGTTGTTAGCCTCAAATCCATTAATCCTGTTGATGTTTGTGATTCTTGTTCTAGCTTGCATAATGAATTGAACAATATTCAATGATTTGCTTTATGGAATATACTGCATGTAACATCCGAAAATTTCAAATTTTAGTTGAATTTAAAACTTAATTATCTTTCGTGAATTTTTTGAAATTTTAAAAGCTTTCCTTAAATTAATTTAAAGCCAAAAGAAATTTAATTGCAAAATATATTACCAATTAATAGTTGAAAATATTTTATTTAATTCCAAAACAACTCTAGGAATTTCTGTGAATTTTTTTAAAATTTTTGGATTTTATTTGCTATTTTATGAAGCCTTTACGAATTAATCTGATTAATTAAATTAACAAATCCAGTTAAATTCCTAAAGCGCTCTGGTAAAAGCTTCCTTTGTGCGGCCCATCTCCTTCTTTCAGACCAAACCAGCCACTTTGCATCCCTCTCTCTCTCTCTCGCTTTCGGCCCTTTGTTGACCACCTCTCCTCCTCATGCCGCGTGGGCCGTCTTGCTTCTTCCGTCGCCTTCTTCTCCAACGCCCACCGAAGCCATTCTTTGCGCGCCAGTAGCTCGCCAACGGATGCCCCCAACCGCCCGCGTCTCCGCGTCTTGTCTGCCGACCACCGCGCCTCCGCATGACCCCCCCCCTTCCCCTTTTTCCCGCGCGCTGCTCCACGATACTGCAACCACCGCCGCCACGATCCCCACACCCCCACGATGCCCCGAAGCCCCTCGGCCCCTATAAAAGGAAGCCCCAGGTGCGCATCCTTCCCCTCAACCCAACGCCGCCACCCATTTCCCCTCTCCCCCCGTGAGCTCGCCGTATTTGGAGTTTCTTCGCCGCTGGCCACGAGAGCTTGGAGCTTCGATTGCGCCGCCACTGTCGACGCCGCGACCTCGACTCCGCCACCGTTCACATCGCCATGACGCTGGCTGGCCGGTCGCTGCTCGCCTCATTGGAGCCTCACCGAATCGCCACCGGCCGTCGTCGTGCGTCTTGCGCCACCGCTTTTCTCACGCCGGCCGCCTCCGTTCCCTTCTCGTCGTTTGGGTGAGCGCACCGAGACCGCCACATCTCCCTCTTTATTGCACCCTTCGCCACCCGCCGCCACGCAGCACAGCGCCGGTGACCCTCAGTCCCGACGCCGACGCCGCCCTTGCCAACATGGCACGGCTACGTGCACGCCACCGCAACGCCATCTCAGCGTCGGATCCTATGTGGATCCGATGTGGCACCACGTCCCCCCAGCTCTCCAAAGCCAAAGCCCCGTGGACTTAGTCCGTATGAACTGTGTCCATGACACGTGGGGCCCGCATGTCAGGAAATTATTTTATTTCCTTTAATCCCGAAAATCTGAGGGCTGATGTCATCCATGCGCAATAATTGGATTTTCCTTTAGAAAAATAATTCAGGAAATTCATTTAATTGCAGATTTAGGGTTTAAACTTCTAAAATCCATATGTTTTGCATCCAAACTCCAAATTGGGTGTTTCAAATCTCTAAATTCGTATAAAATCAATATCTAGCTAACTAAACAAAAATTATTTTATTTGGATTTATTTTGATTTGTCTTTTTGAATGTATTTGAATTTTAATTGAATTTATCGTATTTTCGCATTTAGACTTCGACGACTCCGGAGAGTTCGATCCTTGATAAACCCTGTCGGTGTTTTAGGACCGAACTTATGTAAATATTGTTTGATTCGGGGGTTTCTCTAGGCTCAAAATCACACAGAGATGGAGACACGGGGATTTTTATACAGGTTCAGGACTTCTCCTGGGAGAATAACAACCCTACTCCTGTGTGTATGTATTGAGTATACTAGATTACAAGATGGAATCGAAGACTAGAGTATTGTACTTCTAATCTTCTTCTCTCTTCTTCCTTCTGTCCTGATGATCCTTGCCTTTTATATCGTCTCCGGGGTGCGACGTTGGATCTTCGAAATAAAGGTTACATTAACTTCGCCAGGATCGTAGTCATTCTGCACGGAGGTTATTACGGGGTTATAACGTCCCCATGTAAACAGCAATTATTATCATAACAATGAGTTAAATCGTGCTGTTATTCCAGGGAATAACAGCGTAATTGATTGCTCATATCCTTGGATACGGTACATAAGATTCCCTGATCGACTAGGCCCACATGTCTGTGAGTCTTGTCGATTAAGGACTAGTCGTAGAAGGGCTTACGACCAGGTGGTGGTCGTAGGAGAGCCTACGACCACGGATCGATCATAGTAGAGCTTATGATCATGGGATAGTCGTAGAAAGGCTTACGACTATGGAGTAGTCGTAGGAAGACCCACGACTACAGGGTGGTCGTAGGAGAACTTATGACCTCCAGCTTCTCCCTTATGAACATTAAGGGGTATACTCAAGAGTTATATGACGTCATTATTACCCATAATATGAATTATAGATAAAGGATTTAATGAGGATTGTTATATCCTCGTCAAACCCAAAGGTCCTTGTTTTGGCCAGATCTTTCAATAAGACGGTAAGTTCGGTAGTAGTCGCTCAACTCTCACGATCCTGGCTACGAACACGCAAGGCTCGAAACCACGCAATCGCTGAACTGTTCAACAAGTCGTTATCAACCGTGCACGAATACCCGGATGACCTAACACGAATAGACTGTCACAGATGGTTCTTGTTCAGAACCGTCTGTGATGACTCATGGTCACTGACCCACAAACTCAGACGGCTCACAAAACCGTCTATGATGACGTTTTTAAACCGTCTGTAAAGACCTTTTCTGTAGTAGTGTGATTGTCTACACCAAACCTCCAATCAAATTAAACTTATACCCAGGGGTGTAGGCACTAGACAAGGATTTCGAACATACCATTTCAGAAACTTTCTCCAGAGCATGTGACAATTTCATAGGTGAATCCAACATAATATAACATAAAGAATCAGCAGGAGAAATTCTAGTCAAAACTTCTTTATGTCTAACCAATTCCACATGATCATTACATGGGATTAACTTATCATAGGAAACACTCAAAACAGCAGGCAATTCAATTATTTTATCACATGGTGCACTCAAGTCAATGCAGTCTGAATTCTCTACTTGAAACATGTGCATATCATAATTATTTTTCACTAATTTTTGCTCTAAAATAGCATGAACAGTGGACAATTGTAGTTTGTCACAAACATCCTCACCTTGAGTGATGATAGAACCATGGTCTTTGCCTGTTTGGCTCTCCTCAGATGATGTAGGTGCATCCATCTTCTCATCTTCCTTCTCAACCAATGGAGTCGGTGTCTCAATCAGCTCATTCTCCTCTTCGGTATGATTCTCAACTTCCTGTAGGTTGTTAGTCACAGAAAAGGACATAAACATAGGTTTGTTCTCACGTTTCCTATCGTTAAGCATTCTCAATTTCTCCTTAATCTGACTTTCAACCTTACAGGCAAGTATAAACAAATGAGGGAGAGAACCATATTCTTTGTGAATAAGAAGGTCCTGAATTGGTTGATTAAGCCCACTTAAGAACCTATTCTCTGTAGCTTCAGCATGTTCCTCTAAGCCACAACGCAACAAACGAGTTTTCCATTCATGATAGTATTCCCTTACAGTTCTACGACCTTGTTTGAAACGTTGTAATCTAGCTAATAAATAATCAGCATGATATTTAGGAACAAATTCATCTCTCAAAAGTTTCTTTAACACGTGCCAAGTTTGAGGCACTCTTCCATGTCTACGTAAATACTTCCACCAAAGTATTGCATTCTCAACAAAAACACTAGTGGCGGCTCTAATCTTTTGCCTATCAGACCATTCATAATATTCAAATTCTTTGTCTAAAGCTATCTCATAGTCAACATAGGCATCAGGATCAAATTTACCAGAAAAGTGATATTAGTTTTACTGGACGTACTATCACGATCATATACCTTATGTGGTGGAGAAACTTGGCCCAAGCTTGCATTTTTCTCGCAGACTTTCTTGCGCTCCCGTTCAATGGCTCGAAGAAGACGTGGATCGATCTCGTAATCATCCCGTGAACCTGCCATAGTTAGTAGGAAACAAAGAACAAATCACAGTGTATATGTCCCTATGAACTACTAGGTTCTGGAGTTTCACAAGTCACTCACACTCAAGCTTATACCCGGTTCTTACAAATTCTTACCAAGGCAGTAAGGAAGTGGTACAATCGGTGGCTGGTTCGTGATACTCTCACTTGCGATTAGTCTAACGATTGCGAGGAGCGGCACCTGCTGAGTTAGTAGGAAGTGGAGCTTGAAAGGCTAGTATGTAGCAAGGGAGTAGCAATTATTTAGCTTAGTATGCAAAGTTGAAAAGTAGTTCAAAGTACTAATCACAAGTGCTGGTCCTAGTCTAAACCAAGCCTAGCTAGAGCAACTCACAAGAACAACTAGTAGAAACAACGGAAGGCTAGCACAAGAACTATCAAGGCAAGCGAGCAATGGATGACTATGCCAAACTGAACAAGGAAAAAGAGTCAAGAAAAGAGGCAGCTCTGAATTTTTTTTTTCTCTCTTCTTCTTCTCTTTCTTTTTTTTCTTCTCTGTCTTTCCTTTTTATTTTCTTCTCTGTCTTTCTTTCTTTTTTTTTGTCTTCTCACTTTTTTTTAAACCCCAAAGCTACTGGAACCGATTTTTTTGTTAAGCCTGTGAAGGCTCGATGCACGGCTTGTGCCAGGAGGCGCGGGCGCTCAAGCTTTGGTGACGGCGGTGGCGGCCCGTTCGACGGCGGATCGATCTGGAGCGGCGACGCCTATGAGGAGGAGCAGCGTGGGTGGAGCCGGTTGCAGAGGACCCCTGGGTTCCTCGAAGCCGCAGATTGCGACCCAGGCGGAGATGGCGGAGGCGCGCCTGTTGCTGCTGTATCACGACCAGTGTGCTCACCTCCTCATCCCCCTCAATCAGTGTCGCGTCTCTGAGTTCTACCTCCCCTGCAAGTGCGATACCAAGCGCCACGCCAACGAGAAGTGCCAGTACGAGCTCGTCATGGAGCAGATCCGGCGACGAGCCGACGTCGGGCGTGCGGAGGCGGCAGCGACGAGCCAGTGTTGGGCGCGTGGAGGCGGCAGAGTCGGCGGTGGTGGTGGCGGCTCTCCGAAGCGGCAACAGATGGAGTCGGTGGCCCGTTCGACGGTGGCGGATGCAAGCTTTGGTGGCAGCGGCTCTCCGAACGGCGGCGGCGGCTCCCCAAAGCGGCTCCGGATGGAGTCGACGGCGGCGCTCTCGAGCGGCGGCGTCGTCTGCAGATATAAGGTGGCGTCGAGGCACGGCGGGCGTGGCGGATGAATCGACCACGTAGAGGCGCGCTGGATATGCTGGTTTCGGTGCCAATCGAAACGAAGAGCCGGTGCCGTAGATTCAAGAGCCAACACGTGATCGCACGCGCGTAGGTCTGAGGAAAGTTGCTGGCGCCTTTTTGACCGAGGCGACACACGCGGTGAAGCCCTCGGGACGACGAAGAGGCGGCCGAACCGATCTGCTAATTTGACCCAAGCGACAGCGCGCCTTTTTTTCAAAGAATAGAACTAGACGATTTGCACGAGACCTAAACTAGACCAATCTAGATAGGAAACCAGCACAAAGACTCGACGATGCAACGAAAATTCAACAACGCAAACTAAAAAGAAAAAATTGCAAAGGCACAGATTGGTTTGGACGATGAACTAAACCTATATTATTTTTTTGATTTTCATGGCTATTTGGACTGTAGGAAAAAAAATTCTCACCATTGAACTATAGCTCTGATACCACCTGATAAACCCGAAGGTCCTTGTTTTGGCCCGATCTTTCGATGAGACGGTAAGTTCGGTAGTAGTCGCTCAACTCTCACGATCCTGGCTACGAACACACAAGGCTCGAAACCACGCAATCGCTGAACTGCTCGACAAGTATTGAATTGAAATAGGAATTGAAATATTGAATTGAGTTGGGATTCTGAATAAGGATCTTAATTGGGTGGTCTAGCCGATACACGCAAAAGATACAAGTTGCAACGAAGGCAAACTAAACATAAACAAAATCCAAGAAAATTAGAGGGGGTGCGGCCACCTTAAATAGGGGATGAGAAGCCACACATCTAATAGAACTAAGGGGATGGGACTAATTCATGGTTATTGTTCACGTGAACAGTGCACTCCCTCTAGGTGGGCCGCCGGCATATGGGCCAAGTTGAGTATGATTACAAAGCCCAATTTGGCCCAAATAGGTGATATGACATCTTCTTTTGATGATTGCAGTCTGTACAGAAGGAATTTGGAGGTGAGGCTGGACCCGTTGGAAAGAGGACGAAATAAGCTTTCCATCAGGTACTCGTGGACCTCCAACGGACTCTGTATGTGAAAGATATGCATATTTTAAACTGGTCACAGTCGATTCCGAATCGATCCGACTTGTTGTGGTAGTAGTGGTACTCCCTTGCCTTTGTTCCCGAGTAGAATGACATCACAAGACTTAGGTAGCAATCCATCCTCAATGGAACAATTATGAACTCCTAGAAACGGTTACTCGATAATTTAGTTGGCGAGCACGAGCTCTAGTAATTGGAACAGCAAGCATAGCAAATATGGTTGTATCCATAGGAGTCATGTCCTCATCAATCCTTCAGAGGACTTAGAATACCAAGACTTCAACGAAGGCAAGTTATACCATTGACCATATTGCTCCCAGTATTTTAAAGTTATTTAATTCAGTTTTTAAATTATTATTGCATCCATACTTTTAATCAATTATTTTACTTCCTAATTTAAATGTTAGTTATGCCAATTCCTGTTGTATAGCCAATTTGAATATTGAGTATCATTTCCTTGTCACCATCAGATAAAATAATATTGAGAATAATCATATGCTTAGCCAATGCTTAAACCATAATTGTGATTTTGGGAGGATTTAGCCAAATCATTTCAAACTGGTTTAAATTTGAATATATGGTATTGCTTTACCATAGGAAATTTATAAAGATGGTTTTATTTAAAATAAAATCAAAATGGGTTTGGACTTGGGCGAAATGGATGAATAGTGGGTGCAGGTTTATGCACGGGCTTAATCTGGTTAAGATTAAGGCCCAGGGTTTAATTTGAAAGACGTCCAAGTCAATTAAGGACCGGCCTTTGAGCGTTCCTTTGCTATGCCTTACCGTACCACCACATGTTCTGTATGGGTAGGATTTGGCTAAATAATTTGTGATGTCTTAGTGTTATTTGTGCCATGTTAATTGAGTGGGTGTCGGTTAGACAGTAGTCCCACCTGGCGCAAGAGGGGGCTTCCGGAGGACGGTTAGTCTAATGGAAGTGAAACCTTAGTGGGCATAAGTATATTAAGACAGAGCATTGTAAAGGCCTCATGATAACTGCTCAGTCACTCACCTTCGGAAGCGTGAAGTGGCCGACATTAAGAGCAAGTTATCTCATGTGGGTAAAGCTATACAAACTCTGTAGAGTAGAAAACTATTCGAATAGCCGCGTCCGCGGTCATGGACATGCTAGCAAAGCCACTTTAAGTTAGACTTTGTTTTTGGTTTTAAAAATGATTAAATGATTTTAGGATGGTTAATCCTTGTAGTAAAATTGGGCAGTTAGCCATGTGATAGGAAGGTATCCTTCACCATTCAAATATGGAGGTTATTGTGAGGACCTCTTCTCAAGTTATCTTGAAGTCCGAAGGACCGCTTTTTTTTTCTGCAGATACTACCAAGAAGAAGCTACTGAGTAATCTTTGCGCAATGCATACTCTTGTGTCAAGGGCAACGATAGTACCTCACTCTGACCGTACTACCAAGACGAAGGAGCGGTAGTACCGCTTAGCTAAGCAAGCACCGCCCAAGCTCGAGGAGGTTTGGAAAGATCGCCTGAGCGCCCGAGTCTTGCCGCGGGAAGGACCGCACAGCAAGTCCGAGAGGAGGTCCGCCAGGACCTCCCAGGAGATCCCAAGACCTCCTGGGGGTCTTGGCCCTGTGCACACCGAGCTAGTCCCAGGATACCAGATGATAACTCACACAGAATCACTTCGGTATAATCACAACCACACCGGTCAAGACAAAAGATGAAGCAGACAAATTAAACTTAGTATTAAACAGGACCTTATGGTCCAAGCTTGTTTACAGAGGGTTTGCCACTTGGGCTCACAAACTGCAACAAAAGAACCTTGGCAGCTGGAAACACCAAAACGCATAAATGCCCATAGGCTGTCAAGTAGGGGACGTCCTAGGCGGCAGGATCATCAAAGAAATCCTCTTCAAAGAGGTCTGAGCTTCCTTGCGCTTGGTCATCTTCATACACTGCTTTGACACAGGGCTTGAAGCCATGAGTACTTTTGAATGTACTCAGCAAATCACAGGGAAACATTATGCAATTAATATTCATGCAATGGCTTACCAATGGGGGAGCTGTATGGTTAGTTGCCCAAGGCAAAGTTTGACAGTGAATAACATAATAGATTGAAAAAGCAGCGAGTTACAACAATAATACATAAATACTTTTGTTTGAAAAGAAGGGAGTGAGAACCAACTCACATCCAAACCACTCAGGGGAGGTCTGGTTGCACCCACAGCTAGGACCTCTCCCAAGACCTCTCTAGAGCACCAACCCTAGAGCTCGATCCCATCCCCTAGACCACATCTCAAGCCAGCCATGACCACTTCTCTGGGAGATGTCCATAACCAAGGACTTGGCTATTCGAATAGATTTTACACTCTGCAGAGGTGTACAACTTTACCCACAATCCACAATCTCTCTAGCGGGACGGGTTCCGGAAAGACCCTTGCTCACTTCCGAAGGTGAGCAGTCTAGAGAGCGTGACAAGGCCTTTACAAAGCTTTGATTTGGCTAGGAGCTGCCCGCTAAGGTTTCACTTCTGGATGGGTTGCAAAGCCACCAGATTCGTGCCCTCTTCTTGCCGCTGCGATAAAACTCGCTCAACCACAACAAAGACCCACCATCTCATTGCTAATTATTCGGCCCAGGCCATCCCCATAAAATGACCTTGCGGTCTCACGGATTACCCGGATCCACAGACACAAAGTTAAGTCCTTAATTGTGCTCAGGCAAGACTTTCACAACCCATGTGCAAAGCACCCGCTTCTCACTCCCTGCCTTCTTGCCCAAGCCAAACCAATTGATGATTACCCCTGCCAAAAGACCACCCAGCCTTGGCACACAAGCTTTTAAACAAAGTGGTCTCACACCACCATCAACACAACATACAGCATCCTGCCATAATTGCTTAATAGTGGCACCGACCACAGGTTGCATAGATCATTAATCAGGATTATTAATTGATGAAGCATGATTCTCGAAACCCACGGATCTAACGCAAGGCTAAGCATAACTTACGGTCCCATGTTGGCAATACCAAAAGATGCCAACTAAAATACCCCAACCTAGAGTTTCCAAAGGGAGCATGTCAACATGTCCAGCAACAAATTCAAAGGAGGCATAATATCAAGTGAGGAAGAGTAACTACTGCCCAAATATTTTCACATAAAAGTAGCCATGCATGTTAAAGTAAAACAAAATATATTTCAAAGACTAGGCTCAACATGATCGAGGGCTATGACTTGCCTTCGTCAAGCAATGCTGGTCCTTCGGTTGAAACTGCCGGGTCCAGATACTCCTCAAGCTCGGAATCTACACAATCGCAAAGAACCGAAATAAGCAAAACTGTCCTAGGCAAAAGAACTCGAAGACTCAAAAGAACCTAAGCAAAACTTCAACCAAAAGAAGCCAATAAACTGGGAGCACAGCTCGGCTCGGAGAGCTCCAAGGGAGGACTTGAGCACAGAGAAACCCAGGCAAGGAAGTTAGAAATGAGCCAAAGGTGACAAAGGAGGGGTTGCCTAGGCTATTTATGGCCAGGGTTGGCAAAGGCACAAAGAGGGCTTAGCCAGAACGTGTCAATGATCGGAGGTGGCCTAGACAGGGCTAGGACAGGGCATGTCCTAAAAAGAAATAAACAATGCACCCTAGAAGTGACTGCATTTAATGTGATCCGACATGCATTAAATGCGCCCAAAGTTTCAAGGCGGCAAGAATGATAAAAGGTGGGTGAGGCTGACCAGCAGGCCGGTCCAAGAAGTGCACGACGGGCAGACCTGCCTGGGCGGGAGGGCACCGTCCCAAAGCCCAAAGACATTGATGGGCCCCTCCCCATCAAGGAATGTTAGAAGAAATTTTTGAGGTAATTTAATATGTATACAAATTATTTCATATGAATATTGCTTTTGCATTCAGTTAACTGCTTATTAGTAATATTTTATATATGTGTGTATATATACTACCAATGGGTAGTACTAGTAGTATTATCATGTTTATATAAAAAGGCCCAAAATTTTAGCTTCGTTCTAGGTCAAAAAAAACTCAGGACCGGCCCTGACGACCAGTCAAGGAGGCGGTCCTTACCACACAAATTGGCTTTGCGCAAAGACCGCTGGAGAGGTCCTGTGGACAGGAGGTCCAAAGGCACTAGGAGGTCTTGGACAAAGGGTCCAAAGGCACTAAGAGGAGGTCCTGGGCAAGAGGTCCAGAGACTCAAAGAAGTTCGAAAGAGGGACATGATATCGCTGGTGGCGGTATTACCGTGTTCACGAAGAGATACTACCGGACAACGGTAGTTCCGGGTTTAAGGTGCGGTACAACCACAAGCTGGGAAGGGCCTTGACGGCTGAGACAAACCAAGGAGAGGTCTCAACGGCTTAGATTCTCAAAAGGAGATCCTAAACGGTTAAGATCAAAGGCAAAGGGGAGGTCCTGACGGTTAGATCTCCAAGAGGGAGGCCCTAACGATCAGATCTAATCAAAGGGTTTTTATGCGACTAAGACCATACTCGAGCGGTAGGTCCAGCCAAGCGAACGGTAGGTCCGACCTGAGGAAGTCCTAAGGACTCAGAGAGGCCCAAAGGAGTACAAGGAGGTCCTGAAGACACAAAAGAGGTCCTAACGGTTAGATCTCTCAAATGAGATCCCAACGGTCAGGATCAAAGCAAGGGAGAGGTCCGCGAAAATAAGGATACGCAGGAAGAGCGAGGGCCGTTAGATCAAGATCGAACGGGGCCAAGCAAAGGGGCCGTTCGGACCGAGCAAAGGTCACAACGGATTAGAATCGTCCGATACAGATCGGGTGGCTCTTAAGGGGTGGGACGTTCGGTCCAAGCGAATGCACCTTCAAGATCAGGTCGTTCCAAAAACATCAACGGTCCTGAGGCAAGGAAAGTTAAACCCTAGCGGTACAACTGCAAAACAACAGCGGTAGGTCCGCAAGGGCATAAAGGAGGTCTTCAAGGAGTCAAGGGAGGTCCTTTGAACTCTGAGGAGGTCCAACGGACAAGGGAGGTCCAAAAGGCTCAGAGAAAGTCTTACCAAAGGCGGTAGTTCCGAAGGAACAAACGGCAGTACCGCCAAAGCAAGCGGTGACACCGCCCAGGCGCAAGGGAGGTCAAAGGAGCTCCATATGGACATAGGGAGATCCATATGGGCATAGGGAGGTCCGAGAAGGCTCAAGGGAGGACTTAACAGAGGCGGTAGTTCCGACACTACCATAATGGTACGACCGGGGGTCGAAAATACCGAAACAGAGAAGGTAAAACCAAAGCTAAGTGTCGCAACTCGAACGAACGGTACGACCGCTAGAGGGATGGCGGTAATACCTCAACCCGGGCTGAACCACCCTTGAGGGAGGTCCAAAGGAAGGGAAACAAGGCCAAACTTGGCTTTAAGAAACCAAAGGGGTTTTGAAACACAAACCCGAGCTTGTTCCTCAGTAGGAGGTCCAAGACAAGGGAAGGCCTAGACAAAAGATGAGATTTAAACGGGGAGGGAGGTTTCAATCTCAAGGAGATCCAAACCAACAAGGGAGGTTCACAGAGAGGCTTAGGAGGAAAAAAAACCAAGGAACACAGAGAACAACAAGGAACCCCAACCAACCGAGAACACCAACAACGGACTTAGTTCAGGTTTTGGTTAGGTCAAGTTAAACTCTCCAATCTTCCAAAATACCAAGTTAAGCATGAACAGGCAATTAAACCAAATGGTTCCTTTTGATTTTGAAAACTGGCAAGAACTCTAGAATAAACGGGACGTTACAGTTATCCACACTATAAAACTGTCATTTAAAATCTGATTTTAGATATAGTATAAAAATGGCCTTGGAAATTAATATTAGTATTTAAACTAAAAATGCTGTTTTATGCAAATAAACCCTGCCAATATCATTTGTTTCCTTTATGCATGCATCATAATTCAATATTGGGTGTAACTTGTGAGCATGGTAGTTGTGCTCACTCTTACTGAATATCTTTATTCACAAGAAGACTTCTATCCGGACGGTGAGGACACTGACGCTTAGGCTACGCCCCAGACGATTGCCAGTGGCAAGTTGTGTGGCCTACTACTACTGCTTTTGCTTCCGATGTGTTATTTATTTATTTGGCCTCAGGCCCCATTTGTATTATACTCTGAATTATTATTGTTATTAATAGAATACGTGATATGTTTGTGATATCATTTTTGTGACTGTGTACACTGGAAATTCTGGACTAGTGTATGAACACAGAGGATTCGGAATCCTTCGTTCTCGGGTTCGACAAAAATGGTATCAGAGCCATATCGACTGTAGGTCGTGGCCTTAGAACTACCTTAAGGACTTATTTTCAAAAACTAAAACTATTTTGAGTCTGTCCAGAGTCCTTTCTCATCCCTTCTCCTTAAAATGGTTACTAACTCATCTCTTTCTCAAAATTATAAATGGCGTCTGAGAAACCCGATGCTACTTCCCACGGAGTTTCTGTTGGACATTGGGCCGAGATCCTTTGGGGGATGATGCAGCATTTGGATTACAAAAAGAGGCCAACATTCCAAGGCTACAAGTACAAGGTGGGAGAATGACATCTTTGGAGAGTAGAGGTGCTACTCTACTCCAACCTTGCGCCAGACACAAACTTCCATGTTTTTGACGCTCCAATCAGGCGCGACACCTTCGCCGATGGCATTCAGGATGCGGCGAGAGAGGCAGTCTGTCGTCTCCGCTACACCTATGACCGTTACTTCCATAGCACCGGGTTCCAATATCACCCGATGCATATCCCGACCAGACTCGACAACACCTTCAACTCAGCTAGAGATGAGGACTCTCCTGAGCTGACGCACCAGATGGACCTAGCGAAGGCATTGGACTATGCCTACGGGAACACTTTGGAGGACTTGCGTACCGCCCAGGATAGACTGCAGGATGCGGAGGAGAGGCTGAAGCTCGTAGTTGTGGAGCTGGCTAGCTACAAGGCTAGCGAGGCTAGCTCCAGTGAGCCAGATTACACCCTTAGTACCCCATAGTTGTTTTTCCCTTAGTTCGTTCATTAGTTGCGAATTATGAGCTACTAATTCCCTTTGTGGTAACCATAATCACTGAATAAAATAAATTAATAAAAGAACTACTTTGATAAATTTGTTCTTGTCTTGTATTTGTGTGTTCTTGGGCTATTTAAACTTATTCCCTTTAGAGCTTTCTTTCTTTCTATCTCTTCTAAATCTTTAGAAGATCTAGCAGATGGTGACCACCCGCACAGGAAGTAGTAGCGTCAGAGGCCAGGGCAATGAAAATGCTGATTATCAAGAGAACCCCACTAATCTACCACCACCTCCAGCTGAAGGACTGGCTTGGCGCCGGATGATGGCCAATCAAACACACTTGATCGACCTGCTGGTCCAATCACTCAACAGTGTTCAGAATGTGCAAGCAGCGACTCATGCTCCACCTCCACCTCCACCTCCGCAAAGATTGACAATGTTAGAGTTCATGCGCATGCGTCCACCGACTTTCTCCAACAGCACAGAACCCATGGATGCTGACGACTGGCTCCATGCCATTGGGAAGAAATTGGACATAACCCAGTGCACTGACCATGAGAAAGTCATGTTTGCCTCTCACTAGCTCAATGGTCCCGCTTTGGAATGGTGGGATAATTCTGTATCTCTCATGCCAATGCACAAGCGATCACCTGGGAGGAGTTTGTGCGGGCTTTCCACCATGCCCACATCCCAGCAGGGATGATGACCTTGAAGAAGAAGGAGTTCTGCTCGCTTCGCCAGGGCAACCGCTCGGTGAGCGAGTATCTGCATAGGTTCAACCAGCTTGCTCGCTACGCCCCAGCAGACGTAGCCAAGGATGAAGATAGGCAGGAAAGATTCCTGGAAGGGCTGAATGATGAGCTCTCAGTCCGTCTGATCTCCCAAGACTTCACCGACTTCCAACAATTAGTGAACAAAGCACTTCACCAGGAGGGCAAACATCAAGAGATGGAGAACCGCAAGCGGAGAATGGCTGCTCAGAAGTTCAAAACTGGAGGATTACCCAAGCCTCGCTTCACTCCACCTCAGCCACCTCAGCGTGGAAGATTCTAGTCTTCTACACCCAGAACTCCAGCACCGGCACAACACCCCAACCCTTCTGACTTCCGCAGCAATTCATCTGGAGCCCAGTTTCAGTAGAAGAACATGACTTCCTCGGCGAAATAGGAGTGACTGCTTATTTAGAACGAGACGGGCATTATGCTAATAGATGCAAGAAGCAAAGAAGTCAAGCCTGACACCGACCAAGCCAAGATCTCGGAGTTCCAGCCACCGGCGTCAACCCAAAGCCGACGATCCAGTTCACGAAGGGACGTGTGAATCACATCACTACAGAGGAAGCCCAGGCAGCACCAGATGTTGTTCTTGGTACGTTTCTTGTTAATTCGGTACCAGCATCAGTCTTGTTTGATTCCGGAGCTTCACATTCCTTTATTTCAAATAAGTTTGTGGGCAAAAACGGGTCACCTATCTCTTCTTTAGATAATCCTATGTTAATCCATTCCTCGGGCTCAGAAATGAGAACCAGTTCTTTTTGCTCGAACCTTACCCTTGAAATATTCGGAGTATCTTTCCTCGCAGACTTGATAGTCTTGCATTCTCAAGGTCTGGATGTAATTCTTGGAATGAACTGGCTAGCCAAGAATCAGGGACAGATAGACTGTGCCAATAGGTCCATCACTCTCACTAATGAACAAGGAATCTCAGTTGAATGCAAGCCAAAGACTTGTACCGGAGGAAGTTCCATTCTGACCAGCCTGAAGGAAGTAAAATTTGAAGATATACCTGTGGTGCAAGAGTACCCAGATGTCTTTCCCGATGATTTACCTGGCATGCCACCGGACAAGGACATAACGTTCTTAATTGACTTAGTCCCAGGGACCGCTCCAATCTCGAAGCGACCCTACAGAATGCCAGCCAACGAGTTAGCAGAGCTGAAGAAGAAGATCGAAGAATTGCAGGGCAAGGGATATATCCAACCTAGTTCATCACCATGGGGAGCACCAGTACTATTTGTCAAGAAGAATGACAATAGTATGAGAATGTGTGTGGATTACAGATCGCTCAATGAGGTGACGATCAAGAATAAGTACCCGTTACCTAAGATTGATGATCTATTTGATTAGCTGAAGGGAGCAAGCGTCTTCCCGAAGATTGATTTGAGATCCGGCTATCATCAACTGAAGATCAGACCAGAAGATATCCCGAAGACTGCTTTCACCACCAAATATGGACTGTACGAGTTTACAGTAATGTCTTTCGGTTTGACGAACGCCCCTGCTTACTTCATGAATATGATAATTCTTGGATAAGTTTGTGGTTGTTTTCATCGATGATATTCTCATCTACTCCAAGGATGAAGAAGAACATGAGAAACACCTCAGAATAATCTTAGGAAAGCTCAGGAGCATCAGTTGTATGTCAAATTCAGCAAGAGCGAATTTTGGCTAAGTCAAGTAGAATTCCTTGGATATATCGTGTCAGTAGGAGGAGTTGCAGTAGACCCCGCCAAGGTTGAGGCAGTAATGGATTGGAAACAACCCAGATCTGTCACTGAAGTGCAGAGTTTCCTCGGTCTAGCTGGTTACTACCGCAGATTTATTGAAGGTTTCTCCAAGACCGCAAGACCCATGACTCAACTTCTGAAGAAGGAAAAGAAATTTGAATGGACAAATGCATGTGAGAAGAGCTTCCAAGAGCTAAAGAAGAGACTAGTTTCTGCACTAGTGTTAGTCCTACCGGATATCCATAAGGACTTTGAGATTTTCTGCGACACATCTCGTCAAGGACTTGGATGTGTGTTGATGCAAGAAGGCAAAGTCGTGGCTTATACTTCCCGACAGTTAAGGCCACACGAAGAGAATTATCCGACTCACGACCATGAGTTAGCAGCAATTGTGCATGCTTTGAAGATCTGACGGTATTATCTCGTTGGTAACCGCTTTGAGATTTTCACGGATCATAAGAGTTTGAAGTACATCTTCACACAGTCAGAACTTAATCTCCGTCAGAGAAGATGGTTAGAGCTGATAAAGGATTACGACCTTGGAATTCACTATCATCTGGGCAAAGCAAATGTGGTTGCGGATGCCCTAAGCAGAAAGGCGTATTGCAACACCCTCTTGGTTCAGAAGAATCAGCCAAAATTATATGAAGAATTGAAGCACCTGAACTTGAAGATTGTCAACCAAGGTTGTGTGAACGCTTTGGAAGTTCAACCAACTCTTCAGAGTCAGATCAGAGAAAAGCAGCTAGAAGATGAAGACATTAAAGAAATCAAGAAGAATATGAGAAGAGACAAAGCCCCAGGATTTTCTGAAGATGAGCAAGGAACAGTGTGGTTTGGAAACCGTGATCTGTACCGATCGGCGAATTAAAGATCGATTCTGAAAGAAGCTCATGAATCGCCTTACTCCATCCATCCCGGAAGTACCAAGATATACCAGGATCTAAAAGAAAAATATTGGTGGGTCAGCATGAAGCGTGAAATGGCTGAGTTTGTCGCCCGTTGTGATGTTTGTCAGCGAGTCAAGGCAGAGCATCAAAGACCCGCTAGTTTGTTGCAACCATTACCAATTCCTGAATGGAAGTGGGAAGAAGTTGGTATGGATTTCATCACCAGACTTCCTAGGACCCAATCAGGATGTGATTCCATATGGGTGCACTACTACAAAAATGCTAATACTGGACACCTGATCACAGACGGTTCATCGAAACTGCCTGTATTAAACACAATCTCAGACAGTTTTTGTTTACCGAGCGTCTGTGTTATTTTTCACACTAAAAACCGTCTGTGAAGAGGTCATATCATAGACGGTTCATGTTTAAAACCGTCTGTGAAGTATCACAGACAGTTCTGACCAAAAATTGTTTGTGATATTACCCAATATCACAGACGGTTTTTTGTCAGAACCGTCTGTCATACTTCACAGACGGTTTTAAACATGAACCGTCTGTGATATTACTACATATCACAAACGATTTTTGTTCAAAACCGTCCGTGATAATTAACTCCACAGACGATGCAGTGTACATATCTCCCCAACAGAGTCTTCTTGATCTCCATCTCTAGCGCTACGCTAACCGCGGGAGATCTCCAAGCCTGGTGAGTCCATGACCACTCCGTGCCCGGTTTGAGTATCGCCTCACCTCACTGAGCCCGCTCGTGTGGTCCATTTCAGCTATTGTCGCCGAGGAGCTTGCCGCCGTCGCCTCTGTTTCACCGATCGATGACCAGCCGCCACCTTCCTCGTGATCGAGGTGAGCTACTAGAGCATAAGCATCCTTTAATTTGAGTAGTTTCAGACGTTTACACCGAAATCGCTAGTGAAGCCCATAGCGCCGCCATGGGACATCACCATCGGTTTGCCTCAGGCGATCGTAGGGCCCCGAGCCACGACTATTAGCAATGCGATGTCACCCTAAGCCCAATTTGAGCTTAAAATCCTACTGTTTTTAATCATTTAGTTAATAAACTAACGAGTCTATGACATGTTGGACCGCCATAGATTTTATAAATAAAATCATGAAATAAAAAATGAGTCATTGACAAGTAGGGCCCACATGTAAGTTAATAAAATCCGGAAAAATGTAAAAATGAAAAAAGCCACCTTTAGTTCGGAGAAAAATACGCTTTCTCTGTTGGAAAGCGTAATTAAGCCTTAGAAAATACGCTTTCGAAGTCACCCTTTTATTTATTTCCAGGGTTTTCAATATGAATTGTGTGATGGACCGAAGCTGGATGTACGCTGAGAACCGTGAGAGTGAAGAGTACATTAATGGCATGTGTGCTTTTACAAGAGCTGCCGAGGAGGATATGTTGAATAAGGGGGTGGAATATATGTACTGTCCATGCATTGACTACGAGAATCTGAAGATGTTTAAGAACCGAACACAGATCGAAGCACACTTGATTCGAAAGGGTTTCAAAAAGGGTTATACATGTTGGACCAGTCATGGTGAAGAGCATATTATACAGGAAGTCAACGATATGCTGCCGCATGATGTCGATTGTGGTTCCGATTCGGATAGACTGCACGATGACAATCTAGATCAGATGCTTCGCGATGCAGAAGGGAACTATAATGAGAGGGAGTATGTTCAATTCCGGGGCTTGATGGAGGACTCAGAGAAACCTTTGTTCCCGGGCTACAAGCCGGAATACCCAAGGTTGTCATCCGTGCTTGAACTGCTGAAATTGAAGGCAAGCAACGGTTGGCCCGACAAGAGTTTCACAGAGCTGTTAGGTCTCTTAGCGGACATGCTTCCAGAGGGAAACGAGTTACCCAAAACCACCTAAAAAGCCAAGAAGGTTCTTTGTCCATTGGGAATGGAAGTAGAAAGAATACATGCATGTCCAAATGACTGTATCCTCTACCGTAACGAGTATACAAACATGTATGTATATCCGGTGTGCAACGCATCCCGATACAAGCGTAAGAATCAATCAGATGACGACGAGGGAATCGAGGTGAAGAAAGGACCTCCTGCTAAGGTGGCGTGGTATCTTCTTGTAATTCCCCATTTGAAGCGGTTTTTTGCGAACCCAAAGAATACAAAACTGTTGCATTGGCACTCAGAAGAGCGTAAGAATGACGGAAAGCTAAGACACCCTGCTGATTCCGCCCAGTGGAGAAACATCGATAGGAGGTTTGCAAACTTGGTCTTGGGCGAGGAATATAAGGTTTGAATTGAGTACGATGGAATGAATCCTTTCGGTAACATGAGCAATGACATAGCACTTGGCCCGTGACGCTCTGATCTACAACCTTCCTCCTTGGTTGTGTATGAAGCGGAAGTATATTTTGTTGTCGATACTTATCCAAGGGCCAAGCAACCCAGGGAATGATATTGATGTGTACCTAGCACCATTGATGGAAGATCTAGAAATACTTGTGGATTGAAGGGTGCAATATGGGATGCGTACAAATGAGAGAACTTCACTTTACGCTCCTTGTTGTTCTCGCACCATAAATGATTATCCCGCCCTTGCTAACTGGCGGGCCAGAGTACAAAGGGGCCAAAGCCCAGACTCACCGTGCATAGATGATACCGAGAGTGTGTGGTCAATTACTCACGCAAAACCGTGTACATGCGTCATCGTAGGTTCCTTCGGAGGGCTCACCCATACCGCAGGTTGAAGAAACAATTCGACGGAAAGAAGGAGGACAGTTCAGCTCCAAGGCATTTAAGCGGAAAAGAGGTCTATGATATGGTTAAGGATTTAGATGTTGTGCTCGGAAAGGGGTGTAAATCGAGGACCCGTAAGAAGAACATGTGGAAGAAGAGATCAATATTTTGGGACTTACCTTATTGGGAGCACCTAGAAATTCGCCACTGCATCGACGTCATGCACGTAGAGAAGAATGTATGTGACAGCTTGATTGGTCTCTTACTTAACATTCGTGACAAAACAAAGGATGATGTCAACGCACGGCTTGACTTGGTTGATATGGACATCAGACCTGAGTTAGCACCAACAAAGACCGATAAAGGATGAACGTACCTTCCCCCTGTGAAAGTTCCGTCCGGTTACTCCGCCAACATGAAGAAACTTGTTTCGATGGAAGATTTGAAGTTAATTGGCATGAAGTCTCATGATTGTCATGTGTTGATGACACAAATGCTCCATGTTGCAATTAGAAGTATTTTGCCGATCAAGGTCCGAAAGACAATCATGAGGCTGTGTTATTTCTTTAACACAATTGCTCAGAAGGTCATCGATCCCGAAGGACTAGATGCTCGCAGACGAGGTGGTGACGACTCTATGTGATCTTGAGATGTATTTCCCTCCGCTTTTTCGATATCATGGTCCATCTCATTGTTCATATTGTGAGGGAGATAAAGATGTGTGGGCCCATGTTCCTACGTAGCATGTATCTTGCAACAATTATTTTATATATACTTACCAATTTATATAAGCACGAATTTAATCTTCCTATCGACATGTTGCGACTATCGCCGAAACTATGTTGGAACAGAGCAAGCTCATAAAAGTTCGATCACATCGCTATGCCATTCCCTGAACAACGGTCATAAATCCAGATAGGAGCTTCCACAAAGGTAGATTGAACTTGATTGGGATATATTAAACTTAATGGTACATGTGTGTAAATGTACAATATTAATGGTTAATTTTAGTTAATTGATTTGTGAATTGGATGTGCTTGTTTCTGAAATGAATGCAAATTTGTTGTGCTTCTGAAATGAATGCGAATTGGATGTGCTTGTTTCAGAGGGCATGGCTAGCATTTCCGAGGTTAGCCAATAAATGTAAATAGATTTAGCAATGTAAAGAATATCACAGACGGTTTTGAGTTAATAACCGCTCATGATATATATATTACATGACGGTTCAAAACCGCTCGTGATGACCTCATGTCATTACTAACCCATAAACTTAGACGGCTCACTAAACCGTCCGTGATGGCGTTTTTGAACCATCTGTGAAGGCCTTTTCTGTACTAGTAGTGATAATTGACCGATTGACTAAAGTAGCTCACTTTATCCCTGTCAAGACCACCTACCCAAGCAGTAAGTTAGCAGAATTGTACATGGCCAAGATCGTCTATTTACATAGAGTACCCAAGAAGATTGTGTCCGACAGAGGTTCCCAGTTCACTTCCCAGTTTTGGAAGAGCCTGCACGAAGCCTTGGGAACCAGACTCAACTTCAGCACCGCCTATCATCCGCAGACAGATGGTCAGACGGAATGCGTCAACCAAATTCTTGAAGACATGCTTCGAGCCTGTGCCATAGTTTATGGAAAAAGTTGGGACAAGAATCTGCCCTATGCAGAATTCTTGTACAACAATAGCTATCAAGCTAGTTTGCAGATGTCTCCATTCGAAGCTTTGTACGGCAAGAAGTGTAGGACTTCGCTCCTTTGGGATCAGGTAGGAGAGCATCAATTCTTTGGACCGGAGTTGATCAAAGAAGCTAAAAGCAAGGTTAAAGCAATAAAAGAATGCCTGAAAGTGGATCAATCCCGACAAAAGAGTTATGTTGATAACCGTCGAAGAGAGTTGACCTTTGAAATAGGAGATTTTGTCTACCTCAGAGTTACTCCACTCAGAGGAGTAAGAAGATTCCGGACAAAAGGAAAACTCGCACCCAGATTTGTGGGACCTTACAAGATTTTGGCCAGAAGAGGTGAAGTTGCGTATCAGCTTGAACTGCCAGCATCCTTGTCAGCAGTCCATGATATCTTCCACGTTTCTCAACTGAAGAAGTGTCTCAAAGTGCTAACAGAAGAAACACCGATTGAAAGCATCGATCTCCAAGAAGACCTCACCTATGTGAAGCAGCCAATCAAGATCCCCGATGTGGCAGAACGAATCATCAGAAGCAAAGTCATCCGTTCATGCAAGGTCCAGTGGAGCGATCATTCAGAAGAAGAAGCCACCTGGGAGTGAGAAGAAGATCAGAAGCAAATTTTAGATGAATTTGAAACTTAATTATCTTTCGTGAATTTTCTGAAATTTTAACAGCTTTTCTTAAATTAATTTAAAGCCAAAACAAATTTAATTGCAAAATATATTACCAATTAATAGTTGAAAATATTTTATTTAACTCCAAAACAACTCTAGGAATTTCTGTGAATTTTTCTAGAGTTTTTGGATTTTATTTGCTATTTTCTAAAGCCTTTTCGAATTAATCTGATTATTTAAATTAACAAATCCATTCAAATTCCTAAACTGCTCCTGGGCCGAAAGCTTCACTGTGCGGCCCATCTCCTTTTCTTTCCTAGCCCAAACCAAATTACCAAGATCCTTCTCTCTCACCCGCTTTCGGCCCACCCGCCACCACCTCTCTCTCTCCGTCAAAGGTCATACGCTTTTTCCTCACGCTTTCTTCTCCAACGCACTGCTACTGAAGCCACTGTTGTCAGCGGCAAGCTTCGCTAACGGACGCCTCTAACCGCCTCAAGATTCTCAAGGTCTGCGACGACCGCGCCATTCAAGACGACCCCTACCCTTCCCTTTTTTCTCTCGCTCACAGGCGCCATGATACCGCAACCGCCGCCATGATCCCTACACCCCATCGCCACGGAGCCCCTCGGCCCCTATAAAAGGAAGTCCCGGGTGCACATCCTTCCCCTCAACCCAACGCCACCCATTTCTCTCTCTCGTGTGAGCTCGCCAGATGGAGTTTCTTCGCCACGCCATGAGAGCTTGAGCTTGATTCTTGCCACCGCCGACGCCGCGACTCGACCACCATCGTCAGATCGCTGTGACACCGCTGGCTGGGCAAGACTCTTCGCCTCACCAGAGCCTCACGGAATTGCCACTTCGCTGTCGAGCCATACCGCGCCGCCGCCTTCTCCTCATCGTCGGCCGCCTCCGTCCCCTTCTCGTCGCTTGGGTGAGCGCACCGAGACCGCCACATCTCCCTCTCTCTATTGCACCCTTCGCCACCCACCGCTGCGCAGCACACCGCCGGTGACCCTCGGTCCCGACGCCGCCGCTTTTGCCAACGCGGGTACGCCCACGCAGCACGCCATCATGACGCTTATCTCGTCGTCGGATCCTACGTGGATTCGACGTGGTGCCTCGTCCCCTAGCTCTCCAAAGCCAAAGCCCCGTGAACTTAGTCTATATGAACCGTGTCCATGACACGTGGGGCTTGCATGTTAGGAAATTATTTTATTTTCTTTAATCCTAAAACTCTGAGGGCTGACGTCATCTATGCGCAATAATTGGATTTTCCTTTAGAAAAATAATTCGAAAAATTCATTTAATTGCAGATTTAGGGTTTAAACTTCTAAAATCCATATTTTTTGCATCCAAACTCCAAATTGGGTGTTTCAAATTTCTAAATTTGTATAAAATCAATATATAGCTAACTAAACTACAATTATTTGATTTGCAGTTATTTTGATTTGTCCTTTTGAATTTCAATTGAATTTGTCGTATTTTCGCGTTTAGACTTCGACGACTCTGGAGGGTTTGATCCTTCAGAGGACTTAGAATACCAAGAATTCAACGAAGGAAAGTTATACCATTGACCATATTGCTCCCAGTATTTTAAAGTTATTTAATTCAGTTTTTAAATTATTATTGCATGCATACTTTTAATCAATTATTTTACGTCCCAATTTAAATGTTAGTTATGCCAATTCCTGTTGTATAGCCAATTTGAATATTGAGTATCATTTCCTTGTCACCATTAGATAAAATAATATTTAGAATAATCATATACTTAGCCAATGCATAGACCATAATTGTGATTTTGGGAGGATTTAACCAAATCATTTCAAACTGGTTTAAATTTGAATCTATGGTATTGCTTTACCATAGGAAATTTATAAAGATGGTTTTATTTAAAATAAAATCAAAATGGGTTTGGACTTAGGCGAAATGGATGAATGGTGGGTGCAGGTTTATGCACGGGCTTAATCTGGTTAAGATTAAGGCCTAAGCTTTAATCTGAAAGATGCCCAAGTCAATTAATCTTAGACGTCTTTTAAATTAAACCCTGGGCCTTAATCTTAATTGACTTGGTCGTCTTTCAAATTCTTTGAGTGTTAAAATTTCCGTACTAAATTAACTGTAGTAAAATTTCCGTACAACTAATTAAGTACGGAAATTTTACTACGGCTAATTTAGTAACAACGCTGTTGTAAGATCGAGGAGGCCGACTAGAGGGGGGGTGAATAGGCGGTTTTTAAAATCTTTTGGCTAAAGCCGAGTTTTATGCGGAATTGTAAATCAATTCGGTTTTGCACAATTAAAGCCTAAATCAACTAGTCTTTACTATGTGCACCAACAATATGAGACTATAAAAGGATAGCAATCATACACATACAAGTAAGCAATTGAATATAAGGAATGTAAATTACAATATAGTAAAGCACAAGAAATCAAACCATAATGACACAACGATGTTTTTACTGCAGGTGATCGGAGACTTGCTTGCCTCCCTAATCCACGTTGAGGTAAGCCCAAACCAATTGGATCGCTCCACTAATTAAGCCAAACACCTCAATTCCACTAGTGGTAGCTCTTTCCCTCCCGTAGGTGAGCTCCAACCTTCACAACACACCGGCCTTCTCACAAGCTTCTTGAGAAGATCACCGGTCCACGACGCCCACGCCTGCCTAGGTGTCAAAACACTAAGAGTAATAAGCCAAGCCCTTGCTTGACTCTCACCTCGTGCAACGAATGCACAAGCTCAAGTGGATACGAAATCCACCTCTAGATGCAACACATGCAACTAGAGACCTCTCTCCTTGCTCACAAGGTGCAACACATGCACAATTGAGAGGAGAGGCTCACACTAGCTCAAGAGAGTGAAATGGGATGCCAAAGGTTGCCTCTCAACCGGCCAAGGGGGTATTTATAACCCCTACACCAAAAACTAGCCGTTGGGAGTCGAAACAGCCCAAAACTAGCCGTTACAACCTTGGAGCGGTCGTACCGCACTCACAAGGGGCGGTACAACTGTTACAGGCGGTCAGATGCAGCTTTTTTCACTTCGCGGTCGTACCGCAACCCAAAATCAGCACAAACGACACTTTCGGTAAAAAAGGTCATAACTTTTGACTCGATGTCGGAATTGAGTGATCTTGGACTCTATAGAAAGCTTATTCAGAGGGCTACATTAACCCACCTATTTGATTTGATCTCAAACACATTTTATCAAATCAAAAGCACAACTCAAAGAGCCACTACCATGGTCTAAGTCCAAAGTATTAGCAACAAGCAATCTTAGACCATGCCAAGGGAAAATACATGAATCCCAACAATTTGCAAAACACATTTGCAAACTTAGATAATGCCACAAGGAGTAGGTACATGGACTTCAACCATTTACAAAAACACATTTGCAAAGTATAGTCACATGCTACAAGGATTAAATGCATGAGCCTCGACTATTTGCAAAACACATTTGCAAATAATAGCATCATGCCACGGAGAGCTAGAGCAAGTGAGATTGAGCTATCAACACATGATGAGACTCAAGCTACTAGACAAGACCCCTCTTAATAGTACGGCAACCTATACTAGCAATCCGGTCTTCCAACCAAACACCAAGACCGGTAAAAGACTAGGAACACATCCTTAGCCCTAGCTAGTCATACCTTTGCCTTGAGCATCTTCTTGAAGGTTGATGACGCATATCTTCACTTCAAGTCCGGGTCATCGTCTTGACATGCATCAACCCATGATGCATCCTTTACTTGACCTCCATCAACACATGATGAGTCTTCTCTTGACTTGATGATCAACTCATGGTCATCTCTTCTTCGAGATCTTGATATGCATCAACACATGATGCATCCTCTTCTTGAATCTTGACTTGATGACGATTAACTCATGATGCCATCCGAAGTCTCCATTACCCTGGAACATAACCTATTCATCCAACTCATGGAAAATGTTAGTCCCACAATGATTAACAGCAATTACCAAGATATACTTGCAATAAATGCTCATAAACAAGTCATTGCAGAAAGGTGCGGTACGACCGCCAACTAGAATCCGGTAATACGCTCTCCGGTCGTCTGCTTTCATGGGCGGTATTACCGATTTTCAACGAGAGGCACCGCACCAAATTACACCTCTCTCGCTTTTTATCGTACCGCCAACTAGAAATCGGAACGACCGCAATGCGGTAGTATCACCGCAAGAGCCTATTGTACCGCATTAGTGATTAGTTGGTCGAGACGTCGAACGCAGTAATACCGCCAAGTAAAGCGCAATATATCGCTTCAAGCGGATTACCGCCAGCTTAGCCTCCCAGATTACCAAGACATCCAGTATACCGCTTACCAAATGCGGTCATACCGATTTCCAATCAAATTCTTCCGCTTTTGAAATGCAATGCATGACTCCTTTGTCTTGAGCCATGTCAATCTTTTATCATCTTTGCATTTTCTTTTCATGTCATCATTCAAACTCCGGGACTAAGCCTTGAACACATCTTAGCACACACATTAGTCCCACAACACAATTGCAAATAATTGAATATAAAGTAATATGAGTATATATGAATTACACAAGTTTTTATATACTCAATGGATATGTTTCAACGTAGAGATCCCAATATATGTGGATAAAGAAATATGGATCAATACTAATGAAACTACAAAACATGGAGTGAACTCCCCCTAAATGTGTGCATACACGAATGTGTAATAAAAACATATGCACATATTCAAGTTGACTTTTTGGTGGAGTTCAACCTATATTTTGGATCCGAGGAATGCAACAAAATATAATAATACAAAGCAGAATGCATACCTCTTTTGTTCTTTATATCCAAACGAGACTAATCATAAGATAAGGCAAATAGACATGTTAGTCTCACAAATAGATTTATCATTATGTGTGCATACCGCTTGATTTTTCCTTTTGTTTATCCAATGAATTGGATTTGTCATTAATCACTTGCATGCTTTCATGATTATCACCTTTATATCCAAATAAGACTACACAATATGTATATCAATAAAAGTGTTAGTCTCACAATTAGATTTGTCATTAATCACCAAAACTCCATTAACATATACTGGTAGGTCTAGATCCTTCAGCTGTTAATAAAGAATTTAGAAACAAGGAAAAAGTTACCTACTAATATGGCTGCAAATGACAGCGGTTTGTACGCTAAATCGTCCCCGAAAGTAAAGTCAACAGAGAAAGAGAGTGAGTGAGCGAGATGACGAAACTAAGTTGTGCTCGCTCGCTATTTATAGGTGCTGCGAGGGAGTTCTCGCATGCTTGAATGCACGCATGTAGGCTGCATACAGCGACAGCGACTGATGAGACGGAAAGATAGTGATGGCGACTGATGGGACAAAAAGGTAAAGACGACGACGACTGATGGATGGGACGGGGAATAAAGCTAAAGGTGACGACGACCAACGCGACGGAGATGAAATGGTGCGGTGGGTTGGGGGTAAAACCTCACGGTCACAAGGAGAAAAACGCACAGTGCCCGTGCTGGGAGAAATGCACGGTCACTGTGTGGTTTTGGAAGAAATGCACTGTCACTACGCGATTTTGGGAGAAAATGCATAAACGCACGGTAACTGTGCATTTTTTGGGAGAAATGCATGATCACAGTGCGTTTTTGATACATAGCCACTATTTTTGCAAATACAATAGAAAACTCAACATTTTTGCTAAAACTTGCCAAAACAGTGCCAATAAGGCCCAAACCTCGCTGCTATACACCAAGCCGTCGTTACTCGAATTTTTTTTTCAAGTAATTAACCGTTTTTTGAATTTTATTTTAAAGTTAATCCCTACAAGACTTTATTTCCACTCGACTCTTTGATCACGCCCATCATCCGTGGCGTGACAAAACAAAGATCACATGCCAAATTTCATTTCTCGTCAAACTTTGTCACGCCACCGAGTGGCGTGCGACAAATATTATTTGGTCACGACGGTAAAACGTATATTTTAGGATTTATCCCTGGCGCGCGACAAATATTGTTATTACGCCACCACCCGCATGCGACTAAAGTGTCGAATTTAAAATAAAGTACGCCGAGGGTTAACTTTAAAATAAAATTAAAAAAAGTTAATTAATAAAAAAGTTCTCGTTACTCGAAACCCATTGGAAAACAAAAAAAAAGGCAAAAATAAAATAAAACAAAAACAAAAATAAAGGAGAAAGCGACCGGCTCCTCTGTCGAACTCGAACTCGGAGATCTCGGGCGGCGAGGCGTGAAACGGCGACGACGCCGGAGATGGCGGTGGAGGACGACGCGCTGTACGAGATTCGCCGCCACGCGTCGGGATCCCACGAAGTCCCTCGTGTGAGTGTGGAAGTGGAACCCCATCCATCCATCTCCCTCCTCCTTTACTCCCTCCTTCCTTGCCTCAAATCCATTCGCGGGCGGGTTGCATTAGGCGGAGGATTCGCGGGTTCATGTCGGTTGTCGTGCTGTTTATGACATAGTTTCTTGGGAATTTCTGATTATTTTCGACGGGCGGGCGGGTGTAGTACCTGACTTTATCGCATTGGATCACAAGACTATTTTACTCTTAATCTATTATTTCCTGCTGATTTTTTTAATCAATTTTTCTTCGATTCTATGTGCGATATTTGTCTTTATATGTATTGCCGCCATGGTATTTAACTTACCAGATATTGTATTATTTTGGGAGCTCAAAAAATTATGTAAGATCTTTTGTTATCTTCATTGTAATGCAATTCTTTCAATCACAGGAAGGAGATGAAAGCGCTGCAGCAAGTGGTGGCAGCTCAGGTGGTGGAGGAGGAGGCGTCCTCTCCTATCTCTCCTTCCAAGGTAGGATCTTTACCCTCGAATCAAATCCAAATCATCCACAAATCCATCCAGGAAACGCCCCTAACCACTAGCTTCCACATGCTGCTACCACCGTAGGTGTAAGCAAGCTCAGGGAGAGGTGGAATAGGTACAGCACACTCGGGAGGAGTAAGAGGAGGAGGAGGGGGAATGCTGCATCTTTGTTCGTCTCGCAGAATGCCGAATATGTAGCTGTAGCTGTTGGGAATCGCATTGCCGTCTTGAGGAAGGGCGATGGCTATGCATCACCTTGCGGCATGTATACAAGTGAGTGAGCATTCGGCATTCCACTTGTTCCCACATGGCATTGAGTTGTATAGTAGTATTATTCATTGGCAATAAGTGTACAAGTGCTTACTGGTGCAATACCCAGTAAGCAAGAAACAAATGGTATTTCTCATGCTTTTAGAGAGTTTGATATTTTTTTTATTGGAATGAGAGATCACCTAGTGTTTGAAGTCCCTTTGAGAATAATGATATCTGTGATGATCATACATTGCATTGTTAATTAAAATTGGTGGTCGTGCAAGCTGTCTTTCTTTGGTCTTGGCAGTAGCATTTTCATACTTGTAATGTTAATAAGAGTGCTAGCTCACAACAGGTCAAGTAACACCTTTCAAATCATTTGATTACCATAGGAGTAGGTGTAGTAGCTTCTGTTATAGCAAGAAGTAGTGCTGCCATGTGCTGTGTAGGATTTTTCTACTTGTTAGTTCACATGAAAGGATCTGTGGAGGCTCCAAATTTAGTGATGAAATTGTAGAGATTTTAGGTGGCAAGTTATTGTTCGCATGCTAAGGTATTCAGGAAGAAAAGTTTTAACTGGTATTGTTTTTAAATTATTTCAGTCCCAGAAATTTTGTTATCATTTATTCACATCTAGTACATATTTTGCAGAAGTCATTATCTTTTAGTGTCCTCAAACAATTAGTGGAAATTCGGAGAGCTTAGGTGAAAACATTTTTTTGCCTGTTGTTGGAAATGTTGTCCAGTACTGCCACGGAGTGTAACAGCCCAAAAAATCATAATTATAAAAATGAGGGATTTTTAAAACTTTTTGTATAATGACTATTATCGTGCGTTTACTTGCATCTTTGTGATTTGCTTAAGGACATTTTGTATCTTTTCTGCTCTCATGGTTTTATCTGCCATCCTGTCATTTTGTCTGTTTCTCAAGTCTTTCTAATTTTCCTTCCTTCATTCCCAATCTCCTTTGGGTAAAGGGTTGATCAGCCCATTGCTTGATCCGGCACGCTCGCTCCCGTGCACCTTCCTCCTGTTCCACTGACCAGCGTCAGGTCCACACCAATTGCGGCCGGACCTCCCCAACAGAGACCAAGTCGACATGCCCTTCTCACCTGCAGGCACAAGTGCACCAGATCAAAGACACTAAGACAAAGATGGTGTTGTCCATCTACCATTAATGTACCATCACCTAGGTTGTCACTCAACTGCACTGTGCCACCACTCCGACCACCCACCCCTGTACAGGTTATGCATATTTATATGTGTTTGCCCACGTCCTGGTTGCCTCCTTGTTGCTTTTCTTCACCAAATCCAGAGCTACCCCCATTCTCTCCTTTTCTCCAGGAGAGCTCGAGCTCGAGTCCAGCTCAAGCCCTCGTCGTTGTCAAGCACCCCCACTCCACCGCCTTGCTGCAGGCAATTTGTTAGTGTAATCCTGTGTGCATGGTTCAGTTAGAGTCTAGTCTGTCAGTTAGAGGAGTCGGTCAGTTTTCTTTGAGCTATTCTTCAGGGTGTTCAGTCAAAGTAGTTGTTGATCATGCCTGAGTTTTAGTCGCCACTAGGGCCATGTTTACCCAGCCACTTAGGCCTTATCTAGTTGTAGTCACCAGCTATAATAAAGAAGATGAAAAACCAGAAAAGCTGCAGCTTCATCGCAGCACAAAACAAATTGTTCAAAGCTCTGTTCAAGAACACTTCCAACAATTGGTATCGAGCGCGAAGGAGTTGAGGGTCTGGGCAATGTCTCGCTCTCGCCCTCGGCGAGTCCATGCACTGCCGCCGTAACCGACGCCGTTCTTCGCCGCCGAGACGAACGCGACACCGTGACCATGGTGGACGCGAGGTCGTTGTCGAGCGAGTGGTTAAGGAAGTCGGTGGCGGAAAATACCCGATGCTCACGCGGACGAACTACGCCGAGTGGAGCCTCCTCATGAGGGTGATGCTGCAAGCTTGAGGGCTCTGGGACGCGATCGAGCACGGCGCCGCCAACTTCCAGAAGATCGCATGGCGCCGAGGTCATCCTCCACGCCGGCGTCCCCGGAGATGATGTCCGCCGCCGCTGGTCAAGTGGACCGCGCAGAGGCGTGGAGGCGATCCGAGCCATGCGCGTTGGGAGTGACCGCGCGTGCAAAGGGCAAGCAAAGCGGTGAGGAAGGAATTGAGTCCATCTCTCGCGATGGGGAAAACGCCGACGACTTCACGCTCACGCCACCCAATCTCCACCAAATTTCGCCACACTCGGAGAATCAATTGACGAATCAAAGGTAGTCGAGAAATTCTTACGTGTTGTGCCGCCCAAGTTCTCGCAGATCGCGTTGTCGATCGAGACTCTGCTCGATATCTCCGAGCTGTCACTGGAGGAAGTCACCGGGCGTCTAAAGGCGGCGGAAGACCGCCTTGAGCCGCCGGAGACGCCACGAGAACCTGGCAAGCTCTACCTCACCGAAGAGCAGTGGATGGAGCGGATGAAAGACCGCCAGCTGGGCGAGGGCTCCACCAAGTCCGGCCGCGGCGGCGGCAGGAGTCATCGGCGGTCGCGAGCGCCACGGAACAAGAGCAACGGCGGAGGCACTGACGCAAAGGAAGGGCCACGCGATGATAAATGCCGCAACTGCGGCTGCCGTGGTCATTGGGCCAAGGACTGCCGCCAGCCCAAGAAGGAGCGGGCCCATTTGGCCCAGGCAGAGGAGGCGGACGAAGAACCGGCGCTCCTTATGGCTCAAGCCATCCCTGCGCTGCCCGAGCTCACACCACTCCACATCGACGAGCCATGGGCGTAGGCACTTCTCGGCATCAACGACGGCGGCGACCACCTAGAAGGATGGTACCTCGACACCAGGGCCACCAATCACATGGCGGGCCGCTGCGACGTCTTCGCCGAGCTCGACCGCTCGGTGGTTGGCACCGTCAAGTTCGGCGACGGCTCCCTCGTCGACATCTGCGGGTGCGGCACCGTGATCTTCGCCGGCAAGAATGGCGAGCACAAAGCACTCAACGGCATCTACTACATTCCGCAGTTGAGGAACTCCATCCTCAGCATCGGGCAGATCGACGAGAGCGGATCCCGCGTGCTGATTGAGGACGGCGTGCTGCGGATCTGGGACCGGTAGCGCCGCCTCCTCGCCTTACTTGGATCTAACGGTCCAGACCTCCCCTTGCTTGGATCTAACGGTCCAGACCTCCCCTCGCTTGGATCTAGCGATCCAGACCTCCCCTCTATTGGATCTAGTGATCCAGACCTTCTCTCGAATGGATCTAACAGTCCAGACCTCCCCTCATTGAGATCTAAGGGTCCAGATCTCTCTTCGTTTAGATCTAAGGTTCCAGATCTCCTTTCATTTAGATCTAAGAGTACAAATCTCTCTTCGTTTAGATCTAAGGTTCCAGACCTCCTTTCATTTAGATCTAAGGGTCCAGATCTCTCTTCGTTTAGATCTAAGGTTCCAGATCTCCTTTCGTTTAGATATAAGGGTCCAGACCTCCTTTCGTTGATCTAAGGGTCAAGACCTCCCTTTGTTTTGATCTAACGGTGCAGATCTCTCTTCGATTAGATCTGAGGGTTCAGACCTCCCTCTCGTTAGATCTTCCTCCTAATCTTTTTGCGAAGACCACCCTCATGGTCCACGACCTTTCTTAGTCTTAGCACTCTCACGACCTCTCCTGGCTACCGGGATTCCAGGACCTCCCTTGGTACAAGAATTCCAGACCTCCCTAATGCAAGAATTCCAGACCTTCCTCGCATGTGATTCCAGACCTCCACTGGTACAAGAATTCCGTGACCTCCCTGCACAAGAATTCTAGGACCTCCTCTGATACAGTAATTCTAGGACCTCCCCTAGGTACAGTAATTTCAAGACCACCCCAAATCATAGTACATCCACGACCTCCTTGTCGTATCCTTCTTGAAACAAAGTAGTTTCTACGATCACCACAGATCCGACGACCACTGAGTTTTCAACTATGTTGGTCTCGTATTTCTAAAGCTACGCTTTTGCATTATTGGAGTTCTTTGCACATTTGAAAGCAATTTGAGTTGGAATATCTGCTTATTTGCCTTTTCGATTGTTTTGCGATTATAGAAGTCGAGACGCATCAAGAACCGCTTCATTGGCCAGATCCCGATCGCAAAGACTCAACAAGGCGAGTCAACACTTTGATCATTTTGACCTACTTTTTGCAAATTATGTTGCTTTAAAATTATGAAACTGCATTGCTATGTTTTATCAAACTAAATTGGTCTAGGTCATAGTTAATACCTTAACAAATACTTGTGTATAAACTTCCAACCCTTGAACTTGGACAATATCCTTTGTCACCCTAAACTTAATGGATTACTTACTAGTTGATAGGTCTGTATCTAAGTGTCATGCTTAGCCTTGCTTAGATACATTATCATGTGGGTATTAAGTTGCTCAACCATAATCCTTAAAAACTTTGGAAAATGATTTGGGCAGTAAGGCTGGGAGCCTGGCTGGTATGTTGAGGTAAATGGTTATTTTCAAAACAAACAAAACTTGAAAATTATTTTCGACTGGGGCGGTTGGAAGGAATGGCTGGTGCCGGGGGCACGAGAAGAGGTTGGTATGTGGATGTACCGCCCTGGTCAAGTAAGGACCGAATCTTGTGATGACCTCTCATGCAAAAACAGTGCAACCATAAGTCCATAATGGGTACGACCTGGCCGACTAATTTGTTTCGCCTCAGAGATCCGCCATTGGGATGATTATGTGGATAGCCGGGGAACGGTTACAAAACCGCATTGGCACAAGCGGGGGGCCTCACGGAGAGTCTCGGGAGTGGGCTCAGGGCAGTGGAAATCTTAGTGTAGCGGATGGAGTGCGTTGAGGTTAAATATTGTAAAGGCCTTGTGGTAATCTCCCCTTGATTCGCATGTCCAAGGAAACGTGTGAATATATCAAGGCGATTACCTCTTGTGGGTAAAGTGTGCGAACTCTGCAGAGTAAGAAAACTATTATGATAGCCGTGCTCACGGTCAAGAGCGGTGTTGAGAACTTGCTGGATATAGTCTTCATTTTTACAAAACCATTTGTAATGAGAAGGGAAAGTCAGGTGGGACCCTGTGATTTGATAAAGGCACAGTGGGGACCAAGGGTAAATACGGAAAACCCGAGTATGTGAGGCGGACCTCTGCTAGTACTTTTAAAAAGAAAACTCATTTATGAAAACAGATTTGTTAAATTGCTAAGTCTTAGGATTTACTACCACTCATCTATTTTAACCCTGGCTTTGTGCAAATAAAAGAACTCTAAAGCTTCCCTTGATTAGCCTTGCATCTATAAGAATTGCATTGTGGGTTGGCTCGCGAGTACGGTTGTGTACTCAGGCTCTGCCAATATATTCTTTTCAGACCCGAATGATCAAGACCCCTACCAGTACTTCACGGAGGATGAACCAGATGGTGGTAAAGATAACGAAGCTTAGGCCGGGACCCCCAGTACACCTCAGGACCTCCTCAAGACAACTCTACAGTATTCCTCAGGACCTCCCATAGCCTCCAGGATTTCTTTAAGACCTCCCAGGACCTCCTCGTGAAATACAGGACTACCTAGGACCTCCCTCGATCACCTTAAGACCTCCCAGGACCTCCACAGGACCTTCTCAGGGTCACTCAAGACCTCTCTGGGATCACCATAAGACCGTACCTCTTTAAGACGCTTCTAAATTGCTATTTTGACCAAATATGGCCGTGTCTACGAACCAATACATGTGTCCGCGTGGAGCTTCTGTAGATAAACGCTTGAGCAAACGTGGTATTCTGTGTATGTTAGCTACTGATCCAGGGAATGACACAGTATACACAGGAGACCTCAAGTTCCAAAATTGGGGTCTGACACGGACCCAGGCAGTGCAAATCTGCTTCCTTTCCTTTTTGATTGCTTGAAAATGGTGGTACATTTTGCAACATTGTTTCATGTGCATTGTGTTGCGGTAGATGTCACAGGATTATGATGCATAGTGGTTATCAAAAGTCAAAACTGCTGTGATCAAATACTTAATCTATTGTTTTCTAATTCTTTCTGGTCAGATAATGACAGAATGGCCTTTTTTACAAATGGGGCTTGGCTGGAGGCTCAAGGTATTTTTGGTGTGGTGGATAACTTAAACTCACTTTATTTGATCAAACAAAATGGAGAGGCATTAACAAGGAAAACAAGCAATCAATTGAAGCTATCTTCTCCTATCATTGATCTTGTTGTGCAGGATGCTTCAAGTTCACAGAGGTGATTCTCCGTCATTTTCATTTACAGCCTTTCCTCTAAAGAGATATGTGCAAGGCTTGCTATCTTTTTGGCAAATAACTAATAAGATCTGTGTAAATGTTTATAGGCCAGGTTTCTACATTTTTACTCGTGATTGCACGGTTCATAAATTCGATTACACTCAAGAACCCAAGGCAAGTTTGCACAAAGTTTCCATATTAACTAAAGATGTGACATCAGCAGGAGCTCCTCAATTACCTCAGAGTTTGTCATGCGTTGATTATCATCAAGATCATTCGTTTGTGGTCCTAGTTGCGGATTCCAATATCTCTTCGTGCTCCAATGGCTATTCTGGTACACCCTTGCTCTTATCTGTTTTCAACTACTACGTACATCATTAGTTATCAATTCTGCACTATATACACTTTTTTAAGGGAATTCTGCTCTATATGAATTGTGTTTTAATAGGCTCTCTTGATATTAGCATTTTCATCTAAAAAATATCAGGATTTTTTTTAAGATCCTATCAGGATTATGTTATGTCAATTTCACATACAAAAAACTACTGGCCCAATATTGCAGTTGTTTCTTATGTTTTTTTTCTCTGATGTTTTAGGAACCTATTTTCTATATGTATTGCACTTCGACGAAAATCTAGAACTTAGTCTTTCATTTCAAAGCCTGCAGTTGGAAGGGGTGTTTTCTCCTCCTAAGGATGAGACAACCTTTGTTTCATTTCCAAAATTCAGAATCTCACCTCAGGGCAAGCGTATTGCTACATTGGATTTGAATGGTTCTGTCAACATCTTTGTACTTGGCGGTGACATGTGCTCTGTTTTGCTTCATCCTCACGGGAGTGGTACACACCTGATTGATGTTAAGGACATCAGTTGGTGGACGGATAATATTCTCATGGTGGTAAAGGAAGATGGTAGCATTAACATGTACAACATCACTGAAAACAGGCTAGATTCAAAAGATGACCCTGTTTTATCTACACCACTGTTGGAAAAGGCAAAGGCTAGGGAAGGATATGCTTTTGTTTTACAATCTAGCAGATATGAAAGAAACACTCCATTTGATAAGCAGATGGATAGTGACTCTAGACCTAACCTACCTAGTGTTTCTGGGGATCATCAAAGCACCAAGATGGATAAAATATTTTGGAGCTTGATATCATTCTCCAAAGTTACAGTACCGGAGATGTATTCTATTCTCATCAGAGAGAATCGATACAAGGAGGCTCTGGATTTTGCCTGCCGGTATAATCTAGATAAAGATGAAGTACTTAAAGCATGCTGGTTGCGTTCTGATGGACATATTCATGAGATAGAGTCATACTTAGCAAAAATTGAAGACCAAGTATTTGTATTGTCAGAATGTGTAAATAAAATTGGACCTACAGAAGTGGCTTTAAAAGCCCTACTTTCTTTTGGCCTTTGTATAACGGACCATTACAACTTTTCAGACTTGGATAATAGCAGTGAGGGCTCAGCATGGGACGGCCGTATCATTAGGCTTCGTTTATTGTGGTACAATGACTTGTTGGAGACATTCATGGGAATTAATATGGGAAGGTATATTGTTACCATTCTAACAATTTTCTTTGGATAATAAATGCAGTCAGCTCAAGTTCATGATGTGTTGGAAGCATTTACAACTATACTGCAGCTGTTGAGCTATATTAATCCTGCCCAAATACAAATATAATTAGTTTAACTTCTTTCAACACATACATGCATTGAGCATGTTTGAGTCACAATCCAATACTTTTTAATATGCTATGGAGATTTTCGAATACTGATATTCCTCAAGCAAGTCAATAACATATGTAACTTTGTATAATTCCCAAATGAGATTAAGCTAATGCCAAGCTGGCTCTTGGTTTACTTACCTTAAGGGGAAAAAAAGAAAGGAAGGAATGAGGTGGTTAACATTCCAAGTGAATGCTTTGCGATTTTTGCCAGTCTAGCGGGTGACTTGAACATGTATAAGCTTACAGGCTGATTGGCTCCAATTCTTCAGAAATCATAATGTCAGTTTCCACCTTCACTATGCAGTAGGGTTAGCTTTCTTGCAAAAATACTTCACAAGTTGATTGCACGTGGGATTATTGTACAAGCCCCCCTCACTAGCTTGCTGCTTGTTTCTTCTTGCTAAATGTGATGCTCTTTCTCTTTAGGTTCTCAGCGGAAGAATACAGCAAGTTCCGTTTTACACCTCTTGTGGATACTGCTGTAGCTCTAGCTGAAAGTGGCAAAATTGGGGCCCTTAATCTTCTCTTCGAGCGTCATCCATACACTATCTCTTTGGACATTTTACGTATTTTGTCCACAATCCCAGAAACTGTCACTGTTCAGACTTATAGTCAGTTGCTACCTGGGAAATCTCCTCCTAGTATTGTGATATTAAGAGATGGTGATTGGGTCGAATGTGAACAGATGGTATCATATATAAATACTCTTCCTGGTCAGTTGGACAAGAGTGGAGATATCAAAACAGAAATACTTTTAATGCACAGCACTGGCTTTTTTTGGCCTTCAGTTGTTGAACTTTGTGAGTGGTACAAGAACAGAGCAAGGGACATTGACTGCTTAAGTGGACAACTGGAAAATTGTCTGGCCATGATAGAGCTTGCATGTCAAAAGGGCATTGTGGAGTTGCAGCCATTTTTTGATGATATTAAATGTCTCTACCAGGTTGTATATTCTGACGAGTTGAATGAGTTTGTAATGAACCTTGTGACCTGGGAAGGTTTGCCTGACTATGAAAAGTTCAAATTCATCCTCAAAGGAGCCAAAGAAGAAACTGATGTTCAACGACTAGAAGAAAATGCTATCCCTTTTATGAATAAGAGACTGCGCTTGATCTCTTCGAGTGACAAAAAAGAACAATCCTACCTGATTAGATGGCTGAAAGAGGTTGCTGCTCAAAATGAGCTCTCCATTTGCTTGGCTGTTATTGAAAATGGTTGTGGGGAGTCACCAATTTGTGGGCTCTTCAAGGATCTTGCTGAGATGATAGAAACATCTGTTCACTGCATTTATGTATGCTCTGCAACTAACCAGTGGAATACTATGTCATCAATTTTATCAAAGTTACTCCATAAGACTAAGAGAGAAAAATCTTTATTGGCTAGTGAAGAAGATTGCTATTTGAAAGATGCTAAACAAGCTCTTGGCACTTCTATGGTTTCTTACGATGACATGCAACATGTGTGTGCTGATATCTTATCTAATCTGAGTGATTGTGCAGGCGATTCTTATTGTTATGATTCAAGAGCTTACCAACTTGATAATATCAAATCTCTTGACATGCTGGAGAAGAGGCTAAAAGTTGCTGAAGGCCACGTAGAAGTGGGGAGGCTCTTTGCTTATTATCAGGTATTAATGCCTCTTCAATAAAGATTGCTGCTTCTGGATTTATGAAATGTGAAATTGCATTAAATCTCCTTGGATTCCTTCAGATATTTATTTTCATATAGGCATGCATAAAATGCTAAATACTTCGCTAGCACCTCTCAATAAACTACAAAGCTTATTAGCAGTTTATTCCTTCTCTTATTGTGGCTTACTTGTTTGTCAATAGCAAGGTTATTAAGTCGTAAAGTCGAGTCGAGTCGCAAGAGAGCCAACTTATGGACTAGTCGACCGACTAGTCGCGACTAGCCACAACTAGTCGGCAGACTAGGAAGTATTGCTGCTAAGCTGTTGGCTTGCTGCTGCTACTACTACTACTAGTACTACTACAGCAGCTGCTGCTGCTCAGCTGCTGCTACTAGTACTACTGCTACTACTACAGCTGCTGCTACTGCAGACCACAGAGAAAAACAGAGCATGAGTGAGCAAAGGCAAGCACAGTGCAAAACAGAGAGAGAGAGAGGGGAGGAAGGAAAGCAGAGCAGAGCACAGCGCAAGAAAGGAGCAGAGGAAGGAGAGGAGTGCTCAACGAGGCTAGGGTCGACGGTGACTGGCGGCGGCGGCGGCAGGGAAGGGGAGGGGAGGGAAGAAGCGGCGGAGGCAGGGGAGAGCAGGGGAAGAACCGGCAGTCGCCGGGGAGGGGAGGGGAAGAAGCGGCGGCGACACAAGAAGAGGCAGAGCCAGAGCACAAGCAGAGCCAGAGGAAGGAGAGGAGAGGAGAAAGGGGAGGAGGGAGTGCTCACCATGGCTCGGCCGCTCGAGTCGACGGCGACTGGGGAGGACCGAGGAGGTGGCGGCGCCAAGCAGAAGCCTGGAGGCTGCAAGCGGTGTGGCGGTGTGGATAGGGACAAGGGAGGTAGGGGCGAGCCCGGCACTCGCGCCTTCCTCCCCTTCCTCCTTCTCGT
Organism: Phyllostachys edulis; assembly: GCA_036346405.1. Classification (NCBI taxonomy): domain Eukaryota; kingdom Viridiplantae; phylum Streptophyta; class Magnoliopsida; order Poales; family Poaceae; genus Phyllostachys; species Phyllostachys edulis. The sequence continues at coordinate 16,290,679 of CM070568.1, forward strand.
CCTCTCCTCCCCTTCCTCCTCCCTTGTTAGTCATTTGGATTCTTGCACTTGGTGATAGCAAGATCCTTACTCTCATTAGAGGATGACACTTGGAGATGGGGCAATTTTCTTTGTTTATTTCTCACACAATGCCATGCCAACCTTGAGGGTTGGGGATACAAATTTATAGGTCGCTAACCACCAAGCATATGCTAAGATGCCGCCTAAGATGTCAGCCCTAAAAGCGCCTAAGATGTCATGTCCTAAAAGCGCCTAAGATGTCATTCCTAAAAGCGCCTAAGATGTTTGTCCTCTAAGATGTCAGTCCTTGAAGGGCAAAGAAAACAAACACACAAGACTTATCCAACAAGTACAGAGACTTATTCATCATTCTCCCCTAAGTCTTGTGCGTCCGCTTGTGGGAGAGTTGAACCATCCCGATCCTCGAGCAGAGCTCGAGGAATTTGACCTCCCAAGAGGCTTGGCGAAAGGTGTCCGCAAGTCGATCCGTGGTGTTGATGTAGCTCGCCTTGATGTCGCCTTCATCCAACGAATTCGGATGAAGTGGTACTTCACCCGGATGTGCTTGTTCGCTTATGGAAAACGGGTTCTTTGCCGAGCCGAGCGACTTGTTGCCCACCCCGAGCGCCACCGCTTCAAGTGTCTCTGAGGAGATCACCAAGCGCCGAACGAGCCAGGCGCTGAAGTCGAAGCGGTGGAGGCCGCTATGTACTCGGCCACACCGACAGGCCACCACCGCCGCTTGATCGATCGCCACTAACGAGGCACTTGCCGAGGAAGAAGAGAATCCCGCTTGTGCTCTTCTTTGGTGTCGATGTCGCCGCATGGTCGCCGCCATTGCATGCAGATGAAGTCTTGCCACGACACCTCGGGTAGTGCAAGCCGTGGTCGGAGGTGCCCGCAACGTGGCGGAGGATCCTCTTCACGGCTTTCTGATGTTCGTCGTCGATCCGCCGCATGAACCGACCGACGAGCCGACGGCGAACGCCAAGTCCGGCCGCGTGTGGACAAGGTAGCGAAAATTGCCCACAATCTTGGCGCCTTTGCGTCGCGTCCACCTCCTCCGCCCGTCTTTGTCGCGGCTCGACCACCTCTCCTCCATAGGAGTGTGGGGTGGGTTGCGATCGGCGAGCCCGCCCACCTCAACGATGCGCTTGGCGTGGCGATCTGGCGAAGGAGATACGGAGCCGCCCCGTGGACCTCGATCCCGTGTAGAAGGAGAGGAGCCCCAAGTCGCTCATCCGAAGGCGGTCTTCATCTCCGCCTTGAACGCTTCAACCTCGGCCTCCTTGGAGCCGGTGATCACCAAGTCGCCGACGATGATGCCCTTGCCAGGCGTTGCCGCGCCTTGCCCGCCGAACCCCGACCTGCATGTGCGCTCTGCTGAACCCCATTTGCATAAGGGTGGAGTCCACTAGCGTTCTGTGCTCGAGGTGCTCGCCGAAGCCGTGAGGGCCTTGCGTGGCGGAGGACCTTGCCCTCCTTGTCGGGATGACGAATCCCGGCGGTGACGGACGAGACCTCCTCCTTCAAGTCGCCGCTTGAGGAAGGCGGACTTGACGTCCATGTGATGGACGTGCCAACCTCCTGGGCCGCAAGCGCGAGGAGAAGACGAACGGACTCCATGCGCGCGACGGGCGCGAAGCGTCGTCGGTCGATCCTCCTCGCCGCATGAAGCCTCGTGCCTGCAAGCGAGCCTTGTGCTTGACGATGGCGCCGGCCATCCTGCTTTCGACTTGAACACCCACTTAAGGGTGATCGCGGCAGGTGGCCGGCAGAAGATCCGCCACCTCCCACGCCCGGTTCCGCTTTTGACGGCGTCCATCTTTGCTTTATCGCGACACGCCACGCCGCGTCTCCTCCGCCTCGGCAAAGGAGGGGCTCGCCGTCGTCGCCGACGCCAAGCGCAGCTCCGCTGGTCGTCTTTGCGCCAGATCGAGGCGACGGCAACGCCGAGGATGTTATCCATGGTACGCAGTAGCGCAGGCTCGCCGTCGTGGTAGGCGCCGACGCGATCTCGTCGTGGGGCAATGAATAGCGAACTCCACCGCTTGCCGCTAAATCGTGAGACCGGTTGCCGGGGCCGATCCGGTGGTGTGGTCGCCCGCAGAGAGCGGAGGCCGCGCGGAGTGGCGGGCGGAAAGAGTGGGCGAAGCTGGTGCCGAAGGTGGTGGAGCACTCGCCGGGCCGGTGGCGAAGCGAGATGTCGAAGCTTCGGTGAAGACGAAGCCGCTAGCTCCTCGGCTCTCTCGAAATGGACGAGTCGACAACGAAGTCCACGGGAATCAAGTCGAATCGCTGCCCACCGCCTTGTCCCATATCGTCCTCGCTTCGTCGAACACAACGCCACGCGAGATGCGACGCCTTGTGTGTCGTGGTCGAGGATGTGGTAGGCCTTGAGCCTCCGCGTAGCCGGCGAACACTCCCGAGTGCTCTGCTGCCGAAGCTTGCCGGCTGGCCAAGCTCTTGGCGAACGCGAGGAGCCAAGACCCGCAAGTGAAACCGCCGCTTGCGCCCATGCTAAACCTCGTATGGCGCCCCGCTGCCGAGTGCCTTGGTAGGCGGCGGTTGAGGATGTAGACGGTGTCACCACCGCCTCTCCCGAAGACAGTGGATCCCCTCGCTGGAGGAGGGCCCGAGCCATCCCCACAACCGTCTGGTTGCGCCGCCGACGACGCTGCTCTCGCTTTGGTCAGACGGCGCGGAGTAGTGGCGCTGAATGCCCTCATCAAGACAAGACGACGCGACCAATTCGGTAGCAAGTGAATTTGCCGCCGCCGTTATCTGTCGCGAAGACGCTGTAGACTTACTGACCGCGCTCTGCCTCGCGGCGACTGCGGCGCTTGATGGCGCCCGCACCTCTCCTTGCTTCCGAGGACCATCACCCACATGTAGCGGAGAGGTCGCCGACGAAGCGGCAGGAAGTAGCGTCGTCTCCCGGTGTGGCGGTGTCACCGACCACACAAGTCCCGTGCACGAAGCTCGAGCCTCTCCTTGGCTCTAAACTACGCCTTTGGGAAAGAGTCGCCTCGCCGTCAACACGCAGACGCCGCAGAATCGCCCACATGGTCAAGGGACGGCAGTTCGCACCATCTCCGTGGCACCGAGCCGCCAGGGCCTCGGGTGAAAGGTGCCCAAAGCGCTCGTGCCGCTCGCCACGCCTCGTCGTCCGACGAGCGGCGAGACAGAGGGTTGTGCCACCGCACGTGAAGGATGTAGAGTCTATTTGCGCTCTGTTACCTTGGCGAGAGGCGGCGGCGAAGATCCCAAATCCATGAAGACCGTGCTCGATCTCGACATCGCGAGCCGTTCTCATCCAAACCGTCCCAAGCCGATGATGGAGTTCTGCAGATCGGGGATGTAGTAGACGCCGGTGAGCGACTGTGCTCGCCAGACACTGGCGAAGATGACGGAGCCGACGCCTTGATTTTCACGCGGGGCGCCCCAAACTTGACGGAGCCTCGAACGCTTGAGTCGAGCTCGAGAAGAACTCCGTCGCCGGTCATGTGGTGGGTGGCGCCGGTGTCAAGGCACCACCCGTCGGTCTTGTCGTTGTTTTAACTGGTCGCGAGGAGGCATGTGCTTTTGGCTCGACAAGGTGGAGGAAGGCGCTGCGGCGGTGCGGTGGAGGAGGTAGTTCGATGCTCGCGATGAGCAATGAACAGAGCGGCCGCTCCTCCTCCTCCTTCGCGCGACGTGGGCTGGCAGCGTCGTGGTATCGACAATCCTTGGCCCAATGACCAAGCTTGCCGCGATTGTGGCAAGAGTCGCCTCGTCTTGGCTTTTGCTTGCCGCCAGCCGCATACTGGCGCCTCACGGTCATCACCTCGTGGTCGCCGACAACCTTGGCCCAATGACAAGGCTTGCCACAGTTGTGCAAGAGTTGTCTCGTCTTGGCTTTTGCTTGCCACGCTTGCGGCCTTTGTCGTGGAAGAAGGCTCCCTTCTTCTGTCACCTTGGCCGGCACCAGCATGCTCCCGAGCGAGGAGGAGCTTCCCGCCAATGGTGACGGGTCCCGAGAGACGCCAGGGCTCATCGCCATCCAACGACCTTGAGGCGACCCAACGCCTCCTCGATCGTCATCGTGGAGAGGTCTAGCAGAGACTTCGTCGAGCGAGCCATCTGCTTGTACTTCTCGAGGACGCAATGAAGAGCTTCTCACGCTCTCTCCTCGCCGTGGGTGTCGCCGCCGAATCGCACTAACTTCGCAACAGAGTGTTGAGGCGGAGAGCAAAGTCATCAACGCCCTCACCGCTTGAAGGCGAGTTCTCCCACTCCTTGCGTAGTGCACGCAATGTAGACTTGCGGGCGCGGTCCGCCGCCGTCGTCTTTGCAGCGATGGCGTCCCAAGCCTCTTTAGGCGATCGCTTGTTGGTAGCGAAGCGCATCTCGGCGGGGCTGCGGCGATGAGAGCATCCAATACCGTCGATCCCGGTCGTGTCGACGTCTCCGTCACCGGATCAGATCCCACATATGCCGCGCTGAGCTTTACCCTCATCACCGCGACCCACTCGACGTAGTTGGTCTTGGTGAGGTAGGCCACCCACGCGGGGGCCGACGTCCTCGACGACAAATTGGTACTCGTGGTGACCACTTGCATCGAACCGGGAGAGAGCGCGTCGCTGTGAAGGCGCGCTCTCCGCCGACCAGACTGCCCGCCGCGCCGTCTGCGTCTCCAGAGGCGCCCAGCCGGCGTCCGCCTGTCTGGCTGCCGCCGCGCGTGGCGTGTCGCGGTTGCCATGCGCCCACTCGCTACGCCTCCTCTCCAGCCGCTCAAGGTCCGTCGGCGCTGCCATCACCGAGATGGAGTTCTTTATTCTTGCCGCGTAGAACCTCGACCTCATTCTTTGCCGCGACGCTACGCATCTGCCGCCATCGCTTCCACCTCCGCTGAAGCCGCTGCTCGCTTCTTTGCCGACCTCGACGCCCTTTCGCCGCCGCGGCCTTTGTCAGCCCTTCGCTCGCGTTCTCCCGCCACAGCGAGTTCGACTTCTTCTGCCGCCAGGCGTCGAGGCGATCGAAGGCCGAGATCGCCCTGCGGACATGGCGCGCCCGGGAACTAACTGCGTGGAGAGAGCTGCATCTCTTGGTTGAAATGCTGGCCGAAGCGAGGCGTGGAGAAGGGATTGAGCAGAGATGCTCAAAGTTGCAAAATACTACTGCTCGATACCACTTGTTAGTCATTTGGATTCTTGCACTTGGTGATAGCAAGATCCTTACTCTCATTGGGAGGATGACACTTGGAGATGGGGCAATTTTCTTTGTTTATTTCTCACACAATGCCATGCCAACTTTGAGGGTTGGGGATACAAATTTATAGGTCGCTAACCGACCAAGCATATGCTAAGATGCCGCCTAAGATCTTTGTCCTAAAAGCGCCTAAGATCTTTGTCCTAAAAGCGCCTAAGATCTTTGTCCTAAAAGCGCCTAAGATCTTGTCCTAAAAGCGCCTAAGATCTTGTCCTCTAAGATCTTTGTCCTTGAAGGCGCAAAAAACAAACACACAAGACTTATCCAACAAGTACAGAGACTTATTCATCACCCCTCCCTTCTAGCAAGTCGAGCGGCTAGCCATACTCAACTAGTCGTGACTAACTGTCGATTAGTTGGCAAGTCGGGCGACTAGCCCTCCTAGTCGAGTCGATGGTTCTAGTCGGAAGCTATGCACCGACTTGTGGATTAATCGTTGATTAGTCGTGACTAATTGAGCAACTTAATAACAATGGTCAATAGTTTTAAACTAGTGGATCCAATGGATAGCTGGATGTGATTTGTTAAGAGTGTTGTATATTCTGCATTCTCTCTCTCTCTCTCTCGGCCCATGTGGCCCATGAGGCCCATGTAACTGCCTATATATACTCTCTCAATTAATGAATAAGATGCACAGTTGTGAATAGCAAATTTTCCTTTCCCAAATTCTAACATTACCTCAGAGCTCGTCCACCCAAAACCCAAACCCTAGTTTCTTAAACCGGCGTCGTGCTTAGTCCACTCCGCTCAGGCTGGCGACCTGAGCCATTCCTCTGCTCCGCCGGTATCCCCGTCTTAACCTAGTCTAGATCTCGATCCTCATCTTCACCTGCGTGCGAGCAACTCGACCATTGAAGATCCTCATCGTCGTCGAGCCACCTCATCTTCCTCGCCCTGATTTGCGCCCGGATCTTCATTGCTGCCTCATCCAGATCCCGATCTGCCGCACCAATCCGAGCAACCCTCGAAGATCCTGGAGGTCGAGCCGCCTCATCTTCCTCGAGCAACCCGGAGCCGCCTCATCCGCGTGACCAACCCGGAGTCGCCTCCTCCGGATCCTGATCTGCAACGTCTTCATCCGCGCGACCAACCCGAGCAACCGGAGCCACCTCTTCTACTCCTAGCGCCGCCACGCCTCGCCTGTCTCCTGGTGCCACCACACTTGGTCCTCTGCACCGGCGCCTCATCCTCTGGGGCTGTCCCCTGTCGCCTGGAGTCACCACCTCGTCTCCACCACGCCGGATCCACGCTTGGCGTCGCAGATCCAAGCTCCTGGCGTCGCTACACCTCGTCCTCTGCTCCAAGCTCTGTACTGGTGCCGCTTCGTCTGCATCGTCCTCTGCTCCGAGCTCTGCACCTGTGGTCTTGGATTCTGCACCGATGACTGCTTCAATTCATATCAGTGCATCTTCTCGATTGCGCAGAGGAGCTCGTCTGCGCTCGAGGTCCTTCGAGCACCTTCTCGACGAGTCCATCTGCTACTGTGCTTGGTACTACTACTCTCTGTGTCTGATTACTGATTGGCCTGGTTAGTCTGTCTCTTGGTATTGGTACTGTTGTGCTTCTGCTGTTGATTGCTCTGCCTGCTGTTCGGTTCTACTCTAGCCCTACTTTGCTAGTGATACTACTGTTGATCTACTGCTGTGTTAGCTTGCGCTGTGGATCATGATCTCCTACTATTGCCTATGGTGTTGGTACTACTGAGGTTGTTGCTTGATGCTAGTGTATTTGTTCCTATCATGGCTATTGATGGCGTTCTTTGCCCTGGACCTATTCGAGGTGATGCTGCTATTGCTTCTTCTGTTCCTGCTAGTGATGTTGAGTCATGGGTAACTCAGTTTGGTCATATTCAGGCTTAGATGAGCAATCTTCAGGCCCAGTTATATCGGCTGCAGGCATCCACCGCTTTTACTACACCATCATGTCCTATGTCAGGTGCTTCACTCCTATGAGTGTTGGATTCAGGGGCTTCTTTCCCTGTGACATCTGATGCATCACAGCTCACATCATGTCGCCCTGCTACACAAGGTATCAAGATTCAGACAGCTGATGTAACGCCATGCACGACCACTCATCAGGGGACTCTTTCCACCTCTCACTTTGCAGTTTCAGATATCTCACTTGTCCCTACGCTCTCAATGAATCTCATCTCTGTCGGGCAACTCGCAGATATGAACTGTTTTGTTGGGTTCGACAATAGCTCTTGCTTTGTGCAAGATCGTCGAACAAGAGTTGTCATTGGTACAGGTCATCGTCAGAGAGGTTCTGCAGGCCTCTATGTTCTTGATTGTCTGAGTCTTCCTTTATCCTCCATTTCTGGTTCTACTCTTGTCCCTATTCCTTCACCCTCTGTTGTTGGTTCATCTCCCCCTTGTCTTTCTGCATCTACTTCTGTTTGCCGATCTTTTCCTTAATGACATCATCGCCTGGGGCACTTGTGTGGCTCACGCCTCTCTATCTTGATTCATCGAGGTGTTCTTGGTTCTGTTTCTGTTGACACAAATTTTCAGTGTAAGGGTTGTAGACTTAGCAAGCAAGTGCAACTCTCATATCCTTCCAGCATTTCTCAGTCTGATTGTCCCTTTGATTTGGTGCATTCGGATGTTTGGGGTCCCTCTCCTTTTGCTTCGAAGGGTGGTCACAGTTATTATGTCATCTTCATTGATGACCATACTCGATACACTTGGATCTACTTCATGAAACTTTCTTCTGAGGGTACTCTTCCTTAGCTCTCGTGTCCTGGTGTTTATGCTCGGAATGGTGTTGCTGAGCACAAGCACCGTCACATCATTGAGACTGCTCGTACTCTTCTCATTTCCACCTTTGTTCCCTCCCACTTCTGGAGGGAAGCAGTCTCTACGGTTGTATATCTTATCAACCGTCAGCCATTTTCCAAGCTTCAGGGCAAGTGTCCTGGTGAGGTCCTGTATAGAGCATCTGCTCACTATGCTCATCTTCGTGTTTTTAGTTATGCCTGTTATGTCATTCTAGCACCTCGTGAGCGCACAAAGCTGAGCTCTCAATCAGTGGAGTGTGTTTTTCTATGTTATAGTTTTGAGCATAAGGGCTATCATTGCTATGATCCCTCAGCACGTCGCATTCACATTTCTCGTCATGTGATCTTTGATGAGGGTCGGCCTTTCTTTTATCATCCTTCTACACATCCCACTTCTTTCACAGATTCCACTTCCTTTTTGTGTGTACCTCCCATTGCTTCACCAGACTTGCCTTCTTTAGATACACTTTGTCTACCAGTTTCACCTTCTAGTGTGCCTCCTCCACTAGCTCCACCAATTTCTCCACCAGATTCCCCACCAGCTCCACCAGTTTCTCCACCAGCTCCACCAGTTTCTGACACTTCCACTTTTCCCTTTCACTACAATCGTGTAACGTCCCGTTTTCTTTAAAGTTTCTTGCCTGGTTTTCAAAATAAAAGTAACCATTTGGCTTTATTGAGAATCCAAAGCTTAACCTCGACGCCTTGAAATCTGGAGAGTTCAATTGGAATTAATTAAGCCTTAATTAAGTTCTTTGTTGGTGTTCCTTCTTTGTTTGAGCCTCTCTGTGTGTCCCCGGTTTGTCTCTTCTCTCTTAACTTCCTTTGTTGGGTTGAACCTCTTTGAGATCCAGACCTCTCTTATCTCCTCTGTTCGCACCTCCTTGTTGAGATCTAGCCGCTCAGACCTCCTCTTGTTGAGATCTAGCCGCTCAGACCTCCCTTGTTGAGATCTAGCCGCTCAGACCTCCCTTGTTGAGACCTAGCCGCTCAGACCTCCCCTTGTTGAGACCTAGCCGCTCAGACCTCCCTTGTTGAGACCTAGCCAGACCTCCCTTGTTGAGATCTAGCCGCTCAGACCTCCCTTGTTGAGACCTAGCCGCTCAGACCTCCCTTGTTGAGACCTAGCCGCTCAGACCTCCCCTTGTTGAGATCTAGCCGCTCAGACCTCCCCTTGTTGAGACCTAGCCGCCAGACCTCCCTTGTTGAGATCTAGCCGCTCAGACCTCCCTTGTTGAGATCTAGCCGCCGAGACCTCCCTTGTTGAGACCTAGCCGCTCAGACCTCTCCTTGTTGAGATCTAGCCGCTCGGACCTCCCTTGTTAGGATCTCGCCATTAGGACCTCCTCTCGGGAGATCTTAGCCGTCTGTGTCCTCCTTAGTTGGATCCAAAGGTTCCGAAGCTCCTTAGGTCCAAGACCTCCTTAGCGCTTGGACCCATCTTTAACTCTCGTGGTCAGACGCTTGAGGCCTTGCCTTCTTAACCTTAGGACCATCCGATGTGGTTTGGATGGTCCGATCCTAGGCACGTTAGTTTGGTCCTAACGTTCCTATCCTTTTGGGCCGCCTGATTTTAATCGAACGGCTCGCTTTCTTCTGCGTTTTCCTTGTTTCGTGACCTCCTCCTGGTTGTTTTGCAAAGACCACCTCCTCGGTCCTTGCCGGTCTTTTGTAAGGACCACCTCCTAAATCAGATATCCCTATTGGTCGGGACCTCCTCGCACCCTTTGATCTGGACCGTTGAGGTCCTCCCTTGAAATCTTGACCCTTAGACCTCCCTTGTGCGGGTTTGGCGTCGGGACCTCCTCGTGGTGAGTTTTACTTGACCTCTTGTCCGAACCTCCTCTTGAGTCCTTGGACCTCTGTCCCAGACCTCCCTCTCGAAAGTGTCTTGGACCTCTTGCCCAGACCTTCAAAGTGGTCTTTGGCGGGGATGACCCTTGCGGTGGGGCCACCTCTTTGACTTGTGGTGCACCCTTTGATCGGCCCCACTTGCCCCTCTTCACCTTGTAATTATTGCTTTGCCTCGAACTCTGTGCACATTTAATAGGTGTCGGTCACATTAAATGCATCACATCCGAGGTACTTTATTTCAATTCTTTTAGGGCAAGCCTTGCCCTAGTTGTCCCGATTGCCTACACCTCACCGAGTTTTTCCTTGTGGTGCACACTACCAACTCGGCTATATAAAGCTCGGGCGGGCGACCTTTGTAACTTTGTTGCTCATTTCTTCCTTCCTGCCTCATCTGCTTTCTTCTTCCTTGTGCAAGACCTTTCCCAGAGCTCTTTGAGGTCGTGTTAAGCCTCTTAGTTTCCTTTTTGGTGAGTTGGTTTGAGTTCCTTTTGGTTCTTTTGAAGTTCTCACGGCTTAGTGTGGTTTTGCTTATTTGGTTTTCTTCTAACGTGTAGATCACGAGTGCGAGGAGATCTTGGACCCGACTCTTCTTTGCAGAAGGCTCTCCATTTGCTTGACCAAGGCAAGCCACAGATCCCCTTTGATCATCTTGAACCAAGTTTAAGTAAATGTATTTCGGTTTTACTTTATCATGCATGGCTATGTTTATATGAAAATGGTTTGAAATGTAGTTACTTGCCTACTTGTCGTTATGCCTCCTTTATACCTTGTCTCCATCATGTTGTCATGTTCACCTTGTGAGCCTTAGGGTGGATAATTTAGTTGGTGTTCTTTGTTATTTGCCAACATGGGGGCCGTAGGTCTTATCTGACCTTGCTTAGAAAACGTGGTTCAACGTATCATGCTTCATCTCTAATAATCTTGACTAATAAATATGAAATGTGTGGTGGTGCCATTGTTGAGCACTATGGCGGGGCGCCTAAGTCAGTGTTGACTGTGGTGTGAGATCACTTGGTTAAAAGCACAGCCAAGACTGGGTGGTCTTTTGGCATGGACTTATACAAATTGTTTCTTTGAGGCAAGAAGGCGGGAGTGAGTAGTGGGTGCTTTGCACACTTGGTTGTGGAAGTCTTGCCTTGGCACAATTAAGGACTTCACTTTGTGTCTCATTGAACTGGGCCAAACAAAGGCAACCACAAGATCATTTTATGGGAATGGTGCAGGTGAATAATTAGCAATGGGTTGGCTTGGGGTCATTGTGGTTGAGCGTGTGATTCGTTGGCGCAAGAGGGCACCCCATAACCTGCGGACTTCTAGACCACGGGAGGATTACGAAACCTTAGCGGGCGGCGAGTCGGTTCAAAGCTTTGTAAAGGCCTTGCCGCGCTCTCTAGATCTGCCACCTTAGGAAGTGAGCAAGGGTGACCGGAACCCGCCCCACTAGAGAGATCGTGGATTGTGGGTAAAGTTGTACACCTCTGCAGAGTGTAAAGATCTATTCAATAGCCAAGTCCTTGGTCATGGACATGCTCGGTGAAATGGTGCAAGGGGTAGCTGTTTCAAAAGCTTGTGCCATCGACACTTCCGCGAGATGCCTTAGCTTTGCCTCGAAGAGACCTTGGCCGGCTCGGAGGGGTCAAGGTTGGCTCGGAGCGTGGTCCAGGTTGGTTTGGACCTCTGAAGTGGGTGCTCTGGAGTGGGTTTTGGGTAAGGACACAGTCACGGGTGTGACCTAACTCCTTCTTTTGGTTGTGGTGTGAGTTGGTGCTCACCCCACCTTTTAAACATCAAAAGTATTATGTACTATGGTTTTACTTTCTCGCTTTTCAATCTATTACTATTTTATTGTTCAAATCTGCTTTGCAAACTAACCATACAACTCTCCATTAGTAAGTCCGTGCATGAATATTATTGCATCTTTGCTCTCTGTGACTTGCCGAGTACATTCCAAGTACTCATGGCTTAAGCCCCGTGTCAAAGCAGATTATGAGGATGATCAAGTGCGAGGCGGTCAGCAGACCTCTTCGAGGAGGAGTTCTTCGACGACTAAGTCGCTTAGGACGTCCTCCACCCGACGACTGTGGTGCTTGTTGGATGGCTTTTCGTGTTCTCGTGTTTGAGCCCTAGAAGCTCCTTGTTGCCGTTGTAAGTCCTCGTTGGTGTTGTAAGCCCTCGGTGGCGAGATCTCTTGTTAACAAGCTTGGCCATAAGGTCCTATTATATAAAGTTTAATTTATGCGCTTCATCTTTGTTTGACCTCGTGGTTGTGGTATTGGCTTGTGTTCTTGTGCGGGCTAGCTCTGTTGTCCCAGGACTAGTTCAGATGCATAGGGCGGGACCACGGGAGGTCCTTGGGACTTAGCTCGAGGTCTGGCCGACCTCTCTAGTGATGTGCTGGAGGTGCTACCGAGGCGGGTGGCGGCCACGACCTCCGGGAGGTCCGCATAAGACCTCTGGGAGGTCTGGCAGCACTCGGTTAAGCTCCATGCGGTGCTACCACATCTTTCCGTGGTGACTTCGCAGCGCAAAAAAAAAAATGGTCCTCCCGGACCTCTTACGGTACATCACGGGGTGGGTCGTCACAAGTCGCCGATAGAGAGTTCCTTTTGATCCTCAGTCCTCCTCTCTACTTGACCCTCTGGCCAGTATCACCGACTCTGACGATCGTTCTACTACATCACGATATGCCCTACGTGATCGTTCTTCTATTCAGGCACCAAAGAGATAGCGTTTTTTTGTGTGCAGGTGTAGTAGCTGAACCGAGTACCTATCAGGAGGCTGCTAGTGTACCTGAGTGGTAGTTGGCTATGACAAAGGAGCTCACAACATTAGAGTGTACATACACTTGGGATCTTGTTCCGCTACCATCTAGAGCTATTCCTATCACTTGCAAGTGGGTGTACAAAGTAAAGAACAAGTCAGATGGGTTAGTAGAGCGATACAAGGCTCGTCTTGTTGCAAGAGGTTTTCAGCAGGCTTATGGTCGAGATTATGATGAGACTTTTGCTCTAGTTGCTCATATGACCACAATTCGTACTCTTATTGCAGCTGCAGCGGTATGCACATGGACTATATCTCAGATGGATATCAAGAATGCTTTTCTTCATGGTGATCTATATGAGGAGGTCCATATACAGCCACCCCCCGGTGTTGAGGCTTCTACAGGCTATGTTTGTCGCCTTAGACGTGCTCTATATGGTCTCAAGCAGGCTCCTTGTGCTTGGTTCGAGCGTTTCAGTTCTGTGATTCGAGTTGCTGGTTTCACTCCGAGTGAGCATGATCTTGCCTTGTTTATTCACACTTCTCAACGGGGTAGTACTTTGCTTCTGCTGTATGTAGATGATATGCTGATCACAGGAGATGACATGGACTACGTGGCTTTTGTCAAGAAGAAATTGAGTGAACAATTTATGTCCGATTTGGGACCATTGAGCTATTTTCTAGGGAATGAGGTTCATTCTGATGGTGATGGCTACTACCTCTCTCGGCATCGCTATGTTTAGGATCTGCTTGCTCGCTCTGGGCTGATGATACTCGTAGTGCTGCCACACCCATGGAGCTTCACTTGCAGCTTCGACCTACAGATGATGTACCCCTGACAGATCCTTCCCGCTATCATCAGCTCGTTGGGATCCTTGTCTATCTGACTGTCACCAGGCCAAACATTGCTCATGTTTTTCATGTGTTCAGCCAGTTTGTCAGTGCTCCCACATCAGTCTACTATGGTCATGTTCTTTGTGTATTGAGATACTTGAGGGGGACTACGTCCAGACATCTGTTCTATGCCAGTTCGAGTCAGCTCCAGCTCCACACTTACTCTGACTCCACTTGGGCGAGTGATCCTGCTGATCGCGGATCTATCACTGCCTACTGTATCTCTCTTGGTACTTTACTTATTGCTTGGAAGTCCAAGAAGCAGAATGTGATGTCACGCTCTAGTGCAGAAGTTGAGCTTCGAGCTCTTGCCGCTACCACCTCAGAGATCATTTGGCTTCGATGGCTCTTGATTGATCTAGGTGTCCATTGTGACAATCCTACACCTCTCTTTTGTGATAATACAAATGACATTTAGATTGCTAGTGATTCAGTCAAGCATGAGCTGACAAAGCACATTGGTGTTGATGCATCCTTCATATGATCTTATTGTCAGCAGTCGACCATCGTTCTCAAGTAAGTTCCCTCAGAGCTTCAAGTTGCAGATTTCTTCACTAAATCTCAGACTCGAGAACATCATCGGCTTCATCTACTCAAACTCAGTGCATCAGATCTTCTTAATCCACCTTGAGTTTGGAGGGGGGGGGTCAAGAGTGTTGTATATTCTACATTCTCTCTCTCTTGGCCCATGTAGCCCATGAGACCCATGTAACTGTCTATATATACTCAATTAATGAATAAGATACACAGTTGTGAATAGCAAATTTCCCTTTCCCAAATTCTAACATGATTAACCGATAATTATTTGTTTTAAGTCATGTCCTACTTTGTCAGGTCCCAAAGCCAACACATTTCTTCCTTAGCGTTCACTTAGATGAGAAGAATGTAAAGCAACTTATACGGCTGCTCCTGTCAAAATTTGGCAGACGTCAACCTGTTCGATCAGACAATGAGTGGACTAACATGTGGCGTGATTTGAAACTCTTCCAAGAAAAGGCATTTCCTTTTCTTGATTCAGAATATATGCTAGCGGAATTTATTAGAGGGCTTCTAAAAGCTGGTAAATTTTCACTAGCCAGGAACTATCTTGGAGGAACAAGTGCAGTTTCTTTGTCCACAGAAAAGGCTGAAAATCTCGTGATCCAGGCTGCAAGGGAGTATTTCTTCTCAGCTTCAACTTTGTCCGGCAATGAAGTGAGTTCATGCACTAAATTGTTTTGTCATACAAATTCTGATCTGTTACGTCATCGCTTATTAACGCTAGCATGGATTATACAATCATTTGCAGATTTGGAAGGCCAGGGAATGCTTAAATCTGTTATCTAATAGCAAAAATGTTCAAGCAGAAACTGATATAATTGATGCTCTAACCGTCAGACTTCCTTATCTAGGGGTGACTATCCTTCCTGTTCAGTTCAGACAGGTAAAGGACCCTATGGAGATCATCCGTATGGTGATTACAAGTCAAACAGGGGCATATCTTCATTTTGAAGATATTATTGATGTTGCTAAACTTCTAGGATTAAGAAGTGAAGAGGAAATAGCTGCCGTGGAGGAGGCTATTGCCAGAGAAGCAGTGATAAATGGCGACCTTCAACTAGCCCTTGATCTCTGTCTAAATTTGACTAAAAAGGGTCATGGTGCAGTGTGGGATTTATGTGCTGCAATTTCTAGGGGTCCTCATCTTGACAATTTGGATACAAGTACCCGTGAAAAGCTATTGGGCTTCTCTCTTAGCCATTGTGACAAAGAATCTGTTGGGGAATTATTGAATGCTTGGAAGGAACTTGATGTCCATGATAAATTTGAGCAATTAATGATTTCAACAGGAACAAATCCTCCCAATTTCTTGATTGATGGTTCTTCATATACACCACTTCCCGTGCATAGTGTCCAAGACATACTTGACCTGAGAGAAGACATTAGCCATGATGGAGACAAAGATCATGTTGTAATTGTCAAAGAAATGCTATCAAAAGTTTGCTTGGACTTGTCAAATGAAGATGTATATAGTTGGGAATCTACTTTGGCAGAAAACAGGAAATTATTGTCCTTCTCTGCATTGGAATTGCCATGGCTTTTGAAGTTGTCCAATTATGAAGAGCAGGATCGTAAAAAAAAGTCCTTGAAGACAGATCGTTCCATCAGGGGATATCGATTTTCAACAAAAGTGGAAGCAACAAATAACATTATATATTGGTTGGCTGTAAATGGTTTTGCTCCCAACGATAATCTAGTCATGTTTCTTGCGAAGTCTGTAATGGAGTCTCATGTTGATGAAGAGGATTATGTTCTCGGCTGTTCAATTCTTCTGAATCTCATGGACCCTTTCAATGGAGCGAAAATAATAAAGAACTCAAAAAACGAGAATGTTATCAAGAGATTAGCAGCATAATGAATGTAGGAATGACATATAGTTCCCTCAACAGTTCGAATAAAGAATGTTCGACTCCTGAGCAGAGGAGAAATCTGTTGCTTCAGAAATTCCGTGAGAAGTTTACCTCAATCGATTCAGGTAGGTGCACTAAAAACAACAGCACATCAAGACAACCTCTGAGCTATTAGTCACTGTTTTACCTGTGAATCCTTACTCTAGTTAGATGTTCCATTGTTTCAACAGTTGCTACCAATTTATATCATTTTCACTTCACTTTTACTTTGATCAGATGAGTTAGACGAGATTGATATGGCACATGCCACCTTCTGGAGAGGCTGGAAATCAAAGTTAGAAGAGGAGAAACGAATGGCTGATCAAGCAAGAATGCTCAAAGAAGTATTGCCTGATATAGACACATCTCAATTCTTGTCTGGCGATGCCAATTATATCAAAAAGAATATTTTCTCCTTTGTTGACTCCATAAAGCTGGAGAAAAAACATATACTAAAGGAAGCAGTAAAGATTGCTGAGACCTATGGCTTGCAGCGAACTGAGGTCTCTCTCTCTCTCACACACACACACACACACACACACAGCGCACAAGTGTGCAGCACTACAATCTATGCAGAAACATCGTATGTTCTAGTTTCCTTGTGATGTAAGCTTCTCATCTCTGATATCTATATTATCTCTTGATTGATTTTAGGTGCTTTTACGATTTCTGGGCTGTGCTCTTGTCTCTGATTATTGGGATAACAATGATATTCTGAGTGAAATTTCTGAATTCCGGGACGACATTGTCAAATCAGCTAAGGGTGTGATTGATATGATATATTCAGATGTCTACCCAGAGATCGATGGGTATAATAAGCAACGCCTCTCCTACATCTTTGGCATTCTTTCGGTATGCCACTCATATCTGAAGAGGAAAAGTGAGATAGAGTTGACATACCCAGAACATGTCCATACACATAAGCTTGAGCCATTTCAGTATTATAAGGTCCTTGAGGAAGAGTGCAAGAAAGTCTCTTTCATTGATGGCTTGAACTACAAAAACATTGCTGGATTGGATAATCTGAGCTTTGAGCATTTCAATGAACAAGTTTGCAAGAATATCCATGCCTCAACCGTCAGTGCTCTAGCTGATATGGTGCAAGCTCTTGTGAGTATGTATGTTGATGTACTGGCCAAGGGACTCATATCACGGCATGGTGTTTACAAGCATTATGTTCTTGGCTTACTGGCATCTTTAGAAGGCCGCAATGAAGCAAGATCAAACAGTATAGATTATGAAAAGTTGCAAGCTGTCCTTTGTGAAGTTGAGTTGAACTATGATAGTTGCAAGGAATACATCCAAGATCTTCCAGCCACAGATACTTCATACATCATTGGAAGGTATTGCACCCTCTGTTTTCCTTGTAACTTAGCAAGTAGCCTTCCGCAGGAACCTTCATGGAAGAAACCTCTGGCTACATTGATGACATTTTGGATTAAAGTTGTTGATGACATACCAAGGGAGTCAATTGATGCCTGCTCATATGAAAGGACATGCTACTTGGGTTCGAATCGGTTATCCCACTGCATGAGAGCTTTCAGACAGCTATTGATGAATGATGAGATAACAGTGCATCATGGTTGGGATGCCATCTCCATGTATGTAAAAATTGGCCTTAGGGATGGAATGGTGATGCACACATCATATTTTTGTCGAGCTATGATTCTTTCTGGATGTGCTTTTGAATCTGTAGTTGAAGTGCATTATGGAGGACAGGAACATTTGGAAAGTGAGATTGCAGACTCAAGCAATCCTTTGGATCTCTTAGAGCTCTATAGTGTTACTACAGATGACTGTGTATCGGATTTGGTCGAGGGCTCTTGCGAGTCTCAGGTATTGCTGCATAAGTTGCTGTCGTCTCTGAGCCGGTCAACAGGGAAACATGCTGGCGCTCTAGAAATGATCAGATCTGGTATCTGGGGGAAGTTGATCAAATTTTCCGAGAACATGCAGATAGAGAGCCAATTACGGGTCTATGCTCTACAGCTGATGCAGTGTATCACAGGAAGAAACCTCAAAACCCTTCCAAATGAGCTTGTTTCCCAGGTTGAGCCATGGGAATCATGGTGTGAGCCTGGAACAGGTGCTTCCATAGCTGATGAGGGTATCGATCCCTCTAGCAGCGTCACGGGGACTCTAGTGGCACTCAGATCTACTCAGATGGTTACTGCAGTTCTGCCTGATGCTAATATCACGCCCAAAAACCTGGCAACTCTTGACTTTGCAGTATCTTGCTTCTTACACTTGTCGAAACATGCTTCTTCTGTTGAGAGTGTTGCTGTTCTGGAAGCAGTGCTTGAAGAGTGGGAACAATTGTTCTCTTTCAAAGAAGAATATGTTCTGCCTCATGAATCACCAAAAGAAACAATTGACTGGAGTGATGGCTGGGAGGCGCTACCAGAAGAGTTGGAGAGTCCAATGAAAAAGCAAGATGGTGCGTCGTTATCTGTCCATCCCCTCCACAGTTGTTGGATGGAGATTGTCAGAAAACTTGTTGGGCTTGGTGAGCTGCAGAAGATCATTGAACTTCTGGACCGGGCGTCTTCAAAACATAGCGTGTTCCTAGAGGACGATGAAGCACACCGCTTGCTTGAACTCGTATCCACGCTGGACTGCTTCATGGCTCTCAAAATCATCCTGCTGCTCCCATATGAAGCTGCAAGGTTGCAGTGCCTGCAGATGGTTGAGGCGAAAATGAGGAAAGGAATAGTGTCCACCTCATCAAATGCTGACGATCATGAGCTGCTGGCACTGGTTCTGTCATCTGGAGCCCTGCAGAAGATCGCTGCAGATGAGGCATACTCGAAACTTTTCTCTCACATATGCCAGCTTGTCGGACACCTTGCGAGGTCCTTCGAGAATGATCTCCTTGTACACTGGAATGACGAATCTAACACACCAAAAACATCTAAGTTAAATGGGTCTTTACTATTTGGTAAGGTCTTGTTTCCGTGTTTCATATCTGAACTGGTGCTCAAAGGCCAGTATCTGTTGGCTGGGTTTGTCATCTCGAGATGGATGCACACTCATCCATCCCTTGGCCTGATGGATGTTGTTGAGCTCAGTGTGCGATGGTACCTGGAAGGTCAGGTTGTTCAAGCTCAGCAGTTGGGAGGGAGTGATGCTTCTTTTACTGAAAAAGAACTGTCTACAAGCCACACATTCTCCACTCTAAGATCGAAATTGGTTTCTCTTCTGCAAGCTGCGTTGGTAGCCCTTCCGAACCAGGAGTAGTAGACATCTAGTTTTGTGTACATTTTAACTTAACACTGTTGGTGTAATTCAATGTAACTGTAACATAAACGGTTTGCTTGAGATGGACGCAAGGTGAATATTACAAGGTTTCAACCATCAGTTACAGAACGTTTTGGCAAAAGAGAAGAGTACCATGTTCTGTTACGCCATCAGATATTTACATTTTTTTTATTGTGTAGCGGACCAAACCTGTCATGAATTGAGATTTGCTTCATATATTCCAAAAAAATCAGGCTACGCGTGAAGGTGCTAGGATTGGTGCTGAGAATGCTCAAGAAATAGCTTTGGTTTGTGCTGCTTAAAATTCTGCAAAGCTTGTTCATAATTCGCCTTCTGTTGGCTTAATTTAGAGCAGCGTTGAGGTGCTATGGATGCTGGTCATTTTTGGATTGTGCTGAACTGCAGTGTTGATTGTGTGAACTTGTGGTAAATTGCATGTCTGTTTATACTTGTTAGCTTCTTGTACTGGTTGTAAGAAGAAACACTTGCAAATGCATTATTCTGAGCTCTGACTTTTTGTGCTAGTTCTTGTGGTAGTGCAACTATTCACTTCTCACCAAATTGCTGGAATCATGTTCAATTTAGCAACTATTTTATTTAAATAAACAACACAGAAAATGGTCGAATAGCATGGAATGGCAAGGATAGCAGATGTTGCTGGATGCAATGGTAGATTTTCGGGGGCAGCGATGTAGCTCGGACTTCGAAACGGAGAATGCTAAGTGAGGAACTTAAGATCGCAAGTAGTACAACACTAGTTTTCTCTGATAAAGCCTGAAAAGCATCAGTTATTTAGGTTCGGAACGGGTGGGATTATACTTGGGCCAATTCATGTGAAGAACCAAGAGTCACCATGTGAACTGGTTCGGGATCCCACCATAATCGAGCAAAGGACCTTTTGAAATGCTGGAATTTCCGATTCAGGAATTGCATTGTTTACTCTAGTGAATTCCCTGTGAAATTCCCGACGTTTCGGGCGTGCAAATTAAGATTTTCTTAGCTTCCAGGGTCATTGAGTTTGCGATAGAGTGCGTCCATGTTTGGGAGTTTCTTTTCTTTTCTTTAGGGCATGTACAATGGTACAACCAGCTATTGTCTATAACAACTCTTCATATCACCTGTAAACAGCACTATAGACAGCGCAAACAATGGGTTTTTTTCACTTGTCTTTATAGATGATACAATCTTTTAATGCTTTCATGGACCTAAGACATTTTCTCCTTGATTCTGGTGATACAGTTGACTACAGGATTGTAAACAACACATTTGTCTCTCTTTATTCTCTTTCATCCACATCAGCTTAAATTCTACATGTACATGACCTTAGCCGATAGGCGCATAGGTTGATGCTGGCGTGCTGCTAGTGATACCTGGACTGGAACGACGCTTTGGTTTTCGTTAATGCGTAGCTGCACGCCTGCAACCGCAAATGCAACAGTAGGTGGTGCGGCATCATGTAACATCTCAAATATAGGTTTGTGTTTCAAATACATAAAATTATGAACTTCCAAAAACTTTTGATGCATCTTGTTGTCTTTTTGAATTCTCTAGATTTTCATTTAAAGGTTTTATGCATTTTGAAAACCTAATGCATCAATTACTAGATACATAATCCTTTAGGATATACAAAACAAATATTGTGAACAGTCTTAGGAGATAATTTTCCTAGGTTTTTGAACATCTAAGTGACTCACCTGCAGAATTTCATAATTTTTAGAATTTATTTGCTATTTTAACTCTGAAAAAAATTATAAATGGTCTAACCTATGTCAGGAATCTCTCATAAAAATTTCATAATTTTTGGAGTTGAAGGTCTATGTCTAAAAATTCCTTAACCCAACCAGCCATTTGGAAAATCAGTCAACCCACTGGGTTTGACTTGGTTTGACCGAACCCGTTCGATGCAACTGGACCTGACCCCGACCCGCCCCTTACCTGTGCTGCTGACCGGTGGACCCCGCTGGCAGCTCATCTTTTCCACGCAGCTAGAGCCTCTGCCATCTCGCCTACGTGCGCCGTTGACAAGCTCTGTCGAGCCAGCGCACCACCAACTCCACCTCTAGTTTCGGACCACGCCACTGATTTCGCCGCCTCGCCCGCATCCCCCACCCGCTCATGTCACCTCGCCATCGCTCACCTGTCACTCGTGCTCACGTCAGTACCCGAGTGCACCATCATCCATGCCCGCGACTCCCTCCTCGTAATATCTCCGTCCACTGCCTATAAAAGCCACCCAACTCCCTCTTTCTTCTCTTTCGCAACCGTGAGCATCTCCTTTACCATTCCCTACCTTCTTGTTTCCACCGAGCCCAAACACCATTTGAGCTCAAGCTCCAAGCTTCGGCCGTGAAGCCGCCGTAGTGTTTTGGCTGTTCCTGTGGATCTCTTTCCTTCCTTTTCGCGTCACCTCGTGTTCCAGGGTCCTAGAAGTTTTTCCCCAAACACAATTCGTCTTTTCCTCCTCAGGAGCTATCAGATTTAAGCTTCTTCTCCATCGCCGGCCGAAAGCGCAATCATTGTCGCCACATCAGTTCCGGTGAGCCATTTCCCAATTATTTCCTCTAGCACCTTCTCTGAACCTCACTCAAGCTTCCTCTACTGTCCATTTTCCCTCTTTTTGATCAGGCCGCTCTCCCCATGGTAGCACCATTGTCGCCGCCACCGGTCTTCGCCGCCAGCCCAACTCCGGCGTGCTCCTCCACTCCGCGTCTTTCCGGTAGCTTCCCTAAACCCCTCTGGTGCTAGTGCGTGCGCTAGATCAAATGAAGCATTGTCATATTGCCTTTGCCGTTTCTCCACTCCTTCTCGTCGTGCCGCCGCTACACACTGTCCCGACCATCGCCGCTGGCACCATCGTGTGCGCAATAGTGCAAGCATACTGTTTTGGCCCTTGGCTAGCGCCGCCATGGACTAGCTCACCGGTGGCACGCCAGGAAAACTCACGGCCGAGCGCGCTCTGCGTTGTCGGAATTGGACCGGCACTATAGCTCGATGATTAGAGTAAATCGTTGTCGGATTAGGTTAATTAATGCTTAACTAAATCAAATGACCGGTTAGTTTCCTTTCTGAGTCGTTGACGAGTGGGCCCGAGCGCAATTAAGTGCACAGGAAACAACTCCGTGGTCCATGGACCAGTGGACCAGGTGTATGGAGCTTCGGTCCATGCACTATTCCATGAGCCTAGACTATGACACGTGGGACCCCTTGTTAGTAGCGATTTAATTCTGGAAATTAAAAGAAAAGAAACAGTGTTAAGTGGACCCCACTGGTCAGTTACCACGGCTGGCTCAGCCCAAGTACAAAAAGTATTCAATGTATTTAGAAATTCCGAAATGGATTACTTTTACACTAGAAATGGTTTAAACTTCAAAAATTCATTAGTATTTCATTGTAGCCCCAAATTGAGTGAAATCAATTTTGTTGGTTTCCATTTTTATTTTAATTTAACTTGGAATAGGTTTGAAACATGTTACTATCACATAAAATCTTGTTATTCAAATTATTTGTACACTAGTGGCATAACTTTGAAAATGCATAGAAAATTCGTATGAACTCCAAATGGAGTGATTCAATTTTTGTTGTTCATAACATGTTATGCTCTGTCTTCCATGTAAATTTCATCTCTACTACCTTTCTAGAAATTTTTTGCCAAAAGAATTAATTTCGACTACCGTGATTGAAGGCTATTTTCCTGTATTTTCTTCTCTAGCAGATTTTCGTTAAGAATAACTCTCACATGCAAAATCTAAATCAAATAATTTTTATTTATAAAATCATATAAAATCATAATATACCTACTGTGTAAATTTCATGCATTTTGGATGATTTTGAATTTTTGGTTGATTTCGACGTTATTCGCTCTTTTCGTTTGTTCGATAGGTTTCAAAGATTCGATTGTAAACGAGAGTGATCCTCAGCGGCACTTGGACTATCTCTAGCAAGGCAAGAAGCCCTCCTTTGATCATATTGACCCTACTATGTTTTTATACAATTATCTTGTTTTGCAACTATATGTATGCATGTTCTATTTGATGGTTAATTTCTCGTTAGAGGTAGTTAATCTGAATAGATGCATGAGCTGTAGGTAAATATTTACCATTGCCACTGAGCCTAGGTTGATATTCTTGCTAGTGATTTAGAGCTCGATGGATGGGTTCTAATCATTTATATACCGTATACGAGTCTGTGTCCCTTGGCAATGCTTAGAACGGTAGTACAGGGATCATTGCTTCGACGATGGTCATTATATCATCACTCTAATTACTTGGGTCAGGGTACTCATGTAAGTATTGTATTTGGAAAACTAAAACTGAAAATAAAAAGATTTAGACTTGGGCACATGGTTGAATGGTGTGCCATTGACTCGAGCAATTTCGCGTGCATCCACATGAGGGTATATGGGACCCCTCTTGACTTAATACTTTGTGGTGTATTAACTCCGAGTCGCAGGTGATAGTTATTAGGGAGAAAAATGTTCTATTGTTGTTGGGATTATGCGGGGTGGGATCCAAGTAGGTTTCCTTGCCTGAGGAGCATCGACAGTTGTTGAGGCTTTGCTGGTGACTCCGACACAACGTATGGGTCCTCCGTGGGAGCCCTGTCTGCACACACAAGGGCGGTTCATGGAGGGTTTCACCCATATGGGCGGCTCCTAGTTGATGCATACCATTGAAAAACGTCTCGTAAGACTTAGCTCTGCCAACATACCTTCGGAAGTGTGCTATATAGCTTGGCAAAGGAGCAGTCTAGCGTGTGGATAAAGTTGTACACCCCTGCAGGGTTAAATCTATTCAAATAGCCATGTCCTTAGTTATGGACATGCTTAGTTATTTCCCGCAAGAATTAGACTCTACATTTTTTATAAAACTTGAAATCGGGTGGTACGAATTGGGCAATTCGTGCTATTGTTGTGGTGGCTGTGGGCAGCACCTCTAGGATGTTAATTATATTTATAAATTTTGTCTCGCTGTTATTTAAACAAATAAAAACAGATTTGCTCAATTGTCTTTCAATCTATTACTCTATTGCAAAGAAAATGCCTTTATGCTGAAATCTGCTTAGTACAGTAGCCTTACTTTGATACATGAATGCATCTATCTATTCTGTTGTTTATAAGTCTTGTGAGTACAACTTTGTACTTAACCGAAATGTCCATGCTGCAGAGGAGGTTGACCTCCAAAGGGTTGGCCAATGTGAGACTGACTTCGACCTTGACGACTAGCTCGGCATTTGCCGGTCGGTTGCCTTGTGGGTAAGGGCAGTCGGTTGGCTTTTGTTTACTGCCATCTTATGGCTTGTTATTTTCGCTGCAAACTTGATCTTTTGTTGTGATATTTGACCGGTTGGCCCTATGTATGAAATTTGAATGTTGTATGTCTTTTGTATTGTAAACTATGAAGATATCAATATTGTAATAACTTGTGTATAGAATTGATGCTTGTTTGTGAAGGTGTGTGTGTACCACTGTCCTGGGAGGTACACAATACACCGAGAGCGGGGGAAATTTAATTTGTGATACTAGGACCGGCGGCTCTCACAAAAGTTGGTATCAGAGCCATACTGACCATAAAAACCCCTAGCTTGGTCGTCTTTAGGTATTTGAAAATTTTAGTTTCAAAATATCAAATGATTTATGAAAAGTTAAGTTAGCTCTTAGATTTTATTCCTTACCTATCTTAGATTTCTCATCTTACCTTGCTCTATGTTGGATTTGCCAAAATGTGTTCCCTCTCATCTCCTTTCAGAAGTTAGTTGGATACCGTTTAATTTCTGATTGGGGGAATAACTGAGAGTTGAAAATATGAAGTGTTGGATGTCATTTGATGAAGATAGGAGGCATTCGGAGTCGGACAATTCATCTCGGAGCTCGATGATGAAATCTGGACAGCAAGCCAAAATCTGGACAGCAAGCGTGTAGTTCGTCGTTAGGGCTGAAAATGAGAGAGTAAATCAACTAAAATTCATGGGAATAAAAGGGTAAGATGTTATTATAGATGGCTAGTGCCAAATGCACCCCTAGATGGTATTTACCATGCTCCTTAGATGCGATCGAACTTGGTTTGTGTTCTGAAATTTTTCGTCCCAACCGATTGCTCGTTCATTCGGTACGAGGTAATCGTGCCGGGAAAACTAACCTTTTGATATCTGGTTTTTATGCTGGCTCTTATGCCTTTATAAGAATATTTGGAGTTCAATTCTTGCTAATTATATGTATGCACATATGTTTGATTAATATTGTATTAGTCGATTGCTTCTCTACTGCTGTCTTTTCGTATCTTGTATCCAGTTGTTGTTGCTAACCTACATCGTTGGAGAAGGATGGCTGGACAAACCCGGGGTTGCTAGAGTCAGCAACCTAGCCGTGATGAGGAACTCCCGCCTCCTCCCACCATGGCCGAGGTCCTCACTCAAATTGAGCGGAACCGGATGGACCAGATGAGGATTCTTGAGAAAATCACTCGGAACACCTCGGTTCCATTGGGCTCCTCTAGATCATCAAGAGGAGGTGGACATCAACCGCGGGGAGGACTTTCTAAATTCCTCCACACGAAGCCACCGACCTTCTCCCGGTCTAAAGATCCCCTCGACGCGAACGACTGGCTTCGTCTCGTTGAGAGAAAGCTGAATATCGCGCAGTGCCTAGATCATGAGAAGGTGTTATTTACCTCTCATCATCTGGAAGGTGCAGCACACTCTTGGTGGGAGAATTTCCTTGCCATGCATCCCGTGGGCCGAGTCGTCACACAGGCTCATGTTCCCACCGGTTTGATGAAGCTGAAGAAGAAGGAGTTCTTTGCGCTCAATCAAAGGTGCAAGATGATCACTGAGTATCTCCATGAATTCAATCACCTCTCTAGATATGCTCCTGAGGATGTGCCCACAGACGCCGCCAAGCAAGAGAATTTCATAGACGGCTTGACTGAGGAGCTGTAGGACAAGCTATCTGTCATTGACTTCCCCGACTTTCAGACTTTGGTTAACAAGGCCATTGTCGCTGAGCACAAGGGGAGAGCACTGGATGAGTATCGCAAGCGCAAGAGGAAGGCCCAAATTTCAGCAAGAGGCAGCCTTCCCTGACCTCGCTTCGGGTAGTCCCCGATGCCCCGTTTTCAACCTCCACCACCACCAAGGCCACTGACAATTGTACCTCGCCCTCCGCAGGCCGTGTTTCAACCATGAGCACCTACGGGACAGAAAGGAGACCTCCACAATCCAATTGCCGGGGTCACTACTTCAACTATAACAAGGGGCGCTATGCGAATAATTGCCCTAAGAAGACTGGAGCTGCCCCTCGCCCTAATCCGGGGCAAGTGAAAGGGCAAGAACATGGTCCTCCTCAAGCTCAGAAGACTCTCCAACAATCTCAGAGCATGGGACGTGGTTGAGTCAATCATATCTCGGTCGAGGAAGCTTAGGAGGCACCCGACGTTGTGTTAGGTATGCTTCTCGTCAATTCTAGTCCAGCTACTGTTTTATTCGATTCTGAAGCTTCTCATTATTTTATATCCAAGTACTTTGCTGCAAATGATGATATTCAAATTGTTCCTATGCATGTCCCTTTGATTATCCAATCTCCGTGGTCGGAAATGAGAGCTGAACATGAGTGTCGGGACGTATCGATTGAGATTGAAGGAGTGAGATTTTTTGGCAAATCTTATCCTCCTCAATTCAGCAAGTTTGGATGTAATACTTGGCATGGATTGGGTGCCCCAATATTTGGGACAAATCGATTGTGCCAAGAAATTCATCTCTCTCACAAATACCTCCGGCGAGTAAGTTGGATTTACATCGAAGTTGCAAGAACTGCATGTCTTCGCGCTTGAAGCAAAGCTGGCTCTAGAAATTCATGAAGTGCCAGCTGTGTGTGATTTCCCCGATGTATTTACCGAAGAATTACCTAGGATGCCGCCAGCCTGGGACGTCGAGTTCATCATCGAGTTGCTGCTCGGTACCACCCCGATTTCGAAGAGGTCGTATCGAATGCTCCAAATGAATTGGAGGAGTTGAAGAAATAACTTGGTAAGCTTCAAGAGAAGGGTTTCATTCACCCAAGCTCATCTCCTTGGAGCTGTCCGGTAATCTTTGTGAAGAAGAAGGATAAGACTTTGCGAATGTGTGTCGATTACTGTCTGCTGAATGAAGTGACGGTGAAGAACAAGTACCTGTTGCCCCGAATCGACAACCTTTTCGATCAATTGACCAGAGCTCGGTATTCTCCAAGATGGATTTGAGGTTGGGCTATCACCAAATAAAAATTAGATCTGAAGATATTCCAAAGACGGTTTCCTCTACTTGTTATGGGTTGTACGAGTACACCGTCGTGTATCGGTTTGACTAATGATCCGGCCTATTTCATGAGTCTTATGAATAAAGTATTCATAGAGTATTTAGACAAGTTTGTGGTTATTTTCATAGATGACATCCTCATCTACTCAAAGAATGAAGAAGAGTATGATGAACACCTAAAGTTAGTGTTGGAGAAGTTGCGTGGGCATCGGTTTTACGTGAAATTCAGCAAGTGTGAATTTTGGTTGGAAGAAGTGGCTTGAAAGCATCTAG
This sequence comes from Phyllostachys edulis, assembly GCA_036346405.1. NCBI lineage: Eukaryota > Viridiplantae > Streptophyta > Magnoliopsida > Poales > Poaceae > Phyllostachys > Phyllostachys edulis. The sequence goes on from CM070568.1 coordinate 16,318,459, forward strand.
GCTTCTAAAAATTGTTTTGGAAATTAATGACAATATGTGAATATGGGACTAATGTGTTTATTGAGTATTTACAAGGTTTAGTCCCAATGGTGAATATGACAACTTGGAGATGCATGCTAAAGGACAACTTGAAGATCAATATGGTTCAAAGATAAGGTACAAGTAGTCTAGGATTCTTTTTATGTTTACCAATCTTAGGAGAAAAGGATGGAAGACCGGATTTTAGGCTAAATGATGTACTATTAAGAGGGATCATGACTAGTAGCTTGATAGCATGTTCTGGTGCCATTTGGATCAATATAGGATCATGCATGCACTTAGAATTTAATTTGAAAGCCAACTTTGCTTTGTCAGGATAATCGGTAGTACCGACGTTAAGTCGGCGGTACTACCGCTCAGCGGTATGACCGGGATGGTGGTGTGGTACTACCGCAACCCGGTTGTACCGAAAAATAGTTGGCGGTACGTAATTTCTAGAGAGACACCATTTTGGTTTGGTTGCTAACCCTGAGAGCGCTAGTTTCGGAGTTTCCTCGGCGGTACTACCGCATCGCGGTATGACCGCATTTGTTCAGCGGAACTACCGCACCTCGGTGTTACCGAAAATTCAGCGGTACGTTTTTTCCAGAGAGTCCCCTTTTGAACTATAAGGTAAAGCGGTAGTACTGCTCGTATTTTTCGGTACGACCGGCCAGCGGAACTACCGTGTGATGCTTAACGGTAGTACCGTGCTATATTTTCCAACGGCTATGTCAGAGCAGTTAATGCTACTGTTATAGCCGTTCTGAGCGGTTAGGTGAGGTGCGGTAGTATCGGCCATTACATGGCGGTACTACCGCATTTGTTGAAAAATTGGGGATTCTTCCCCCAACGGTCGTATTTGTTGGTGGGAGGTATAAATATCCCCCCCCCCCATGTTCAAGGACAGTGTGCTACACTTTATTTAACATCCTTTGAGCCTTGAGCATCCTCTCTACACCTCCAATACACTTGTGCATTCATTATGAGGTAGTTGAGCCCAAATTCAAGTGCATTCATTCTAGATTGATCCATTGCACTTGTTTGTCGTCAAGCAAAGATCGTGTTTCATTACTCTTGGTGTTTGCCAAACACCTAGATGGCTTGGCGGAGTTAGCACGGTGATTTCTTCAAGAAGGTTGTGAAGAGGCCCGGTGCCAATTGTGAGTGGTTCGGTGTTCACCATCTCTGGAGCGGAAGAAGAACAACCACTAGTGATCCAGAGAAGGCTTAATTTGTGGAGCCGACTTGATTAGTTCAAGCTTCCTCAACGTGGACTAGTGAAGACCGACAAGTCTTCGATACCACGGGAAAATCTCTATTGTCTCAATTGTGGTTATTTCTTGTCTTTACTATTTTCGCATTTACAATTCTAGCAATTATCTTGTGTAGAATTGCTTAGCTTAAATTGTATCTACTTTAGACTTATTTCGTAATTGACTTAAATTGTTAACTAGTCAAAAAGTTTAAAAACCTCCTATTCACCCCCCTCTAGTCGGTTATCCTTGATCCTACATGGCTTTCTTAGTCCATGTTCTTTCAGCGAAATGCATCATTGTGGATCCCAGCAAAGTCAGTAATGTCCTCTCTTGGGGGCAGCCCAAGTCAGCAACGTCGCATGAGGAGTTTTCTCGGTTTAGTGGGCTACTATCGTCGCTTTATCGAGAACTTTTCCAAGATTGTGAAGCCAATGACAGAATTGCTCAAAAAAGACAAGAAATATGTGTGGTCATTTGATTGTGAGAAGATTTTCTAAGAACTCAAGAAGAGATTGACCACAGCCCCAGTCCTTGTCCTTCCCGATATTCACCGAAGCTTCGATATCTATTGCGATGCTTCTCGTCAAGGACTCGAGTGTGTTCTTATGCAAGAAGGCAAGGTAGTGGCCTATGCATCAAGATTATTGAGATCTCATGAGCTCAATTATCCAACTCATAACTTAGAGTTAGCTGCAGTGGTCCATGCGCTGAAAATTTGGCGATATTACCTCATCGGTAATCGTTGCGAAGTGTATTCAGACTACAAAAGTTTGAAATATCTTTTCACCCAACGAGATCTAAACCTTAGGCAAAGAAGGTGGTTGGAGTTGATTAAAGATTATGATATGAGTCTCCAATATCATCCCAGCAAAGCCAATGTTGTTGCCGACGTACTTAGTCGGAAGGTTTATTGCAATACCTTGTTGATCAAGGAGCAGCAGCCCGCCCTCCATGAAGAATTTCAGCGGCTCAACTTGGAAGTGGTTGAGCATGGTTTTCTCGCTGCCATGGAAGTGCAACCAACCTTGGAAGATCAGATCAAGGCTGCGCAACAAATGAACGTTGGGGTGAACCGAATCAAGGGGAATATCAAGAACGAGACATCCAAGTGCTTCTCGGAAGATGACCATGGTATTGTGTGGTCCGGACAGCGCCTTGTTGTTCCAAAAGATATGGGGGTGCGGACTTTAATCCTCCGTGTGGACCATGATTCCCCTTTGTCCATTCATCCCGGGGCTACTAAGATGTATTAAGATCTCTGGCAGAGATTCTGGTGGACCCGAATGAAAAGAGAGATCACAAGGTCCATTGCTGAGTGCGATGTATGTCGTCGAGTGAAGGCCGAACATCAGCAACCAGTGGGAGTGTTGCAACCCCCGCCCATTCCCGAATGGAAGTGGGATTTGATCGGTATGGATTTTATCACCGGTCTTCTCCAAACCTTCAAGGGAAATGATGCCATTTGGGTTGTCATTGATCGACAAACTAAAGTGGCACACTTCCTACCAGGGTTTTCGAAATCAGTTTTATTTTTTTAGCGGGTGTCACCGATAGAACCGATAACCCCGATTTTCGGATTTTTTCGAATGATTTTGGCCGAAAATATCAAACCAAAATTTGAAATTTAACAAAATTCGGCTGAAAATTGGTTGAAAACATCCGACAGATAGCGGCCGACAGACTTCATCGACAAAATCCACTCATTATCACAAATTACTAGTAAAAGAAAAGTTCATGAACTACCCCTGTCGTTCCTCTCATAGCGCCGCCCACGCTGTTAGTGCGCTCCATGCTCTGCCCTCTTCCCCTGCCGCCGTTCCCCACCACTCCTCCTCCGCATGGAGCCGACAAGGCGAGGAGCCGGACCGAGGACTGGAGGAGGCCGTTGAGGAGGGAGGGGCCGAGCTGGACTGGAGGAGCAGCCGCCAAGGGGATCGAGTTCGATCTGGACTGGAGGAGCAGCCGCCAGGGGGAAGAGAGGAATGGGGGATTTGGGGATCGAATGAAGGGAAGCCTTCGGCCTGGGCTGGACTGGAGGAGCATGAGCGAAGGGATTTGGGGGATCGAGTGAAGGGATTTGGGGGATGCTCGAAGGGGAAGAGAGGAACGGGGGATTTTGGATTTGGCTATGATGGCGAAGGGATTCGGGGGATGCTCCTGGGTAGCAGCCAGCAGGGCAGGCAAACAGAGGCCAAATGGGCTCTATTCGGCCTGGGCTTCATTCAACCTGGGCCAAAAATTTCGGTCCCGGTTTATAAACCAACTGGGTTGGGCCGGCAGATCCGATTGGGTCGATTTTCGGTCTAAAACCGGCCGGCAAAAAAATCCATGCTTCCTATCCATTACAACCAAGCTTCGTGTGGGTCACTTAGCCAACCTCTATGTCTCAAGAATTATGAGTTTGCATGGGGTACCAAAGACGATTGTTTCAGATCGTGGTTCAATCTTTACCTCCCAGTTTTGGAAAGTTTGCAAAAGGCTATGGGAACTCACCTTTTATTTAGCACAGCATACCACCCACAAACTAGAGGCTAAACTAAAAGAGTGAATCAAGTTTTGGAAGACATGCTCCGTGCTTGTGTTCTCTCCTATGGGAAGAACTGGAAAAAAATGCTTGTTGTTTGCCGAGTTCTCCTACAACAATAGCTTTCCAGCTTGTCTCGGCATGGCACCATTCGAGGCATTATACGGGAGAAGATGTAGAACCCCATTGAATTGGTCTGAGACTGGCAAAAGACCACTCTTTGGCCTGGACTCGATCAAAGAGGCCGAAAGCCAAGTTCGGTTGATTCAAGACCGGTTACGCGTGGCTCAATCCCGACAAAAGAGTTATGCAGACTGACGTCGTCACGAGTTGAGATTTGAAACCAATGATTTTGTATATCTCAAAGTCACTCCACTGAAGGGCAATCAACGGTTCAACGTTAAAGGCAAATTAGCTCATCGATATGTCGGACCTTTCTGCATCATTGAGAAGAAAGGAGTTGTGGCCTACAAGTTGGACTTGCCCGCTGCACTTTCGGCAGTACACGATGTATTTCACGTGTCCCAGTTGAAGAAATGCCTTCGTGTCCGAACCGAACAAGCTTCATTGGAGGGTCTTGATGTGCAAGGAGATCTGACCTACCGTGAGCGTCCTATTCGCATCCTTGAAGAAGCTAAACAGAAGACAAGGAATCATGCCATCAAATTCCTTAAAATTCAGTGGACTAATTGTAAGATCGAGGTGGCCGACTAGAGAGGGGGTGAATAGGCGTTTTAAAAACTTCTTTGGCTAAAACCGATTTCTAATACGGAAGCTAAACAAATACGGTTTTGCACAATTAAAACCTAAATCAACTAGGTTCAACTAAGTGCACCAACAATATGAGACTATATAAATGATAGCAATCATACACATACAATTAAGCAATTTAAATACAAGTAACGTAAATTGCACAATGTAAAGCACAAGTAATCAAACCACAATGACACGGCGATGTTTTACCGTGGTGATCGGAGACTTGCCGGTCTCCCCTAATCCACGTTGAGGGAAACCCAAACCAATTGGGCCGGCTCCACGAATTAAGCCTTCCTCCGAGGTATCAACACCTCGCTCCACTAGGGTTGCTCTTACTCCACGGCCGGAGAAGGAGATCTGTGCCGGAGAGGATGAACCGGCCGAGAGCTAGGAGAGAGAAAATGGAAGTCGGTTTGAGGAGGAAGTGGGGAAATATACCCCTTCGGGTGAAGTTAAGACCAACTTCCAAAAGAGACTTAAAGTAATAAAGCATCCAAGGTTTATAAGCTTACATGAGATATTACAAGAATAATACTTAAGCTCATCCTTACAAAGCAAGGTCTATCGACCTAAATATGAAAGCTAATCAACTAAGAGGGAGGAGCGCCTGACGAAGACGGTGGAAGATCTCCCCGCTGAGTAAAGGATGGGGGACGCTGACCACGGCCGAACCTCCGATAAGCAACTGGCAGACGCTGCTCCTGATACTCAGTGAGTCTCTCGTCCATGCGAGTCACTCTCAAGTTCAGATCCTCAATCAAGGCTCTAGTCTCTGCATCCCTCTGAAGGCTCTCTGCATGTCTCTGAATGTTTTCTGCATGTCTCTGAATAGACTCTGTATGCAAAGTGTCCATGCTGGTCTGAAGGCGAGTAAGAGCTGCCAGAACTGCATCCTGATCCTGATGACCCTGCACTGGATGACTCTGGGACGATGAGCCCTATCCCTGAGACTGAAGAGGAGCTGGAGGGGACACCGGAGGTGGAGGAGAAGTCTGAGGAAGAGGATCTCTCGGTCTATATTCCTTATGCTCCACATCGAGAGGGAGATCAAAAGTGGTCATCCTTTTAATAAGCTTCATGATGTAGGGACCAAAATAGATAGACTTGTTCTTATCTCCCTTAGAAGTAGCTATCTCCCTGATAATGAGATCCATGACATCAATTTTAGTGCCTTCCATAATGCACCTAATTACATTCCAAGCTCTCCCATGAATCTCATCATTGTTCCCACTCTTGGGGAAGAAAGTAGCTCTCATTATCCTGTTAACAATACTGGGGAGAGGGAGCAATCCAGTTACCTTCCCAACATTATATTGATGATTCTGATCATAGTATTCATCGACCTGAGTGAGAGCTAGGCATTCTTGAACATGTATGTTTATCCCATCTGACTCCTTTAAATTTAAAGCTAGCATGAAATCATTCTTAGTGGCTTCAAATTTCTCATGTCCCGTCATCCAAATAAGGTGATCGTGCTCAGGGGATATATAAACTGTTGCATAAAATTGTCTAATGACTTTGGCATGGAAATTGCAACTCAGAGAGACCAAAGAATCTAGGCCTACTCTTCTGAACAGACGAAACAGACCACTGTAGACTGGATTCTGTCCTATATAACTCCACTTCACAAATCTATGATTAGCAAATTTCTTCTTAGCATAAATAACACGATAGACATTCTGCTGAAACATAGTGTGAAACATCTCTAGGGTGGCATCCCTTGGGAATCTAAACTGGTTGATGTGTCGTAAGGTTGTATACCTCTCACTTTTAATTTTGGACACATCTAATCCAATGAATGGAGTTGGATCTGGAGCTTCCCCCTCCTCATCATCCTCATCACCATTAACTGACCCTTCAAAATTTTCTTCACTGCCACTGTTATCGCTGTTACTCACTGTTCTTTCTACTTCTACATCTTGCATTTGTTCATCTACTTCCTCAGGAAAATCTTCAACAGTTGGACGAGGAATGGACGATCGACCAGTGGTGATTTTACGCGGCATGGTTGCTGAAAAGGATTACAAGAATTGCAAAGATTGTCAAAGAATATTCAAGAAATGAATTAACAAAGCATTCACTTTGCCCTCCCTCAGCTCTCTGTCACGGGCGGTCAGACCGCCAGGATGGGCGGTCAGACCGCCACTGACATAGAGGCAAACAGATTTTGGGAGAAAGCCCATAAATTTGCAATGTGGGATAATGTCATAGTGAATACATGTTATTACATTCCTAATCCACTTGTAGGTCAAGGGTTTCCACCAATTTTGACAAAGATAGGGCATATGCAAGATAAACCCTAGAAATTTGGGGAAAAACACAATGTGGATAGATTTGCAAGAATGAGTTGAGGGATTACCAAGATAAATAGATGAGGAATCTGAGGAGATGATTCCTTGAGGCAATTAGGGATCAAGACTTGTCGGATTAGACAAAAACTCCCTCACCTAGGGTTTCAAGCAATGAGCGAATGAGGCAACCAATGCTCAAACTAATTTGAGGAATGGAGAGAGGAGGTAAGGAGGAACCCAAGGATTACCTTAAGGCACAAAGGCCACGGCCGGAGAAGGAGATCTGTGCTGGAGAGGATGAACCGGCCGAGAGCTCGGAGAGAGAAAATGGAAGTCGGTTTGAGGAGGAAGTGGGGAAATATACCCCTTCGGGTGAAGTTAAGACCAACTTCCACGCAAGATCGGTCAGACCGCTGGACACAAGGCGGTCAGACCGAAAGGCCCGTGGTCGACCGAAGGCGTAGTCGATCACTGGGTTTGGCGGTCGAGGCGGTTGAGGCCTGGCCGGCAAGCAGATTCGAGACAAGATTTTGGAATTTGAGAGAATTGTTGTACATTGCTCCAAATTTTCACACAATCAATCAAACAAGCATCTTTGGAGCATTTCCAACTAATATAGCCCTTTAAACTCCAAGTATTAAATAGTTTTTATGAATTATTCTTTTATTTTCGCAAATGAAATCTCATTTTCAAGAACTTTCTCCAAAAGATCCAAATTGAGCAATTAGGGATATTTCAAGCAACCAATTGCATGTACGAGTCATTAATACCATTATGGACCTATTCATGTGAATAATCTTGGCTCAAATGGCAAAACTCACTTAAGTGCTAGAAAGTGACCTTTTAGGTCAAACTTGAATTTTGGATGAATTTCAAAATCAAATAACTTTTGATAGGTTGGCCTTTTGAAAAACTTTTGAATACCAAAAATGTTTAGAATGGCCAACTCTAGGTTTTTATTTTTGAGATCAATTTCAAATTCGTTTTAGAATAGATTTTACATGAAAACCTAGTTTAAGTCAAAAACAAGAAACTAAGATCTACAATTTTGGCTAGAAACTCATTTTTGTTTAAAATATGTTTTTCTTAAGCCAAAACCTTTGGGAAACCTTTGAAAAACATTTGTATACCTTTTGCAACTAGTTTTCAAAGTATATACTAATAATTTCAAGATTTTGACTTTTGGCTAAATAGCTCATTTTTGAAAAACAATGCTAGCACTTAATTTCTTTGGGCACATTTTGGGATGTAGTATACATGATCATGATTTAGCACTTCCCCTTAATGTGCCACTACTTTCTTGCTCAAGATATCAATAAACAAGCTTTAGCACAAGAGCAAGAACAACTCTTTTAAGATTTTACATGAATGCAACCTACACAAGGTATAAGGGCTAGATACTTCAATGTAAATACTTGTTACCGAGATAGCATTGGTTTATAATATGAATTGATCTTCCTCAAACTTGGCTCCATATTTGCATATGATGGAATCCATTTCTTTATGAGTGAGCCAAACCTTCAATGCTTCTCCAAGTACCTATTTAACATTTAAGCACTTTTTGGTACCCACACTCGGTTAGGTCCTTGAATGTTAGTCACAACAGATTTGGGCACCCAAATGGCCCTAGCGTTAGTTTTATGTAAACTAACATTCCTAGCAAACACATTGCCATATTTATCCTTCCTAAGCAAATAATGATTATTATAAATAATTGGCTTAGGAGTGATACCTTTGGGACATTCCTTACTAAAATGTCCTTTCTCCCGGCAATTGTAGCAAGTAGGGCTTTTGCTTCCCCTTGATGTCTTCTTATCTTGCTCAATTCCGGTTTGCCTCTTTGTTGAATGTCTTGGCTTGACATTCTTTTGATTTGGGCACACCGAGGCAATGTGACCATTCTTTTTGTATCCAAAGCACTTGATATTTTTAAATTGTCTTCCATTTTGCTTTGGGATGTTCTTCATCTTCTTCTTGGTGACGAAACCAAGTCCTCCCTTATCATTTTCCCTATTAGGGCACGCAGAGGAAATGTGACCCTTCACATGACAATTAAGGCACTTAATATTCTTCGTGTGTCTTGCATTGTGCCTCATCTTGCTATTTTCCTTCTTCTTCTTGGGAGTAAATCCAATGCCACTCTTATCTTGTAAGCATATTTGCTTGCTCAATATTTCATCGAGAGTAGCCTTCCCTTTATAGCTTCTATCCAAGTCATTTTTCAAACTTGAGACTTGGGCCTTGAGCTTTTTGTTTTCCTCTACAAGGTTAGCCTCAACAAGTATAGAAGAAATAGGTACATCTAATTTTGAGCAACAAGGTATATCAATTAAATCCTCACAAGAAGTGGATACATTAATTTTAGATGAATTGCAAGGGGTAGGAGCAATACAAGGCAAATCATCTAATGGATCACATGTAATTCCTATATCCACTTTAGAGCTAGTATAACTTTTAAGAAGGAGGGTTTCATGTTCATTTTTTAAAACATCATAATTTTCTTGAAGAAAATTAAATTCTTTCTTCATAACTTTGAATTTTGAAACCTCCTTTCCCATAAAAATATTTTGCTCTTCTAGTATATCAATCAACTCATCATATGAAGACTCATCATTATCATCATCATCATTTACCTTCTTTTTACCTTTTGCCATAAAGCAATGAAGCGATGTTGATAGAGTTGAGGATTCATCATCGTCGGAGCTAGAGGTTGAGCATTCTTCTCCCGACGTCCATTCTTCTATGCAATCATCACTAGTGGAAGTGGACCTTTCATAATATTCTTGTAGATGGGTCCACATCTCATGAACATTCTTGAGATCGCATATGGCATCAAACACATCTACACTCAAAGCACTAAATAAGGCGTTAATTGCTTGAGCGTTGAGATGTAAGCATTTTTCTTCTTCTTTTGTTGGAGCAAATTGATCCAATGGATGAGAAAAGCCAACATCTACAATCCGCCATATATTTAGGCTCATGGCCTTAAAATAACATGACATGCGGATTTTCCAATGAGCATAATTTGTGCCATCAAATTTAGGTGCTTCACCAAGGTGCACTAAATCTCTAGTTGCCATCCTTTACTCTCTAGACGGTTAAGTCTAATAAATGAGAGACCAAGCTCTGATACCACTTGTAAGATCGAGGTGGCCGACTAGAGGGGGGGTGAATAGGCGTTTTAAAAACTTCTTTGGCTAAAACCGATTTCTAATGCGGAAGCTAAACAAATACGGTTTTGCACAATTAAAACCTAAATCAACTAGGTTCAACTAAGTGCACCAACAATATGAGACTATATAAATGATAGCAATCATACACATACAATTAAGCAATTTAAATACAAGTAACGTAAATTGCACAATGTAAAGCACAAGTAATCAAACCACAATGACACGGCGATGTTTTACCCTGGTGATCGGAGACTTGCTGGTCTCCCCTAATCCACGTTGAGGGAAACCCAAACCAATTGGGCCGGCTCCACGAATTAAGCCTTCCTCCGAGGTATCAACACCTCGCTCCACTAGGGTTGCTCTTACTCCACTCCGGAGATGGCGAGCACCAAGCCACTCACAAACACCGGGCCTTCTCACAAGCTTCACTTGAGAAGATCACCGGACCACGACGCCTCCACGCCGTCTAGGTGTCGGCAAACACCAAGAGTAACAAGTCTCCAACACTCACTTGAACCAATCAAGTGTCTAAACTCAAATGGATACTAAATCCACCACCTAAGGCAACACATGCACTTAGGGTTTGCTCTCAATCACTCACTAAGTGCAACACATGCACAAAGGAAGAGAGGCTTGCTCTTTGCTCAAATGAAGGTCTAGGGGCACCAGCACACAACCAGCAACCTCTCCCAACCAGCCAAGGTGGCTTTATATAGCCCACACTCAAAAACTAGCCGTTGGGAAAAGATTCTAGAGTCTCTGGACAAAATTGGTCTGACCGCCGTGTAATGGCCGGTCTGACCGCCCTTGGCTCCAACGGCTATAAAACTAGCCGTTGAGCTTATGGCCGGTCTGACCGCCATGTAATGGCCGGTCAGACCACCCACCGGTCAGACCGCCCCATAAACGCCGGTCAGACCGCTCCACAGAAAATGGCTAAGGACCAGAAAAAGGAACTCTCTGGAAAAAAGCGATCGGGTCTCGACCGGGGTCGTCGATCCGCACAACCAACTCGGTCGGACCGCTCCACAAAGGTCGAGACCTCGATCTTGGCGGTCGAGACCGCCCAGCCCAACAAGTGAAAACTGGTTTTCACAACTCAAATTGCAAAAACACATTTTGCTAATTTGATGAAAGATGCACACAAGATTAAAGACAAGACTCTCAACAAGTTGCAAAACACATTTGCCAACTTTTAGAATCAATGCCTCAAATTGCATTCCGCCTCAACTCAATTTGCAAAACACATTTGCCAAATTGATGCGCGATGCAAACAAGGATTCAAGTGAGATTCTCAACAAGTTGCAAAACACATTTGCCAACTTATAGAATCACACCACAAGGAATAAGGTATATGGACTTACACCATTTGCAAAACACATTCGTAAACTTAAGTCACATGCTACAAGGGTTATCCATGAGCCACAACTATTTGCAAAACATATTCGCAAATATTGACAACATGTTAAGATGAGCTAGAGCAAACACAATGAGCTATCGACACATGACTAACTCAAGCTACTAGTCAAGGACCCCTCTTAATAGTACGGCAACCTATACTAGCAATCCGGTCTTCCAACCAAGCACCAAGACCGGTAAAAGACTAGGAACAAATCCTTAGCCCTAGCTAGTCATACCTTTGCCTTGCGCAACCACTTGAAGCTTGATGACGCACATCCTTGCTTCAACTTCCGGGTTCTTGACTTGACATGCATCAACTCATGATGCTTCACTTGACTTCCATCAACACATGATGGGTCTTCATTTGACTTGATGATCAACTCATGATCATCTCCTCTTCATGAACATCATCGACACGATGATTTCCTTCATCTTGAACTTGATGCACATCAACACATGATGCATCCTTTACACCAAGCTCTTGACTTGATGACCATCAACACATGATGTCATCCCAAACTGTCAACCACATGGAACATAACCTATTTCACACAACTCATAGAAAATGTTAGTTCCAACAATATGATTATCATTAATTACCACACCATACCATTAGCTCATAATGGTTTGGGACAAGATATCGCAATCTTTCCCTCTTTGGCAATTTATGATAATCACTTCAATAGCAAATAATTGAATATAGATTGGTATGAGTATATAAGCACTACACAAGTTGTATATACTCATATGAATATATATAACTACACAAGTTATATATACTCAAAGGATATATGAGCACACGTGTCTCATATACACACATGAATATATTAACTGCACGAGTTATATATATTCAAGGATATGTGAGTACACAAGAACTACACAAGTTATGCTATACTCACATACAAGTATATTTAGACTACACAAGTGTTATATACTCATATGAATATATTAACTATGCAAGTTAAGTATATTCACAGGATATGTTTCAAAGTAAAGATCCCAAATATATGTGGAAACAGAATATGGATCAATACTAATGAAACCTCAAAATATAGAGTGAACTCCCCTGTATGTGTGCATACATGAATATGTAGTAAGAACATATGCACATATTTAGGTTTATCCTTTTGGTGAAGTTCAACCTATATTTTGGATCCAAGGAATGCAACAGGGTATAAGAATACAAAGTAGAATACATACCTCTTTTGTCTTTATACCCAAGCGAGACTAATCATAAGATATAACAATAAGAGAGTTAGTCTCATAAATGGATTTGTCATTATAAATGCATACCTGTTTGGATTTTCCTTTTGTTTATCCAATGAATTTGATTTGTCATTAATCACATACATGCCTTCATGATTATCACCTTTATATCCAATTTAGACTAAACAAAAAGTATCAATAATCATGTTAGTCACACAAAAGCATTTGTCATTAATCACCAAAACACTCCATTAACATATAATGGCGGGCTAGATTCTTCACTAATCATACCGAAGACGAAGCAACTTGGGACCAAGAGGATCGCCTTCGAACAGACTACCCGTCTTTCTTTTCTGAGTGAGCGGAATCTCAGGACAAGATTCTTGTACGGGGGAGGGGGGAGATTTATAACATCCCAAATATGGGTTTGTGTTTAAAATGTATAAAACTATTAACTTCTAAAAACTTTTTATGCATCTTGTTATCTTTTGAATTATCTGGATTTTCATTCAAAGGCTTTGTGCATTTTGAAAACCTAATGCATCAATTACTAGAAACATAATCCTTTAGGATATACAAAACAAACATTGTGAATAGTCTCTATAGATAATTTTACTAGGTTTTGGAACATCTAAGTGACTCACCTGATAATTTTCATAATTTTTAGAATTTATTTGCTATTTTAAAATAGCCAGTCAAAGTAGAGATTTGAAAGTCAAACAACAAATAACTGGAACTTCAAATAATTCTAGAGAAAAATGCATTTCATGATAAACTCTGGAAAAATTATACTATGGTCTAACCTATGTCAGGAACCTCCCATAAAAATATCATAATATTTTGTGTTAAACGTCTATGTGTAAAAATTCCTTAACCCTACGAGCCATTTGGAAAATCAGTCAACGCACAAGGTTTGACTTGGTTCGACCCAACCGAACCAGACCACGACCTGTCCCTTACCTATGACGCTGATTGGTGGACCCTATTGACAGCTCATCTTCTCCATGTGGCCAGCACGCCTGTGCCACCTCGCCTGCGCGCCGTGGAAGAGCTCCGCTGAACCCATGCGCCACTAACTCCGCTCCTGGTTTCGGACCGCGCCACTAGTTTCACCGCCTCGCCCGTGTACTCCACCTGCCCACGAAACCTCGCCATCGCTCACCTGTCACTCGTGCTCGCGTCAGCACCCGAGCACACCGTCATCCATGCTCGCAGCTCCCTCATCACGATATCTCCGTCCACTGCCTACAAAAACCACCCAACTCTGTCTTTCTTCTCTTTCACAACCCCAAGCATCTCCTTCACCATTCCCTACCTTCTTCTTGTTTCCACCGATCCCGAATGCCATTTGAGCTCAAGCTCCAAGCTTCGGCCGTGAAGCCATCACATCATTCCAGCTGTTCCCATGGAGTTCTTTCCTTCCATTTCGCGTCACCTCGTGTTCTGGGGTCCTAGAAGTTTTTCCCCTAACCCAATTCGTCTTTTCCTCCTCAGGAGCTATCGGATTTGAGCTTCTTCTCCATCGCCGGCCGAAAGCGCAATCATCGTCACTGCATCAGTTTCGGTGAGCCATTTCCCAATTATTTCCTCTAGCACCCTCTCTGGACCTCACTCAAGCTTCCTCTACTATCCATTTTCCCTCTTTTTGATCAAGCCGCTCTCCCCACGGTAGCACCATCGTCGCCACCACTGGTCTTCGCCACCAGCCCAACTCCGGCGAGCTCCTCCTCTCCGCATCTTTCCGGTAGCTTCCGTAAACCCCTCTGGTGCTAGTGCGCGCACTAGATTGATTGAAGCATTATCATATTGCCTTTGCCATTTTTGTCGTAGCTCCTTCTCAGCTCCTCCTCGCCGCGCCGCCACTAGACGTCGTCCCGGCCATTGTTGCCGACACCATTGTGTGCGCAATAGTGCAAGCGTCCCGTTTTGGCCCTTGGTCGACGCCACCATGGACTAGCTCACTAGCGGCACGCCAGGCAAACTCACCGTCGGGCGCGCTCTGTGTTGTCGGAATTGGACCGAAATTGTAGCTTGATGATTAGAGTAAATCATTGTCAGATAAGGTTAATTAATGCTTAACTGAATCAAATGACCGGTTAGTTTCCTTTCTGAGTCACTGACGAGTGGGCCCGAGTGCAGTTAAGTGCACAAGAAATAACTCCATGGTCCATGGACCGGTGGACCAGGTGCGTGGACCTTCGGTCCATGGGCTATTCCATGAGCCTAGACTATGACACGTGGGACCCCGTTATCAGTAGCGATTTAATTCTAGAAATTAAAATAAAAGAAACACTGTTAAGTGGACCCCATTGGTCAGTGACCTCTGCTAGCAAAGCCCAAGTACAAAAAGTATTCAATGTATTTAGAAATTCCGAAATGGATTACTTTTGCAATGGAAATGGTTTAAACTTCAAAAATTCATAAGTATGTCATTGTAGCTCCAAATTGAGTGAAATCAATTTTGTTGGTTTCCATTTTTATTGTAGTTTAACTTGGAATAGGTTTGAAACATGTTACTATCACATAAAGTCTTGTTATTCAAATTATTTATACACTATTGGCATAACTCTGAAAATTCATAGAAAATTCGTATGAACTCCAAATGGAGTGATTCAATTTTTGTTGTTCATGACATGTTATGCTCTATCTGCCACGTAAATTTCATCTCAACCACCTTTCTAGAAATTTTTGCTAAAAGAATTAATTTCGGCTACAGTGACCGAGGGCTATTTTCCTGTATTTTCTTCTCCAGCAGATTTTCGTTAGGGCATAGCTCTCACATGCAAACTCCAAATCAAATAATTTTTATTTATAAATTCATATAAAATCATACTCTATGTACTGTGTAAATTTCATGCATTTTGCATGATTTTGCATTTTTGGTTGATTTCGACGTAAATTTCATGCAAAGGAGCGGTCTAGCGTGTGGGTAAAGTTATACACCCCTGCAGGGTTAAATCTTTTCAAATAGCCACGTCCTTAGTTATGGAGACACTTGGTTATTTCCTGCAAGAATTAGATTCTACATTTTCGATAAAACTTGAAATCGGGTGGTACGAATTGGGCAATTCATGCTATTGTTGCGGTGGCTATGGGCAACACCTCTAGGATGTTAATTATTTTTATAAATATTGTCTCGCTATTATTTAAATAAATAAAAATAGATTTGCTCAATTGCTTTTCAATCTATTACTCTATTGCAAAGAAAATGTCATTATGCTGAAATCTGCTTAGTATAGCAGCATTCCTTTGATACACGAATGCATCTATCTATTCTGTTGTTTGTAAGTCTTGCGAGTACAACTTTGTACTTAACTGAAATGTTCATGCTGCAGAGGGGGTTGACCCCCCAAGGGGTTGGCCAATGTGAGACTGACTTCGACTTTGACGACTAGCTTGGCGTTTATCGGTCGGTTGCCTTGTGGGTAAGGGCAGCTGGTTGGCTTTTGTTTACTACCATCTTTGTAACACCTTGGCTATGCGGAAGCCAAAATTTTACCTAAGCTCTAATACAAAGCAACAATGCAATTTAATTTCAACACTCTATCAACTAATGACAGATAAAGCTCAACACACAAGGGAACGACTATAAGAATTGGATTAGATTTCAGCAACATATCAAAATTCTAAATGTCCAATCGTAATGAATCATTCAAGATAGAAACTATCAAGAATTTATACGATGAATATCAAACATTAACTAGTTCAACCAAGTCATTATGAATGACAATCTCAACCATCAAAACTCCATTTATTACAATCCAAAATTATCAAATGAAAGATAATAGCAAGTCAATTAACTAAAAGGTGAAATATGTGAAGTGAATGAAGTGATCCATGTGACTAATCCCTCCCAAAGCATGCCGTCTTCAGTGTTTATCTAAAACAAATAAACACTACCAAGAGTGAGTCCACGACTTAGCAAATACAACAGAATAATACAGAAAGTGCCGGAATAAGAATATGTCCTTCACAATACACGAATACATAAGTAGAATGGCAGAAATCTTATGCAAGTACGAATATGCATGCTCTTCTCTTCTGCTTATACTGGTATAGCGTCGGTGTTCACTCATGCCCGTATTATCTAAAACGTAGGGATCCAAGACCCGTATGAAGAATCTTTCAAATGGGGATCCAATTTGTTCATATTGGAATGATGGATCTTACATGCCCATGTTGAAATGATAGGACTTCATTACCCACTCCCGTGGGTGAATCATGAACGAATGAATGAACACTTGTAAAGAAACATACTCTCAGAAGCATGGATTAACAACCATGAATGGAAACAAGAATTATTGGAATTACTCACAATTCATAGAGTTTAATCACAGCATAAGCATCAAACACGATGAACAATTGAACAATCAAAACAATCCAAGTTGTACTTGCCTTTCGCGTTGCGATGCGTTAGGAGGCAAGGAAGATGCCACTAATCTCGAAGCCTCTCCTCCTACACAAGTAAGTTACTCAAAATAAGAACGATATGGTAATAGGATGCTACTCGCAACGCTCTATCACGCCCACCCAAAACCCAAGGTCTAACTATTTGGTCTACTCAAATAGACAACAATTATCAGGAACTACACTGGACAGTGATCTTATAAATTACATAACTTTCGCTCTGTAAATCGTAAAAACGCATTCTCAGATTCTATGAAAAGTTAACAAAATTATCTACAATAACCTAGTAGGAGATATCCTCTGATTCTGCCAATATCTGAGTCTAATAATTAGTTGAAAATCTAAAGTTATAATCTGACAGACAGATTAAACAGCAGTACAAGAAAATTCATATCTTTCAAATGGCTGAACCAAAATTCATGATTGTTAGCAATCTAGAAAGCTTAAGAAATTTCCTACAAAAGTCGTGTTGGGAGACCTTCCTGAATCAGTCATTAACACATCCTTATTTAATAAACAAAACTACGGCTAATATTCGTCAAGATTTCTGGACAGCAGTAAAGAATCTAACGTTTCTCCTAAACCGCAACTCCGAATAGGGTGATATCAGAACCTATTGAAAACTGAAGACAAACCCCACAAATCTCTAGGAGACCCTATACTCAAATTCGGAATTTAAATTCACGAAAACCGACGAGTAAGCATTGGACAGAATACTAAAATTAATCGCAGTAGATCAATGATCCTCTAATCGATGGCAACTATGAATCTAAATTGATCCAACCAGCGGGGAGGCGATCATTACCCTTGAAGACACGTGTGCCCACTAAATTCCTACACGATGCGCTCCTCTCCTCTTCGTCTTCCTCTCCTCCACCTTTCTCCTGGGCCGTCAACATTGGGAGAGCACCACCAAGAGGGAGGGGAATAGCAATGGAGTTCAAGGGGAGGGTGTCTACTGTAGTAAGACACTGTAGCGGCGGTGGGGGTACTGTATCAGAGTGTGCTACAGTAGAGGCTAGGGTTTTCCCCCTCCTTTTATTGGTGGCCAGCCCCTCATGGACCTCCTGGACCAAGACCCGAGGCCTAGGTTGCCGAAGAACTGCAGAAATCCTCTTTTTTTTATGCCTAATTTCTCTTTTGAACGCTTTCTTTCTTATAATAAACCAGAGTATTACATTCTCCCCCCCCCTTAACAGGATTCGACCCCGAATCTACACACCGATCTATGTGAAAGAAAACTGCGATGGGAATCTAACAACGGTAAACACGTACCCATTGTGAACAAATTCGGATAATGCTCATGTATGCGAAACTCCAACTTCCAAGTGGCCTCTCTCTCAGATTGATGAGACCACAACACATTGACGTAAAACGACATCTATCCTAACACTCAATCCGATATTTTCAGGTACACTCACCAGAAGAGACTCGAAGGTAAGATCCTACTCGATGGTCAACGACGTTGACGAAAACTCAAACTCCAGATCTCTCAGGTACTCACTCGGCACCAAAACATACCAAAAGTTGCATACACCACGTATGGCCGCGAGACGATCCTAGCAATACGCCATCCTTCCAAAATACAAAACACCCAGAACTCTCGTCTCACTTCTCAATCGAACTCTTCATCTAACTAGGAGCGCCTCCTTTAACCAGGAATGCACAACAGAACTCATTTTTAAACAATAGTTTACAATGAGAACCCAACTGAAAATAAAGAGTTCTCAACAAAACCGTGCATTACCAACTCCACACCAAAAGGGACAAATCCAAAATCAAAGATTCACCATGAAAACTTTTCCACTTTCTAATTAGGCAGTGTACAAATAAACACCATGTACGCCAAAAGAAAAGTCAATCGAATGTCCAAGTCAAACTATTCTCTTTTTTTTTTCTAAACCGGAAAGAACCACCATGCCAACATAAAGCCAACTTAAATTGCGAATGACCTCTATCATAAACACACAGCTCAACCAATAATCAAAAGAGTGTTTCATTACCCGAGGAAACATTCTTTTCTCAAATTCTTTTTTAGGAATAGAATTTTTTTTCCTCAATTTATGGAATTCCAGTCATCACATAACACTCTAACTTATTTCTCTTAAATTAGTAACCTCAACGCCATGCTCAAACTGAATACATCATCCACACCTTTGTAGAGGGCTCTATTGACTCCACAAAAACTTACTCTTACCAACTCCTCTACTGACGGAATTACTTTAACAGATGACTCCCAATGCATCTTAAAATAGATTTCACATGCAATCACATTACCTCAATCCTTTAATATTAATCAACTCAGAATTCACATCACACATTCTCATGCACTGCATCAAAAGGGTCCTATCAATGATCATCCAACTATCTGGAATCCACCCTTATTATACTTCCTCTACACAAAATCCTTGGGCGACCAAAGTCCTAGCATAAAAATGTGAAGCCCAAATTTAACCTCCAAGACTCCTACAATGAACTTCTGGTGTAAATGATAGGGAAATTCTCAGATTCGATGACTAAAATTCCCACAATCTAACCATACTCGATCATCAACGTCAATAGATAAATATATTCTTAACCAAACTATACTTTGAAAGATTATAGCTCCAAGAGAGTTACTCACTGAAACCAAGCCATACCTGACAATAATCCAACAATCTCTGCTATCTCATTAATTGCTTTAATGATTAGATTACTTCGCTAATCTTTCCCTCATTACACTACACCGTCATAATTCACCTACACAACCATGCAATTTACCCAGTCGTGATACTCTAATAAACTAATCAAGATTTCTATTCTTTCGATAATTCTAATGTTCCACCCAAAATAAACAAAAGATCTTGGACCACAAATCACTATAGATTCTATTAGTTGCAACAATGCAATTAGTTTAGCCCTAAAGACAAACATTCTGTGTAACTAAGATTCTCTCCAAGAATTATACATGAAATCAATTCATCCTCTAATGCTCCTCAAATAACTTACAACCCAAGGTCTCACAACAACAATTAATAAACACTTCGAAAGACCCTTGTGAAACGAATATGTTGATTCTTTCTCAAAAGAAAAGGCAAATGAAAATAATTTTCACCAACTAGAAAAATATTTACCACTCACAGTGAACACATGACCAAGGGAAATAGTCAATTAGGCAATGAACTCCGAGAACATAAGGGGAGTCCACAGTTGAGGGCACAAGTCCCGCACAAAGAGAAGATCAAACTCCAAATGAGAAGAAGGTATTGCCTTTGAAAATCAGGAAACTCTCTTATGGGGCAAAACATAAGGTTTAGGCACACTCAAATAAACCGCAAGTTACAAAACGTGACTTCAATCTCAAATACTTCTACTTCACTCCTTCCTTTAACAAAGAAAGTTATTTTCTATGATTACTGCATCACTTTGCCATCTCAAACAAGATAAACTCTTAAGACCAAATCACAGGAACCACTTAAGAACCAATAAAACCTTTCAACATGTCACTTTACTCGAAACAGTTTCAACTACCACATAATTCATGAACTATCAAAGGTCATGAATGCAAAACTCCAAACCTTTCATCTAACCGATATTATGAAAGATGATCAAATTACTTTATTTCTAAAAGAATCATCACCGCACCCACAAGTCACAGTCCCTTGCAGACAATCTTACTAACATCAAGAATAATTCACTCTTAACACGAATCGCTAGCATCTACTCTGCCATTATAAAGCCCCCAAAGGCTCACCAAATTGTTACATACTAGTTTATCATCTCCTCCTCAAATTGAGAGTACACCAAAATCTTACAACCTCACTACAACAACCACTTATTTTAGAGGAAATCTACTACACAATTTAAGAAGTTATACCAAAACCCTTTCATCATGGACATGCTATCATCCGACTATTTTACAATCATATAAGCATAAGCCACCTATTAAATCACATCAGTTCAACTCTTATAGATGCTCAACACCAAGGTCAACACACAACAGTTGCACCCCAACCAATGTTACTATCAATTGGCTTCATTATGAAGTCAAGTTGTTACCTACTTTCCTTTGTAAACCACATGAATATTTATAAACTTTATATTTCGGCAAAATCACACTAAAACTTCAAGAATCGAAACCTTCCATCAATCAAAAGTCTCAACAACATTACAACCGAATTCATCGTGTCATTCTATATAGAAGAACTATCCAGAACTCCTCCCATAAATTCTCGATCCACCGATATTCAATCCCTTCAACCATTTGTACACAATTCCAACAATTAATCATACTAAGAAATATGTAAATCTATCATTTCCTCCAGTTCCCTTTCCACACATTTAGATTAATCCATTAGGACCAAAGAACCCAACAAGTTTAGCAACCTAAACAACTTTAATGACCAGACTAGTTCATCAATGTTCCATACTTCTTAATAACTTTTTTGACTCCAATTAGGTATAGACATACTCTTAGTCACTACTCATAATTACAGTTCATCAAGAACTAGTAGAAGACAATATCAACTTAATCAATTTTACTTCCATGGTTACTAATTAATATTGATCATGCACCACACCAATAACTCAACTTGTTACCCATACCATATCAATTTATTTGATTACAATCTTTGACTTAACCATAACAAGACATCACAAAAGGATTTTAACACTTCAAAAAAGAGATGCATTAAACTTCAACACTCAGAATTATCCAAAAGAAATACATAGAGCCAAAGCTTTCTCATGTTAACGAACTTGCAACAGAAAACTTTCATTATCCAAAATATCAAACGAATAAACGAGTCATATTTTCCAATAAGAAAGATGGAACAACCATGGAAATATCAATCTCGCCAATTAACAACGATCACGAGTAGCAAAAGTGTGGGGACCCCGAGATCGGATCCGTTTCAAGCTAAGTAATTACGCTAAAAGAGCACAATACTTAACATGAAACGAAAACGATTCCGAGTGCCCGGATAGGTGTCTCATGTTAGATCCCAAGGATCAGTGACTAACATGCACATATCCAAACACAACATTGCATTCACATCCATACACAACATACAAGAATAATGGAATCGTAAATACAACATCATTGAATAGAAACATAATGTACAAGTTTGCATGTAACACCCTGGCTATTTGGAAGCCAAGATGTCACTTAAATACTCTAACATACAGCCACATTGCGGAAGAATCTGAATGATATAACATCTAAAGGCATAAATAAAACAACCCAACATGGAGAAGGTATCCTTCCTTCACCATTTAAATATATTTATCACAGTTCATCGTTAAATAAGGTTCACAAGCAATAATAAATCAACCGTATCAAGGAGAAGGTATCCTTCCTTCTCCATCTAAACTTATTTATTACATTTTGTCAATAATAAGTGAAAGATAGAACTAATTTATAATCTTGAACTTGAATATGATGCTGTGAATGAGTAGTGCGTGTCTACTCCCTCCCAAATGAGCCAACATCAGTGATTACCTAAAATAAATAAATAAACAAACAAGTGTGAGTCCAAGACTCAGCAAGTACAGTGAATAAATGGAACATGCCACAAACATTAACAAGTCAACATCATTGAACCATATGAAGAAATCACGAGCAGTATTTGAATGAATGGAATGAATGAAGTGAATGGAATGGAGGGACTACACACATGCATATATCGGTATTGCTAGTGACACACCCGTCGGTGTTCACTTAAGCCCGCATCTTAACAAAAATACGGGGATCCAAGTCCCGTATGAAGAACATTTCATACGGGTGTCCCAAAACGCCCACATTGGAATAGTGGGGCCCACATTGGAATGGTGGGTCTTACGTGCCCATCCCGGAATTGATGGGTCTTTTAATCCACTCCGTGGATGGAACATGAATAATGAATGCATGGAATGAAATATGTATATTGAAAAGACACGCTCCCTAATCATGGAGATAACACACATATGGAAGGAACATGAACTTAAAAATTATCATCTCCAATCATGGATTCAACACATATGAAAGACCATAGACAATCCAACTTCTCTTGAATCATAAGAACTCATAGTATAATCATAAAAGCATTCATCAATCACAATCATTAAGATAAGCAATGTACTTGCCTCCCGCGATGCGACGCGTTAGCAGGAAAAAGTGGTTCTCCTAAACCCGAAGCTTCACCTCCTAAACAATTAAATAACTGAAATAAGAATGCGATGAACACGACACTACTTAACAATGTTCTACATTGCTTCCCCGGTGAATCAAGATTTATCTAGAAACCCTAAACTGAAACCAACGCATTCAGTCAAATAACGCCACTGGACAGCAGCACGGTAAACAGAATATCTCTTGATCTGGAACTCTGAATGAGGTGAATCCAGTTTCTGTGGATTTTTAACTAACAAATCTACAATACTCTAGTTGACAATATGATCCAATTCGGCCAAATTAGTACGCTAACAGACAGATGAACTTTCAGCACAGAAACTGTCTAACAGCATAAACAGCAGCACTAAAACGATCATAAATTTTAATATATAACTCCGAATTGATTGTTCTTTAACAATCTGGAAAGGTTATCAAATTACCTACAATAACCTAGTTGGGGGAAAACCCAGATTCTTCCAATTACATTTTCATATTTTACGAAATAACAAAACAGATTAATCTCGTCAGAAATCTGGACAGCAGATAATAAATCTATCATAACTTTTGACTCGAGCGACGGAATCAGGTGAACTCGGTGGCCACAGAAAGTTAAGAACATAATCTAGATATCTCTAGGAGATCAACACTTCTGATTCGGCATATAAGACATCGAAACAGCCCACGCAACATACTGGACAGATTTGATCTACTGCAGACAGACTTTGATCCAATCAAATCTAATCGGTTTTGCATCTATTCTTAATTAAACAGCGAGGAATGACTCTCGTTACCCTTGAAGAACCTTAGGGAGACGCTGAATGATCCCCCACAAAGAAGATCTCTCGTCCCTCCTTTCGGCCAACCAATCTGCAGTCCCTCCTTCTCCTTCCTTGGCGAACACCGGCAGCGGGAAGGGGCGGCTCCAAAAGGCAGGGCACTATAGCACCACGCACTGTAGCAGCGGCTACTGTAGCTACAGTGCCGGCCTAGGGTTTTCCCTTCTTTTATAGGTGGCCGGCCCCCCATGGGCCTCTTGGGCCAAGGCCCGAGGCCTAAGTTGCCGAAGAAAAGCGAAAAACTCCTCTTTCTTAATTATATTATTCTCTTTTGAATGATTTCTTCTTTAGAATAAATCAGGGTATTATATTGCATGAGAGGGCCGATCGGCCTAATTGAAACAACACAAATAAATCGCAGTGGAAGACAACTTAGAATAAAAAGGGAATAACCGAGTTGGCATGCCCCCAACCCACAAGAAACCAACTGGAGTTAAAGTCGTAGCGTCTGAAGTACTTTACCCAATTTGAATGACTTCTCACCTGAACAAATGGACAATTTTTAAGTACAAAGTTGTACTCGCGAGACTTTTCAAGAAAAATAAGGATGCATGTAAGTATCAAAGGAAGGCTACTACACTAGTCAATTTTTGGCATTAAGCAAGTTTTGCAATTAGATAAACAATATAGATTCAAATTGCCATTTTAAAACATTTAGAAAATATTAAATAACAGTAAGTAATGATTAACAATAATATAATCTCCAAACATACTCAACACACGAACATACCATTCGTGACAAATCATTCCATGACAAATTAACACGCGAACTTCGCGTTCAAGATATCATTTCAGATCTGAACAAACTAACATAATGACACAACATTTCCAACCATAACCCAAACTTAATTTCCCATAAGCTAACTGTGCATGCTTTCCCACAAGTGATGTCCATAACCGGGGACACGGCTATTCGAATAGATTTAGTTAAACTCTGCAGAGGTGTACAACTTTACCCACACGATATGCATACCTCGTAATGTCGGCCAATGCATTCTTCCTTTGGAGTGTGACTGAGGTAGCATAACGAGGCCGTTACAATGTCATGTCCTAACTATCAACCCAATCGAGGATCAGAATCCCGTAGCAGACTTAAGTCGCCTAGCACCACAGGTGAACCCCGTTGTGTAAGTAAGTCCCTATCAACTAAAGACCCTTAAGGGCAAGAAAGAAAAATATAACATGCCCCCACCAGATTGACAAGAGAGTCATCAAAACCAAACAACAACAATTGCCAATCTGATTGTGTTTTGATAGCTAACACACAACAAATTATTAAGCCAAGCCTTCGCCATTATCCCGGCATGTGGTTGTACGTAAGACTTGGTTCATCACACCACAGACCGGTCCTCAAATACCCAGACGGGGCTACGTGAATCCAAGACCACCCCTTCATCACCCTTTCACCCGTCCAAATCCAACACACCACCACAACCCATCAACAAGTTCATAATAATCAGATACAAAGATCTGGACATTTTCCTCAAATTCAACATAATCAAATCCATATAATCCTCAAATTTCATTAAGATTCAATTCGATCCATCGGCCGATGGACTAGCTCCATCAACCGTTATCGACTACAACTACTAGCACGACTAAGCATCGTTCTACAAATTAGCAACAACTCCCATATAACATATAGCCTTAATCATTCAAGGTAAAAGGATAATCAACATTCAAAGGAGGGCCAATGCAGCAAGTAGGATATTAACTACTTCTACCCATGAACATACATTTCAAAATAGCATGCAATGGCGAGATTAAAATCCATACAAAATATTTTAAAATCAGTAGGAGCAATATGATCAAGAGGAGGGTGCTCGCACCTTTTCTGTACCACTTGTTCAATCTCAGGTTACACTCATGTATACGTTCGTATCGTCGAGAAATCTATCGAAAGAACGATATTGCAATCAACACCAAATAAGCCAAAAATTAAAAATACTCAAAAATGCATGAAACTTATACAGTGGGTAGATCATGATTTTATATGAATTTAGGTGAAAGATTCATTCCATTTGGAGTTAGTATGTGAAAGTTATAGTAGTTTGAAAATCAGTTTTCGGAATAATGCCGAAAAATGGGCTCCGGTTACTATTCACCCGAAATTAATTATTTGGTGAAAATTTGTAGAATAGTGGTGGGAAAAAGGATTACATAGATAAATAGAGAATAAAAATATAAGACCAAAATAACTTGGTTCAACTCATTTGGAGTTCATAAGAATTTTCTACGAATTTTCAAAGATAAAAGAGTTTTCAGTGTAAAATAGTTCTTTTTCAGATATTTGTACCACATTAAAATACTTTTTAAACTCAGGATAACCTAGCCTCTGTCATAATCAAAGTAGCCTATCCAGCCACACAATGCCCAGATTCACGATCTTCCAACTATACAAACCTATCCGATAAATGTACTAAATCCACCAAGTTATGGGCATATAACTAGAATCAAATCCATCAATTGTTCTTTGCTAGACTAATTAAGCTAGTACTAATTACTAGCTCTACTAGTCTAACCTCGGCAAGTCATAATTGCATACACTCAATTTTTCACCGATCAAAGTTTAATTGACTAACCGACACCTAATGAGCTTAACAATTTACAAACGCATCCAACATCTAATGGCTCACTAATCGATCATCTCATATCCATACCACCGAACTTAGTCATGAATGACCTCTACTAATCCAATTATATATGTGCCTCTACAATCAACTAATAATCCTTTATCTACTAATCCAATTAAGGGTACAAATCTATCAACTCGACACATAGAACTTAACTACTACTCACATGGCAATCCAAATATTTATCTGCAATCAAATCATCCATTCTACCATCACTCAAATCTAGCATAAATGACTCGCATAGCTATTACTTAAGACATCCAATCAATTTACTCATGATTAAATAAATTACCTGATTCAACCTCCATATCCCCATAAATATCATCACAAGAGCTATCCATCAAGTAATAATTCATAAAATCCTTATGCGTCCTAACTCCAAAAATTAATAATCCAACGTGAGGGAAAACCTCCAATTAATCTATCATCTAAGATCACCACAAGCTTCCATGCGACTTTACAATAATATCGTCCGATCAAATAATCAACTCATACATTTAATCTAGCATCCACCAATCAATAAGATGCATATTCCGCTATGACGATAAAATTATTCGTATCTACCGACATACATCACATGAACACGCCTACGCATAAATAAGGCACAACCGGAGAATTATACCGGTCTTAAGCTACCAAATCATTTTTATAATTAAACATGCATAAATAGATGCGATGCTCATGACTAATATGCAACATGCACAAGTAAATATATATCGTAAACAGGATTTGACACAAAAGATTTTTACCGCGGCACTAGGCGTGCGAATCGTCACCAGGCGACGTCTTCTCGACTCCGCGTCCTTGTCTCGCTCCGCATCGGTGTCATCGCTCTCGTTCATGCCCCGCTCCGCATTGGCGCCGTCGTTCTCGTTCCAGCTGCCATGCCGCTACATGCATGGCCGTCGCATGCAAGCGCCACGCTCTCGGCCGGCTCCTCTACGCCGCCGTCTTTGCGTCGTTGGCCATAACCCATGCCTCGCATCCTTGGCTCGGCCACGTTAGACTTAGACACACCCGGTCGAAAATCAGAAGTATGTTCTGAAGTTCACACATGCAACAAGTGGAAAGTCAGAGGACAACAAAATTCAGAACTGAACGCACTGAATTTAGTTGTCACTCGGTACTCTCAAATGATAAATAGTACAAAAGAAACTCTACTCTGAACTTGTAGCTTAAACTAAAAACTAAAACTGCTACTTCCTTAACTCAAGGAGGAAACTCAGCATGAATGGATCCGTACTACAAGCATACAAGCATGATCCGAATGAATCTGTCCACAGAAAAACAAAATCTAACAGAGCTAAATATGCTTAGGTCATTCAGTATAGAATACATGCAAAAATCAGACAGACTACATGCATAAATCGGACAGACTACATGCAGAACCAAATAGAAAGCTGAACTAAGCAAAGAGCGGAAATGATATTAACTAATGGCCACAGCACCGCGCCACGACTGCTGACGCCCTCGGCACTCGGCTGCTGCATGTGCCGTGCCACGCCAGCACCAAGCTACTAGCGCCGCTTGACCGCGTACTAAGCCTCCGTGCTGATTCCTCCGTCGTGCTCCCTCGCCTTGGGCTGCGCCGTTGCACTGCTCCGTTGGCCGCCGCTGCCTTGCTCCTGGAGCAGCATGCTGGTGCTGCTCCTGCCGCTGCTACTTGCTGCTGCTGACTGCTACAGCTCCTCACCACCTCTCCAAGTTGCTGCTCCATGTGTTGGCCGAGCTGGTCGCCCCACCTCCGCTGCTGCTACTCCATGCCGCTGTTGCAGCTACCGACTTGCCGTCGCCGGCCTCCTCCTTGCCGGGCTGCCACTGGAATGCGCCTCCAAGCCAGCAGCGAGCACCCACCAACCTTGCTCCTCCTCCTCTCCTTCAAACCACTCACAAAGCCTTGCATG
Source organism: Phyllostachys edulis (assembly GCA_036346405.1). Classification (NCBI taxonomy): domain Eukaryota; kingdom Viridiplantae; phylum Streptophyta; class Magnoliopsida; order Poales; family Poaceae; genus Phyllostachys; species Phyllostachys edulis. Next base: position 16,346,997 of record CM070568.1, read on the forward strand.
CAAAAACTAACCAGATGAATGGCTTGCTCTTGCGATGAGGAACGTAGCTACCTAACATGCATTGAGAGATTTGAGGTTTTTGATTTGGATTATGAAGAGAGAAGTGTGGGAGCTTGAGCATGAGAAGAAGGAAGAAGGGGGAGGTGTGCTGCCTTGGAGAAGAAATGGCGTGAGGGATAAAGAAATGGGGGAGTGGTGTGATAATGTAGTGGCATAAGACTTTGGGTGTTGGGAAGAAATGATGGCAGAGATGGTGCTGTGCGGTTGGAAAAAGGAAATGAATGGCAGTAAGGAGCACTCGGCTGGGTGGTGAGAATAGGCGGTGTTTTGTGGCTTGTTCGGATGGCAGAGGAGAGAAGGATGATTGGCTCAGCTGAGAGTGAAATGGCAATGCTGCTCTTGGTTTTGTTTAGCAGTAGTAGTAGTACTAGCATTGATTTACCTCTTGCCGATTGACTGCTAACAAGAGATGGCATGGATGCTGTTTGGATTGGGGAATGAAAGTGGCGTGGGAAGGAGTGATGGACAGTAGAGAGAAGAAAAGCTGTTCGGCAATGGATTTTAAAAATGAGCAGATGACATGGTGTGTGGCTTTGTAGTGGAGAAATGGCAGAGATGAAGCCTGAGGTGGAGAGGGGTGTTCGGCTGGGCAATAAAGAAATGGTGAGTGGGTTAGGGAAAAGAATTGGGAACGCAGGTAATTTGTCTGCTACTTCTTCTCTTCCTTCTGGCAAAATGCTTGAAAGACCTTGCATGTGAAAACCAATTGCAGAATCGGGTTGGTCGTGCGATGTCGATCGCGGTGGTATGACATGCATAACTTGGTTTTGAGTTTTTGCATGAGATTTGAAGGAGAGAAGCGAAAGGAGTTAACAGGGAAGGAAAAAGGGAGATGACCGGAAAAGAAAGGACACGCGGGTGTTTCGCCTGCGGTCGGTCGAATCGGAGAAGAAGAACGATGATACTAATGCATGCGTGTCAACAGGATTTTTGAAAAGCATGAAAAAACAAGAAATAAAGATTTTATTTTTAAAGGTGGTTTTTCAACTATTTGATTTTAAAAGCGAAATTTTAATTAAACACCGGGAAAATTTTAAAACGTAGTCAAAAATTTAATAGATCACCAAATTAAATATTAACATCCCGATTATGAAAATCGGGGTGTTACAAAAAGTAACTCAACAGTCGAAAAACAATAATTGTTTTATAGAACAATTAGAGACCTATTGAAACCTATCAACTACAATGAACCACTAACCCAATAGAAATTCATCAACCACCACTGGGCAAGAATTGACCAATTTCAAAATCAAGGAAGAGAACAATTTTTCTAAAGAAACTCATGCTCAACGCCTGTAACTATGGTACTCGGGGTAACTACTCCCCAATTCCCACACCACGAACAGTGGTGTAACCTGGCAAAGCCCAGGGCCATAACCACGACCTCAACCTTCCAACCTCAACTATCATCACACATAGCCAATATAATCAATTATGAGTATACAAGATCATCTCATAAAAATCATAGAATAAATTCGTAGGTGTAGAAGATCATATCATATCATAGATTAACAATGCAACATAACGGAAACGGGAATGTATTGCTTGACCCACCCCATCCTACTGTGCACCAATGTGTCAAGTTTTAGGTTAATTAACCATTTAACAAATTTTAGCAAATTAAATTACCTAAATTGTTAACCTATTCACCACGAACCTAAAACTCACTCTGATACCAACTGTAACACCCTGGCTATGCGGAAGCCAAATTGTTACCTAAACTCTAACACAAAGCAACAATACAATTTAATTTCAACACTCTATCAACTAATGACAGTTAAAGCTCAACACACAAGGGAACGAGTATAAGAATTGAATTAGATTTCAGCAACATATCAAAATTCTAACTGTCCAATCATAATGAATCATTCAAGATAGAAACTATCAAGAATTTATACGATGAATATCAAGCATTAACTAGTTCAACCAAGTCATTATGAATGACAATCTCAACCATCAGAACTCCATTTATTACATTCCAAAATTATCAAATGAAAGATAATAGCAAGTCCATTAACTAAAAGGTGAAATTTGTGAAGTGAATGAAGTGATCCATGTGACTAATCCCTCCCAAAGCATGCCGTCTTCAGTGTTTACCTAAAACAAATAAACACTAGCAAGAGTGAGTCCACGACTTAGCAAATACAACATAATAATACAGAAAGTGCTGGAATAAGAACATGTCGTTCACAATACTCGAATACATAAGTAGAATGGCAGAAATCTTATGCAAGTATGAATATGCATGCTCTTCTCTTCTGCTTATACCGGTATAGCCAGTGAACACCCGTCGGTGTTAACTCATGCCCGCATTATCCAAAACGTGGGGATCCAAGGCCTGTATGAAGAATATTTTAAACGGGGATCCAATTTGCTTATATTGGAATGATGGGTCTTACATACCCATGTTGGAATGATGGGACTTCATTACCCACTCCCGTGGGTGAATCATGAACGAATGAATGAACACTTGTAAAGAAACATACTCTCAAAAGCATGGATTAACAACCATGAATGGAAACAAGAATTATTGGAATTACTCACAATTCATAGAGTTTAATCACAGCATAATCATCAAACATGATGAACAATTGAACAATCAAAACAATCCAAGTTGTACTTGCCTTTCGCGTTGCGACACATTAGGAGGCAAGGAAGATGCCACTAATCTCGAAGCCTCTCCTCCTACACAAGTAAGTTACTCAAAATAAGAATGACATGATAATAGGACAATACTCACAATGCCCTACCAAGCCTACCCAAAACCCAAGGTCTAACTATTTGATCTACTCAAATAGACGACAATTATCAGGAACTACATTGGACAGTGATCTTATAAATTACATAACTTTCGCTCTGTAAATCATAAAAACACATTCTCAGACTCTATGGAAAGGTAACAAAATTATCTACAATAACCTAGTTGGCGAGATCCTCTGATTCTGCCAATATCTGAGTCTAATAATCAGTGGAAAATCTAAAGTTATAATCTGACAAACAGATTAAACAGCAGTACAAGAAAATTCATATCTTTCAAATGGCTGAACCAAAATTCATGATTTTTAATAATCTGTAAAAATTAATAAATTTTCTACGAAAGTCGTGTTGGGAGACCTTCCTGAATCAGTCATTAACATATCCTTATTTAATAAACAAAACTACTGCTAATATTCGTCAGGATTTCTGGACAGCGGTAAAGAATCTAACGTATCTCCCAAACCACAACTCCAAATTGGGTGATCTCAGAACCTATGGAAAACTAACGACAAATCCCACAAATCTCTAGGAGATTTTATCCTCAAATTAGGACTTTAACTTCACAAAAACTGACGAGTAAGCATTGGACAGAATACTGAAATTAATCGCAGCAGATCAACGATCCTCTAATCGATGGCAATTACAAATCTAAATTGATCCAACCAGTAGGGAGGCGATCGTTACCCTTGAAGACACGTGTGCCCGCTGAATTCCCATGCAAGGTGCTCCTCTCCTCTTCGTCTCCCTCTCCTCCACCTTTCTCCTTGGCCGACAACAATGAGAGAGCACCACCAAGAGGGAGGGGAATAGCAACGGAGTTCAAGGAGAGGGTGTCTACTGTAGCAGGGTACTGTAGTGGCAGCGGAGTACTGTAGTAGAGTGTGCTACATTAGAGGCTAGGGTTTTCCCCCCTCCTTTTATTGGTGGCCGGCCCCTCATGGGCCTCCTGGGCCTTGGCCTGAGGCCCAGGTTGCCGAAGAATTGCAGAAACCCCCTTTTACTTTCTTATGGCTTGTTCTTTCTGCTGCTAACTTGATCTTTTGTTGTGATATTTGGCTGGTCGGGCCTATGTACGAAATCTAAATGTTGTTTGTCTTTTGTATTGCCGACCGCTCAGTTTCGACCCCTCAGTTTTGACCACTGAGTTTTGACCATTTTGTTTCGATCCCACAGTTTCTACCACTCTGTTTCGACCACACGGTTTTGACCTCTGCATTTTGACCACTGAGTTTTGACCACTGTGTTTCGACCACTCAGTTTCGACCATTCAGTTTTGACCATACTATTCTAAACCTTCGGCCACACTAGTCTATGCCTTCGACCACAATGGTCTATGGCTTCGATCAGATTGTTTCGATCATACTGGTCTAAACCTTCGACCACAATGGTCTATGCCTTCGACCACAATGGTCTATGGCTTCGATCAGATTGTTTCGACCATACTGGACTAAACCTTCAACCACACTGGTCTATGCCTTCGACCACAATGGTCTATGGCTTCAACCATATTATTTCGACCACACTGGTCCAAACCTTCGACCACACTGGTCTATGCCCTCGACCACAATGGTCTATGGCTTTGACCAGATTATTTCGACTATACTAGCCTAAACCTTCGACCACACTAGTCTATGCCTTCGACCACAATGGTCTATAGCTTCAACTAGATTATTTTGACCATTCTGGTCTAAACCTTCAATCACATAGGTCCATGCCTTCGACCACAATGGTCTATGGCTTTGACTAGATTATTTCGACCGTACTGGTCAAGCCTACTGTTCTATGGCTTCGACCATATTACTTCGGCCATACTAATCTATGCCTTCAACCAGCATGGTCTAAGACCCTTGGTCTGAGACTTTCCAAATTGCTGTTAGATATGTTTTGCTTTCTTTCAAAGTGTTTCCTTTCATTAAATGTATTTGGACTTATTGAATTTTATTTGGCTGTTCTCAGTCGCTCTTGGGTTTAATCGTATTCTGCGTAGTTAGACTCAGAAGCTATGACGGAACAACAGTCTGAGACAGAACAAGAACAAGACTAGGATTATCATAATATTGGGCTTTATCAGAATGTAGAGCAAGGCTATTATCAACATATTGAGCCTTACCAGAATATTGAGCAAGGCGAGTCAATACTTTGATCATATTGCACCTAGTCTTTGCAAACTATGTTGCTTTAAATTATGAAATTGCATTGCTATGTTTTATATAGCTATGTTAGTCTAACTCATAGTTAATTCCTTAAAGATAATTGTGTATAAACACCCAAATCCTTGAAACTTTGACACTATCCTTCTCACCCTAGAAATAATGGTTTACATACTAGTTATAAGTCTGTATCTAAGTGTCATGCTTAGCCTTGCTTAGATACACTTTCATGTGGGCAACGATTTGCCCGAAACATCATTAAAAATATTTGAAAATGGCATGGGGCAGTCAAGGCTGGGTGCCTAGCTGGTATGTTGGACTAAAGGTTATTTTAAAAAAAATGAAAACCTGAAAAACATGTTTCCACTTGGGCAGTTGGAAAGAGTGGCTAGTGCCAGGGGCACGAGAGGATGTGGGCATGTGGATGTACCGCTTGAGTCAATTAAAGACCGAATCATGTGATGACCTCTCATGTAAAACAATACAACCATAGGTCGGTAACACCTACGACCTAGCCAACTAATTTGTTTGCCTCAGCGTGGCTTCGCCGTTGGGGGATGCGGGTGGATAGTCGGGGGAGAACGAAACCACGGGAACTGCAAGACGCAAAAGGGAGACCACCCGTGGGTGATTGGAGGCCCTAGGGAGGTGATACCTAGCGGTGCGAAGTTGCAAGAGGTGGGACATTGTAAAAGCCTTGTGATAATCAACATTAGCCACACACCTACGAAAGTGTGTCAGGACAGTATAAGTTGATTTATCTCTTGTGGGTAAAGTGTATGAACTCTGCAGAGTAAGAAAACTATCTAGATAGCCATGCTCACGATCAAGAGCGGTGGTGAGAACTTGCTTGATATAGCTTTCCTTTTTCATAAATCCTTTTCTGTGTGGGTGAAATGGAAAGGATGGGCCGGGGGCCCTGGGAATGGAGGAAGCCTAGTCGGGGACCAGTGGTAAATACGGAATAGCCCGAGGATTGGGTGGGTGGAGCCACTCAATGGTATAGGAGATGGGATCTCCACAAGTACTTTACAAATAAAAACTCAGTTTATAAATCATGTCTGTTAAAAATGCTAAGTCTCAGGTTTTTCTACTACTTACTCTAATTCAAACTTAGCTTTGTGCAAATAAAAGTACTCTGAGCTTCCCTTGACTAGCCTTGCATCTATAATAAACTACATTGTGTGTTGGCTCGTGAGTACGGTTGTGTACTCAGGCTCATTCAACATAATCTTTCAGAACCGGTCGATCAAGACCCATATAACTACTCCGCGGCCGCTGGACTGGATGGTTGTGAAGATGGTGAGGCATAGGTGGGACCCCTTGAAGTAGAAGCCTCCCACGACCATGTAGTCGAAACTTATGACTAGGTGTAGTCGCAGTCTTCGACCAGTCATGGTTTTCGACCACGAAGTCGAACCACCTTTTTCGACCACGAAGTCGAAGCCTTCTACGACCACATAGTTGAAACTTACAACCAGGTGTAGTCATAGTCATTGACCAGTCGTGGTCAAACCAAGACTTCTACGACAACATAGTCGAAACTTTCGACCAGTTGTAGTCACAAGCCTTCGACCAGTCGTGGTCGAACCTCCTGCTTTGACCACGAAGTCGAAGCCTTCTACGATCACCTGGTCGAAAGTGGCGGGGCAGGATGAGTTGCTTAGGTCGGGACTTCCAGTCGCTTGCCTGTGGGCAGAGTGAATGGATCCGCTATGACTTCTTTTGCTTCCGCACTTATCCTCTACTCTATGCTCTAATCTGTGTATGTTGTGGCCTTCGTGCCCTTTTTGTAAAACAGTGGGCCGCACGGTCTGTTATGTAATGTATTATGATGTTCTATGTGATGTATGTGAATGATCCAAGAATGTATCTGTGTGTGCTATCTACTGATCTAGGGAATGGCACAAATCGACACAGTAGGTCCCAAGTTTGCAAATTTGGGGGCTCACAACGACCAGGTTCACGACCAGCTCTATGACCAGGTCTACGATCAGGTCTCGGCTGAAGGTTGGGTCTGAAGTTTGCAAATTTGGGGTCTGACAGACTTGGTATCAAAGCATATCGACTCTAGGTCATGACCTTAGTTAGCATGGCCGTTAGTTTCATTAGTGGAAGTTTTCAAAACCAATCTTCGCCTACAAAAGCTTTGTGAAAAATATAAGTAATATCGCTCATTCGCATCCCTCCTAAATATTACTCTCTCTTACCTATGTTAGATCTTCATTTGATTTCGAAAGATGATTAGTTTCCTCTTCCCTTACCCTAGCTTCAAAGGTTTAAGTTCAGGAATGTGGCAACTTGTTAGGATAGGGCAATCTCATTTTGAGTAACCCTTGTGCGCAGAATTGTGCACTCCTATGTGTGTGTTTCCACGAGTAGACGATGTATTGTCGTGAGATTTTATTTGGAACCTGTGTACTGCCTATTTTGCCATGGGCATCGTATTTCGCAGTCACGGAAAAAGCTTGTTTTAAAAAGATTTGTGTGATTGTTTGAACCTTCCCAACTCTTCGTATGTTAAAATCCAAAATTTTAAAGAAAATGGGTTTAGTTACTTCATTTCCGCGATCTTCTCCCTATCTCATGCTATTTCCTTTCATCCCTTGCTAAAAGCACCACCAGACGTTAAGACCAACCTAACATGAATGCAAGGTCAAGATGAAGCTCCCTATGAAGTTGCCAACCCTGACTCACCCCGTCCATACAAGACGCTTAGGCATCATCGTACTTCGGATAGGGTACAACCTATCAGCCTAGTAAAGACTCGCCAGGACAAAACAAAGAAATACTGCTACAAGGTGAAGTTCGCAAATCGTAAGATAGAGCCACCCATCAACTCTTGTTCAAAGGATGACCAAATCCCCATAATAGGTTTAACACCATTGGCCTTAGGACTCATCGACCCGTCACATGTTTCGGGTATGGTAAGGTAGACCACTTTGTGTCTCATTGTCCCAAGAGGCAATCAAATCTAGGGATTTGCTCTGGATATGGTGAAATGGGGCACTTCGCTAGGAATTGCGATTTAAGGAAGTCAAACAAGGCAATCATGAAAGTCAAGACATGTCAATGCTGTGACAAGGAAGGACACTACATCGACCAAAGCATCACCAACTATCTCCACTATGATGAAGAACACAGATATGGAGATTGCCCGACAAACTGCTTAGGAGACCAAACCCTCTATCTGCTACTCTATTTCCCGGTACCTGCAACACCCCTTCGTGCATGCCCTGTCTCTCAACTTTTCTAAAGAAGATATTGTTGCCGCTATGCTAAGGAAGGGACAACGCGTCGAGCCGAACACCCTCAGCTGCTAGAAGACTCGCAACGTTAGGAGCCGGCAAAGCAACTAAGATTGCGTCATCATCCTCCGCTACGTCTCTCTTCCTCCTCGTTCTATCTTCTTCTTTCCGTTCTAGCGGAATATCGGGGTCGAGATTTTTCTTAACAGGGGTAGGGTTTGTAACATCCCAAAAATGCCTAAATGCAAAAATATGGGATTTTTAAAACTTTTTTATATGATTGTCTGTTGCCATCAATTTGCCTACAGTTCCGGGAGTTATTTGATCTGCTTCTTTTCCAACACGGGTTTAAAATAGAAAACCCTGAAAAACATAAAAATCCTAACCACAAAAACCATAGAAATAAAAGCCCAATTCGAATTCTTTAACAAGAATAAGTGTTTGTCTATCATCGCATGAGAATCTCTTAAAGCAAGTATCAGAATTTTTGCACACCTAAAATTCTGCTCTCTTTCGATTTCCCAAATTCTCCTGATCTTTTCTTTCCTTTCTTCTACTGGTCCATCTCGGTCAAACTCAGGCCCGCCTGCAGTCTCTACACCTCTGCTTTCTTCACCGGCACTCGACAACCAGCCCCAACGCCCACGCCTATGCCCATACGCGCCAAATGTTGTCACTCGGCCATTACTCGCCGTCACTCAACCCGTCACACTGTCGGTACTATGTTGCCAACTCTGCCAACATCACCGACCACTCCTCATTGTCGAGTCACGTCGAATGCGTCGTAGGTTCTCAGGCGATCTCCGCTCAAGTAGCTATAAATAGCAACTCCGAGCCCCTCAGTGCCTTTCCTTGCCACACCAGTGCTAGTCCCACCTCCTCCATTCCTCCAATGAGCTTGAGCTCCAGGTAAGGCTTGAGCGCTCGTTTCGGCCGAGCACCACCATCGCGTCACCATCGCCATTAACACACATCGGAACTGCCACCGACGTCGTTTCTCCTCCCCTTTGACCAAAATAGCCAAGCAGTCGAGTTGACCTCGTCGGTGAAGCATACTCCAAGGCATTACTTTGGAATCATCTGCCTACGCCCGGGAAGCTATCCTGAGGGTTGAGGCTACTCATTTTCCTCAGGGCCTCACCGCCGACTGGAGCTTCTCTCGTAGTTGCCGTACACCGCCGCCAAACCATCTCTGGCAAGCCGTCCCCTCCGCGTCATACCCGTACGTTGCTAGTGGCCACTAGCTACTCATGCTCATTCTAGTGGCGTGGTAGCGTTGCCGGATCAACGAATACGTTGTAGATAGGGTGGTCTTCACGTGTAGTTGAACATCCTTCGACTACATATAGTTGAACCTCCTTCAACTGCAGGTAGTCAAACCTTCTTCCGACCACACGTAGTCGAACCTTCTTCCGATCACGTAATCGTGTAGTCTTCGCGTATAGTTGAACATTCTTCGACTGCGCAATAGTCGAACCTCTTCTGACTACACGTAGTCGAGCCTCCTTTGACTACGCATAGTCGAATATCCTCTGACTACACGTAGTCGAACCTCCTCTGACTACACGTAGTCGAACTTGCTTCGACTACGCATAGTCGAGCATCCTTTGACTACATGTAGTCGAACCTCTAGGTAGTACAACCTCCTACCGCCGGGAATGTAGTCAAAACTCTTTCCGACTAGATAATTGAAACCCATTCCGACCAGATAGTCAAAACCCTTTTCTGACCAGATAGTCGAAACTCTTTCCGACCAGATAGTCGAAACCACTTCTGACTAGATAGTCGAAACCTCCTTCCGACCAGGTAGTCAAAACACAGTTTCGACCACTGAGTATCAACCACTCAGTGTCGACCACTGAGTTTCGACCACTGTGTTTCGACCACGCAGTTTCGAACATTGAGTTTCGACCACAGTGTTTCGACCACTGTGTTTCGACCATACAGTTTTGACCATTGAGTTTCGGCCACTGTGTTTCGATCACACAATTTCGACCACTGTGTTTTAACCACACAGTTTTGACCACTGTGTTTCGACCACAATGTTTCGACCACAGTGTTTCAACCACACGGTTTCGACCACCGAGTTTTGACCACTCAGTGTCGACCACTCAGTTTTGACCACTAAGTTTCGACCGCCTAGTTCCGACAACTCAATTTTGACCACTAAGTTTCGACCGCCTAGTTCCGACAACTCAGTTTCGACCACTCAGTGCAGAACACTGAGTTTTGACCACCGAGTTTGGACCACTATGTTTCGACCACACAGTTTTGACCATACAGTTTCGACCACTCAGTTTCGACCTCTGTATTTCGATCACTGAGTTTCGACCACATAGTTTCAACCATACTGGTCTAAACCTTCAACCACACTGGTCTATGCCTTCGACCACAATGGTCTATGGCTTCGATCAGATTGTTTCAACCATACTGATCTAAACCTTCAACCACACTAGTCTATGTCTTCGACCACAATGGTCCATGGCTTCGATTAGATTGTTTTGACCATACCGGTATAAACCTTCGACCACACTAGTCTATGCCTTCGACCACAATGGTTTATGGCTTCGATCAGATTATTTCGACCACACTGGTCTATGCCCTCGACCACAATGGTTTATGGCTTTGACCAGATTATTTTGACTATACTGGTCTAAACCTTCGACCACACTGGTCTATGCCTTCTACCACAATGGTCTATAGCTTCGACCAGATTATTTTGACCATGCTAGTCTAAACCTTCGACCACACTGGTCCATTCGACCAGATTATTTTGACCATTCTGGTCTAAACCTTCGACCACACTGGTCCATACCTTTGACCACAATAGTCTATGACTTTGACCAGATTATTTCGACCGTACTGGTCAAGCCTTCGACCACACTGGTGTATGTCTTCGACCATATTACTTCGACCATACTAATCTATGCCTTCGACCAGCTTGGTCTGAGACTTTCCAATTTGTCGTTAGATATGTTTTGCTTTATTTCGAAGTGTTTCCTTTCATTAAATGTATTTGGAGTTATTGGATTTCATTCGGTTGTTCTCACTCGCTCTTGGGTTTAATCGTATTCTGCGTAGTTAGACTCAGAAGCTATGATGGAACAACAGTCTGACATAGAACAAGAACAAGACCAGGATTATCATAATATTAGGCTTTATTAGAATGTTGAGCAAGGCTATTATCAACATATTGAGCCTTATCAGAATATTGAGCAACGCGAGTCAATACTTCGATCATATTGCACCTAGTCTTTGCAAATTATGTTGCTTTAAATTATGAAATTGCATTGCTATGTTTTATACAGCTATATTAGTCTAGCTCATAGTTAATTCCTTAAAGATATTTGTGTATAAACACCCAAATCCTTGAAACTATGACACTATCCTTGTCACCCTACAAGTTATGGTTTACATACTAGTTATAAGTCTGTATCTAAGTGTCATGCTTAGCCTTGCTTAGATACACAGTCATGTGGGCAATGATTTGCCCGAAACATCATTAAAAATATTTGAAAATGACATGGGGCAGTCGAGACTAGGAGCCTGGCTGGTATGTTGGACTAAAGGTTATTTAAAAAAACAAATGAAAACCTGAAAAACATGTTTCGACTTGGCCTGCTGGAAAGAGTGGCTGGTGCCAGGGGCACGAGATGATGTGGGTAAAGTGTACGAACTCTGCAGAGTAAGAAAACTATCTAGATAGACGTGCTCATGGTCAAGAGCGGTGCTGAGAACTTGCTTGATATAGCTTTCCTTTTTCATAAAACCATTTGTGTGTGGGTGAAATGGAAAGGATGGGCCGAGGGCCCTGGGGATGGAGGAAGCCTCGTCTGGGACCAGTGGTAAATACGAGATAGCCTGAGTATTGGGTGGGCAGAGCCACTCAATGGTATAGGAGATAGGATCTCCACTAGTACTTTACAAATAAAAACTCAGTTTATAAAATCTATCTATTAAAAATGCTAAGTCTCTGGACTTTCTTCTACTTACTCTAATTCAAACTTAGCTTTGTGCAAATAAAAGGACTCTGAGCTTCCCTTGACTAGCCTTGCATCTATAATAAACTGCATTGTGTGTTGGCTCGCTAGTACAGTTGTGTACTTAGGCTCTGACGAGGATCTAATAATCCTCATTTTATCTTTTATCTATAATTCTTATTATGGGTAAATATGATGTCATGTGGTCTCTAGGTATACCCCTTATATTTACAAGGGAGAAACCTACCAGGTGGTTATAAGTTCTTCTACGACCACCTCCATAGTCGTAAGTCTTGCTATGACTACCTTATGGTCGTAAGTTCTTCTCGATCACTATCGATCGTAAGTTATTCTCGACTACCTCATAGTCGTAAGCTCTTCTCGACTGTGTCACCACGACTACCTTATGATCAATAAAACCTCTGAGCGAGTGGGTCCAATTGATTAAGGAATCCAAGCGACCGAAGATACCTTTGTTACTCTCGAAGTAATAGCACGTAATACCCCATTATCTCGACAAGTAATCGCGGGCGGCATGAAGGGTTACCACTCCGATGATTCTGCAAACATGCGCCATTCTTTGGATTTGATAAGGCACCTCTTCACTAGGGAAAACGGCTATTCCTTCACGACTATATAAAAGCGTGATCGAGAGAGGAAAAGAGGCGTCGGAGGGGCGACAAGCAATCGGAAAAACAGTTAGACACTATCTTCTGTAATAGCCTTAGTCTTTTCTCCTAATTGTACAAAACACACTCAATACCATACACACACAGGAGTAGGGTTGTTATTCTCTCCGGAGAAGGCCTGAATCTGTATAAAAATACCCGTGTCAATCTCTCTGCGTGATTCCATTCTAGGAGACCCCCCGAATCAAACAATCTTTACGTAAGATCGGTTCTAAAACACCGACAGTTGGCGCCGTCTGTGGGGATCTTCCGGTAATCTCTTGTCAACATACCCTCTTTTTCCCAAATCTCATGCACTCATGGCAAGAGCATGGAACGAGGAGAACTGGTTTGACTTGGCAGATTACGCAGACGTCGACATGGATGCCGATTTCGATTATGAACCGAGTATCGACTCATTCGATGGTGTTGCTGCCTCCAGGGATCTTTCCGCAGATCCAAGAGACCATGCCACTGATAGAGTTGAGGAGGGATCCTTATCCCCCACAACAGTACGTCCAACAGAGGAATCAATTCCTTCAAAGGACAAGGGTCAATCCGACCACAATCAGGACTACACCCAGCCGGACTCACAACACGACGAGAGTTTTTCCTCCAAGTGTTCAAGTCCCCCTAAGGCGGTCCGACCTGGTGAGACAAGTTCTGGAAGCCACAATTCCAAGACTTCACCAGCATCTGGTGGTCCTCTCTCTCCGGATAACTCCAGAGAGAGCGGGATCAAGCATGCTTTTCCTATAAAATCGACCATCTCTCCGCAGATCACACTTGAGGATGGAGACGGTTATAACCCAGAGTTCCCCTTCCTGGAGGGGATTACTCCAAGTCGCCAAATGGTGTCTCTCGACTACTCCTCAAGCGGGGAGGCCTCGAGCGCAAGTGAGAATCATCAACGGGAGGTCTTCGTTCTTCCCTCAGATCAAGGTCACTCTTCTAGAGACCGAGCTAGGGACACTCCCCGAAGATCACGCACTGCGCCCTCTCGTGGCAATGGCAAGGGCACCACCGGTGACGGACAGAACCAACACTTTGATGAGCACAAGAGAAATCCTCGACATACTCGCACTCCATTGAGACAGTCTCAAGGATCTGATATGGAAGATCTTGAGGCTATTCGACGGAAAAAGATTGCAGCCCAGAAAAATCTGCCTGGGCGCATCCAATATCAATCAGAGGAAGCTCAAGAGCTCCAACACATCAACGACTTTCTCGAGAACCCTACTCGAGAGCTCGCCCGAGCGCCAGGCTACGACCTCTTCATCGAAGAGATCGCACAAAGGCTTTGGACCACGATGGCAAGACTGGAAGCACCTCGCCTGACATCATTCAGGAAGTCGTAGCAATACGGCTTCTTCAGCTACCAGTCGATCAAACATATCACTGCGTAGAAACCGACGCAACGGCGAGTCGCATCAATCTCCTACTCGGAGAAATGTCTTTCGAACGACTGATGATCAACAAGCTCCTCGGAGAGATGATCGCTCACCATTCCGACATGAAAATCTGCAGCAGCAGATGGAATACGAGGAGTATTTTCCTCATAGGACCGAGACCTACTACAGGTCGGGTCAACCTGTTACCGGGTATTGTCGAGTACGATCACCTCGTGATATCAACCCTTCTTTCCTGCAAAGGAGGCGTCAAAAAGTTATTACCAGATGCCGGGCATTTTCGCCTGACCACCGAGCTGTTCGCTGGCCACCTCGTTTTCGACCAGTGAACATGGAGAAGTTCGATGGATCCCAAAATCCCATCGAGTTCCTTCAAATTTATACAACAGATGTCCGAGCAGCACGAGGAGGAGAGCATGTAATGGCGAATTACCTTCCAACTGTGCTCGAAGGGTCTGCTCGATCGTGGTTACTAAACCAACCACTCGAGTCGATCTATTCTTGGCAACACATCTGCGACCTTCTACTGGCGAACCTCCAAGGCACCTACAATCGCCTTGGGAAGGAGGACGACTTGCACCAGATGAGACAAAACGACCACGAGACCTTGCGCCAATTTATCAAGCGCTTTAGTCAGGTTCGTAATTCAATTCTGGAAGTTTCTGACTCATCTGTCATCAGGGCTTTGAATCCTCCCACTACTGTCGCCGAGTCTTTGAGATGACCGATCGATATGCGACTGCTTCTGAGGCGGTCAAGTGGAACAACACAATCGATCAAGAAGACAATACCTCTCGAGAGCCAGATGAAGTTGGTAAGAAGAAGGATAAGAAAGCAAAAAAGTCCAAGAACAAAGCGAAGGGTCAAAAACCCCAACCCAGCGGTTCCAAGGAGGTCTTGGCTGTAAACGATAAAGAGCCACGAACCTCCAAGTCGTACTCCGACCGAGGCAAAGGTAAGTGCCCTGATCAGAAGAACGACAAGCCTAGGTGGTGTCCTTTCTATAAAAAGGAAGGACATGACCTTCGCAACTGCCGAGTCTTCCAAAGAAAGCTCAAGGACTACTACAACGGCAAAGGACCACTTCCCACTCTCGAGCAGGTAGGGCAAACGAGTGGTCATAAGTCGTCAGATGACGATGAGGAGAGCCGTTCCAGGATCTGCAACATACCGTCAAGCACATCTACGGGGGATCATCGACATACGAATCAAAGCGATAGCTTAAAGCTGCCGAACGTGAGGTAAACTCCATAGATCCTCCTCTTGTCAATAAATTGCCGAAGTGGTCGGAAGTCACCATCTCCTTCGAGAAGAGTGACTGTCCGATTCCTTCGACTCGACCAGGTCGATATCCGATCGTGGTCGAACCCACCATCAACAATTGTCGGGTCAATCGAGTTTTAGTTGATGGTGGCAGGACAGAGAAAATATCCTTTGATGTGGTCGATTTTGATACGGCATATAGCGTCATACTCGGACGACCAACTTTGGCAAAATTCTTAATGGCTACTCATTACGGGTATCAATGTCTTAAGATGCCAGGTCCCAAAGGAGTGATCACAATTCATTGTGACAAGAAGATGGCACATACCTGCGACCATCGATCCCTCGAGATGGTTGGTCAAATACCAACTCGAGAAGAAAGTCAACCTTCGACTAGCAAGTCGAAGCCTAAAGCTGCACCAAAGCCGAACGACCAGGTCAAAGAAGTTCCTCTGGACGCAGGGGAGCCCTCGAAGACTGTTCGCATCGGGGATACTTCCGACCCCAAGTAGGAAGACGCCCTCATCACCTTCCTCCGAGCTAACACAGATGTCTTCGCGTGGTAAGCATCCGACTTGCCCGGAGTCTCCAGGGAGGTGATCGAGCACATGCTAGCTTTACGGCCTAACAAAGTACCCGTAAAACAAAACTTACAAAGATTTGCCCCTGATCGACGAGATGCTATTAAATCAGAATTGGATAAGCTACTTAAAGCAGGCTTTATAAGAGAAGTCGACCACCCAGAGTGGTTGGCTAACCCTGTAATGGTTAGGAAGTCAAACGGCAAATGGCGTATGTGCGTAGACTTTACTGATCTTAATAAAGCTTGTCCAAAAGATGATTTTCCTTTACCTCGTATCGATCAGTTGGTTGATTCTACTGCAGGTTGTGAAATGTTAAGTTCTTCAGATGCATATTCTGGATACCACCAGATCAATATGTGTCTAGACGATGAAGAAAAGACCGCATTCATTACACCATTTGGTATATTTTGCTATGTCAAAATGCCATTTGGTCTAAAAAATGCTGGCGTTTCTTTTCAACGCTTGATGCAATCAACTTTTTCATCTCAACTAGGCCAAAACCTGGAGGCCTATGTTGATGATCTAGTCGTTAAAAGCATGAAGAGATTTAATCATATCACTGACCTACAAGAAACGTTCGACAACCTCAGAAAGCACCGCTTAAAACTCAATCTTGAGAAGTGTGTGTTCGGAATCTCTTCAGGAAAATTGCTTGGATTCCTAGTATCTATACGGGGAATCGAAGCAAATCCCAAAAAGATAAAGGCCATTCTCCAAATGCGCCCTCCAACCACAAAGAAAGAAGTCCAGAAACTCACAGGGTGCATGGCGGCTTTAAGTCATTTCATCGCACTACTAGGAGAAAAATGACTACCTTTCTTTAAACTTCAAGGTTTTGAGTGGTCGAACGAGGCAAACGCTGCCTTTGAGGATGTCAAGAGGTATCTTACGAGTGCTCCTATTTTGGTTTCTCTGAGGCCAGAAGAGACGCTCTTAATTTACTTAGCTGCCACGCCATAGGCAGTAAGCGCAGTACTGGTCGTAGAACGTGAAAACGTACAACGACTGGTTTACTACGCTAGTGAATTTTTACACAGGCCTAAGGAGCGTTACCCTCAGGTCCAAAAACTTCTATATTCCCTCCTCATGTCTTCGAGGAAACTGCGGCATTATTTTCAGGCGCACAAAATAGTTATACCGTCTGCGTTTTCCTTGGGAGCGATCCTCCAGAATAGGGAAACAGCGGGACGCACGGCAAAATGGTCAGTCGAACTTGGGGAGTTTGACCTCCATTTCATGTCCCAAACGGTCGTTAAATCCCAGATCTTGGCAGACTTTGTCGCCGAATGGACAAATCTGAACTGTTGGGGATCCCGATCTGATTCCCACGACCGATGGACAATGTACTTTAACGGGTCACTTACTTTAAGTGGCTCGGGGTTAGTGGTAATACGTATCTCCTACTGGAGAGACCTTAAAGTATGCCATACAATTAAACTTTCGGGCCACTAACAACGTGGCGAGATCTGAAGGTTTGCTAGGCGGCATACGAAGTCGCGAAGCGCTCTCGATTCGCCGACTACTCGTGAGGAGACTCTCAACTAGTCGTGAATCAAGTCGGAAAGAGTACCGTGCTCTAACCCGACAATGTCTCGATACTTATCGAAGTCGTAAGCTAAAAAGCATTTTTCGGTTTGATGCACAATTCATCCTCGAAAGGATAATTTCCTCGCAGACCCGACTTGCTCGAATGGCTAATTCGATCTGTAGTACCAAAAGGAGTCTTCTTGAAACAACTCGAAGCCGTCCCTGGTTGAAGAACCAGAGAGACCTCCTATTGAGACGACCTCTCTAGAATACGAGGATACCTGGATGGCTCCAATCTATGAGTATCTTCAGAAGGGCTCTGTACCCGAAGACGATCCCGAGACAGATTGCTTATCCCGAAAAGCCAAAATGTATACTTTGGTTGAAGAAGTCCTCTATAAACGAGGTACTCAAGGGGTGCTCATGCGATGTATTCCGCAGAGCGAAGGATTAACACTCCTTCACGACATACACGGTGGCATCTGTGGAACTTATGCTTCTCTGAGCGCCGTGGTCGATAAGGCCTTTCGACAAGGTTTCTCTTGCCAACACCTGTGCGATGCTAAAGAGTTGGTTAAAAGTGTGTCCAATGCGGTTTTATAGCACGCAAATACACCAACCACTCAAGCATTACAAACGATACCTCTGTCTTGGCCTTTTGCGACACAGGGTCTCGATATCCTAGGACCGTTCCCCAAAGCTCCGGGAGGTTTGAGTTCCTTTTGTGGCTATTGATACGTTCACAAAATGGATCAAAGCCGAACCTGTAACTGGGATAACAACAGGAGCAGCAAAACGGTTAATGATGAGATGTGTAATAACTCGATTTGGAGTTCCAAGTCGAATAATTACAGATAATGGTAAAAAAATTTCGAGCGCAAAATTTCAGGAATTTTGCGATGAGTTGGGTACCAAGTTATGTTATGCTTCTGTTGCACATCCCCAAAGCAATGGGGCAGTCGAACGTGCAAACGGCCAAATAATACGGGGAATTAAAACCCGAGTCTTCGACCAGCTCGTCAAGAGCTCGGGGGCTTGGGTACAAGAATTACCCTCCGTATTATGGGCGATTCGTCGACTACTAGTCAGACTCTGGTGAAACACCCTTTTACGGTTTTGAGCGGAAGCCATGCTTCCTCCTAACTAAAGATCTGGTCAACACGAGTCGAAACTTTTAATGACTCCAACTAGGAACAATTTCGAGCGGATGACATTAACCTACTCGAAGAAAGGAGAAACCAGGCCTTAATCCATTCAAATCCTACCAACAAGCCTGCTTGCAGATACTACGATTGTAAGGTCCAACCTCGCACCTTCTTTGTAGGTGACTTAGTATTGAGGTTACGCCAATCCAAGTCTAATCGGAATAAACTTTCTCCTAAGTGGGAAGGTCCTTACACGTTGGTTGAAGTTACGGCGAGTCGATCACGATTAGCAATGGAAGACGGCCGAGTTCTCTCGAATTCTTGGAACATCGACCCGATTCATAAGTTTTATGTGTAACAAACCATTGAGACAATAAAGCCTCGTGTTCTCTCTACCTCTGTTGTCTTATTTTTGAGTAGTGCTTTCATAATCTTTCGACTACATTCCAAACACCCGCTTTTCTTTACACTTGGTCGAAGGCGAGTAACATCACCTAGTCGAAGCCTCTCCTCTCTGACGTGGTTACGCCCACTAGAAGGAGCTTCCTAGTGTCGACTCGTTACTCACTTTTCTTTGCCAATACAAAGAGCTCGGGTTCTATTTGGTGAAATATTCTTAAAGCTAGCTCTTTTCACCTTAGTTTATTTCTTGATTATTTTGAAAAATACTCTAAGCAGAGTGCACTTTCTTAGATTTATTCAACCGCCTTTGGTATACTTGTTCCGTCTCAACTGGTCGGAGGAAGAAACACATCTAGTCGAAGTCTTTCCTCTCTGCACGTGATCCTGCCCACTAGAAGGAACTTCCTAGCATAGTTCAGTTTCCTACTTTTGCTACCAGGACAGACTTATCGAGTCCACCAAGGAAGGACGAACGAATTTTTTAAAGTCCTCTAGACATTTGCCTAACTCAAGTTGCCGTTCTCGATTTGATTAATCTGATCGGAGATGGTAATATCACCTAGTCGAAGCCTTTCCTCTCTGCACATGGTCCTACCCACTAGAAGGAACTTCCTAGAGTCGATTCATTACTACTCTTTTGACCAGTGCATGACAATCGTGATCAAAAAACTACGAGTTAATCAAACCTCTCTGTTTTCAGAAACCCTTTTAACACTATTTACCTAGTTTATTTAAATAAACTAAGTAAATAGTCGGGGGCTAGGATAAAGTTATTAATTTGACTTCAATTCTTAGTCTTTTGTTCGTCAATTATCTTTTGAGTTACTAACTACTCGACAAGATAATTTGCAGGAAACAAGATGGATTATAAATTACATCAGCAAAAGCTTGTTTTCACAGGTTTTTATTACAAACTACTCTGAAGAGGGAGATCCCAGTTGCATCTCATCTGAGACCTTCCTACCGACTAGTTGCATTTCTTCAATCAAACGACTTGCTTCTGCCTCGGGGCAGTCAAAATCGGCGTCGATTGGTTGCATATTAAGGCTGGGGTCATGAGCTTTAAGTTTTGCCAATACATAACTTACTGCACCTTCGACCGCCTCCTTTATCGAGTCAGCTTGGTTGGCCTTCAGAGTGGTCACCAGTTCTTACAAAGACCGACTTGTTCCCCAATAGTACTTATATGGCTGACTATCGTGTCTTCTCGGAGGAGTTTTTCCCTCACCACGCAGCTCACCAAGTATATTGTTCAGGAGCATGATGTTGTCTTGAAGATTAATCTTCATCGACTTCATCTCCTTTTGGTTACGAGTCGAAGCCTCGCAGAGTTGTTCATTCTCAACTACTTGCTCTGAAAGGGGTAAGACCAGTCAAGCAAAAATAATTCCTAGAAGAGGAAAGAACTAGTTCACAGGTAAAGAATTCCTTACCTGCTAGTTGAGAATCTAACTTCTCGATTTCCTTATTATGGGAAGCAATGGTCTCAGCATGCCGCTCCTCCCATAATCTAATGTCCTTTGCGTTTTCCTTAGCAATGCGGATGGTCTCGTTAAGAATGATGGTTTTTTCCTGATCCTTAGTTTCGAGCCTTCCCAGTTCGAGTTCAATTTCTAAAAATAAATGAGAATCAGAATAAGAAAAGAACTTGTAAAGGACTGCAGGTAAAGAATTGCTTACCTGCTTATCGAGATTTCAGCCTTTCAACCTCTTGATCTTTATCTTGGGCGATACGAGAAATCTTGTGAACGACCAAAGTTTTATCTTTAACTTCAATTTAGAGCCTTCTCATTTCATCCTCTTTTTCTGAAAAGAAGCAAGAGTTAAAAGGTAAAGATCAACGACATAAGCAGTCTTAAATTCAACACTTACTGCTTATTTCTCCCTGCAATTTTTTAGTTGCAGAGTTAGTCTCCTGAAGCTTCCTCAAGAGGTCTTCTATCTCTTCCCCTAGCTTTCTCGACTCCTCTTTTTCATAATCGAGCGAGTCGGACAGGGTCTTTTCGTCGCTATTTATCCTGTAAAGGTTAAAAGTAGACATGAGCACTATCTAACTAGTCGTAAGTCTTTCTATGACTAGTACCTAGTCGTGAGTTTTTCCACGACAAACCTCATAAGCACTGTATAAGTAGTCAAACCCTAAAACGACTACGAATAACAGTGACTTACCACCTCTCTGCCTGTTCGCAGAGTTCCGCTTTTTCCTGTCGTAGCTCTATAAGTTGTCAGTGATATTCACCAACAGTGGCAATTTGTTCCAGAGCTTTCTGCAAAAAGAAAGACAGTAAGATGCAAGGGAAGGCTACACATATAAGTATCCTTAAATACTTACATTCATGGTCGTTCGAGCAAACATCAAGAAAACCATCGTTGGACTCTTCAGCTTATCTATCTTCGCGACTTGATCCCACCAAACCTTCTTGAGACGCTCGTTGTTAAAAGTTTCCCCTCTGTTGGGCATATCTTTGGGATGAGGGACTCGATCGCGAGATCTAAAAGCAGAAGACCCCACGATGGAAGCATGCCCAAAGAAATCAGCACAGAAGTTGAAGTAATCCTCGTCTTTTGATTCTATAACTGCAGCTTCTCTTTGGAGACCGGGAGGAACGTCTACAACGACTTTCTTCCTGGCACGATGGTCAGGTACATCACCACCTTGGCCAGAGGCTTCTACCACTGCATCTGCTGTCTCCACGACCACCTCAGCGGTCTAGCAACTACCTCAGTGGTTGTAGCAACCACTTCAGAAGCCACGATTTCCTCCGCCACTCGGGTAGTAGATGATCCTTCGACTACTCCTATTGTCGTCTCTCCATCCGCTGGAGAAGCGACAATGGGCTTCTCAATAGAAGCATCCTCGGTCATTTGAAGAGTCTGCTAAGAGCAACAAAAGGAAAGCACGTTAAAATTGTGAAAAGCAAAAGGTAAATGCTATTCTTACATTTTAGTCTTTTTCACATACCTCTGCACCTTGGACCTAACCAGGAACTTAAGAGTCATCTTCCCAACGGAAGATTTCTTCGACTTCTTTTCTATGACCACGTCTGGTCGGAATTCAAGTTGAAGAATAGGCTCGACCACGACCACGTCTGGTCGTGGATTTTGAACAGGAGCCATCTCTCTGGTCTCCTGACTTTCCGGATGGCCAAGATCAGTCTCGACCACTCCAAGAGCAGTGCTACCCTCGACCATAGGCTCTGCTGGATCAGCATTGTCCTTCACAAAAGACATAAAGTCATTCCAGTTCTCCTTTTCTAGTTGCTTAACAAAACTAGGAGAGGCAGAAACTGCGAAAGTTTTCTTGTCATAATAGAAGGGTACCTTGGCCTTGCGGGCTTTACGCTCAAGAGGTTCGGCCGCTTCGATCTCTTAAGCTTCAGCAGCTTTGACCTCCCTGGCTTTAGTTGCAGCCGTGTCTGCAGCAGATTTTGCAGAAGATCTGGTCAAAATAAAAGAACTTGAGCCTGCCCCTACCTAGTCGGCGACTTTCACGAGTCGACGCTTCTTAGACGGAGGAGCTAGACTTTTTTCTGCTGTCATCCCTGCGCCGATGGTTATCAGTTCGACCTCTTGGTTGTCCTGACGGTTTTCCATGCCTACTTTCTGTAAGAAAAACAGAAAAGTATTACTGACCAGTCGTAAGATTTTCTACGACCAGTATCAAGTTGTAAGTTTTTCTACGACATTTCTTTGATCGTAAGGTCTTCTACGATCCCTGCCAAGTCGTAAGTTTTTCTACGACAAACAACCAGTCGTAAGTCTTTATACGACTCTAAAAGTCCTAAGGATAAAATCAACCCTTGATTACCTTTAGGCGCTCCATCTTCTCTTCTGCGGATAAACCGCAAGGATTTGAGGAACCGCCACTCCAGGCGGCGGAGATTTCTTACAAACAAGTTTGACCCGACGTCAATCTCGCCAGTGAAAGATCGTACAAGCAGATATGACATTCATTAGACCACTTTAAAGAAAGACCAAACCGAGAGCTAAGTCGAAGATTCACTTACCCGCCTCGTAGTCCCTGGTCGGGTCTTTCGGCCCCGTGTGCCTCCACATAGGAGGTACTCGTTTCTTCAAAGGGCTAATTCGACGTGTGATGAAATCCTTCACCACATGCCATCCGGTCAGTCCCTCCTCTTTCAAGTCCTTGATGGCTTGAATATAGGGAGCAATCTGACCGAGATCCCTAGGAGTCGAATCCCAGGAAGAATTCTTTTAATGACCTTCCCATGAAAGTAAAATCATCATCTTGGGTGATTTTCCAGTAAAACCACCTCTTCCTCCATCTCGGCCACAAAGACCGGGTAAACATCTGAATATACTCCTTCGACATCTCGTCATGGAGCTTCAGCCAACAATTCCCAGCAATCCCAGATTGTCGAGCCATTCCATAGAAATATTGAAAGAGCTCGAGGTCCGCTGGAATTCCCAGGTATGCCTCACACAGATACACAAATACACATAGCATAGTGATGGAATTAGGACCGAGGTTCACTAATTCCACCCCCAAAGTGCTCAAGTACGAGTGTGAGAAAGGGGTGAGTAGGCAATCGAAGGCCACACTCACAATATACCTGGAAGACGGGGATTTACCCAATCTCCCCCGACGGCCAATGCTGTCCAACCGCCGCAATCCATTTCACAAGAACCTTCTCTGGAATCTTCCCGGCGTCGACCAAGGCTTGAATCTTCACCGCATCCATCTCTGACTCGGCCCACTCAGAAACTGTCCCGGCCATCTCTCTCAGAAAGAGAAGGATTTGGATTAAGGAAGGTCATAGGAGAAGGCACGATTGGGTTGACGGCAGAGAGGCAAGAACTCGATGAACAGCGGGAGCGATTTGGGGAAAAGTAGAAACCCAAGTCTCACCCACCGGTAAGTATTTATAACCGTATGCTTGGGCTGAAGGGGTAGAAATCCAAGGGTTGCCACCGTTTCGGGAACCGCTCCAAGAAACAGACATATAAGAGATGGTTGCGACTCTCTAAGTTTGTCTGCCCAAGAAAATCAGGTTCGTTTTTACACCTCAAGCAAAATTACTTTCTTGGCCAAGTCTTTCTGGCCAAATGAAATATCAATCGGAAAAGTTTTACTTTCGATCACCATACTACAACTACTTCATGGTCGAAAAAGTTTTCTACGACTATCTGGTAGTCGTAAGCAATCTTATTGACCAAGTATATTTCTGATCAAAGTAATGTACAAATGTCGAAGAGTTTTTCCTTCGACCATATTTTCACAACCTTCTCGTGGTCATAGGACCATCTCGACTCCTTAACCAAGTAAGTTATTTTCACTTGAAGTGGGGGCTAGATGGCGAGGATCTAATAATCCTCATTTTATCTTTTATCTATAATTCTTATTATGGGTAAATATGATGTCATGTGGTCCCTAGGTATACCCTTATATTTACAAGGAGAAGCCTACGGTGGTCGTAAGTTCTTCTCGACCACCTCCATAGTCATAAGTCTTGCTCGACTACCTTATGGTCGTAAGTTCTTCTCGATCACTATCTAGTCGTAAGTTATTCTCGACTACCTCATAGTCGTAAGCTCTTCTCGACCGTGTCAACCACGACTACCTTATGATCAATAAAACCTCTGAGACGAGTGGGTCCAATTGATTAAGGAATCAAGCGATCGACATCTGTTGTTACTCTATGAAGTAATAGAGCGTAATACCCTATTATCTCGATAAGTAATCGCTAAGCGGCGTGAAGGGGTTACCACTCCGATGATTCTGCAAACATGCTTTATTCTTTCGATTTGATAAAGCGCCTCTTCACTAGGGAAAACGGCTATTCCTTCACGACTATATAAAGGCAGCGATCAGAGAGGGAAAAGGGCGATCGGAGGGGACGACAAGCAATCAAGAAGACAGTTAGACACTATCTTCTGTAATAGCCTTAGTTTTTTCTCCCGATTGTACGAAACACACTCAATACCATACACACATAGGAGTAGGGTTGTTATTCTCCCCAGAGAAGGCCTGAACGTGTATAAAAATACCCGTGTCAATCTCTCTGCGTGATTCCATTCTAGGAGACCCCCCGAATCAAACAATCTTTACGTAAGATCGGTTCTAAAACACCGACAGGCTCGTTCAACACAATCTTTCAGAGCCACTCGATCAAGACCCATATGACTACTTCGTGGCCATTGGACCGGACGGTGGTAAAGATGGTGAGGCTTAGACCAGGACCCCTTGAAGTAGAAGCCTTCTACAACCACGTAGTCGAAACTTACGACCAGGTGTAGTCGCAGTCTTCAACCAGTCATGGTCGAACCTCCTTTTTCGACCACAAAGTTGAAGCCTGCTATGACCACATAGTTGAAACTTACAACCAGGTGTAGTCGCAGTCTTCGACCAGTCGTGGTCGAACCTCCTTCTTCAACCACAAAGTCGAAGCCTTCTACGATAACATAGTCGAAACTTCCGACCCGGTGTAGTCACAAGCCTTTGACCAGTCGTAGTCGAACCTCCTTCTTCGACCATGAAGTCGAAGCCTTCTACGATCACCTAGTCGAAACTTTCGACAGGTGGCGGGGCAGGATGAGTTGCTTAGGTCGGGACTTCCAGTAACTTTCTTGTGGGCAGTGTGAATGGATCCAGTACGACTTCTTTTGCTTCCGCACTTGTCCTCTACTCTATACTCTGATCTGTGTAATGTTGTGGCCTTCGTGCCCTTTTTGTAAAACAGTGGGCCGCACGGTCTGTTATGTAATGTATTATGGTGTTGTATGTGATGTATGTGAATGATCCAAGAATGTATCTGTGTGTGTTATCAACTGATCTAGGGAATGGCACAGATCGACACAGTAGATCCCAAGTTTGCAAATTTGGGGGCTCACAACGACCAAGTCCACGACCAGCTCTACGACTATCGGACCCGGGAGTAACACCCCAAATCCTCTGTGTATTTCTGAACTAGTTCCATGATCAGTAGCTAGTTCACACAGTAAACAAATATGGTAACATCCATAAATCGCACAATTATATTAATAAATAACAACAGAGTTTATTACAAAAGAGACTTACAAGCCAACAATAAACAAACACAGCGGAAAATGAAGAAGTAGTGGAGTCCAGCTAATCTACCACAGGCAATCGACTGGGGTAGCAGCCTAGTCATCGTGATCCACACCGGTTGCGAAGTCCTTTTTCTCTGAAATTTATTTGCATCAAGTAAGGATGAGCACAACTTCCGTGCTCGCAAGTTACACCGAATAACATATTATAATGCATGCAAGGATATAACAAAAGAAGGCTTATTGGTTGAATTTACATAAAACAATGTTTTCTTTAAATATTTGTACTAAGTTCCAAAACAGTTATTCTATAACTAAAATTTATTTTATAAATTCTCAAGTTTTATAGTCAGATAACATTCACACAAGAATGGTGAAGGGTACCCTCCTATCACATGGCTTCCTGCCCAATTCCCATTTGCATAAACCAGTTGATAAAGTCTTTTGAAATCAAAACCAAAGTCTAACTTTGAGTGGCAAATGCTAAACATGTCTATGACCGTGGACACGGCTATTCGAATAGTTTTACACTTGCATAGGTTGTACAACTTTACCCACAAGAGATAATCAACTTGTAATGTTCGTCCGACACACTTCCGAAGGTGTGCGACTAAGAGATTATCACAAGGTCGTTACAATGCTCTACCCCAAAGTATTTATGCCCACTAAGGTTTCACTTTCATTGGACTGTCCATCCTCCGGAAGCCCCCTCTTGCGCCAAGTGGGAATACTGTCTATCCAACACCCATACATCAACATGGCACAAATAACATTAGAGTATTAAAATTATTAAGCCTAGTCCTACCCACACAGGACATGTGGTAGTACGGTGGAGTTTAGCAAAAGTGGCTCTCAGGCCGGTCCTTAATCAACTTGGGCAACATACCAAAACCATGGACTTTATCAATGAAAAGATTCAATCCTGTGCATCAACTTGCACCATCCTGACTTCCATTTTGCCCAAGTTTAAACCAACTTTTCCTTTATGCTTTTCAAAATCATTTACAAAATCTTCCATGACAAACCATTGCCATAGACTTTTAAACCATAGTTGATCATTTGGCTAGAATTCCCCAAATCAAATACTTTTGGGTCTAAGCATTGCTAAGCATAAAGTTTTTCAATCAAGAGCATCTTGTTAATACTATTGTATTAACCAGAGTTTTATCTAGGATGACAAGGTGTGAGGGATTAATGTTCAAGACTTGTCAAGAATGAGATCAGTATATATGTAAACCATCAGTATTGTGATAATCCAATCTCCAGCAATTTGTAAAATCCCAATATCAATTAATCCAATCTACACCATAAAAGTCTATTTCTTTGATCCAACTTCAATCGATCCAACATTTAACTATACTCTAATTCTGTAATCTGATATCCATCAATCCATTATTCTTTAATAAACCATTTCTACTAATTCAACATCAATCCAATGACTATGTAAGCCTATAATCAAATTTTCAGATAATCTGATATCCAATAACAATCTATTTCTAGAATCCAACATCAACAGTTCAGTATTTGACTATAGTATCTATCTATCATCCAAACTTTATTAATCCAACATCAACAATTATCTACTTTTAAAATCGATATCCAATAATTATTTATTTCTATAATCCAACCATAATAATCATGTAATCTCTAATGATTATATAATCCTATAATTCAACATCCAACAATTACTTCTACAATCCAATACCCAACAATTATCTAACCCTAATAATCCAGCAATCCACAATTATATCATTCTATATCCAAGATTCATGCATTCCTAGATTTCAACTTCCATCAATCATGTTTTGCTATAATTCAACAATAAGGTATCTCCTACAAAAATTTATTCTTATAATCTAGTCTTTTCAATATCCAACTCCTGAATACATCACAATCGGAAAGATTCTTCATACTGTCTATTTTAACAATAAAGGGCTATATATTGGAATTGGTAATAACTATAAAGCTTAAAACAGGTATTTAAATTACATTGAATAGAAATGAGCATGCAATAATAATTTTAAATAGAATTTAAATAATTTTAAATGCTGGGCTCAAATATGATCAAAGGTATAGCTTGCCTTGCTTGATTAGATGATGTTGTTTTTCTTAACAGGTCACCTAGTACTCACAAGTACTTTCTCCAGGTAGTCTATGTGTACAACCACGATGATCATACAGTCAAAATCAATCCTCTGATATGTTCTCCAACGGCGTCGAAATCTGACTCTCCGAAGTCGTCGAAATCTAAACGCAAAGATAAGCCAAATTCAAACAAAGATTCAAATGAATTCCAAATCAAATAATTTTAGTTTAGTTAGCTAGATCTTAAATTTATATGAATTTAGAAATTTGAATCGACGAAATCGGAGTTCGTATGAAGGAGAACGAACCCCGGGAAGTTTTGAAATCACATGAAATGATGAATTATAGGATTTTTTTTCAGAATTTTTGGATTTATTTTAATTCGAAAAAAGGAATGGAGTCGCTGATGCATGGGCCCCTTGGTCAAAGACCAAGTCCACGGTGGTCAAAGGTCCACCGCGGACCCGGTGCACAGCACAGTGCGAAGAGAGGGTGTGCGTGCGGGTGATGTGGCACACGTGGCACCACGCAGGCGCTGACTCAGCAAAAATACACATGTGGTGCTGAGGTGGCGTTGACGTGGCTGAGCCACGTCATCCCGACGGTGTGCACAACCGGTGACGAGCTCGCCAGCGTTTTACGTCGAGGCGAGGATTGTGGATGGTCGCAATAGAGAGAGGGAGAGACGAGGAGTCTGGTGCGCTACCTTGGAGCGGAGGGGCGAGGCATTTAGGTCATCGGCGGCAAGGTTTGGCGGCAACGGTTTTAGGGCTCCAATGAAGTGCGTGCTCTGGTGGTCCTCGAGTCGCGTGAGTGCACGCACTAGCTTCGCGGAGGTGCGGTGATGACGAAGGTGTGGACGACGAGGCCGGAGAGGGCTTGATGGCGGCGAATTTGGCGGTTGAAGCTCTGTTGGTCGCTGGTGGTGAAGCTCAAAATTAAAGTGCTAGAGAGCGAAAGGATGACGATGAGTGGTGGCGTTGAGGTGTGCGGAGGGAGGCGGTCCCGGTGCTCCCTTTTATAGGGCTCGGGGGTCACTGAGGCGGTGGGGACGTGCGCGGCGGCGAGGTAAAAAGAGTTTAAGAGAGTTTAAGTTTAAGAGAGTTTAAGGAGGAAGAAACGGGCGCCCTGAATTCGTTAATGAACGAGGGTTTGAATGGCATCAAATGCGCATGAAAAGAGGGGGGGCGAAGTTATGAGCTTCGGTTGAGGTCGATAATGGCGGCGGCGCGAGGAGGAAGAAAGGAGGAAGGGGACGACGCACTGTAGATGGTGGCCCCACCCGTCAGCGAAAGAAATAGAATAGGAAAGTAACGGGTGGTGTTTGGGCTGTTGGATTTAGATCGGACGGTGTATAACGAGTGGGTCGTTCGGACCGTCCGGAAGTGCCATCAAGATCTGCCCGTCCAAATAAGATCAGACAGCCCACAAGGATTGTGATGTTCGGACCGTCCGAACCTCTCACAGGTCTGACCATTAAATTTAGATTGGACGGTCCACGTCGCTTGGGACGTTCGGACCGCCCCAACAGCCACTAGATCGGGCCGTTTATTTTAGATCCAACGGTTGAAAAGGTTTAGAGGTGAAAGCGTGTGGCGAAAGGGCCAAGCGGGCGTGTCTGTGATTTAAAAGGAAATTTGGGTAAGATTTAGCCCAAGGACTGTTGGAGGGTTTTAAAGGTTTTAGCTATTGAAATAATTTAGATAATTCAAATAGGCTTTAGAAAATAGCAAATAAAATCCAAAAATTCTAGAAAAATTCACAGAAATTCCTAGAATTATTTCCAACTTAATTTTGGTAATAGATTTTGCAATTAATTTATTTTGGTTTTGAAATAATTAGGAAAAGCTTCTTAAAATTCCAAAAATTAATTAAATTTTTACTTTTCAATCTAAATCAAATAAAGCTTCAAAAACTTCAATAAATTTTTATTTTTGATTTTTAAAACTTCAGAAATTCAAGAAAAGCAATAAAACTCTTTCAAATTTCAGAAAATTCAATAAAATAATAACTTTATTTATTTTTATTTTGGTAACAGAACTTTGGGATGTTACAACAACCAGGTCTACGATCAGGTCTTGGCCGAAGGTTGGGTCCGAAGTTTGCAAATTTGGGGTCTGAAAATAACGCAAATTGATCCCCTCGGGACCGAACGACCGAATGGGCAGCGCTTCGTTAACTCCTCTCCTCCCCTCTACTCCTCTTCCTTCCCTCCCTTTCTCTTCTTTTCTGAATTAAAGTGACTTTTGCCTGAATTTTGGGGGTTTTGGGGTCTTTTATAGGGGATATTATGTCGCCATTTAGAATGGCGATAGGGACTTGCAGGATCTGGGATACCTGTCGCCAATTCGAACGTCAATTTGGCAAAATTTTAATATTAAAAAAATTATCCGGCATCCCGAACCCCACCACTAGAAAAGCCCACCGAAACAACTAAACTTCAGCTCTATGTCTTCTAACCTACTCTCTTTTAACTTACTTACACTTGTCTCACAACTCTACTCAGTGTCATATCACAGTCGTCTAGTTCAATGAACCAAAGAGCGGTGGCGCTGGAGAGTGCAAGACGCATGAACTGCCCGAACTGTGGCGTCCAAGCAAATATCCTTTACTCCAACAATGAAGAGAACATGGGGTGTGTGTTCTACAAGTGTCTGTATTTTTTGGTGAGTTCAATTTCCGCGAATGTTGTTGTTTGGTTTTAGGGTTTGTTTATCACATATTTTTCACTATTCGGTGTGGTTCTCAGACCAACGGTTGCTAGTACTTTCAGTGGGCGGACTCTATTGGTTCCGTGGTCGAAAGAGCAGTTGAACGTTCGCATGTACTTCCATATGGCCCAATGGTGAACATGCCACCTGCAGACGAGCGCTTTGACAAGATTCTTGACCACTTGAAGTGGCTCGAGAAACTTATGCATGTTTATCCTTCTAGAGTGTGTTTAATATGTATTAAGTAGCGGTGGTTGTCTACATAAGGGACTCATATATGAACGATGTTGTATGCCTTTTATGAATAGCGAGAAGTCTTTAACTTATGGCAATTGGGTCTGTATGAACGTAACGTGATAAGGGATTCACGTTTGAACTTCGATATTACACTTGTGCATACCGCAAAGATAACACGTTGTGACGCTACCTTTTAAGTTAGAAATGACATATCTCTACCACGCCGCCTTTTCAGACTGAAAAAGGCCGCACGCTGTCACGCCCCACCTTTGCAGACTAAAAAGACGACACATTGTGATGCTATCTTTTAAGACATAAATGACCGCACACTGTCAGGGCACACACTGTCACCTTTTCAGACCGAAATGACCACACTCTACCACGACACCTGTTCAGAACGAAAAGACAACACTAGGCCACGCCACCTTTTCAAACTGAAAAGACCACACACTTCCACTTTTGTAGACAGAAAAGACAGCACACTGCAACACTACCTTTTCAGAACGAAATGACCACTCTTCCACGACACCTTTTCATACCGAAAAGACAACACACTACGATGCTACCTTTTTTCAATTCCAAAAGGTGCACATGTATCGTAGTTGTATTTCGGTTTGTTGATTCGTGCATATTGTCGCTTCCAATGCACGTAATCAAACCCGGCGCGCCATGTAATTCGCAATTAAATTATAAAGTCTTTTACACTTAAATCTCATTTCTCAAATATTTCGCCTATTAAATATTATGTAATCTTTTTCCAAAGAAATCGGTTCCACGAACAATACAATCGAAACAATAGTGCGTATGACAACCCTAATCCCATATATATATATATATATGAAAAATACTTTCTACTCCCAGGTGTAGTTACTCCCACTTTTGATATACCACCTAAAAGAACTTGACATACTCGTTTATCACTTTGGGCATACTCATACACTAATTATAAGATACTCCAATGTGAACCGCACGAAAAAATTGCAAGAGAGTCTATAGTTTTTAGCATATTTTGTAAATACCTTCATATTCGCACATAAAAAGGAGTATATCACATAAAAAGGAGTATGTCTAAAAAATTTTACATACCACCCCCTAAAAAGATGTGAATACCACCTAGGTAGTCTTATATACTCGTATACTACACATACATACTCTCGGTTGTGCAAGATACTCCCTACGTTGTGAAATACGAAATAGGGAGTAACTACACCCGGGAGTAGGAAAAATGCTTCCTATATATATATATATATTCCATTTTGCTCCGTGGGGGGTTGTTTGTGTTATTACGCCGCCGATCTCGTATTCTCTACCTCGTATTTCGTTATATTCTCCAATTGCGGATTCCAAACCACGCGGACACTTAAATAAATTACCAGAAAAATCTCTCAAAATTACTAAATTTTTAGGCTAAATTATGTACACACAAATAAAAAACAAACAAACAGGACCATGTTGCCGGTTGAATGGGCAACACCAATTGGAACAGCGATAGGACCTGTCGCCAACCGGCGACAGTGGGCTATTTCTGAAAAAAAAAAGACGACTATTTAATTTTGTATTTATTTTTAAATTAATCTCATTTCAAAAAAAAAATCGTGTTTTTTGTGTGGGATATATAGTTTCATTCATATGCAACTCGATGGCCCCAAATCAATTCATGATCTACGTACATTTTTGCTAGCGCACTATAAAGACGCGAGGTACGATGCCCCGTCCATCTCATATCCGCACACGTTCCTCCATGACTCAACACACATTCGGCGGCGCCGTCCGTCACGACACCTTCTCGAGGTTCAGCACAAAGGCGGTTGCCGCCACGCCGGGGTGTAGCCAGGCAAGGCAGCGCGCGTAGACGAAGCTCAGCTTCCTGTCTGTCGGGCGTGACGCCCAGCAGGCGGTTGTTAATTTGGCCACAGGTCGGCGTTGCCGCGCGGTGGCATGCACGCATGCGCACCTCCGCGGGTTCGGGCGTGTTGACTGTTGAGGTGCACCGCGAACGCCGTGCATCCTGGCGACAAACATGTTCCGGGACATGTCACATATCACATGAAAATGGCCTAACAGTTGCAAATACCATCAAAATTGATATGTATGTTTTAAAAAATTATCAAAAACTACCAAAAAGAAGATAGATCATGTTATATTGCTAATGCAAAATTTCGAGATCAAACTCAATCTAACGTGCAAAATATTCCCAAGTATTTTTCTTTTTCTCTCTCAAATGAGATTGAGCTTGCTATTGAAATTTTGTGGAGATGCATAGCATCGCCTCCCATAAATGGTTTTTTTTTTCGAGAATTTGTGAAAACTTCTAAACCGATTTTTCACATGATTAGTTCACCGCTGGAGTGCTGGACGCGCAGGCAGACCACCCAACTGCATTCCGAGTCGAAGAGCGAACCTAGTTC
Organism: Phyllostachys edulis; assembly: GCA_036346405.1. Lineage (NCBI taxonomy): Eukaryota > Viridiplantae > Streptophyta > Magnoliopsida > Poales > Poaceae > Phyllostachys > Phyllostachys edulis. Next base: position 16,380,660 of record CM070568.1, read on the forward strand.
GGTTGGCAGAGGCGTCCAGTGTTAGCAATCAACGTCAGTTTCAGCATACGGAGATAGAATCATAGAATGGTTAGCGCTGGCTAACAACTGACGGTGCCAAGTAGTTAAAACATGCGCAAAGCCTGCAATGCAGTAGTAGTTCGCACAGGAAATAAGCGTGCAAGAGCAGTACATCCATCCCGTCCAAAACCAGTAATAAAGCAAGCAGATTGGTAGAAGGGCAAAGTGAGTTAATACACGATCGGATCCCATAACCTTTGCTACTACTTACCCCATGGCTTCGTTCCTTGCTGCTAGCCTGCTCATTGCTCTCGTAGTACTGACAGCCCCCAACACAGCCGCCGCTGCGCTTACCCGTTGGTGGACGACGACAGCATCACCTCCACGGCGCAGGAGATGCAGCAAGCGCGATACTTCACCTTCGTCATGCTCATCAGGATGGTGCAGGAGAAGATACCCACACAACACGACCTTCCTGATGCCCAACGACAAGCTACTGTCCACTGCATCAATCCCCGAGAACCAGGTGCTGGACTTCTTGTCCAGGCATTCCATCCCCACGCCGCTCATGTTCGCGACCTCATCAGGCCTCCCAACGGAACGACGGTTCCCACGCACCACTCAAGCCAGATGATCACAGTAACCAACAGGGAGCACCAGAAGCTCTACTTCAACAATGACTAGCTCACCAACCCCGACGTCTGCCGTGCGGGCGGTTTGTTCAGGTGCCATTGAGTAAATGCAGTTATAAGGCCAACAGTGACAAGAAGAGGAAATGGGACGGCTTGCCCTCGCTACGCTGCTCCAATTGGTGCAGCACCGGAGCCAGCTTCAGCTGCAACCAATCCTTGGAGATGTCTTCTCTAACATCTCCCAACATGGGTTCTACCACGAGTACTGCCCTGGAATCTGCAGCAGAAAACCCTCAAAGTTCAGACACTTCTACGTCACAATTTGGATGGTCTTGTACTACCTTAATGATAGCCTTAGTGTTTTTCATTTTCTAAATCCTGGATTCATGGGCAGAGATTCTTCAAGGAAGATTAGTGCAAGCAAGTCGGTAGTGTTTTGTCTTATGTTTTAACATCTCTTTCAAAAAGTTTATATCATGCACTGTATGATACTACCATCATTTGGAATAAAACATTAGGTTAGAAATAATTTACTAATAATAGAAATAGAAATAGAAATCCAAAAACTATTAACAAACTTATTGAGCATACATACCTATATGACCTGTGCATAGCTCATCTCGTAGTACAAAATTCCATCACATAGTTATCCAGAACTGTCTTCCTGTACATAAATTGAACAAGATCATTAATTAGAAGTACTAGAAGCTAACCATTTTATCAGAATCAGGACCATCCCGTAGTAGTAGCTGGCAGAATCAAAGTTCAACTGCACCTTCCAGAGGTAAAAGGTGAAAAAAATGCTGTCAATGAGATGAGAATAAGAGCAATGTGCTTTTTTAACCAACAGTGCCTACGATGGGAAGTTCATCTGCTTAACAAACAATATTTCTCAGCACTGCTGCCAAATTTAGCACAACTGCAGCACAACTCAAGCGATTTGAAAGAAACAAAATCGCAAAAAAAAAGAGGCAGCAATACAAAAGTTATTAACAGTGGGAAAATTTTGAAACTCAGCAAGCAAAAGTTCCTTCTCCATTTGCTCAGTATTTTATATCAAATGTGTGGGAACAAACTGATGAAGCAAGCATTTAAGATAACCTAGGCACCAGTGCAAGCCTAGCCAGTTCAACCTGACTGTATTAAAAGATACCGGTCTTTCTTCAGGTATACATAACAATAATAGTCAGCAATACAGATCTGTAAACTTGAGTTTATCAACTATTTCTAAGATACAGTAACTGGGTCAACCTACATTTCCAGTCATAACCTGACTTCTAAAAGATAAGCCAAGACAGATCTGAAACAAGAACCAGCCACGCAAGGTTGGCATTAACATTATCACAACCTGGTAACAATTAAATGCAATAAAGTATGGAGTTAATACGCATACTACAATTGCGCCTGTCAATAGTTTAGTTAGGGCTATGCTCTGGGAGCATTGTATGATAGCTCAATCAATTTCCTTTTTCTGGCTGTCATCGCCAGAATGTTGCAGCTTATTGTCAAGTCCTGCCTCATCAGTTTTATGTTGGTTGTCTCCAAGTTTTTCCTACAGAGCAGGGAAAAAACCACTCAAGTGTCAGCATATATACTTCAGAAGAACAAGAGAGCAAAAAAGTGGAAGGCAAACCTTTAGTGAGCTATTCTTTGATAGAAGTTCATCATACCCCTTTCTGATCCGGTTCACTTCATCTCTAAGTGAAGCATTTTCCTGCTTTAAAGATTCAGCGTGTTGAGCCAACTCCTCACATTCAGCCTGCAAACATTCACAATTGTGCTTCATCAATTGGAGGCTCTGCAAACAATAATGCTACCCAATAGAGCTCAGATGAACAAACAACTACCTGCTTACGTAACCTAGATCTGCGAGCAGACTCCCTGTTAGACTGCTTTCTTCTCTGCCTTTTGACTTCACGTTCATCCTGAATCATGGGAGTCAACATGAGGAGTTTATCCATTTGCCAAACTCACTAAAACATCAGATTTGTATCCAAAGAAGTGACCGAACTATTGATAATTAAGTGCCTCTTAAATATTTTTCACATTTGACATAAGGATTGTACATCTTAATATGAAACATATCATGCCAAACTAGCAGGATTTTGATAGAAAAAGTCACACTTACAAAGGATATATTACCAAAAAAGAAAACAAATTTGATGAGTAATGCAAAAAAATAAAATAAAATAAAGAAAGCTATGGTGTATATTTTAGATGCTTGCACTAAGGCAAACAAATTATTCTTACCAATTACTAGACACAAGAAAAGGGGATAAACCTACTGTGGATGGTAACGCAAAAATGTTTAAGTGAAACAAAATCATGATGAGTTAAATTACTGGTGTATACAAGTACATTCCTAATACAACAGTTTAACTTCAATTGCATCTATGAAGTTAATTGTAAACACAAAGATCGTTCTAATGAATATCTATATTGCAAAAGATTACCTCTTGGTCTGATTATATGGTAAATACAAATGCAACCAGAAATCACAGGAATATAAAAGGAAAAGGTGGGGTGAAAAGTATTCTTGAAGCAGACAAGTGGAAGCTACAAAGGAAAAAAAAATCTTGCAAGGGTACAATTCTAATTCTTAAGGTAAGGGCTAAGAAGAAACCTGTATCCACTGCTCTGTTGGAACCACAGCTCCTGGAACTGCAGTTGGGGTCGCTTTACCATGTATTGCAGGAGTGGAGCTTGCTGCACTGGCCCAGTAGTCCATTCCTATGTTCAAGTTTGTAGTTGGACCAGGTACTGGACCACTTGGTGGCATTGGCATGATTGCCATAGTTTGGTTCAACTTGGCCTGAGATGGTGAGCGTGATACACCGTTCTGCGAACTCCGAATCTCTGATAGCACGCAAAGCAAAATTAAGCAGCAGTAAGCGCAAAAAGGAAAGCAAGCAGCCATATAGATTTTTCATAGCATACCCCCATCTAGTTCCTGTCCGCTTTCCTTGTTCTGTGAATCCTGTAAAGATTACTCAATGATGCAAAGATATTAGGACTTCTCCCAAGCTAATAACTCAAGCCCAGACGATGCCTAAAAAAAGTAGACTAGTATGCAAGTCTGGTCCAGAAAAATATGAACATCAAGCAAGAGATATTCGATAGGACAACAACACCAGGAGATCATCTTCTGTGGATATCCGAAAATAAAGTATGAATGTTTGCAACTGTTCTTGTATATACACTCAATAAACCACAGGAGAGAGCTTACATTCTGCGAATTTGCTTCACTTCCTTCACTTGAGCTTTCACTTCCACTTTCCCCACTGCAACAACAGCGGCAATTTTTTTACCAACACATAAGGGATGTTGTAAAAAAGAAGCAAGAATTATCATTGTTATTTGAGTTGACCACGCACTAACCTTTGAGAGATGGCTCCATTAGCTGATGCCCCTGAGGTCTTACCATGTTCAGTAGAGTTCTTTCCGGTAATCATGTTCAAGCTACCTAAACTTCCTCTGGATCTTTTGATGGGACTTTTTTCTTTCCCTTCAGAGGACTTTCCATCTGTTTCACCACCACCATTGGTGGCGGCGGCAGTTCCCTGAAAAGCATAGATGCATTAGACTCCATGAAAAGCACAAGAGAAGTCAAGTTAAGGGTGGTTTATCTTACAGTAGCATCAGCATTGCCATTTGGAGAAGTCATAGCATAAGGAGTAAATGGGTGTGCACCCTGCAGTATTGTGAAATCACACAACAAAGGTCAGCTCTCATCAGTACCATTTGGAGAATTACATACTGAAAATTAAGCAAGGTGTTGAAGCATACCAGGGGCATAGATGGGTGAGCATATATTCCTCCAGGAGAGTACATGACATATGGTGGCGGCGGAGTTCCATATGGTGGTATCATAGGCTGAAAGAAAGTAACAAGAAAAGTAGAAAACCATGAACAAACAACATACCTTAAAGTGCATAGATTATTAAAACTACACATTCACTAGCAAAAATCATTGATTGAACCATCAAATTCACCTTCCAAAATTACACTACCTGTGACCCCGAAATCGGAACTTGCGATCCAGATGCATTTTTCAAATTATGAAACATCATCCAAATGAAAAGTTTCACATTGTAATGAAAATCTTATAATTCACTAAATAGTGTCCAATAGTAATAAAAAAATATTGCCTTTTCAACCACAAATATAGTTAGAAACTTAGTGTAATTCCATCTATGATGCACTACGTGATACCGGTACAGCGGTATGAGTATGGCGATAGGGCATTTCCCAAAAATCATCAGTACACCGGTACAGCAGTATATATAGAATAAAAATATATAATATAATAAAAGATAACTGATAAGTTCATAAGACACGCATAGATATTAGTATATAATAAGGTCCATACAACTTAGTTCAACAACCATAAAGTCCATAGCATGGGCAAACATAGAGAAATAATGTCCATAAGACAAACATTAATTTAGTACATAACCAGTAGGACTAATATGGTCAACCGAGAGTCATTCCATCTTCATTCTCTTCTTGGGTCTTCTCCCTTGCCTCCCTATCACCATCCTGTCCTCCATCTTCGCACAGCTCAAATTCTAACTCTGGCTCATCAAGCGAGAGAATAGCAATCTCATTCTCAAGGACGCCCATACCACTAGTAAAACTTTCATGGCTATCTGCTCCAACATCCCACATCCTTGTTGGTCCACAAACTGAAGCCATGTGATATTTCTAGAAGGGGAAGCACAAATCCTAATCATTTTCTAGCAGATCTGGATAAGGGAAGCACTGAAGAACAAATCCTAATCATTTGTAGCAGATCTGGAAAGGGGAAGAGGGGAATAAGAGGAACAAGAAGAGGTGAACCAGAGGAAGTACCTTGCTGGCCACCGGAGACCTAGCCTCGCTCATTCAGGTCACACTGTCACCATGGTTATTAAGGCGTCCATAAGGCGTCGCCTTGGCGACAAGGCGTGGGCGTGGGTCAAGGCATCAGCTCGCCTTGCCATGCGCATATATGGTGTCCGCCTTAGTACTAAGGCGTCCGTAAGGCGTCTCCAAGGCGGGCTATGGCGTCAGGAAAGCTCAAGGCGACGCCTTGCAGAGGAGGAACGCGCCACTAAAAGGCAGCCTGGAACCCTAGGCGGCGACTAAACCAGAGAGAGAGAAGGGGGGAAGAGGAGAGGGCGAAGAGCCGAAGAAAGACTCACCTGGAAGCTGGAACCCGTGGCAGCGGCGCCTCCATCTCACCGCTCCCATCTCGGCGAGCATCCTCCGGTCCTCTCTGTCTCGGCGCCGCCTCCATCTCGCCGCTGCTGTCTCTACGTCGCCCTCTCCCCATCGCCCGTCGCCAAGCAAGGCAGCAAGGTACACCCGTCCTCTCCCCTCCTCTTGGCCTCCCCCTCCCTCCCTTCTCCCGATGGCGACCCGGACTCCCCCTCCCTCCCGGCCTCCCCTCAGATATATGGAAGGGAGGCGGGGAGGCTGAGATGCGGGGAGAAGGCCGGGAGGGAGGGGGAGGCTAGGAGAAGGCCGGGTCACCTCGTCGGCTCTCTCTCTCTCTCTCTCTCTCTCTCTCTCTCTCTCTCTCTCTCGCTAAATGAACTGTGCGCTAAATGAGTGAAGGCAGCGACCAGCGATTGCTTTATGCTCTCTCTAGCTCTCTGCTACTGTGGTACTTGCTAACTGATTGAAGCATTGCTTTACTTCTTAATGCAGCAGCCGAAAAAAAATGGCAAGTGCAAGTGCAAGTATTGCATCCTTCGAGGCCGTGTATGATCCAAAGACCGATCCAAAATGGAAGGCAAAGTCAAATGATCCGGAATGGAAGTATGGCTATTGGCCGGAAATTGGCAACCGAGATAAAGTGATGTGTATCCTTTGTAATACCCCAAGTTCAGGAGGGATTAAAAGGTTGAAGGAGCATCTTGCGGGTGGCTACTCAGATGTGGGAATGTGTCCCAATACTACCACAGAAATCAGGAAAGAGATGGGAGATTATTGGGAAAAAAACAAGAGTAGACCAATCTTCCTAGATGATGAGGATGAAGGGGGAGGTCAAGATGTGGTGGTGGTAGCACATGGCATCGAGTCCCAAGACTCCACTGTGAAGCCAAGTTCAAGGACAGCCGCCAAAAGAAGGTGTGCTGCCTTTTCATTCAAGGTTCTACCATCAAGCAAAGCCAAGGCAAAGGAAACCAAGTCAGTTGCTAGTATGCTTCGAAGAACACCCGAAGAAGTTAAAGATCAAAGACGTTCGGGGTCTTTTTAAAGCACCATGGAGGCCAACACAAGGACCAAGGATGACATGCATTATGTGAATAAGCAATGGGCCTTGTGGTTCTATGAGTATGGCATACCATTTTATGCCGCAAACTCAAGGCAGATTGAGATTGCTTGTGAGGCCAGTGTGCAGTACGGTTCTAGGTATAAGCCTCCTAGTTTCCATGAGCTAAGGGAGCCATTGCTTCGGGATTACGTGAAGGAGACAAGTACTTTGAGGGCGGAGCACGAGCGAGAGTGGAAGCAATATGGCCCGATAAGAGGGGACGCCACTTGATCAACTTTCTTGTCAACAGCCCGATGGGACTTTCTTCTTGGAGTCCGTTGATGCATCAAGTGAACAACATGATGCAACTATGATAGCTAATTTGCTAGAGGAGAAAATTGCGGCTATTGAAAAAGACAAGGTTGTTCAAGTTGTCACTGGTAATGGTGCTAACTACAAGGCAGCGGGCAAGCTTCTAATGGAGAGGATTCCTACACTGTTTTGGAGTCCTTGTGCTGCACATTGTTTGGACCTTATGCTGGAAGACATTGTGAAGTTTAAGGAATTTATGAAGCCTATTGCACGTGCCAGGCATGTCACCACACTCATTTATAGGCATGGGAGGCTTCTTAGTGCAATGAGAGAGAAGACAGGTGGGATGGATCTTGTGAGACCCGCAGCCACTCAGTTTGCCACAGCCTTCCTTACTTTGAAGAGCATGCACAAGCACAAGGATGCTTTGAAGTGTCTATTTGTGAGTGAATCATGGACTAGGATCAAATTGTCAAAGACGGAGGCCGACATGCATGTGACAGACATTGTGCTCTCTAAGGAGTTCTGGAATTCAATTAAAGATTGCCTTAGAGCTTCAGCCTCACTTCTTATCGTGCTTAGGGTGGTTGATGGTGATAAGAAGCCCGCAATGCCAGAGGTTGCAGCATTAATGGCTCATGCAAAGGAGAAGATCAAGCTTAGCTTCTCTACCCAAAACAAGCAACGTTTGCTCAAGAAAATCATTAACATTATTAAGCAACGTTGGATGAAACAAATAGATCATCCATTGTATGGGGCTGCACTCTATTTGAACCCATGGAAATTCTTTGCCATCCAAAAGAGTGGAGTTGATACCTATGTTGGGGAGCTAAGGAGTTGCTTCAATGATGTGCTTGCAAGAATGGTATAAGATGAGAATATTCGGAACAAAATTGATGAACAAGCCATGCATTATGAGGACCAACGAGGAGATGTCTTTTCAAACAAATTGGCAATCCAAAACTTAAGAGTCAAGGAGCCCTAGTAAGTGTTGTCAATTTCAGCATGTTTATTTCATTCCTAATTCCTAATATATGCATGTATTTGTCATTCTAGTTGATAGGTGGCATTCATATGGTGGCCGAACCATTAACCTACAAAGGTTTGCTAAGCGTGTTGTTAATCTTTGTGCTTCATCATCCGGTTGTGAGCGAAATTGGAGTACCTTTGAATTTGTGAGTCAATTTGTAGCTTCTTTGTGTTCATTTTCATCTACTCAATTTGCAGCTTATACGTGCTTATTAATTTCAGCAAGTTATTTATTCATTTTATTTGCTTTGCTTGCCATTTGTGCTTTTGTAGATGCATACAAAGAAAAGGAACCGGTTACTACACAAGAGATTGAATGATTTGTTCTTTGTTGCATACAACCGGAAGATTAAAACAAGATTTCAAATGAGGCGGGAGAAAGCGGGCAAAAACTATACCCTTTGGTCATTGAGGATTTTGATTGGGACAATGAATGGACTAACTCATTGGTTATACCACCTCAAGGTGGTCATCTGTGTGACCTTACATAGGATGATGTTGATGAAGCCATTGGCGCATCACGCTCACTTCGAGGTTGCAATCTTCCAAGGTAAGCTAATAGGCATAGTCATGGTGAGCCTACGACCTACCAAAGGCGTGCAAGATCTACAACAACGGTGGTTGAAGGAGATGGCTTAGATGAGTAAGGGCAAGACTCGGATTCGGGCAATGAAGAAGATGAGGAAGAAGATCCACATGATGATGCGGATGTGAGCGATTGTGCCGAAGCTCCCAATGCTACCGAAGATGATGGAGAAAATTTGGATTCTACTAGCAATCCCAATGAGTTTGACGATGGATATTGAAAGATGAGAGAGTTGGACTATGCTACTTTTGTGTTGTAGACTACTATTCAGTGTTCACCTAGACGCTAGGCGGAAGGCGGGCGGAGGGTGGCCACCTAGCGCCTAGCCCGCCTAGGCGGCGATTTGTGCAGCCGGCGGTTGAGCAGAACAGTCGGAGGGAGAGAAGTGAAGAAAAAAAAAGAAAAGAGAAAGAAAAACTTACCTGCGGCCTAGTCTGGTCCAAGCCTAAGCCCGCGACCGAGTGGCCGGCTTGGTCCACACCGCTACGACGCCCTTATCCTCTTGCTGCCCAGTTGCCCCTACGACGCCCTCTGATCCTCTCGCTCTCCCCTCTCCCATCCCGCCGCTACCTCGCTCTCCCCTCTCCATCCCACCGCTGCCTCATCCCCCCTCCCATCTCTCTTGCTCTCCTCTCCGCCGAGGAGGCGGCGGCACGAGGTGTGGAGGCGACGGCGCACGAAGGGGGCCCTGTAAGGAGGCGGCGCATGACGTGTAGGAGGCGGAACGCGAAGGGGATTTGCGGAGGAGGCAGCGTGTCGTGGAGCCAGGGAGGAGGCGGCGCACCGTGGAGCCGAGGAGGCGGCGATGCGCTTTGATCTGGGGAGGAGCGACGCCGCAGAGGAGAGGACCATGGGATTGGCTAGGCAGGACGAGCGCCTAGGGCGCCGATTGGGGCCGAGTCGCGACGGCGGGGCTTCGCCCAACGCCTAGGCGGGCTAGGTGCCCGCCTAGGGGAACACTGCTACTATTATGCCATTAGACTACTATAAGCTTGTGGAGTTATCACCTACGTTATTTGTGTGGACTTATGTCGTGCTTGTTAATTTGTTATGTTCCTCATATTTAATTCTCAAATTCACTTAATTGTTATTGTGGACTTATGTTGCTCATTATTCATGTACATTGTTGCTTGGGAGAAGAAAAGAGAGGAGAGATTGTCAACAAGGTATGTCACTCAATCCGTATTTACTCAATTAATCTGAATACAATTTGTATCTATTACATTTATAACAATCTATATGTTGAAACTTGCAAGGGAGATGGATGCTATATGGGAGAAGAGCAAGTGGAAAGGGAGGATGGGTGCTACATGGGCTCATGAATTGGTAACAAGAAGGTACATGTGCTGCTAAAATGCTCATTTTATTCGCTGCCTTAGCGCCTTAGGACATGGGTAAGGTATCGCCTCGCCTCGCGCCTTACCACTTAAAAGGTGTGAGGGGGATGGGTCGCCTCGCCTCGCCTCGCCTTACCGCCTTAATAACCATGGCCGCCACCAGAAGAGGGAGCAGTGAGAAGGCGGCGGCTTGGAGTTGGGGCTCCAGAAGAGGCAAAGGTGTTATATGCTAGGTTTAGTTGAGCTCTTTGTGGGCTGGGCTTCTAGGGAAGGGGTTTCTTCATGGGCTGTAACAGCACCTGAAGGGTAGTGGGCAGTACCCAATTTCTTATTTTATTTTTATTTTCTTAATTGGCGAAAACTCCTATACTTCTAGGTATTGTACCCAAGCCATACCGGTACCCAATACTGTACCAGGTGCTGGTACGCGTCTCAGCTGACGTATCGGCACATCAGAGAATTCCGTAAACATTATTAATGTCAAATGTTTCATAAAATTACTATAAAAGCAACTATTTCTGTTAGACAGCTATGTTCAAACATTTAACAAACATTGCCACAAGTTTGATCTAAACCTAGTCATTCCCTATTAAGTTTTTGAAGATCTTCGGGCATTTTGAGATAACATTCTGGAGTCTCGACAGAGAAAAAGGAAACAAACCAATAGAGAAGTTAACCACAGTTGTAAAAGAAAAGGTAAAATCCTTACATGAGCTCCCCACATGTAAGGATGACCCTGTGGGCTTGACACCACAGGTGAGGGGAAGAACCCATGTGGTGGAATTGGAGGATACGCCTACAAAAACCAGTACTGAGCATAATAAGCAACCTAGGGCAAATAGTTTGCACAATACCTCCATTAATGATATAGATGAATCAAGAAGGCAAATGAGTGCAGCAAGAATAGAATATGATGCGCGAGACAGATTTTCCATTTCTTGCACCCATACAAAGGAAAAAATACTAAAACAACAGAATATAATTCCCTTTCCAATTCTAGCTCTCAGAAGACTGCAATCCAAAATTAGTATCGGTCATTTGGTCTTTATCCATTGTGGGTGAGGAACTATATATTTGGTATTAATTATTGAAACAGGAGGTTGCTTCCTACATATTCATTTCCACCTTTCGTCGTGTTGGCACCCAAGGGGGCATAAATGTTAGTCATCAATCTCCTAAATGGGACAAAAGCTTGCTCACCTGAAAGTTGGTCCAATCTGGGTAAAGAGCTGGTGTCGCAGCACTTGAAGTAGCAGGTGGCTGTTGGTCCTGTTACAAAACAGGACAAGTTTTCAGCAAGGATGCATTTACTATTTTTTTGGTACAGAGATAATGCCACAGAGCCAGCATTAAAAACCTGAGGTGCAGAAGCCTTGATTGCCTTAGTCGGTGCGTCTGCTCCACTGCTTCCCATGGCGACTCACTCACAGACAAGGGGCAGTGATTACTCCAATGTCAACAGACACATGAAGTGGCATAAAGTAAAACCTGAATTGGCCACACAAAAAGCACAAGTGAGCTAAAAATTACCCCAAAATCTAATACTATGACCACCGTCCCGAGGCCCCATCTATCTCAGGATCTGAAAATCTTCCGACAATTGTGATGAAACAAAATACAATCCCAGAAATAAAAGTAGTGTACAGCGGCCTAAATTGACTTAAGTTGACAGATTCAAGCAAAAATGAAGGCCAGTTTAACTGCTCGAAACAACAAAGCACTTTTTTTTGTTGAAAAGCTATAGCAAAAGATCTTCATCAAGTTGACCAGTCAAGACCAAATACAGCGAATCCTACTAGTAACCCCACAATCACGTCACAACTTGGAACCTAAACTAGACTTTTATCAAATAATATCGGTCGAATTAGCTTCAACCCGCATTATTTCTGTGGTTCATATCAATTATAGCACAGAACACGCCATTGAACACAAAATCACTATTTATCATATGTACCACACAATTGAAACCCTCATTGAAAAACAGAAAAATTCACATAAAGCCCAATTTCCACAGTTCTACCACAGTACAGCATTATGACACCCAAAATCCCAAACCCTAGCCTGGTGTTTTGAAACTAATTCCACGTGCTACCTGCCATGCATGGAAACTATAAATGATAGAGCAAAGTCCGCCAAAACCCTGGATTTCCAAACAGTAAGATGGAAATGTTAACTCCCTAATGAATTATCAAAACCTTATAATTTTACATCTCGAATTCGCAATAGGTGATAGCCCCAAAAATCCAACTTAACAACCTGAAACGCTCCAAAAGCATAACGTAATAATTCAAACTGAGTGGGGGGAATGAAGCCTTAACCCAAACTGTACATAAAGAAACTCAGAACCTCGAAAAATTCCCTCAATAGGAGCTGCCCTATGAGAAATTTCATATCATTTCTACAGCACCACGTGGTTCCAGCTCTCGTAAGGAAAAGCCGCAATTAACCTATTGGAACCCAAACCAAAACCTGGTAAAAAATACACCTAATAAACCCTAGTTTCCTCGGTTCAAAATCGAAAGCTTAAACTCAAACCTTCGAAACTAGTCACCATAAGGGACCGTTGCTCCTGAGAAAAATCTTAACCAGGCCCCACGAAACCCTAACCCGAAGCCGAAAAAAAACCGCCAGGTCTCGCATCAGGCCAGCCACTACTCCCTCGCCGCGAGTCACACCTAAACCCTAGCAGCCTCCTCCTCCTCGATCCAAACAAAACCAGAGGCCCAAACTCGGCAAAACCCCGCTCGAAAACACCAAACTCGGGCAATCACACCCCCGCGAAGCAGAATTCTAAAAACCCGCGGCCAGATCCGGCGAGGCGGCGCGGGGGTTCGGCCGGTGAGTACCTCTCGGGACCGCGAATCCGGGCCGGCGGCGAGCAGATCGGGGGTGGGGACCTCGAGAACTGGAGCTGGACGTAAAGTAAGTGTGTGTGTTTGTGTGTGGGGTGGGGTGGGGTAGGGGGCAGGCGCAAGATCACCCCGATCGCTTCGCTCCGGACGGGGAGAGAGGAAGACGACGTCGAGACGACACTGTGGAAGGAGGGATGATGCGACGCGCAGCTGCGACTCGCGGAACGCTAGGCTAGCTTAGGGGCACGGCGGCGGGTTTTCTTAAAAGCGGCAGCCGGCTGGACTAAAGCTAAAGAGGTTTGGTGCTTTTAAGGTAAGTAATGATTTGTTTGATGTCATTTAACGGTAATTAACTTAATTGATAGCAAATAAGGATATTTAATAATAATTAATGATAATTAATGATAACTAACGTAATTGATTACAATTAACAACAACTACCGTAATTAATGCAATTGATCGTATTTGATGACAATTAACGCTGCAATTAACACAATGTACCACAATTAACAGCAATAATTAAGATAACATTTTTTATTATCATATCACTGCATGTGCACCAATTAGACAAGCAAATGTGCATCACATTTGAAAAATAGAACAAAATATGAACAATATCACTATTTTCAAATTCTTGTTACATTGAATTTTACATTAGGAAAACTACAACCAAATTTACGATTGAACTCTGCAGCCTCAAACTTTTAGCACATGCTCAGATTCTACACGTCTAGCACATCTCTGAAAACTACATGCTCAAATGCTACATGTCTAGCACAAGACTACTCTTTCTCTAGTTGCATGTCATGATGAACTACAGGAAGCAAGTTCACTCGGCCAAACACCAAATCCTAAACAATCTATGAATATTTTTACAAGTTCACTCAGCCAAACACCGAATTCTGAATATGAATGTTTCACAATCTCAAGTTTACTGAAGTTTGCAAGATTGATAGTATAGGCCCAGATCCTCCAGAGCTTGGCTTTGCATTACCATTATCTGCATGTAACACCAAATCAATTAAGGATCGAAGAGATCACCATATCCAATCTAATCCTAAACCTATTGATTTATATATCTTCATGCAAATAATAAGGGGATATGCAACTACCTAAGCTTTTGTTATCTTTATACTATGGTGTTATTTTCTGGGTTCATTTGAGTCAGGTGTTTACTAAATTTTCTGCACAACGAACTTTTATTTGTTCATCCAAATATCTTGACATGTGTGTAATGTAACAGATGGTCTAAACGATATTATAGATCCATAAGAGTGCTCACCTATTGATCCTTGAAGGAATGTTATCGGATGACATGATCACAACCGGGATGTCCCTGAGAGACGACGATTCCTGATTGAACAAACAAAACAGACATCTTTAGGCACTCTTGTATTCAGCAGATCAAATCAATCGATCATATCAAGAGTTCCAAGAGGAAAAAATGTAAATTACCTTGGTCTTCTTGAGCAGATCATATCCTGTCATGCCAGGCATGCAGTGGTCTGTGATGATCAGGTTCACCTCAACATCCTGATTATCCACGTAGGAGCAAAACCAAAACCAAATCCATAAGAAACCCTTCTTCAGAACAAGAACACAACTGTACATGATTAACACATTATGTAACCATCTTCTTACCAGCTGGTCTCCATGAACAGAAACTAGGATGTCCTCATGACCATGGAGCCCCAAGAACTCCAGAGCCTTGCTGCCAGAATCAATAGTGGTAACTGCACAAGCACAAACAAAGCCAAGCACACAAGTTGGGGGGCAAATTCGGATTCGGAGGGGGGAGAGGGGGAGCTGCCCTGTAGCGGTTTCCGGCTTCCGAGAAAGTCGATCAAAAAAGCCTACCGTTTGGGAGGGATTCCGGTTTTTTCGGATGAAAAGCCGAAACTGTTTCCGCCAAACAGGGCCTTAGGCACTTAGCTTGGCTTGCTCAGCTCCTAAGCATTTGTTCGTTGGTAGGGCAGGGCGGGAGGTGCTTCCTTCTTCGCGTCGCTTTCTTTTGGGTTGCTTTAGCGTGCGACTGTTCTCTGTCTGTCTCCGTGTGTGTTGGGCTTGTATTTTGGGCTGACGTTTAGGGGGGCCTTATGGATGGAGTACTTTGAGCCATTACCACATGCCTCTTTGGGGTTTCTTAATTATTTTATCTTTTAAAAAAACTTAGCTTTCGTTTTATGCTGATGGATCGATAAAATCACAAAACACTCTCAAACGCCTCCGAGCAAATTTATTCATGTCTCGCAAGATGATTGGGGATTTTGTGTGGACTTGCAGACGGAATCTGTTCCATGGTTATTGCATCGAGATCCGTGCATGTTGGAATACAAATAGCAAATACCTTAATAGTATGGCAACACATCTAGCTCGTAATTGAGCTTGGGTAGTTCTCGAAGAACAAACAAAATAGTTAGTAACCAAACATTTGTCTCGATAAAATTATGCACAATTGTAGAAATTATGCACAATTGTCCTAAGAAGAGTACAACCGAATGATCAAGATAAATGTTAGATGATCTCCTTGCATGTCAGACCTTTGGGCGTGGAATACCCGAAGACCTTATGTGTGTATTGTACTAGTCCCATGATCAATGGCTAGCACACACATTCACAACATTTGGCATTCACATCCATACATTCGCATATAAAAGTAAAGCAAAGTGATACTTAACTTAAACAGTATAGTTATTACATCAACGATCGACCGACCAAATATTAACAAGTATTAACAGAGTAAAGTAGCAGCAGAAGTAAAGACAAAAGTAGCAAAATCCTAGCGGCATGCCCATCCAACCCTCAGGTTGGGCGTGAAGAAAGTGTCGTCAAGTATTAGCTCATCTTCGTACTCTAAACAACAACATAAGCAAGATTGAGTATAATGCGTACTCAGCAAGACTTGTAGTGTATCGCAAAAGTTATATAGATGCAAGGCTAATCAAAGAAAATTCTTTATGCTACAAGGTATTTTGCATTAAGCAGATTTTATTTGTAGTATTCATAAGTAGTACTTTGCAACGGAATTTGAAAGAGCAATTAAATAGATACTGGACAGTAATAAGTATTTGAATGAACCAACAATAATAACAACTACAACTCGCAACCCTCCTCGGCTACGAGCAATATTTCACGTTGAGCCATAACTCGGCAGTTAGCTCAAACAAAACCATAAAACAATCCCTTCTTTTCCAACATGAAACATTTTTTGTGAAAATCGAGACAATACCCATTAAGTCGATAATTTAAGCACGCTCATGACCACGAGCATGGCTATTATAATAGATTTATACTCTGCAGAGGTGTACAACTTTTCTCACATAATACGACTTCTCTAGTTTGTCTAGCACCTATCAATGCCACCGCTCACTACCATAGGTAAGTAGTCTAGAGCATGTGTTAAAGCATTTACATCATTTAGCCCTAACCTTGCACTTAGCTCGTCGAATGTTTATCCTTACTGAAACCAGGCATACCCATCTTGGTGCTACGTTTTTCATACTTCACCCAGGTGTGAGAACCCGGATTGTTTGGCTTGTAATGCTTAACCATCCACTTGGTCCTAACATTACAAATCAAATAATCTGAACCTCGAGATACATGTACTTCCCAGAATTTGCAGTACACATACCCCTTTACAAAATTATGCATC
The DNA here is from genome assembly GCA_036346405.1 of Phyllostachys edulis. Classification (NCBI taxonomy): domain Eukaryota; kingdom Viridiplantae; phylum Streptophyta; class Magnoliopsida; order Poales; family Poaceae; genus Phyllostachys; species Phyllostachys edulis. The sequence continues at coordinate 16,397,301 of CM070568.1, forward strand.
AATTCCATTCAACACATAGAACCGAAGCAAAAACTTTACAAATCAAAAGACATACATAAATAGAGTTATTACAACAAGGGCCAACCGGCCACAACACAAGCTAAAGAACTAAAATAACAGCGGAAGCAAAAGCCATAAGATGGCAACAAGCAAAAGCCAAACGGTTTGCCTTTAGCCCATAAGGCAACCGACCGGGCCACCAACCTAGTCGTCAAAGTCGAAATCCGCCTCACAATAGTCAATCCCTTGGGGATCAACCTCCTCTGCAACAATTAAGTAATGCAAATGAGTACAAAAATGTACTCATAAGACTTACAAGTAACAGCCTATACATAGCTACATGCAAGCTTAATCAAGGAGAAGACTCTAGGTTCATTTTCAGCATAAAGCAAGTTTTCCTTTGCAATAATGTAGTAATTTGAAAGTAATTTTGCAATCTATTTTTATTGTTCAAATAATAGCGAGACCAAACATAATAATAATATAAAGACATCCTAGAGGTGGCTATCCCAATAGCCACCACAATAATAGCACAAATTACCCATTCATACCACCCACAACAAGTTTTAATTAAAAGGTTATAGTCTAACTCTCAAAAGACTTCCCCAAGCGTGTCCATAACCTAGGACGAGGCTATTCGAATAGTTTGAAATTCTGCAGGGGTGTACCAATGTACCCACACGCCGCCTTTTGCCACAAGATTAAGCACACTTCCTTTGGTATCTTGCAAGACGGCTAAGTCCTCTGAGACATTTCCAATATTGTGTATTAACTACGAGTCGCGCCTGTATGGATAAAACCCATACGTTGAGACAGAGTCATTATAAAGCCGAAAGTCAACTACCACTATAGGGTAAAGCTCCCGGACAACTACAATGCCCTTCGGTGTGGAGAACCTAGATAGGATTCCACTCTCGCTCACCCACACATAACATAAGTTTCTTTTTTCAACACAACACACACACACACAACCTCCTGCGACTCGGAGCTAACACACGCCAAAGTACTAAGTCAAGAGAGGTCCCATATCCCCCTCATGTGGTTAGCACGCAAAAATGATTGGTTTAGTGTAACAAGATGTTCGGTCCTTGTTGACTCAGGCATACCACCACACACCAGATAATCACACTCTCATACCATATGCCCAAGTCTCAAACATTTTATTTTCAGTTTTATACTTTACAAAGTAACAAAGGAAAAAGTACTGGACATAAGGTAATAATAAGATTTGTGTGATCAAAGTTATTGACTAAGTCGATAACCGCCCAATTCTACCGGCAACTAAGCATGACTAAGCAACAACACTCGTAAACTACTAAGTGATAAGAGCTCATCCAGCGAGCTCTAAATCACAGCAAGATAATCCTAGGCTCAGTAGTAGAGGATAAACATTTACCTACAGATTATGCATCTAGAGGATCAACTAATTGATTGATAGTTTAACAACAAAATAGAGTATGCATACATACACTTTGCAAACAAGATATTTAGACTTTAAAAGTAATGGGATTAATATGATCAAACTGCTTGCCTTGATGGTAGCTTTCTTGCTGTAGAGGATCGCTTTCGAACTCAACGAACTCGTCGACACCTAACGAAAGAACGAAAAGAACAGATAAGAACGAAGAACACCGAAAAGACTCAAAAACCAACTTCAGCCAAAAGCTACGAAATTTTTACAGCAGGTAGAGCATGATTTTTAAGGAATTTAGCAATAAGAACCAATTGATTTGGATTCTCAATGCTAAAGTTATGGCCAAAACAAGTTTGGTGCTGTTGGAAAAAATTTGAAAAATTCATCTCGCATTGTTCATCCGAAATTAAATCTTTAGCACAAATTTCCAGAGAGGTGTTGCACCTGAAAATTTTATGGTAAACAAAGCACCACATGAGATGAAAAACACAATTTGATTCACCTCATTTGGAGCTAGGATGCATTTTCTATGATTTTTCAAAGACAAGAAAAAAAAGCACAAAACAAATGCAACCATAGAAAACTTAAGAGCAGCAGCATGCCTAAAACCTATTCTATAGTTAAGCACACTAACAGAGGAAACCAACAAAGTTGATTTCACTCAAAAAGGAGCTACAGAGAATTACTTATGCATTTTTCAAGTTAAATGAATTTTTAGAGCACAAATAAAGCCTAACAGAAATTTAATCTACTAACAAATTTTTCTGGAACCACACTAAGCCTCCTACCATTTTTAGATTAAAGCTTAGTTAAAACCATAACTAGCAAAATTTGAATTAACCAAAAAGGAGTTAAAACGAATTAGTTATGCAATTTTGAAGTTTAACACATTTTACAGTTTACAAATAAAAGCTTACCGGAAAAATATAAACTAACTCGAAGCGGAAAAACATGGGCCACTGAGATTGAATCCAACGGCCCACACGCACCGAAGCACAGCCGTGTGCACAGCCCAATCGAGCCAACCGTTGGATTAGATCTAACGGCCCACAGCGAGGGAGGCGTCGGACGGTCCGAACGTCCAAACGAATGTGGACCGTCGATCTAAAGATGGATGGCTCAGATCAAGGTAACGTTCGAACGGTCCGAACGTTCCAACGAATCTAAGCCACAGATCTAGAAACGGACAGCCAAGGCTATGGGGAGGTCCGGGGGTCCGAAAGTCCCATAGATCTCGACTGTAGATCTCCAAATGGACGGCTGAGGTTCGGTGGTCCGAACATTCACAGCGATCTAGATCGTTGGATCTAGATTGGACGGTGGAGGTTCAGTGGTCCGAACGTTCCACGAGATCTGAGCCACAGATCAAGAAATGAACGGCCCACGATGATTTTAGAGATCCGGAGGTCTGAAAGTCTCAACAGATCTGGGCCATTGATCTCAGATGGACGGCCCACAGCTGAGCTAAACGCTGCTCACTTAATACACGTGGGTTTAAGTGCGCGGGTCCACACGACAGTGACACACGAGCCTTTTAGGACAACCATTAAGTGCTTAACCAATGATTAACAATGATTAGCGGATTGAATAACTGGATCTTTGTCCTAATGACAACTCACAGTGCCACCGCGTCCGACAACAGGCCCGATTGCAAACCAAGGCTCACCGCCGACGACTCCGGTCACAGCGGTGCGAACCAAGGGCAGCAATGAGTCCGCAATTGCAAAGCGCACACGCTGGTGGCACTCTCGACGGCGGAGGTGGCCCAGAACGGCGGCGAGCCGGAGAAGAACGATGGCGACAAGTACGGCCATGACGACAACAGCAAAAGGCTCCGCAGCAGTTCAAGGTAGCGGATGCCCAAGCTTCTAAGGACTAACAAGAAGCTACCTTAGCGCAGGGGAGGTCCAGAGGAGGACGGAGCAGCTCCGGCGACGGTGAAGCTTGTCGACGCTGAGGAAGATGATGTGGTGAAGCCGTTCTGAGCAAAACAAACTAGTCCGCGTGGTAGGGTTAGCTTCATTACAGCTCATAGATGGTCCATGAGCAAAGAATTGAAGAATGACGCACCTTACCGGAGTTGGGGACGAAGGGGGTTAACTTCGGCCGAATTTGAACAAACCCCAAATTTGATAATCTCTACGAATGTCAAACAAAATTAAGTTAGGGGAAATGCTCAAGATGACAAAGGGCGCAAAGTGACGCGAGTGGATTTGAAAAGGAACCACTGAAGTGCTAGGACGACGAAGAAGCTTCCACGGCCATAAATGGCGGTTTTGGGGGTTCTTGGGTGTTTGAGCTCACACAAGCCGGGAGGAGCTAGGTGAAGCAAGGGTGGTGACTAAAAGAGGCAGAGGTGGAGCTTGGGGGCTACTTATAGCCGGAAAGCAAAGGATTGAGCAACGGCAACCTCCACGGTGGTCAAGCCTGCCATGGACACGCCGAGAAGATGGGAGCAAGTAGAAGGAGGACTTTAGGGTAAAGTCACTGGCAAGCATTTAATGATCAATGCTAAGAGCCGTTGACGAGGACGAACGGGAGGTGACAAGGCTCTGCCTCCTTCTCTGCACACACCATGGCGCACTGGCGCACGCACGGGTGCGACCGGGGAAGAAGATGACCAGGCAAGCGAGGGCCCCACCTGCCAGAGACCGAAAACAAAGGTGGCTCGAGTCCAACAGGAATGAGTGGGTTGAGCCACACCCAAAAGACACGAGACCAAGGCACAGACGGTTGGATTGAAAATGGACGGCCAGGATTGAACGCGAAGTTTGGAGGGCTCCAAACGCTCCCATGCAATCGTAGCGGTCCGATTAGAAACGAACGGCTGAGATTGAACGCGCGTTTGAACAGGTTGAACCAGGAACGAAGAGGGTTGGGTTCAACCAGAAAATGCGGTTGGGCTCGGGTCGGACCTAAACCCAACAAGAGGTTTGACTAAGGGTTTGAATTTCAAGCTGAAACTTGGAGGAATTATTAGAGGTAGCAAACTAACTCCAAAAATTCTGAAATTTGGACTGGAGGTTCCTCACTCCAGGATAAAACCTTGTGTAAATTTTCTAGAGGTTTTTATGCACAACATTTTTCTTCAAAAATTTCTCAAGGTTTGTTCTAGGGTTTGACCAAGAGTCAAACTGATTTGACTGGCCTCCAAAAATTATCAAATAATTTCTAAAAATTATGAAATTTTTCAGAGGAGTCACACAGCATCCCTAGAACCAAGGAAAAATATTTCCAGGGGTTGAACACAAGATTCTCAACAAGGAGGTCATGACTTTAGTCAATTGGAGATTTAGGTTTTTGATTCCCCACAATTCCTTTACAAGAATTACAGAAAAGTTCAAAAATATCAAGATGCAAGAAAAGTTTTAATTTCTCCTCATTTTCTTATATTTGAAACACACACCCAGATTTGGGATGTTACACCAGGTATCCCCGTCTCGGTGAGGCATTCGTCGTTATGTCGGCAATCATAACTCGATGCTCAGACGTCTCCTGCCTACTCCTCATGCAAGGCTAGTTCTTGATGACTTAATTAGCTAAGGTCGTCCCAGTAAAGCATATGTTGTTGTACATTTAGGCTTAGATTGGAGTTGTTGCCGTTCGGTCCTTAATTGATCGGGGTGAGAATCTCCTCTTATCTACGAGTGAGACTCCTCTCCCACCCCCTTTTCAGAATATAATATAACTCGTCCGCGTCCCAAACTAGGTTTTTCATTTTATTTTTATACAAAATAACAGATATACCTCCTCTGGACATTTTCAAAATCTCCCAAATTCACATTTATCATATTGTCCTTTTATAACCTTTCAAGAAAATCTATTGTTCTATATAGCAGTTGTGCGATATTCGCACTCAAAATTCCCAAATTGACATTATATATTGTCTAACCTATAATCTAATGGCTACAACAGCAAAGGATCAATATTTCTAGGTGATATATGCAGCAAGTAGGAATTTACAACTACCAAGTTCCATTCATAGCATTTTCATATAAAACATACACGCATGCAATAATAGCTTTGCAAAACAAGGTACAATAAGTAAAATAGTAGGATTAACATGGTCAAAAGGGGTGCTTGCCTTGCTTAGCTTGTTCTAAATATGAGATTGGTTGGTCCTCAAAGATTTCGCTCGCACAATCAACGTCTATTGCAAAAAGAGTCGAAAACCAATTAAATAATGCAAATAAATTCTAACGGTAGCCAAATCCAAATATTTTTGCATATTCGAGTAGATTATGATTTTAGACAAATTTAGAGACAAAAAAATCAACTCATTTAGATTTTTGTAGCAAAAGTTATTAAGGTTTGAAGTTTGTTTGGTTTAAAATCACGAAAAAGAAAAGGGGGGGGGAGAGAGTGTGTCTCTCTGACAGGTGGACTAGCAGATATTTCATTTTCTTTTTTATTTATTTTTATTACCGAAAAGGCTCAGCCATTGATAGGTGGGCCCTACACATATTCTTTTCTTTTCTTTTTATTTTCTTAAAGGAAAACATTTTTCTTACAAGTGGGGCCTACGTGTCATAGGGTTGGTCTGCCGAATAGTGTGTGTGGACGAGAGTCCATACGAACAGTGTTCGATCCACGCGGTAGGATCGCTGTGCAATTAAAGGCCTCGGGCCCGCACGTCAGCGACCCGAAGAGGTACTCAGAGCGTTAAATGCTCTTGGGTTTCTGTTCAGGACCCCGCACGTCAGCGACTTATTGCAGCAATTAAACCCAGATTTGCTCAGCAATCAATGCTAAGACAGTGATTTGGTAATTAAGCACCTACTACAGTAAGTGTTCGGTTCTGATCGAATAGGGAGCTCCCGAGTGCTGGGTTCTCCGGCCAATCACCGGCGATAGGGAGCATGGCGGCGCGGGCTAATGACCAAAACGGGACACCCTATCCAAGGCTACCCTACTGTCATCGGCGGAGAGGCTCCGACAATGTGTAGCAATGGCGCGGTGAGGTTCGGCCAAACATGGCATCAACGTAACCAGCGACACATTGAGCCGATTAGCGTGTGCTTGGGCATCTAGGGAGTACCAGGAGCTTACCAAAGCAATGCGAGGCTAAGGAGGTCGCTGGAGGATGGTTGACGGCGATGGACAGTGGCGGTGGGGATGATGTTCACATGGAGGAGACGATGTGGAGGACGATGATGCTTGGGGAAGCTTGGGGAAGCTCAGGTATCTCCACACGGTGCTCCTAGCTCTGGGAATTGGACCAAAGCTCGGCGTAGCTCCGATGGTGATGGTGGCAGCAAAAAGGGCTGGAGTTGGGAAAGAACCATGCGCCGGCAATCCCTGAGGAGAAAGAGTGAAATTAGAAGAGGGTAAACACTTCTTGGGTACGAGCATGGTATGACACAGATAGGGGTGAAGGGGGTTCACTGGAGCACCGAAACAGTGATGAGGTGCGGCGGTCAGAGCTGGAGCTCGAGCTCTTCGTGTAGTTTTACTTGGTGAGAGTGAGGGGGATGGAGAGGACTGGCTCAGGGGATGGCAAAGGAAGTGAGGCCAGCCACGAGGTAGCATTATATAGGCTACGGGCAGAGAGCTCACGAGAAGGGGCGCACGAACATCCCGACAGCGACATGCTCCGGCGTAGTGACGCTCGGCATGGGCGACAAAGAGATGGATGAAGGGACGGGGCAGTTAATGCGTGCGGTCGATGCAGCCGTAGACGAGGAAACTAGTGGGCGTGGTTGAAAACCAGTGATGCGCTCGGAGGTACTGGTGTGGCGAGCTAGAGCGACGTGGTGTGACATACTGAGCTGGCGCTGGACGCTCGGCCACGTGGGAGAAGAACTCTACGGGTGGGGCCTGCAGGTTAGCGAGAGGAGGTGGGTGCTGTGTTGAGCTGGTCTGGCTACAACGTGGCTTGACCGAAGGAAATGATGCAATGGGAACCTAGCTCAGCCAGAGGAATAGCAAACCTGATGGGTGGGGTCCACCCGTCAGTGAGAGGAGGAGATTTAAATGTTTAGTGTTTTTTCCAAAAAGTGGCTGAGGGCTTTTGGGATTTATTTAATATAGTTGTATAGCTAAAAAATTAATGAAATTTTTAGGGTGGGTTACTAACATCGTATATATTATTGTGTAATTTTTCTAAGGTTTTTCATATATTATATTTTTCTCTATAATTCTTTGAAGTTTCTGTTTACTTGTAATTGCATTACTTGATTTGAGGAAAATTTGCAAACTATGATTCAATTATTTCCCATTTTATATTTCAGTGCAATATTCTAAGGTTGGATTTATTATCAACTTTCATTTCATATTGTTTTCTTTAATCATTAGTTTTATGTTTTCCATAATTTGATGTTTTAGTTTTAAAATCCACAAAACCTTGAATAGAAATTCAGATAAATCAAATGACAAGAGAAACATCAAAAGTTTTAAAAATATCACATTTTTATATATTTGAAACATAAACCCTAAATTTGGGATGTTACAGACGTACCCCTATTACAAAGAATCTCGACCCCGAGATTCAGCAGACTCAGTAAGGACAAAGGGGAATTCGGTTCTAAGACAGTCTTCTTGTTCCCATATAGCTTCGTCTTCAGTATGGTTGCTCCACTGGACTCTGAGCATCTTTATAGTGCGATTGCAAGTATGTCCCATGGCTTCGTCTAAGATTCGAATCGGGTGTTCTCGATAAGAGTGATTCGATTAGAGATAGATGTTCTCCAACTGAGTGAGTTCGGTTGGGGCTCAAAGACACTTCTTGATCTGCGATATATGGAAGACGTTGTGTACATCTGATAGTTGTGGTGGCAACTCCAGTTGGTATGTCACTTCCCCTTTTCTTGCAAGGATTCGGTATGGACCAATATACCGGGGTGCTAGTTTCCCGTGGACTTGGAAACGGCAGATGCCTCACAGCGATGAGACCTTGAGATAAATATAATCATTTACTTCGAATGTTAGCTCACGGCAGTGATGACCGTCATAGCTCTTTTGTCACGGCTGCGCTTCTTTTAAGCGCCTCTTTATCGTGTCAACTTGCTCTTGTGCTTTTTGGATGATGACTGGTCCAAAGATCTTCCTCTCATCGACTTCAGACCAGAACAGGGGTGTTCTGCACTTTCTCCCGTACATTGCTTCGAATGGAGACATTTGGAGACTAGACTAGAAACTGTTGTTGTAGAAGAACTCAACAAACGCTAAGCATTTCTCCCAATTTGTGCTATAGGACAGTACGCAAGCTCGTAACATGTCTTCCAGAATTTAATTTATTCTCTCTGTTTGACCTCCCGTTTATGGGTGAAATGTCATGCTAAAGAATAGCTCGGTTCCCAACAACTCGTGTATGCTATCCAAAAATCTTGAGGTGAACTGAGAGCCTCGATCAGAGGTTATTGTCTTTGGTACACCATACAGGCGGATGATATGATTCATGTACAGTTCTGCAAGTTTGTCTCCACGATAGGTGGTGCTAACCGGAATGAAATGAGCCACCTTGATTAGACGGTCGACAATAACCCATATGGAATCATATCCATTTTTGGCCTTTGGCAGTCCAGTTATGAAATCCATGCCGATTTCATCCTACTTCCACTCAGGAACTTTCAGAGGTTAAAGTAAACCTGCGGGTCGCTGGTGTTTTGCTTTCACACGTTGACACACGTCACATATGGCAACATGTGCAGTGATGTCCCGCTTCATACCGGGCCACCAGAACTGCTTTCGAAGGTCCCAATATATCTTGGTACTTCCAAGATGGATGAAGAGGGGTGAACTGTGAGATTCTCTAATGATTAGGTCTTTGACATCGTGATTATTCGGGACATATATCTGCTGTCCGCGTATAACCACTCCATTTGGGCCTTCAGAGAATCCCGATTTACTGCCGGTTTGCAAGTTATGTTTGATTTCTGCAATAATTGGGTCCTTGAGTTGAGCACATTGAATCTGGGATTCGAGTGTACACATTATCTTGGACGATAACTCAACTGTTGCTCTAGATCAATTGGATGATCGAGTGTATATACGTAAGCCTTCGACTTGCTGTTCAGTTTGCAAGCAAATAGTACGCCATTCTTCACGCAACAACAGAACAAGCATGGCTTTCCTTGGCCTTTGCTCTTGTGCTGCTGCTCTCCTTCTCCATTCTCCCTCCCACCAACTCCTTCACGGAGCAGGAGAAGGTCTCCCTCCACCAGTTCCTCGCCGGGCTCTCCCGGAAGGCAAACGACGATCTCGCCGTGCCGTGGTGGAATGACACTGACTGTTGTGTCTGGGAGGGCATCACCTGCAATGGGGATGGGACGGTCATCAAGGTCTCCCCGGCATCTAGAGGCCTTGAAGGGCGCATCTCACTGTCCCTTGCCGGCCTCACCAGCCTGATGCGCCTCAACCTCTCGTACAACGCCTTCTCCGGCGGACTTCCGGACTTCCGTTGGAACTCATATCCTCCAGCAGCATCGCCATTCTTGATGTCAACTTCAATCGCCTCAGCGGGGGCCTGCAAGAGCTGCCATTGTCAACTCCTGGGCTCCTGGCCGTCCTCTGCAGGTACTGAATGTCTCAAGCAACTTATTTACTGGAGAATTTCCATCAACCACATGGAAGGCGATGAACAATCTGGTTTGTGCTCAATGCAAGCAACAATAGCTTCACTGGGCACATACTGTCTTCTTTCTACCTTGGCTCGCCATCTTTGGCTGTGCTTGCCCTTTGTTTCAACCAATTGAGTGGTGATATTCCCCCTGTGCTTGGTAATTTCTCCTTGCTCAGAGTGCTTAAGGTTGGCCGCAACAACCTCACTGGGACTCTCCCAGAAGAACTCTTCAATGCTTCCTCCTTGGAGTACCTTTTTCCTGGCAATCATTTACATGGGGTACTTGATGGTGCACGCATAATCAACCTCAGAAATCCCGTAACCCAGTGGCAAAATTCCGGATTCTATAGGTCAGCTCAAGAGATTGGAGGAGCTCCATTTGGACCAGAACAACATGTCTGGGGAGCTACCATCAACCCTGGACAATTGTAAAAATCTCATAACCATCAATCTCATGAACAACAGCTTCGGCGGAGAGCTCACAAAGGTCAAATTTTCCACCCTCACCAAACTAAAAAGCTTGGATCTTATGCGGAACAACTTTAACGGCACAATTCCAGAAAGCATCTACTCATGCACCAAATTGACAGCATTGCGGCTGTCTACCAACAATTTCCATGGTGAGCTTTCTTCAAGCAAAGGGAACCTGAAGTCTCTCTCCTTCCTATCACTTTATAAGAAGTCCATCCCAAATATCACTAATGCACTTTAGATCCCACGGAGCTCCAAGAATCTCATGGCCCTGTTTATTGGGAATAACTTCATGCACGAGGCCATGGCACAGGACAAAACCATTAAAGGATTTAAGAATCTTCATTTTCTTGGCATAAATCAGGGCGGGGAGGCGTGAGGGGGTTAGGTGTTTCATTTTTGTGGGTAATTAAGTCTAACTTCAAGGGTATTTTTGTTTCTAGTAGGCTGGCTTCTCACAAAATTTCACGAGAAGATCGCTCCTTATTGCTAGTTAATTTTGAAGACAGCTCCTCGTTGCTAGTTTATTTTGGAGACGGCTTCTCGCGAGAAACAGATTTGGATCTGTAGGATCGTATAGCACAATCAGAGGGGGGGTGGTGAATGATTGTACCGATTTCTTGCTTACAAATCAGCCGTACTCGCCGTGTACATGCACTGCTCGAACAAGAACAATCCTGAGACAATGCTCAACGAACCATGCAACCACCTTTGATCTCCACGTGCTCCAGCGCAAGCCCGACCACCTCGTGACATCCTAGACCTCTTGAACCTCAGATTTCCCCATCCTAGTCCCGGTCCTCCTTGTCATCGACCATGGTCGTCTTCACGCTCAACCTGCACATGCAAAGACCAAAGAACATATTCCAGGCACAAGTTCTCCAACTTGACCAGTATCAGTTCACGCATATCACATACTCTCAAACATCAATTAACACTATCCATAACAACCTCGAAGTCTACGACCACTTCAACAAGCTCCACGACCAGTTCCAGTATGTCTACGACCACCTCCAAGACGTCCACGACCACTTCACCAAGTCTACGACCACTCACTTGCACCGTAGCACTCGAAGCATACAGTAATTGGGATGAATAGGGTGGTCTTGTGAAGACCTCAGGGTGGTCCTGTGAAGACCTCCTGGTGATCCTGCAAGACCTCGTGAAAAGACCTCCTGAGAGGTCCTGGAAGACCTCGTGAGTGGTCCTGAAAAACCTCCTAAAGGGCCTCTTAAGAAGTCCTGGAAGACCTCCTCAAAAGACCTCTGGGGTGGTCTTTGAAAAACTTCCAAGGTGGTCTTTGAAAAACTTCCAGGGTGGTTTTTGAGAAACCTCCACAAAGACCTCTTGGGAGATCCTGGAGAACCTCCTGGGTGGTCCTGAACAGACTTGTCTTTTTGCAAAGGCCACCCTCTTGGCCTTTTTACAAAGACCACCTCCTTGCTACAGTACCTGGAAGAACAGTACTCGGAGCTACAATACTTCAGAAGACCTCATTGCTACAGTAGCTCGATGAACAGTAGTACTCGAAAAACCTCTTCATAGGGGGAGGTCCTGGACGGTCCAAATAGCTCCAAGGGGAGATCCTGAGTGGTCCAGATTGATCCACGTTGAAGCTCCTGGGGGAGGTCCTGAATGGTCCAGATTGATCCATGTTGGTGCTCATGGAGAGGTCTTGAGTGGTCGAGATTGATCCACGTTGGTGCTCATGGGGAGGTCCTGAATGGTCACGATTGATCCACGTTGATTCTCTTGGGGAGGTCCTGAGTGGACAAGATTGCTCTATGTTGATTCTCCTGGGGAGGTCCTAGGTGGATGAGATTGCTCCACGTTGATTCTCTTGGAGAGGTCTTGGGTGGACGAGATTGTTCCACGTTGATTCTCCTGGGAAGGTCCTGGACGGTCCAGATTGATGCGCGTTGGTTCTCCTAGGGAGGTCTGGGCGGTCCAGATTGATGCGTGTTGGTTCTCCTGGATAGGTCCTAGATGGACGCGATTGATGCGCGTTGGTGCTCCTGGGGGAGGTCTTGGATGGACCAAATTTATCCTGGGGAGGTCCTAGATGGTCCTGATGAGTCCACGCGGGTGCTTCTGAGGCGGACCTTGAGTGGTCCTGATGAGTCTATGTGGGTGCGCCCGAGGAGGACCTTAAAGACCTCCTGTGAACCTGAAAAGACCTTAAACCAGCCACCCAAACGGAATAACGGAATCTTCTAACAACCGCAAATTCCAAGCAACCCAAAAATCAATTATCCAAATCAATTATTCATTAGCAAAAACCTTGACAAGGCCGCATGGTCTAACAAGATCATTTTTGGAAGCTAGTTGTTTGGTGTAGTTCCACGAAAAGCTAAGAGTAGAAGTTATACTAAACATACCCTATATCTCATCTTTTACTGGAGCAAACTGCAAAATATAAGCACAAGAGAGCGGCACATCACCTTCTTCTCTCTCTATCGTATGATTCAATGGACATCTGCACCTAAGAAACCAAACAACATATTATACAGTCGGTTCTAGAATCAATTTCATATTTCTAAATAATACTAAAACCAAACAATCAAATAGATGTATTCTTGGTTGGTGTCCTTATACTATTGGAGTGGGAAACCAAAAATAAACTAATAAGCCTTTGATATGCCAAATTCAAAGGAAAAACACAGATATTTACACAGCAAAAATGCATGGGCTCAATCCTAGTTGATCCATATGCTCGTACCCCACTACAACACAACCACCTAGCGCAGCCCGGCTTAGAGCATGTACAATGAGCTTATGTCAGCCATCAGTAGTTATTGCCATGTAGGATTTTTGCTGATGTGGATGAAAGAGAATGAAGAGAGAGAAAGATACTATCTACAATCCTGTAGCCGACTATAGCACACGAAACAAGAAAAACATTAAAATATTGTGTGTTCTATAAAGACAACTAAAAAGACAAAGAAATTGCTGTGCCATTATATGAGTCATCTTTAATGTCGTCTGGTGACATAGAGAATTGTTTGAGACAAGAAATTGCCTATACCATTGTACATGCCCTTATTGAATCCCATATCCAAACTAAATTACACGTAGGCCTATCAGTTGTCTGGATCAAACTAGTTGCAAAATAGAAATAGAAATTGATAAATTGGGAAAATAGGAATTAAATCCAAAAATTAGTGGGCTTTTGGCCCATAGTCCAAGGGGCGGGGGCCGGCAACCCAAATAAGAGGGAGGAGGGGGCGACACAAGCCGTAGCTTCCAAGCCTGCCACTTGTGTGCCGCCCCCAGCCCGTGGCCACCTTGGTCGCCCTACTGCCTTGCTGCTGAAAGCATCTAGGCCTCTAAAAATTGTTTTGGTAATTAATGATAATATGTGAATATGGGATCAACGTATTTATTGAGTATTTACAAGGTTAAGTCCCATTGGTGAGTTTGATGACGTAAAGATGTATGCTAAAGGATTAAATGAAGATCTACATGGCTTAAAGACAAGGTACAAGTAGTCTAGGATCATTTTTATATTTTACCGGTCTTAGGAGAAATGGTTGGAAGACCGGATTATAGGTTAAATGTCGTACTATTAAGAGGGATCGTGACTAGTAGCTTGATAGCATGGTCTTGTGCAATATGGATCAATTTAGGATCATGCATGCATTTGTATTTGATTTTGAAAAGCTCTAAGTGTTTTTGTCAGAAATCGATAGTACCGGAGGCTAACTGGCGGTAGTACCGCTTGAAGCGGTATGACCGCGTTTTACTTGGCGGTATTACCGCATTCTGAACGTCTCAGCCAACTAATTGCTAATGCGGTACGATCGGCTCTTGCAACGGTACTACCGCATTACGGTCATTCTGATTTCTAGTTGGCGGTACGATAAAATCAGTAGAGGTGTATTTTGGTTCGGTGCCTCTTGTTGACAATCGGTAGTATTGCGCCATAGAAACGGTAGTACCGCTCAGCGGTTGTACTGATTCTTATGTGGCGGTACATTTTTTTCCAGAGGACACCTCTTTTCGGTGAAAGTGGAAACCCTACGATCGGTTGTACCACTTCTCTATGCGGTATGACCACATCAAGCGGTAGTACCGCAATTTAGTTGGTGGTCGTACCGCGTTGGGATTTTCAATGGCTATGTCAGAGTAATTAATGCTACTATTCTAGCCGTTACTGTGCTCTGACAAGGGTGCGGTCGTACCGCTCCCTAGTTGGTGGTCATACCGTATTTCGCTGAAAGTTGGGGATTTCCTCCCCAACGGTCATATTTGTTGGTGGGGGTTATAAATACCCATCTACCTGCTCAAGGACAGGTAGCTAGAGTTTATTTATCATCTATAGAGCCTTGAGCATCCCCTCAACACCCAAATCTCTCTTGTGCATTCATTTTGAGGTTGTCGAGTTCATTCAAGTGCATACACTCATTCTAGATTGATCCTTTTGCACTTGAGTGCCGTCAAGCGAAGGCCATTGATTTGTTACTCTTGGAGTTTTGCTGAACTTCTAGACAGCTGGGCGGTGATTGCTCGGTGATCTCTTCAAGAAGCTTGTGAAGAGACCTGAAGCCAAGATTGTGAGTGGCTTAGAGTTCGCCATCTCCGGAGCGGAGGAAGAACTACCTATAGTGATCGAGGGAAGGCTTAATTCGTGGAGCCGGCTTGAGTTGTCAAGCTTTCTCAACGTGGACTAGTGAAGACCGGCAAGTCTTCGATACCACGGGAAAAACTTCCTTGTCTCACTTGTGGTTATTTCTTGTCTTTACTTATTTTGCATTTACATTTCTAGTTTATTTCTTGTGTTGATTTGCTTAGCTAGAATTGTATCTAGTTTAGACTAAGTTTTAATTGACTTAAATTTTTAAATTGTCAAAAAGTTTTAAAACATTCTATTCACCCCCCTTTAGTCGGTTATCCTTGGTCCTACAGCTGTCAATGCCATTGCCCCTGGGCGCTTGCCCTGCCGCTCCTTGGGTGGCTACTGCCGATGAAGGAGAGGCAAGGAGAGGAAGGCCAACAAGGGAAAGGAGCAGGAAGAGGAAGGGGCGGGAGAAGAAGGAAAAGAAAAGAAGGAGAAGTAGGGCAACGTGATTCGTCTGCGATTGTCGATGATTTTTTGTGGGTAACAATTAGATAGTCCCTAGATAGATCCCAAAGTAATGATTATTCATGTGGTTGATTGGTTTGGTCGCGGGCAATAGATGTTGTGTGATGCCCTAGTTTGTTAAACAGTGCTACAGAATCTTGTGAGGGGAATTAGGGGTATCTTCTCTCTGAATCATGATTTAGTTAGGTTGAAAAAGTTGTAGGAAATTTCCTTAGCTTTTCAGAAAGCTCTAGATCACTAAATTTGGTTAAGGTAGTAAAAAGATATAGCCTCGAGAGTGTCGCTGTCCAGAAATCTGTTGTCATTGGTAGCAAACGTAAAGATGGGTTAATTACGTACACGAGATGAGATAATTTAATTATTATCATAACTAGAATAAGCTAGACAATTCTCGGTGGATTCCAAAATATTATGGTTTGCTATTTTTTTCATGTTGTAGAAAAATAGATACAAAAATGTGAAGTTGGTTGTTTTGATAATTGCTGGTATAACCTTCCGGGCTGGAAACGGGAACCTAAATGGTAAATTAAGAAGATTTGCATAACTAGAATATTGTGGGGAATTTCGTAGGGTTTCCAGAAAGCATATAGGTTACTGTATTTGGAATTCAGAGATGAAAGTTATGGTCATTTGATCATTGGGACAGCAGATAGGTCATCCAGTGAAGTTGACTTAAGAGTGTCGGTTTTGTGTATAGGTGCGATAGTACTTTGGTTGATGTTTTTGGTACTGTTGTGGCATATTTTAAGTGTGTTATTGATTATATATTTAGGAAACGTTGCCTCAAGCACAATGCCACAATTTCATCACCTGATTTCTAAAGGCTAAAAGGCAAGTGTATGGTAGAGCGGTGAACGACGGGTGGTTGCTGTTGTCTTGTTGTTTCATTATCATGTGATTTAATTTATGCATTCGTTAAGCTTATTTACTTGTCATGGTAATATTGTTGATTTAATGAGATTATGATATGATGATGCAATTACCATGGAGAAGACATGGTAATATTAATAATGAATATTGAACAATTGCATCATTCACTTGCATAAGAGCCAAGGTGGTGAGAACTGCCATGTTTATGGCTAATTCGGCGTGCTTCATGTTAAAATCCTACAAAAGTAGGGATCCCATCCTCAAGAAGGTGGGGAAAGAGTGTGTCATTGACCGGTGAACACTCCATTATACTGGCATCAACTGCTGAGTTGCATCATTGGCATTGTATACATGAGAATGATATTGATGAGATTTGATATCAAGAAATATAAGAATAATGATGATGATTTAAATGTTTAATAAATCTATTTGTTTATCATTGTATCTTGTATTTGTTGAGTCATGGACTCACTCTTGTTTTATTGTTGTTTTTAGGTAATTGTTGATGGCGACATGCATGGAGATGGAGTAGCACACGAACCTCACATGCATTTATCACACAGATTCTATCTATTAGCTGTTTTATACCATCTAGAGACATGATTATTACATCCAGAGTTTATCCATGATTGGACTTGATTATTTTGGAATTGCTAGTTGGAACTTGGGTCGATTATATATTAGTTCAATTCAGTTTGATCTACTTATTGTTTAGTTAATGGTTGGATTCTTAATTGCTTTACTCATAGTAGATTATTAATTGCTATTATGATATCTCGTGTGACCTAGTGATGGGGTTTTATTCCTTGCATGATTGCTGTAATTTATTGTTAAATATAGTTTAAATTGGTAGCTATAGTAGTTTAGGTGATATTCTGAGCTCAATGCCGGGGTGTTACACTAGTCCAATGTCATTTAGGACAGGTTTAAGTTTCTTTCCTGCGCTTATTTTCTCATAGCTGCTGCGGAAAAGCAGTTGCAAAAAAATCTTACACCTTGTTTGAAAAATCAAAATATAGTTGAACAAACTATGTTACCTAATGATCGATAATTCCCTATTTTCTATCACATATTCACATGGATATATATTTTCTATAGTAACTACTCCAATATCTCCTGTTATTTTGACCGTAGCAATATCTATTTTTGCAACACGGTCTAGAAAAAAAGCAGCTAACCAAACACCCAAATATTAAAAAAAGAGTTCCACCAAACGAAAACACCATAATCCACGGCAAATACCAAACAGTGCCTTTTCTGCATCCGTACAATCAGTCAATATATTTGTTAGTTCTAGTTGGTTTGATGAACAATCGTACACACGGATGGATAAATGAATAATGGCTTAGTCCTGCTAACTTCGTACTTTTTTACTTGCCCTTTTGGATATCAAGATCTTCAATACACGTCTCTAACCATTACTTTTTCTAGCTATGTGTTATCAAAAAAATACAAAAAAATAATAATAATATTGAAATACTTTCGATGACAAATCTACCCATATAATTTTCTTATGACAAATCTAACTATTTTTTATGTAAATTAATTATCAAAGTTTTAAAATGTTGACCGTACGTATTTTAAAACGACATCTATTTGAGAACGGAAGTAGTACTACTTATGAATTGGACATATTCAGAAAATGAAAAAGATTATGGTCAGAGAGGCAGGTGAGTGGTGCTGTTGCATTGTCGAGAACTAAATTAAATCACATTAACTCTTCATATGCATTCGGAGCCTTGTATCTGTTGAACGAAATTCTTGTCAACATTGATCTCCTGAAAGTGAAACCACCAGTCTGTTAGCACGTACCTGCTTAACTGCATCTCTGCAGTTCATCTTCAGAAGTAGTCGATATACCATAAACATATTGTAAATAAAAGCAGTTGTTTAATTTGAATCCTAAATTCGTTCTAACTTTTATTCTTCCATAGTTCCGGCGTGGCCGGCCCGGCCTAGGCTAGCCCATATCCAAATGAATCGTATGCTGGCTCATTGTTTCTCTACCGATCTAGTCCAAACGGGGCTCAAACAAGACAAACGATCCTTATCCCCAACTAAAACTACAGGTTTGCCAGGGCATTTATGGTCAGAGAGGCAGGTAATGGTTATTGGATCTTGACAAGAGTCAGGTAGAAACGGAGCTACCTCTGATGAAGTATAGATAGTATTCTGAAAGCGAAAAGGAAAGCTACAGGTTAGTCAGCGCATTATGGTCAGAGTCAGGTGATGGATAATGGATTCAGACGAGCTAGAGAGAAATCGGACTGCCACAGTTGAAGTTCAGATATTCAGAAAGTGAAAAATGAAATTGCAGTACTCAGGGCATTATGGCCAAATAGGCAGGCGAGTGGTGCTGTTGGACTGTCAAAAGGACTAAATCAAATCACATTAAATCTCCATGTGCATACAGTACATATTGATAATTCAGCTAGCATCTGGATCCTTCTAGGAATCTTCTGTTAGTATGTAATTCCTGTTTACAGTAATCTCCTGAAAGCGAAACTACTCATCTGTAGCACGTATACTTGATTCACTGCATTGATCTTCAGAAGTAGTTGATACCTGAATATTGTCTTGTCATGCCTATCCACTGAGCTGATGGATGTTTCAGAAACTATGGTAAAAGAAAGTTTTAGCATCAGGAAAAATGATTTGTTTGGAATTGGAACTGATTGCTCTGCATGGGAATACTTTGTTTCTGTTCTGCATGACAAACCAAAGTTTCTGCATTTCTGTGTAACTCAATTACTACCTACAAGCAAGGAGCAATAATACTTTGCATACTGTACCAGTTTTACAGTTCTGAATGCACGAGGGATGAGACCAAAGTGAAAATTCTGCATGGATGAATTGCGCCATTATGCTGTACTCTTTGCTACTCTGAGGTGAGAGTTTACTGTAGAGTGCATAATTGTTTGACATGCCCTGTGAGGAATAAGAATTGTTACTACTTGATCGTACAGTTCATATATAGTACTGATAAGTAATTAACCAACAGTATTCAAATTTCATCAGGATCATCCGACTAACACAATGCACTTGCCATCTCCGATCGAGCTAAGCACATGATATATATGACTTGTGATAGCACACTGCACACCTACTTCAATCAAGCACTTCACCTAGGATACCCTGGCAACTAACAGCCAACTGATCATGCAAAGAGACAGGTTAAGACCAGCAAGCGAGCAAGCATGCACGTACCAATCATTACTCATGTCTGTAAAGATATGTAACACTAGTTCTCATTAGACCCAGGGCAGCAGCACAAACATGATTGATGCCTGCTAATCCAGAGATGGCATTGCCAATAATTAAATTAGGACCTCAGACACAGTACATGCAGTTATGCATGCACAAGCATGGATGCATATGCCAATGCAGTACGCATTGATTTGTGTTGATACTGTGGAGATCAGTCGCTTCGATCTAGGTGCTTCAAATGCATTAAGAATGCATGCGTCCGGCCGGCAATTGCACGAGCAAAGCGAAGCAAAGCAAAGGGCTCACCAACCAAGCCACCCAAAGTCCATAAGCATGATTAGATGGCCGTCCAGTCTTCGGCTCTCCGCAACGTCCATATCATTCCATCCCCTAGCTATCCTCTACTCCTTGCAGTAGTACTACTACTCATGCACACTTAAGACTCACATTCCTTCCTCTCCCCACTTTGCTTCCCTTCTACTCCCCTCCTCCGCATCTCTCTCTCTCCCCATGAACTCCAATGATACATTTGGGAGCCTACTCTAATGAAGACACCCACCATTATCCATCTCCACACATAACCAATTCCTCACTAACATTGCAAAAAAAAAAAAAAAAACACCATCACCACTAGCATGCATTCCACACTACATTTTCAACATCCAAGGTGGCCACTTCCAAGTGCTCAAACTCATGGCCCACTTGTTACTCAATACAAAAAGTAGTGTGCCTGTCATGTCGTTGCACGCTTGAAAGTAAAAAATGCACACGCCATATAGATGCACTTCAATCAGATAAGGGACATATAAGCATATCGGAACAAGAAATCAACGGTCCACGTCACGTGTGGATCGGTAGCGGCATTTCTTGAAGAATAATAACAATAGTTACAATAGTATTTTAGTTTTCATATCTGCTCACTTGCTTTCATTTCTTTCTTACCCCAGTTTAAGCCAGGTAGTGAACCACAGGATTACACATATGAACAAATTCGCATAACCATTCATCACAACGCTAAATTTCCCCATAATTTTTTTAGGGGACCAACTACATATATGTTGCCAATGTTGAGCGATGTCTATCTTGAATGTCTACCAATTAGCTGCACCCATCAACTAAGGTAGATTGTCATGACGTATTTCGGACAATTTACGGCCAAGAATTATAATAGTGCATATTTTCCCCGATACACATTCAATTGGTGCAAAATGAACTGATAATAATAAGCTGATAAAGCATAATAGCATATGCTAGACAATTTAATAAGACCTTAAAACATTGTCCGGTCTAAAAAGAAGCGACCCATGTTTTTCAGATTTCCACTCTAGAAGCAATATAATGAAAGCAAAAATCATAATTTTAAGCAGTCAAACCATAAACCAACGTGACATCTGCAGAAGTCATGAAACCTAAAAATGTTAGGCTTTATTTGAAACGCATGAATTCCTAATGAAAGTTAATTTCCACATGATTCAGAAAAATTCTCATGTTTCAAATGGGACCTTGACTCCATATCCAATCATCCATTGCTCATTCTGTGAAGTAAATATTTGACTTAAAAACATTCTCCGGTCTAAAAACGAAGCTACATAGTGTCTCTCATATTTCCACTCTAGAAGCAAGATAAACCAATTTTAAGTGGTCAAACCATAAATCCACTTAGCATCTACAAAAGTCATGAAACCTCAAAACGTTTAACTCCATATCCATGACTCAGTCTATCACATGGAAATTTAAATATTTGACCAATGCGGCATTAAACCAGACAAAAGAACATGAATCAACTTTTCCATATTTGTCTACATCAATGGCAGTGAGACCCTTCAGAACGCCATCTTCTCCCTCGCATGAGCATCAAATCTAATCCGCGAGATGGAGCGGATATATCATCGAAAGAATACAATTAAACATCATTCAACATACTGCATAGACAAAATTCTATGCAACAAACTCAACTCAAATCACACCTTAAAAGTTGTGTGCATCATATAATGAAAGCAATCCGAGAAGGGGTAACAAATCCCCTGAAATCTGCGGATATACCTGTCGCGGTGGTGCAAGGCTGGTTATACCATTTGATAGGAATAGAACTAAACATCATTCCACATACCGCATAGACGAAATACTATGCAACAACTCAACCCAAATCCCATCCTAAAAATTCCACGCTATCATATAAGGAAAGAAATTCGAGAAGGATAACAAACCTCCTGAAATCTACGAATCTACCTGTGGCGGTGGTGCAAGGCCAGTCCTACCATTTGATAGGCCCAAAGGCAAATTATAACCCTCACTTATGTGCACTAAAAAAATCTTTTCTTCCAAACACATATTTTGGATCATTTAAGATTATATATCATTCAATTCAAAACATAATTTTGATGCTACACTTGTTTGTAACTTTTTTTTATATGTAATCGTTCACATATTTTAAAATACGAACATGACACAGTTACATCCATATACAAAACACTATCATAGTATTACAACTTAATGGTTTTTAGCAATATACATAACATTAAAAATTGCTATATGTTAAAAATTTTGTAGTGTTACAAAACACAAAAATAAAAGGGGAAGGTTTTTTTTATCCCTGCATATTTTTCCACTTTCTCCACCTCCATTTATAGCATGAGTGGTGAATAATATAAAAATATAAGTTAAGTACATGAAATACAAACAAACGTGACATGGATATTCGAATGCAACATAGATATTTCTTTGCATTTGAGGAAGTTGATATTTTCACCATCAATGATATCGGTACAACAAACACCACAAGCATCCTCGAGTTCCCATCAATAAGAAAATTATTGAAAGGGGGTGTAGATCGAAGAAAGCCTAAACACAATTTCTTGTAGGAGGTGTTCATAGAATATTGTTGCGTACAAAATCCGATAGGCAACACTGCGTCCTATGGAGGGTGCTCCCTTGGCAAAGCGACTAGGGTTGCTAGGCGTGCCAGCTGATTTCTAGAAAATGGGCAAATGTAAAGATAGGATCGAACGAAGCGTCGATCGAAGGTAACACCTTTATAATTCACAGGAAATTACAGAGGTTGATTGGTTGAATATCTACTGAGTATGAACTACTCCTAGGACGGGAAAGTTAAATTTGTATTATAAAGGTACAATGTAAAGGCATAGTGTAAACACCTGAATATCAATTCACAATGTAAAGGCATAGTGTAAACACCTGAATATCAATTCTTTAAGGGATGGAGGTATGGAGGCTGAAAGGATGAGGCTGCCCCCGGCGACAGTGGGGGATTTTTCTCGCGAGCGTGTGTCATCTCGGGACAGCGAAAGGTCGGGATTGCCCCCGGTGCCAACAGAGGAAGTTTCTCGAGACCTTGAGACCGGTAGCTCCATCCGTCGTCCGCTGGATAGGGATGAGGGCATGTTGAACGAGGGCGAGTCGCGCGTGGGAAATGGCCAAGGGCAAGGGAGTTAAGCAACGATCCATGGTGGCCACATCGATGGGTCGGCCCATCGTTTTGGTACAACCTTAGCTGATCTCTATGTGCACCGCTGGCGAAGCATTCCGAGTTCTTCGTGGCTTTGGATACCCAAGCGAGCTTGCGTTGGAGAGTTAGGGTTTCCAGCAAATACTCGCGAGATTCATCGTTTGGGGTGGAGTGCGAAGGTGGTCCAGCGGATCCGAGATCTGCCACCGCTAATGCATTCCTTTGCTGAAGTAGTGCGGGGTGAGAAGA
Organism: Phyllostachys edulis; assembly: GCA_036346405.1. Taxonomy (NCBI): domain Eukaryota; kingdom Viridiplantae; phylum Streptophyta; class Magnoliopsida; order Poales; family Poaceae; genus Phyllostachys; species Phyllostachys edulis. The sequence goes on from CM070568.1 coordinate 16,420,621, forward strand.
TGGATAGGGGAAGAGGCCGCTACCCGTGTCGTTTTGGGGGAGGTGGTCGCCGCATCGGGGAGAAAAGGTCTGCTCCTGAGGAGTGGATGAATGATGATGACTTGCTGGTGGAAGAAGATTTGAGAGTGAAGCTTCGTTGAGATCAAGAACAGAAGTGGAGAAATAAGGAGACTCAACATGGGGGATTCCCTAAATCAGTACGCAATTTGGTACGCTTGAGGGGAATAGGGATCGATTTGATTCTCATTTTGGGGGATCTGGTAGAGGCAATGTAAATCAAGGAAAAAATTGGCAATACGATTCTCGAAGGGAGTTCTCGGATAGAGTTGGGGTGTTCACGAAGATACTTTATAGGGATTCCGGGGGGGGGTGCATCGGAGACAGAGGTGGAAACCTCAGGGAAGATAATACTAAAAATGTGTATCCTCGGGTTTCTTCCGATGATTTTGGTAAAGGGGAAAATATTAAAAAAACTTGGGGTGAGATTGGTCCTAATACAGGGGTGCTCAGATCTGAAGATCGTGGTACATGTTTTTGATGTTTACAATCGGGTCATCACCAAGCCAGATGCACTAATTTGCTGGTTTGTTATAAATGCAAGAAATCTGGACACATGACTTCTAGTTGTCCTGATGATAAGCAAAATTTAGGGTTGAAGTTGTGTTGTTTTGGGATACCAGGACAAGGGTTTTACAGTCTATAAGTTCCGGGCTTGAAACTAACAGAATTACAAGAAGCTTTAGGGATTTTGAGCATAAAAGAAGGTGCGGCTTTAGTGACAAAAATTGAAGCTGAATTGAAACATTTAATTCAAGCAGATTGGGATTGGAAAGTTAGGAAACTTTCAGAGTCAGAATTTGGGGTGGTTTTTCCTTCTAAAGCTATGTTGGATACTTGGTTGAAGGCCATAAGTGTGGAATTGGATTTACATTCTATCAAGGCAAAAATAGAGAAATCGAATCTAGATCTCAAGGCATCATCTGTTCTTATGGCAGGTTGGATCAAGGTTTCAGGTATACCTATTCCTGCTAAGACAACTATAATTGTTAAAGAAATTTCTAGCACTGTGGGGAGAGCCAATAGAAGTGGATGAGATTGTTGGAAATATGCCCTAGAGGCAATCATAGAGATGATTATATTTCATTATGTTCATGATATTGGATAATGTGTTATCTTGTTCCTAGAATAATATTGTTAATATTTATTATCAAGTATGTGACTTGGTTGTGAAACTCTATATTCCTGCGATAATTATTCTTTTACGATCCTTGGTCGTAAACATATGAGGACACATATGAATAGACTAGCATATGTATTGGTTGATGACTATGTTTCACGAGTAATAGATATGGAGATATCAAACCGATAATATGGACACATGTTAGAGAACATGATGTTGGATAAGACCCACCTTGAGACACTATTGAGATTGTTATGAATCTATGTGTCGTTAGTTGGTCTCAAGCAATGATGATGTATAATCCTTAGACCGAGATCAAGCATGGTTTCCTACATGTGTAAGAGCACTCTTAGGGGTTGCCAAACGCCGCACCGTGAATCGGGTAGTTATAAAGGTAGCTTTGGGTATCTGTGAAACATGGAGAGGAATGTGACCGGTAGGATATGGGATTTGCCCTCCTAACATAACAGAGAGATGTCTCTGGGCCCTCGTTGTGATCGGATAAAGAAAGTGCATGGCCATGCCACTAGTAGTCAAGTGTTCGACCACGTGAAGTTATCCGACACTCGATCGAGAAAGAATTGAACAGTCCATGGATGACACAACATCTCACCGAGTTCAACCGGACATCGTGAGGAAAAGGGAGTATACACGGTAGGTCGCTTAGTTTGAACGATTCATGATTTGGTCATATACTGATACGAGCTGATCGTGAGATCGGTCGAACATAGTCACGCAGTGGTCGTAACTCGTCGTAAGCAATTACGAATCGTCGTGACCAAATACGAACTGGTCGTATAAAGATAGGACCTGGTCGTAAGTGATGAGGACCTGGTCGTAGATCATATTGCATTAAGGTTCGTCCGATATAATTTGTGTGTATTCGGGAATCGATATGCTCTGCTAAAAGCCGCTACGACTCGTGATCGGAAACAGTTTCCGAGTCACAACCGAACTACACATGAACCTACAGGGTCACACACTTAACGGGTTGGAACAAACCAGTACGAATACGATTCGAAAACGTGTTCGGATAAGATCCGTCACGAGCACTATATAAGGAGATGCATGAGGCTGTTTGGAGGTATGCGTGAAACATCACCGAAACCCTAGCCGCCATCTTCCTGAGAGCTCCGCCGTGCGACTTGGTGCTAGCACACCAGTGTTCGGTTGTTCCTTCCCTGGACGTGTGGATACCGTAGAGGCGCTACTACGATTGTTGCGCTTGAGGACGATCCGCGAGCTCCATAAGAAACTACAGAGGTTGCTGGAGGAGACGATCGACTACGACAACTGCATCGACTTGCTGGACATTGGACGATCGACTACGACCACTACATCGACGAGCTCTTCGTTGGACCAGGCTGCTCCAACCCTTCTTCCGCTGCTCTGCGCGTCTGGTGGTAACGATCTGTGATCATCTACTTGCTTGGCATCATGGTTTGCGTGGTAGAAATTTTTGTTTGTAGCTATCGTAGCCTACCCCGCGACCCAACAGAGATAAGATTGATGAGGGTTGATCCTGTGAGAGTGAAAGTTCTCAGTAGGGATCCGACAAGCATTAATAGCTATGTTGAGATCTTCATCAATTCGATGGGTTATTGTAGGACCGGAAAGGTGACTAGAGGGGGGGAGGGTAAATAGGAGCACGAACACTTTTTCACCTTAATTGAATTCAATACTAATTTCACTCCAATAGCTATAAAAGCTATGAAGATCAATATACAAGCACAGTGGAAGACTTGTATTGAATCCAATCAAAACCCCGAAGCAAAACAACCAAAATTACCAAAAACTCAATTCACAATGAGTTGGACGGTCAGACCTCTCAGAACCGCGATCTGACCTCTCCATGGGGCAGTCTGACCTCTGATATTGGTGGTCTGACCTCCAGCCTGACGATGAATAGCCCAAACAGCTTGAAAACCGAAACTCAAATCGGTCTAACTTTTGATCTATGAGGCCAAACTCCGCCAAACTTGAGACACACCTTCTCTAAGATATTAAGAACCTATTCCAATTAAGGATCACATAGATCCATGCCAAAGTTTCTATCTTTTTCAGATTGAACGGAGAGTGCTCAAAAAACGGGTCAAAAACGAAAATGGTGATTGAGATGATTTCGTGGGAGGAATCAATCCAAGATGGCTAAGGATGGTCTCCCATATGTCTTAGCACTCTCAATTATAAGAAGAATCAAGCCAAAAGCTCTCAAGAGCAAAACCCCCGAAAATTACCCTTTCTTCATCAGAACCGGGCAAAACTAAAACTTAGATCTAAAAACTTCCTCGTGGGTGGATGATTATCAAGATGGCCTTAGATCATACCCCACACATCCCAGCAAGCAAGATCAAGAGGAAAAACCAAGTAAAAACTCCCGGATCAAGAAAAGCCCCAAAAACATCAAATAGAGAGGATGAACACAAGAACGAAATAGGGACTCATCTTGTGAAATCTGGTTGGATTGATTTGGATAGATGGATGATTGTTGTTTACAGCCACTCCTACAAGGAGGACAAAGCTCTCTCCAAGAGCACTCACTCTCAATCCCTCTCTAGAACCCTAGCTCTCCTCCTTTCATCTCAAACCCTAAAACACAAAATAGGGTTATCTAAATGGCCATGGAAGTGCAACCAGCACTTAGCCCTTATATAGTGGAGGCTATATCCTAGAGAATATTCCATTAGGGCACCCATTAGACCCCACACACAAATGGGTTAACAAACACAAACATCTCAAAGCGTCGTCTTCACCATCGATTGACCTAAACCACTTCACCATACGCCGACCCGCGCCGCGGTTTAGCCAAAAGGTCACCAAGGCGGTATTTGGTGAAATTACCAAAATACCCCTTCTCGATCCTTCTCCAAAAGACCGAGTCCGCAGATCGTGAAGCAATCCCAGGCTTCACCACGTGTAGGTTGATCAATGGCTCCATGTCGGCAGTCTCTCCTGTCCGGATCCCACCGCACCATAGCACTTGCACCGACTCCTGCGCCGCTTGATCCAACCAACAGACCAACCGCCTGCTCGGTCATCCATATCCATTCTGCGCCCCTCTTGAGTCCTCTGACCTCACCTGGCATCCTTGATCGTTTCGGACCTCGGCTCTCCAAGCTTAGTCTGATCCACCTCGCCACGACCGTCATAGACACGCAAGCCACCGCAAAAGAATAGACCAACAAACCGCTTCTGGGAACAAGTTCTTCACAACTTGACCCACGTTAGTCAAAACATGCATCATGCAACACATATGCAATGATAACCCTGAACTTGACCTAACAAGAACACGTCATCGCCACGCGGGCCGACGAACAAGCCAAAACCGGTCAGACTACCACCCTTGGCCGGTTTGACCGCCCACTGGCCGGTCTGACCGCCAGCACAAGGCCGGTCTGACCACCCTCTGGGACTTAGCCAAAATTCCTATCAAGGAAATCCGAAACTCTCTGGAAATTTCAATCAAATAGAACTTTTGCCTGGAGGCTCCAAAAATTATGGGACCAAGTGCAGAAGAACCCTCTCACTTGCCTACATCCTCTATTTTTGGCTCAGCTCCAAAATCCAAAGTCATTAAAGTGGCCGGTTTGACCGCTCAGGCAAAGCCGGTCAGACCGCTCCACTGGCCGGTCTGACCGCCAGCCACTATTCCAGAAAAACCATACAAGGCATGACCGGTCTGACCGCCACCATGGCCGGTCAGACCGCCAGAGGCCTGACAGAACTGGAGCAATGCCGAAAACGGGTGATTCCGCAAACCCTCAACGCCATTGCCAATTGTCTCATCATCCTAAGATCGTGGGCATATCCCCATGATATCCACAATCTCCCCCTTGATGAACACATCGGCAATTTCTCAGAAAATGTAAGTATGAGGTTTGAAGATGAAAATACTCAACGTTTTCGCGCAAAGGCACAACTTGGTCCATTAGCAAGAAAAAGCAATGGAAATAGCCAAGCTGGCTTCAAAATAGCATGGGCAAGTGAGATACAGCAAAAGAAAGCACAAAAGCTTTAAATTCCAGAGAATCGACAAAAATCTCACTTGAGGTCCATATGAAAGAATAATTGTTCTATTTGACCTTTGATCATTGTGAGACTTCAAGATTTGCAATTCAAGTTCAGAAAAGGTAGTAAGACCAAAAGAATGCAATATGAATGCTCCCCCTAACTATGATCATCATTTTACAAGAGAGAATTTGAAAATTTCAATTTCTCCATTTCTCTCCAAAAAGCTCCTAACTTCTCCCCCTTACAAAACTTCTCCCCCATAACCAACAAGCTCTTTATTAACATTACATTTTTGCTATATCTTCTCCCCCTTTAACAATGGAATCATCAAGGAATCATATATTCCTCTCATCCAGAGAAGACAAATGTACAAGAAAGGAAGAAGCAAAAGAAAGAGCATGCATGAAATGCAATGGGGTGGCTTCATTTTTGTTTTAATTTTTCAATTTTTAGGTAAAAGAAGCTTTGGAGATTACTCAATTGAATAGGCTAGCATTTCTACCATTACTCAAGATACAACAAGCCTGACAAAGCTAGCAAGATCATGTTAAGACATATATAGCAAAGCTAGGCTAATGAGCTGTAAATACCATATGTTGTTGGATTAAAGTAAACAATGCGTCAAAATTAGTAAGTTCAACAACAGTTATCCTAAAGTGATAATGGCCATGTTAGAATGTCATTGTGAGATCCAGAAGCTAGCAAAGACCATTTTAGAGACCAAAAGTTCTGAATTGAATCATTTTGCTCAAATTACCTCAAAAGCCCAATCTTCAACTATTTTTCATTTGCAATGAATATTCAAGTTGATTAAAGGTCTATCTTAGTAAAGAAGGTCCTGGACTAAGAGCCATCCACAATCTCTTCCTAAGCTTCAACCAAATTTGACAAATTATTTTCTTAGCCATGTGCTAGATCTCAAGCCTTGCCGCGACTATCCCAAGCAAAAAAACTTAAAAGAGTGGTCTATGTCATCCAAAACTCCCCCTGAGTTCATGCCTAGTACAATAGCAAGCTGTCTCATAAGAAAGAATTGGTGAGATCAGTTTTTTCGCACAAAAGAGATTATTTTTCATTTTACACAAGGGCTGTTTTAGATTCTTTAATGAACTGAAAGCTCAAAGATGTTCAATTCTAGATTCCAAAGCTAACAAAGCAATTTTGACAGGGCCAATGTCAGAAAAGGATCACTAATTGTGCAACTAGCTAAAAGATCCACAAATTGCAATTTTTAGTTCAAGTTGTTTAAAAGTTCTAGCTCATTTAGCAAAGACATTGCTGCACATGTTAAAGCATGATAATTCTAGCAAGTCAAAGAACTAGACACGCTCTTGAGCAAGAATTGAAATACTAAAGCTCAAGAGGGTAATAAGCAAAGCTTCATCAATTTAAAAGACGAGCAGTAAAGCTTATATTACAATGCATCTTTTTGGGTTTTTCATATGTATGCAATATGATACAATGAGATGCACAAAAGACTTAAAAGCCTAAAAAGATCAAGAAGATCAAAAGGATCCGAAGAAGATACCACTTGAAGAAGGTATCAGAAAAGATCCACACAAAAGTTCACATGAACAAGGAAAGTTCAGATGAACAAGAAAAGTTCAGAACCGAACCAACTCCCCCTTAAACCAACCCATAGGGATAAATTATCCCTAACTCGCTTCTCAAGGTAGCAAACCTTGTTGGGTCTAAACGGTTTTGAGGGAAGAAACCTGCCAAAAAAGCCAGAAACTCTACAAGATAGCACAAAGACTTCAAACACCACACGATCTCTAGGGAAAGCAACTCGAAAAGCTAGGGAGCGAAACACCAACACTAAAAAGCTTACAGCCAGCTCAAAACTTGCTAAGACTAGTGATTGGGTGTGAGAACCCGGGGTATTTAACTTGTAATACTTAACCATTAAGATGATTCAAGCATTACAAATCAAATATCACGACTCTCGGCGATATGTACTTCCCGTATGCAAAGACACATACCCCATACAAAAATTATGCATCAATTCCATTCAACACATAGAATCCAAAGTACAACTAAGCAATTAAAAGGATATACAATATAGAGTTATTACAAAAGGGGCCGACCGGCCAAATAACAACTAAAGAGTCTAAAATAACAGCGGAAGCAAGGTGCCATAAGATGGCGATAAACAAAAGCCAATTAGTGTGCCTTTAACCCACAAGGCAACCAACCGGGCCACCGACCTAGTCGTCGAAACCACACACATCTTGCAAAAGTAGAACCCTTGGGGTTCAACTTCCTCCTCTGCAACAATTTATTAAGCAAAGCAAATGAGTACAAAAATATACTCGCAAGACTGACGTGTAGAGTAACAGACCTATATATTTAGCTACATGCAAGCTTATTTAAGTGGAGGAGGCTCTAGACTCAATTTCAGCATAAAGCAAGTTTTCATTTGCAATAATGTAATAGATTTAAAGCAATTTTACAATCTGTTTTTATTTGATAAAAACAGCGAGATACAAAGTAATAATAATAATAAGACATCCTGGAAGTGGCTAACCCAATAGCCACCACAACAATAGCATGAATTCCCCATTCATACCACCCACATCAAGTTTTAATTAAATGTTGTAGTCTAGTTCTTGCACGACCTTACCAAGCATGTCCATAACCTAGGACGAGGCTATTCGAATAGTTTGAACCCTGCAGGGGTGTACCAATGTACCCACACGTCAGACCGCCTTTTTGCCTCCGGAATAAGCACACTACCTTTGGTATGCCGGCATGGCTAAGTCCTACGAGACACTTCCAATGGATGATGCTAATTAAGAGCCGCAACCCAACAAAGAGAAAGACACATTAGCCAGCTCAAGCCATCCAAAAATTATGCAATAGGAATAGCTACCTCTAATCGGGAAAATTACTTTGACACAAAAGCATGCATACATAGAATTTGTAAACAAAGTATTAGACTTGAAAGTAATGGGACATTTATGATCAAACTGCTTGCCTTGCTGAGGATGATTATCTTGCTGCAGAGGGTCACTCGCGCAATCAATAATTTCGTTTGAACCTAGCGAAAGAAGTCGAAAGCATAATAAGAACGAATAACACCGAAAAGACTCAAAAATTTAAAGTCATCCAAAAATCATAAAAAATTCACAGAAGGTAGAGCATGATTTTAGATGAATTTAGCAATAAGAATAAATTTATTTGGATGTTCTATGCAAAAGTTATGACAGTTTGAATGTCAGTTTTCTGGAAAATCCAATTAAATTGCCACCGGTTACTGTTCATCCGCAATAATTATTTTGGTGAAAATTTCCAGAGCTGTGGTGCACTTAAAATTTTTATGGTAGGAAGAGCACCACATGAGATGAATAATGGAATTTGATTCACCTCATTTGGATCTAAGATGAATTTTCTATGATTTTTCAAGTTATGAAAATAGTACGCAAGTTACATGTAAAATAAGATTTTCAGTAATAGTATCATGCTCACAACCTATTTTACAATAAACTACACTAATAGAGGATTCTAACAAAATTGAGTTTACTCTTTTTGGAGTTACAGAGAAATACTTATGCATTTTTGAAGTTAAAGCAAATTTTAGAGCAACAATAATACTAAACCTAAAGTAATTTTGCCAAAAGTGTTTTATGTAATAGTAACATGATTCAATCCATTTTTATATTAAATTACATTTAAAAAGGAAACTAACAAAATTTGAATCATCAATTTTGGATCTAAAATGAATTACTTATGCAATTTTGAAGTTTAGCCAATTTTTAGTTCATAAATAAAGCATTTCGAAAATTATATAAACATACAATACTTTTTATACCCAAACCAGACTAGCCATACACTCTGACCAGTGGGCCCACACATAGTGCTATGCGCACGGGAGAAAACTGGGCATTTAACAGCCACGGGCCCACTTGTCATCTACTCTAACGAAACCAGGTTATTAATTTCTCTAGATTTCTGTTCACGGGCCCGCGTGTAAGCCCGACAAGGAATCTGTTAATCAATGATTTGCCGACAAAGATACGACATTAATTACTAATCATCGTCCTTAACTACTAATCAAGCCGCTACAGGGAATGTCCGAGCGCGCCACGCTGGGCCGCTGCAGTCGCGAGTTTTGTCGTCGCGTCGCCGGCGAAGGAGAGCTCGACAGCGGCGGCCAAGCACTAAAATGGGATCAACACGCTATTGCGCACGTGGAGGCACCGGCGGCGAGGTCGGAGGTGACCCGACGCGGCGGTGCGACGGCGAGGGGTGGAGTGACAGTTACGAGAAAACGAAAATGACGATACGACAACGCATTGCCCGATCTAGCGTGAGCACGATCATCAGTAAGGGTCAAGGACCTTACCGGGATGACACGGATAGGAAGGGCTTGCCGGAGACGAGCTCGCGGCGGAGGACCGAGGCGGCGCGGTGAAGACAACGAGGGGAGCTCGGCCTAAGCAACAACAAGAACGAAGGGAGGTAGGGACAGCTTCGGTGAGGTCACTAGATGATGCCAGAGCAGGTAATTAGAAAACGGAGCCCCTTACCGGAGATGGGGAAGATGAACAATGCCCACGGCCGAGTTTGAGGAAAAGCCAAAATCCGACAACTCCTGAAGAGGAACAATGAAATTGGGTTAGGGGAAATGTTTCTAGGGTCCAGTGGCACGTTATGACACGAAAGGATGAGGACAGCAAGGTCACGGCGGCGCTTACCGAGACGGAGGCGAAGCTAGAGCCTCCTCCTCTTCCACACCGAGGAAGAGAAGTGAGCGAAAGAGAGGGCTCGAGGGGGTTTTGTGCGTGTCTGAAGACGGCAAAGGAAGCGGTGTTGGATGGGGATGCTCAGGGTTGGTCGAAGAGGGCGGCGGATTGACGCCGTTGCTGGGCGCGGACGGAGCGTGACAGAGCGGCGCGGTCGCGTGGAGGGGAAGCTCAGACGAGTGGGGTCGGGCATGGGCATGCGCGCTCGATGCGGCCGAGGGCGAGAAAACCAGGGGCGAAGGTCCGAAACCGGGGGTGGGACCGTTGAAGAGACGCGGTGACGACGATGCCATGGCATTGCGCGGGAGAGCTGGCGTGGGGGTGGCGTCCGCGTGGAGAAGAAGGCCTGGCCGGCGGGCTCCACTCGACAGCGGCTGAGGGAGAGAGAGTTGCGGAGCCGTTGATTCGAGATCGGACGCCCAGCAGCGATGGTGCAGTTAGGGGGCTAGATCGAGTCCAAAGGTTCGGGTCGGAGCCTGAGTCGGTGTATGGTCTGAGCTCGATGAATAGTGATTTCAGGTTTTGATTTAAAAAGGCTGAGAAGGTTAGAGAATTTTAGAGATAGCTCCCCAGCTCCAAAAATCCTGAAATTTTTATGGAAACTTGCTGGGTCTGAGAACATCCTTGTGTAATTTTTCTAGGAATTTTCATGCAATGCATTGTTATCCAGAAAATTCACAAGTTGCTAGTCTAGGGTTTTGACCAGAATTCAAACTGGTTTGACTAGCTCTTTTGAAATAGCAAATAAAATCTAAAAATTATGAGATTTTTCAGAGAGGTTACTAGGATGATCTAGATGATAGAAAAAATATTTCTAGAGGATTATCACAAGACTTGATCATGGAGTTTTTAAGGACAACAACTTCCATCAATAGGAACATTGATCTTAGAAAATAGGAAATCCTAGGGGAAAATTTGTAGAAAATTTCAAATGACATCATGAGGCAATCAAAAGTTTTAATTTATCCTCATTTTATTACATTTGAAACACACACCATTGTTTTGGGATGTTACATTGGGAGACAAGCTCGACCTAGGCTGTGAGAGAAGTGCATCCTAGAAAACATGGGATAAGAAGAGTGTCTAGAAAGGACACGTGCTAAGACAGAGCCTCCTATCTACCCTGAACTCGACAAGCCCAACACCTGACACAATCCAGATGGTATGCAAGGTAGACTAGGGATACCATACATAAAAGTAAGGTATAGAAGCTCGAACCTGAGTCGCACTGCTTGGTAGTGAGATGTAGTCATGATGGATGAAGATCCATTTCTTGAAGCTTCAGAAGGTAGTTGCGCTCACCCATCATCCTCATCTCAAATTCCTTCGTCTCCAAGAAGTGATAGCCAAGATTGAATGCACAAATGAAGAAGAACCAACAATTTTGAGGTGATACCACTTGTTGGACCACATGTTCTTCTTCTCAGCTGAAAGATTACACCAAAGAGATAGAAAAAGTCTATGCCTTGGTACTGGGTTAGTGAAACATTATCTAGGGAAAACAGTACCAAGACACACTACTAACAAAGATAGCAGCCAATGATCCAAAACTCATAAAAACATATAATCAATAATTCAGAACAAGAGCATGAAGATAGACATATCAAACACAACACATGCTATCCAGGATATGATAAAACTCAAACTATCCTTAATCAACAATAAGGCATAGGAGCAAGCAAACAAGCACATATCATATCACACATCACATATACAGTCAAAGGTAAAGCATGCTAGTGAAGGCTATGGCAAGGCTCATGCATCCACAATTAATAGTAAGGCATAATAACCATGTAAGCATAAAGCATGTTATAGAACAAATCATGGATAATGTATGCTAACATGGATATCAAGTAAACATGTGGATACATAAAGCAAAAATCAACATGAGCAAGATAAATTATATACAAAACAGCACAGGCTCATGAGAATAAAACCAAGCTCATACAACCATGAAAATAATGAACATCAATATAATACACGAATGTATAAGCAAGGTACTAGCAAAAGGCATAATAAAGCATATCAAAAGAGTAAAACATGCCATTATGGTACAAGTGAGCACAAAACAAGCACAACATGCCAATTATGGATAAACATGAAAGTAAAAGCATGAAGGTATGTATAAGATAGCTCACCAAAACAGGTGTAGATGCCGATCATGAAAGCATATGCCTCTTGGAGGCCATCATGAGGGTGGAGAACCATCAAGTGTCCCGATCATGTAATGAAGCAAGAAAAACCAGAACCTCTTAAGTCCATGTTCTCCAACCCGCGTTCTCGGTACCTACACATGAAAAAGACAAGATGTCCAAGTCTTGGATCCCGAAGGGTTAGAGAGCAAATACTTGGGAACCCAAACCTTGGACACACCACCACCAGAAGCAGTCGAACCATTATGTGAGTTAGCATGATGCAAATGATGGTCCATGCAAGAAGATCCAATCTCATCCTTGGAGGCACGCCGCGAGTGGACAACTCGAAGAGGAAAACGAGGTCCATCTCTAGAAAAGCGGCGATGGCCTTGCTTGAAAGCACCAAGATGAGAACCAACAGAAGCATCAAAAGAACTCACACATCCTCGCCGTGGGTGTGTACCTCGATGAACAAAACGAGGTCCACCTCTTGGAAAACGACGAAAATCCTGCCTCGTGGAAGCTCGTGGACTAAAAGCAAAACCATGGAAGCCAAGACCATGATGCTATCCAACACCACTAAAAAAGGTGTCAAAGAAGCCATCAACAAAGCGAGTCCTCGTGCTTGGCTCTTTAGTGTGCATGTCATGAGAAAGACTATGCCCACTAGGAGACTTAGAAGCATGAGCTCGACGCAAATATTTTGCACGCTGAAAGCAAAAATCCACATGATGTCCATTCTTCCCACAAAATTAGTAATTGTGTAAAGGTCTACTAGTAGACATGGTCCGAGAGGACAAAGCACCATTATCGCTCAAAGAAGAAGTCTTTTGGGACAAGCTGGAAGAAGCAACATCATAAATCGCCCTCAGATTCCAAGACTAGACTCACACATGCCATGAGAAAGACTATGTGTGTTCCTAGAGGTACAACGACGCTCATGTTTCATATGGCGAAAGCAAAACTCAAAAGTGTGTCCATTCTTCTTACAAAAGGTGCAATGGTACTTCTCTTTTGAAGCTTTAGAACCATTTGAGAAAGAAGCACCATTGTCTTTGGAAATCCCTTGGACAACACAAGAAGAGTTCGAAAGAGTCGAACCTCCCAAAGAAGAGCTATCCAAAGCGATGGCACAAAAACCAACATCAAATGACTCACGTTTAGCACAAAAAGACTTTAACTCCGAGTGCAAAGAAGCAAAAGAAATCTTGAGAACATCAATCTCGGAGTGAAGGCAAATACAAGAGTCACATGACTTGGCACTCATATCATCGTGCAATTTCTTCAATGACTTAATCTCGCTCTTCAAATCAATGCAAGATGTGCAAGAAATTAATGATGCTTTCGTATTAAGCATGCAATTCAAGTCATCAATTTCAATTTCTAAATGAGCACAATTCTTGCAAAAGACTAAACCATCCTTAAGCAATTTTTTATATTCTAAGCACATGCTACAAGGCCTAGCTTTGATATCAATAATTCCAGCCCTAGCATTCTCTAATTGCTCAAGGTGCATGGAATTAGTCAATTTTAACTTGTCAAATTCAGCAAGCATGTCTACACAAGAATCACAATAATTTCTAGCCATAGATCTAAGATTGCCTATTTCTAACTTAGCATTATCAAGCTCATGATGTAAGGCAACACAAGAATCATATGGTATAGAAGCATTTGATTTCAATAATTCATTTTCAGATTCTAGGCAAGCAAAAGAATTATTCAAGTTCTCCATGTCTACAAGCAATGAATCATAAGCATTCATGGAGGTTTTTAATTCAGAGAGCTCATGAGACAAATCATCCTTTTCTCTTTCTAGCAATTTCATTTTCTTCCTAAGAGCATGCACTTTATATTCATATGAAATCAAGCCATCAATGAGTTTTTCTTTGCTCACCTTGCTTAGCATGAGTAGGGAATCGTCCTCGGAAGAGTCATCACAATCATTCTCAAAAAACTCTTCATCATGCTCATCCTCAAAAGCCACTGTGCATATGCCAACAGGCTCCTTCTCCTCAGGCTCCAAGCGAATCTCATCCCTGAAACTAGGACAATCAAAACAAAAGGGATAGCCATAAATATCGCAGGTGAATTGCTCCTTAATCGACCACATAAAAATCGTATGTTCAAGCCTTTTGTCATGACGGACATCAACAGCAAAAGAACCACGACAAGATGCAAAGAAGCGCTCACAAGTCCTCATATTAGTCGCCATGCTCAAAGATCGGTGAAGATCACAAAAGAGCAAACTTGGCTCTGATACCACTTGTAGGACCGGAAAGGCGACTAGAGGGGGGGGGGTGAATAAGAGCACGAACACTTTTTCACTTTAATTGAATTCAATACTAATTTCACTCCAATAGCTATAAAAGCTATGAAGATCAATATACAAGCACAGTGGAAGATTTGTATTGAATCCAATCGAAACCCCGAAGCAAAACAACCAAAATTGCCAAAAACTCAATTCACAATGAGTTGGGTGGTCAGACCTCTCAGAACGGCGGTCAGACCTCTCCATGGGGCGGTCTGACCTCCAGCCTGACGATGAACAGCCTAAACAGCCTGAAAATCGAAACTCAAATCGGTCTAACTTTTGATCTATGAGGCTAAACTCTGCCAAACTTGAGATACACCCTCTCTAAGATATTAAGAACCTATTCCAATCAAGGATCACATAGATCCATGCCAAAGTTCCTATCTTTTTCAGATTGAACGGAGGGTGCTTCAAAAACGGGTCAAAAACGAAAATGGTGATTGAGATGATTTCGTGGGAGGAATCAATCCAAGATGGCTAAGGATGGTATCTCATATGTCTTAGCACTCTCAATCACAGGAAGAATCAAGCCAAAAGCTCTCAAGAGCAAAACCCCCGAAAATCACCCTTTCTTCACCAAAACCGGGCAAAACCAAAACTTAGATCCAAAAGCTTGCTCATGGGTGGATGATTATCAAGATGGCCTTAGATCATACCCCACACATCCCAGCAAGCAAGATCAAGAGGAAAAACCAAGTAAAAACTCTCGGATCAAGAAAAGCCCCCAAAACATCAAATAGATAGGATGAACATAAGAACGAAATAGGGACTCATCTTGTGAAATCTGGTTGGATTGATTTGGATAGATGGATGATTGTTGTTTACAGCCACTCCTACAAGGAGGACAAAGCTCTCTCCAAGAGCACTCACTCTCAATCCCTCTCTAGAACCCTAGCTCTCCTCCTTTCATCCCAAACCCTAAAACACAAAATAGGGTTATCTAAATGGCCAAGGATGCTAAGTGCAACCAGCACTTAGCCCTTATATAGTGGAGGCTATATCCTAGAGAATATTCCATTAGGGCACCCATTAGACCCCACACACAAATGGGTTAACACACGCACGCATCTTAAAGTGCCGTCTTCATCATCGATTGACCTAAACCGCTTCACCATGCGCCGACTCGCGCCGCGGTTTAGCCAAAAGGTCACTAAGGCGGTATTTGGTGAAATTACCAAAATACCCCTTCTCGATCCTTCTCCAAAAGACCGAGTCCACAGATCGTGAAGCAATCCCGTGCTTCGCCACGTGTAGGTTGATCAATGGCTCCATGTCGGCAAGTCTCTCCCGTCCGGATCCCACCGGCACCATAGCACTTGCATCGACTCCCATGCCGCTTGATCTAACTAGCTGCACCGAACCGCCTGTTCGGTCATCCATGTCCATTCTGCGCCCCGCTTGAGTCCTTTGACCTCACCCGATATCCTTGATCGTTCTGGACCTCAGCTCTCCAAGCTTAGTCCCGATCCACCTCACCGCTGACCGTCATAGACCTGCAAGCCACCTGCACAGCAATAGACCAACAAACCGTTTCCGGGAATAAGTTCTTCACAACTTGACCCACGTTATTCAAAACATGCATCATGCAACACATATGCAATGATAACCCTGAACTTGACCTAACAAGAACACGTCGTCGCCACGCGGGCCGACGAACAAGCCATAACCGGTCAGACCACCACCCTTGGCCGGTCTGACCGCCAGCACAAGGCCGGTCTGACCGCCCCCTGAGACTTAGCCAAAACTCCTCTCAAGGAAATCCGAAACTCTCTGGAAATTTCACTGAAATAGAAGTTTTGCCTGGAGGCTCCAAAAATTATGGGACCAAGTGCAGAAGAACCCTCTCTCTTGCATACACCCTTTATTTTTGGCTCAGCTCCAAAATCCAAAGTCATTAAAGTGGTCGGTCTGACCGCTCAGGCAAAGCCGGTTAGACCGCTCCACTGGTCGGTCTGACCGCCACCTTGGCCGGTCTGACCGCCAGCCACCATTCTAGAATAACCACACAGAGCATTTCGGTCCCGACCACCATGGTTTGGTCAGACCATGAGGCCCGACAGAATCGAGCAATGTCGAAAACGGGTGATTCCACAAACCCTCAACGCCATTGCCAATTGTCTCATCATCCTAAGATCATGGGTATATCCCCATGATATCCACAGTTATGAAATTAAATTCGAAGCTGAAGGAGGTGCTTTCAGGAAGAAAGGGGGACCTGTGTATGATCACTTCCATAAAATCAATAAACATAAGAAAGATTATGATGATGATGAGGAGGAGGATTCCCATAGCAGCAATCATAAAACAGAGTGGGAAAAATTAGCTGAGAAATTTTTTTTTTGGGGGGGGGGGATCAACCAGTCCTCTGAACAACATGGTGAGGGAGTTTCTGTCGAAAGTAAAGGTAAGCAACATAAAGGGTGGATGACAAAAAGGAAAAAGAGGGTTCCAACTTAATGGATGAAGGACCAGCTAATCTCAGTCCCCATAGAGTTTTGCCTATTGCAGATGATAATTTTCAGGAGGTCTCAGTGGGAGCTGAGAACAGTTTGGGTGGTGGACTGGATTATATTGATCAAAAGGAGATAGTGCCTGTTTCTGATCATATCTCTACAGATAATATTCAGTCTAGTGTTGGGATTACCAAGACTGAGCTTCAAGTTAATACTGATCAAGAGGTATCTTTTGTTTCTAAAATTTCAGGCAAGGGTAAAGAGATAGTTCTAACTGCTGCTGATAATAATGTGCTCAAAATTGTGCCTCTAGCATATAGTTTTCCTCCTGAAGCTGATGAATTGCCGAAGATTGAAGATGATAAGATATCTTTGGAAGGGGATGGGGTGATGTATCTACAAGGGAATGAACCAGAAGTTATCGAGGGAGTTGTGAACATGGTCCAACAGGAGATTGTGGTGCACACTGAGGGAGGTTCTGCTTTGCTACCTGCTAAAAGTTGGCCATGTCTGAGAACTCCTATGAAAGGGAAAAAAATTGCTACAGAGCAAAAGGTCGTGGATAAGGAGGTATCCCAAATCAGAGATACAAAGTTTCACCTAAAGAAGGGAGGTATGAGTTGTATTATTTCAGAAGATAGGGTAGATGTTGATAGTGGAAGAAAGTACCGCATGGGGGTGAAAGCAGAAAACTCAAACAATGGTAACAAATTGAAGATTTGTGGAGGGATTGAGACTGATGAGGAGAAAGAAGGTTGGATGTCTACTAAAAAGAAAGGGAAGAAAAATAGAATTATTGAACCTCAAATGGCAACTAGGAAAAGCTCCAGGATCCAGGATCAAGGGATACCTTTGGAGCAGAAGGCATCCAAGCTTAAATCCATTCATAATTTGGAGACTCAAGGTAAACATGATAATCCTTTCAATGTTCTTAACAATGTTTCTATTAATTATTTAGAACAAATTTCTTTTGCCTGTGATATTACTTTGGGAAATCAATATAAAAGCTCTACAGAGATCATCTCAGCCATGCAAGCTCAAGAACTTGTAAGAGCTGCATTGGCTAAAGGTGAACAAACAAAATCTGAAGCAAAGGGTGATGAACTTGGGGGTGATAGAGGAAGTAATGTTATTGATAGAGAATATAAAGAGGCAGAGGTTAATGAAAAGATGGGTGCTACAGGTTTCAAGATGAGTAAAAAAGTGGGCAGTAAGCTCAAAAAAAGGGGTGCAGATGATAAATCATGAAATGTATTTTTTGGAATATTAGAGGATTGGGGAAGGTGGCTAGAAGAAGACAGTTAAAGGAGATGGTGTGGTCTGAACATTTAGATATTGTGGGGGTGCAGGAAACTATTAAAAAGGATTTCTCAGTCAAAGAGCTCAAGAACCTGGTGAGTGACCTTCCTTTTAATTGGCACTGGATACCAGTAGCAGGACATTCAGGAGGTATCTTGTTGGGAGTTAAGGAAGATCTGTTTGAGGTGGAAAAGTATGACTCTGGAAGGTTTTTTTGTCAGCATGGGGATTCAAAACAGAGTTAATAACTTCAGATGGGAAGTGATAGTAGTGTATGGTCCTGCCAAGCATGAGTTTTCTTAGAATTTTGTGGAGGAACTGAACAGAAAATGTAAAAGTGTAGTGCTCCCTTTGGTAATGGGGGTGATTTTAACTTGTTTAGGGTGGCAGGAGATAAAAATACTGGTAATCTGCACTATGGTCTGATGGATCTTTTTAATGAGTTTATTTCTGAGAACAAGCTCTTGGAAATAAAGAAAAAGGGAGCCAGATTCACATGGTCTAATAAGCAGATTAACCCAATCATGGTGAATTTGGATAGAGTTTTAGTTTCAACTGACTGGGAAGCTAAATTCCCTCTTTGTCTTATTCACTGTCTGGTCAGAGTTGGGTCAGATCACAGTCCTCTTTTGTTAAACTATAGGGAGGGAGAGAAAGTTAAGACAGGAAGATTTTTCTTTGAAAAAAAATAGATGTGTTATGAGAACTTTAGGGGATTAATTCAGAATAAATGGGGTGAGATTAATAACGGAGCTCCAGAAGGCTGCTACTCCTTGGATAGATGGAATGGCATCATGGCTTACTTAAGAAGATTTTTGAGAGGTTGGGGAGCCAATCTTAATGGGGAGTACAAGTTGAAGAAGAAAAGTGTCCTAGAACAGCTAAAAAAAAGATTAGGAGGCTAAGGTCAGGGGGCTGAGCTATGAGGATTGGAGACAGAGGTATTCTTTGGAATCTGATTTAGAAAAGCTATATGAAGTGGAAGAGAATCACTGGCAGCAGAGAGGGAGTGTTAAATGGATCGCTCAAGGGGATTCCAGCACAAGATATTTTCATAATTGTGCTAATGGAAGATGTAGGAAAAATCACATTTTCAGTTTAGAGCATGATAAAACCATTCTAGAAGACAGAGATGAGATCAGAGATCATGTGTATGAATATTATAAAAACCTTTTTGGTTTTGAAGGTGACCAAGAGGTTGGTTTGGCAGAAGGTTTTTGGGGTAATTTTTCCAGAATCTCAAAGACAGATAATTTGCATTTGCTTAGTGATTTCACTGAAGACGAAGTGTGGAAGGTGATTAAAAAGTTACCTGTGAACTTTGCACCTAGTCCGGATGGTTTTCTTAGCATTTTCTTTAAAGAGTTTTGGGGGGTGTACAAAGACCAGTTCATGGCTTTGGTTAAAGATCTAACTTCAGGAGACCTGGACTTGAAAAGATTAAACTTTAGGGTTATCACTTTGATTCCTAAACTCAAAGAGGCAAACAGCATTAAACAGTACATACCGATTTGTCTTCTTAATGTTAGCTTTAAGATCCTCACTAAACTTTTGGCTAATAGGCTTGGGTTATTAGCAGATAAAATTATTAATGTGAGTCAATCGGCGTTTATCAAAGGAAGAAATATTTTAGATGGGGTGGTGGTTCTGCATGAGATTTTTTCATGAGTTCAAAGTATCAAAAAGGAAAGGGGTGATTTTAAAACTGGATTTTGAAAAAGCTTATGACAAAATTAATTGGAGTTTCTTGGAGGAAGTGATGATGAGAAAAAGGTTCTCTGATAAATGGATTCAGATAGTTATGAGCTCAGTTAAAGGAGGAAAAGTTAGCATTAATATAAATGGAGAGATGTGTCCTTGCTTTAAAACTTTCAAAGGTTTAAGACAAGGAGACCCATTATCTCCTCTTCTCTTTAATCTGGCAGCCGACGCCTTAGCAGAAATTATTCACAAAGCTCAAGATAGAGGTTTGGTCAAGGGGGTGATATCACATTTAGTTCCTAGAGGGGTCCCAATCCTGCAATATGCAGATGATACTATGATTATGATGGAATATGGGGTGAATTACTTTCTGAACTTAAAATTCTTACTATATTGTTTTGAGTGGATGTCAGGTTTGAAAATTAATTATCACAAAAGTGAAGTTTTTGTGTTAGGGGTGGATAATGAAGAAGCCAGCATAATAGCTAATACTTTCAATTGCAAGTTAGCTCATCTACCCATGACTTATTTGGGCATCTTAATTGGTAATAGTTGTTTACGGGTGAAAGCTGCAGAAAAGGTGATTAATAAACTGGGTAAAAGGCTAGACAATTGGAAAAGTAGTTTGCTTTCTTCTGGGGGCAGATTGGTTCTGGTTAACAGCAGTTTGAGCAGTCTTCTAATCTATACTATTTGGTTTTATTGTCAGACCCCAAATTTGGAACTTAGGACCCACCGTGTATGGTTGTGTCATTCCCTGGATCAGTAGCTGACACACATACACACACACACACAGTTACATTGTTGGTTCAAAACACATCACGAAAATATTCAATTATTACGTAATAAGAAACAAATCACAAATATACCTTACGGCTTTTGTCTTGCAGACCGGCCGGATAGGCCAAATGTCTTCAGAGAACAGTAGCGGAAGCACCACGTGTGGAATCCCTCATGATATGCCCACCGGCAATCGACTGTGGGCTCACGACCTACTTCTTGGCCTTCTTGTTCCTCGATCTTGATCAGTACTCATAGTCAGCCCATGGTAGGCCTACGACCAGGTAATGGCCGATGGTTGTGGCCGTGTTGTGCAGGGAACACCGATTTAAGTCTATGACCACACTTGGTTGTAGAAGGAGGTCCTGGGGTGGTCCCGAAGAGGTCGAGCGAGGTCCTAAGGGGTGGTCCTAGAGAGGTTCCGAGGAGGTCCTGAGGAGTGGTCCTGGAGAGGTTCTGAAGAGGTCTTGAGGAGTGGTCCTGGAGAGGTTCTGAGGAAGGTCCTGAGGAGGTCGAGGGAGGTCCTGAGGAGGTCGCAGAAGGTCCTGAGGAGTGGTCCTGGGAAAGGTTCCGAGGAGGTCCTGAGGAGGTCGCGGGAGGTCCTGGAGGAAGGTCCTGAGGAGGTCGAGGGAGGTCCTGGAGGGAGGTTGCAGGAGGTCCTGAGGAGGTCATGGGAGGTCCTGAAGAGATCCTAAAGGGAGGTCCTGGGAGATCCTGAGGAGGTCCTAATGGTCCTGAGGAGGTCGTGTGACACCTAGTAGTGGGTGTAGACCATCTGGGGGTGGTCGTGAGACATCTGGTAGTGGTCCTAGACCATCTGGGGGTGGTCGTGAGGCATCTGGTAGTGGTCCTAGACCAGCTAGGGGTGGTCGTGAGTCATCTGGTTGTGGTTCTAGAGTGACTAGGGGTGGTCATAAGACATCTATTAGCGGTTGTAAGCCAACTGATCGTGAAACTTGCTCAATGTGAATAGTACTCGGTATGCACAGTGCAAGCCCATAATATATTACATATATATCAGGCCGTGCGGCTAATTGCTTTTTTTTTAAAAAAAACCACGAAGTAGAAATCTTACAAAAGTTAGAGTACAGAAACGAAGATAAGTGCAGAGGTAAAACAAGTCGTAGTGGATCCATTCACTTTGCCAACAGGCAAGCGACTGGGGGTCCCGGCCTAAGCTTCATCATCTTCACCACCATCTGGTTCAGCCTCTGAGTAGTACTGGTAGGGGTCTTGATCGTGTGGGTCTGAAAGATTATATTGGCAGAGCCTGAGTACACAACCGTACTCGCGAGCCAACACACAATGCAGTTTTTATAGATGCAAGGCTAGTCAAGGGAGGTTTAGAGTTCTTTTATTTGCACAAAGCCAAGTTTGAACTAGACTTAATAGAAAATTTTGAGACTTAGCATTTTTAACAATCAGGTTTTATAATTGAGTTTTCATTTGTAAAATACTAGTGGAGGTCCCACCTCCTATACCATTGAGTGGCTCCATCCACCCAATGCTCTGCTATCCCAGATTTACCATCGGTCCCCACTGTGCTTTCTCAAATCCCTGGGGTCCCACCCCATCTTTCCTTTCCATCCACAAATTGTTTTATAAAACTGAAAGCTATATCAAGCAAGTTCTCAGCACCGCTCTTGACCGTGAGCACGGCTATCATGATAGTTTTCTTACTCTACAGAGTTTACACACTTTACCCACAAGAGGTAATCGTCTTGATATATATACACACGTTTCCTTGGACATATGAATCAAAGGGAGATTACCACAAGGCCTTTACAATACTCAATCCTCGACGCAACCCCACCCGCTAAGGTTTCCACTGCCCGGAGCCAAGCTCTTCCAGGAGGCCCCCTCTTGCGCCGTGTGGTTTTCCAGTGGCTTCTTTCCCCTTTATCCACGCCACATTCCCCCAATGGCGAGGCCACGCCGAGGCGAGCAAATTAGTTGGCTAGGTCGTACCCATTATAGACTTATGGTTGCACTGTTTTTGCATGAGGGGTCATTCCAAGATTCGGTCCTTAATTGACTAGGACGGTACATCCACATACGAACATCTTTTCGTGCCCCCGGCACCAACCACTCTTTCCAGCCACCCTAGTCGAAAACAGTTTTTTAGGGTTTTTTTTTGTTTTGAAAATTATCATTTGCTCAACATACCAGCCAGGCTCCCAGCCTCAACTGCCCCAAATCATTTTCCAAAGTTTTTAATGATTGTGACTGGGCAATTTAATGCCCGCATGACATTGTATCTAAGCAAGGCTAAGCATGACACTTAGATACAGACTTATTAACTAGTATGTAATCCATTAGGTCTAGGGTGACAAAGGATAGTTGTCGACGATCGAGTCGCCGATCTTACGAAATAAAAAGAGGAAAATGACGTGGAGTATCCTGGAAGAGAATGGGGGCTGCTCTTTATTAATATGAACTGGGATTACAAGACCTGACTAGGGACTATCTCTAATTACACCGAATGTATTGAATGCTACTGCTTTGGCTTCTGTGTTGCCTTGCTCTGTGTTGCCTTCTGTTGTCCTCTTCATCTTCTGCGTTCCACCATTAAATAACTCCCGAAGAGGCGGCAGTTACTCCTAGAGAAGGCGTCCCTGGTGAAATGTTACGACTGGTCGGAGGTTTAAGGCAGTTAACAACGTGTTAACTACCTTACGGTTAACTGCCTGTGAAAAACTTAACCGTAGGGTGGTTTACTATTAGTGTCTTGTATATCATCGCACGGTTTGGAACATATAGCACGGTTCCATTCATCATACTGAAGAAATGCCGCCATAGCTTTTTCGAAGCGATTACGGTCGAAGCCTAGTCCGACCGTGGTACCCATCGTAACCTCTGGAATCCTCACGACCAATGAGGTCGTTAGCCTTAGGGGTTACGACCATGAAGATGTATGGTCTTTTATGTATTAAAATAATACATAGAGGTTTTAATCCTCGTCAGCTAGCCCCTGAACTTTAAATGAACAGGTCGTGTGAACACCTTCTTCCGATGAAATTGTATCGGGTAGACCCCCATTTAATGCTATGACATTCGAGGTGGTCTATGTTCATTTTAAAGTTGAGAACTTGCCTTGGGAACCGAAGAGTTCCTCTGTCCGTTGGGCGAAAAAGAAGCTTTTTGCCGTTTAGACTTTTGTGAATAACCTCCGATCGTAATTTAAAGATCTAAGGCTATAAAATCCCCATCGCTAGACCTTTTGGAGTTTTTACGCTTTCAGATCCCCTTTGCCGAGAAAGAAAATCTTTAGTCCCTTTTTCTTGTTCTTCCGACCACAAAATCTCCTACGAACACTACTTATCCTTGAGGATTTTCATCATGTCAGAGCAAATCACAAAGTGGTTGCCTTCGAAATTGAGCAAGAAAAAGCTTGAGGCGTTGGAGAAGGTTGGGATGCTCCTGGACAAGAATTTGATCAGATGGAGACCGGCGATTGGAGAGCACTTTCCAAGTCGCAAAGATGAGGAAATTCCTGTTTTCCTTGCCTACATCGAATGCAGGCTGAGGTTACCGGTACACAAATTCCTTCCTCGTGTTCTTGAGTACTACGTGGTGGAATTGGTGAATTTGGCTCCAAATTCCATCGCCAATATCAGCATCTTCACATATTTGTGTGAAGCATACCTGGGAGTGCCTCCGAGTTTGAGGCTCTTTAGGTATTTCTACCGAATGGTGATGGGGAGAACCACGGAAACTCCTAGAGAATGTACATTGCGCCTTTACGATGGGAAGGCCGATGAGTACACTCATATGTACTCGAAATCCTCGTGGTCATCATGGAAGAAGAATTGGTTCTACATGACGGTTACAAGGGATGATGGCCTCTACTTCGCCGGGATGAGAGCGAATGAAAATCCCAAGTGGAGAAAGACCGTGGAGAAGACAGGGGTGATCGGAAGATGGGTGGATGCCATCTACGACCTGTGAGTCAAGGGCTTGACCTCTTGGCATGTGGTGAGAGATTTCACCAAGTGCCAGATTAGCCCGCCAAGCTTTGGACTCGCTCCTGACGGTCCATTGGTCGTGATGAAGCGATCTCAGGAGGTGGTAAGTCTTCGAGAGAAACTTCGACCAGTATTTTGTTTTTTGATCATAGTACTACCTTAAAATCTGCCATTATTTCTTTTGCTTTTTTAAAGCCCTTTCTCCTGAGGAAATCATAGAGCGGATCAGGCTGATCTGCTTTGGGGAACCTGGTGAGAAGGCCGGATTCCCTGAGATCTTGGCCATAGTTCCTGCTGAAGAGAAACCAGCAAGGTTTAAGGTAAATAATCAAAAAAACTTCTTTTATCATGTATACATATTCTCCGATCAGATTTTTTATCATGTTCTATTTTCGCAGCTGGTCGGATTACGAATTATTCAGGGTGAGGGTCAACATCCCACCGTGGTTCCGACCGATTCGTGCCCTGATGCATTGGAAGAGGATGAATCTCCCGAGGTAATAGAACATTTCTGATGAATATGTATATGTATTTTAGATAAAAGATTTCATCACCTAACCAAATTCGTTTATTGGCTCAGGTGGAGAAGGTCAAGGCCGCCGGTCTTGATCAAGGAGGCCATAAACCCCAGACCGGTCATTGACAACTGGACAATTGTTAATGAAACAACTGGTCTAGAGGTTGGAGAAACCACTCCGCCCGACCAGATGGTCAAAGACGTAACCCTCGACGAGCTGGTCGAGGGCATTGCTTCCGACATATTGTTGGATGATGCAACGGGTTTAACCAACCTTGCCGGTTTGGAACCGGCAAAAGCAGGAGAAAAGAAAAGGAAGGGTGACGACACAGAGTTTACCCTTCCGCGATTCAGAGTCAAATCTCGAAAATCAACCAGGTATGTACAAATGAAAAATGGTCGTATAAGCACATACCTCTAATGATTTATTGATGATTTGATTTTGAACTTCCCTTCTTTGCTTTTATGAGGTCTTGGTGTTCCAGTTGTTTCCGACCGGACTCCTCCTGAGGACCAGGCATCTGTGGAGATCCCCGAGCAGAGTGCTTCCCAGGGTAGAACTCCTGAGGAAAAAGTGGTCGAAGAAGCCCCCGAGCAGATGTCAAGGCCAACGGTCGAGTTGGATCCAGTGGTGGTTCTAACTCCTTCTGCGGAGGTAGATGCCCCTAAAGGCCCTCAACCGCCCGACCGATGTTGGTAATTCTTCTCAACCCGACAAGTTCCTTTTCGCCCCGATTTATCGAGGATAAGGAGCTTGACGAGGCATGGGGAAAAATATCGGATCATCAAATCAAAATGCATCCCGATTCAATATTTGGTGGTTATAATGATTTGGCGATCCGTAAGTATCTACGACCGGTTCCATAGTACTTCTCAAAAGTTTACAAGGAACTTAAAGAGAAAAATACTATTTGCACAAAGATCTCGCCGAGAACTTTGTCTTGGTCTGAGGATGACCCAACGAATTAAAGACTTAGAGCAAAAACATCTCAATTGGAAAGTAAGAACTTCCCACTTAACTTTTTCTCGCTTAGAAACTTTACCCTTCTCTAATTATTCTCCTTATCGCATTCGATAGATTTGGAGAAAATAAAAGAAGAGACTATGGCTGAGAAAGCCAAGACAGCTCTGCTTGAAGAGGAAATCAAAGCTAAGGACCGGTCGATTGCCGAAGCGACGACCAACAACGAAGAACTTAATAAGAAAATTGAAGGTAACAGGTCGTAAACTTGACTTATTATCTTCCTCCAATTATTTTTGTGCTTATCACCTATTTTACTCTTGTAGAGCAAAAATAAGCTTTAGACAGAGCAGAAAAGACTCTGAAATTTGAGCAAGACAAGGAGGCGGCTCTTGTGCAAAACATTGACGAAAAGATTCTATTTTTGAACAAGATGATCTTTGATATGGGATCAGGATCAAGCCTGCCTACTTTAAGAGATCCAGTAGAGAAAATGAACTATTTTGGTCAACTTCTAGACGATCTTAAAAATCTGCTCAAGACTACTCGGAAGAACTATGCCTAGGCCATGAAAGCAGGCGTTGCTAGTGGAGTTAGTTTTGCTTTGGCAAAACTAAAGGCTTCCGACTCCTCCATTAATCTCCAAGTTGTTAAAGATGACTTCAACTGCCTACCTGATGAGGCGACCAATTTCATGGAAGAACTCAGGCCACTCGGAGATAAAGTTGAAGAGGAGATGGAGGTCGGATCTCCAATAAGCAGTAATTAACCTGGAGATAAGAGTAGACCCCTGCAAATGTAAGAATATTGAAAATAATGTATAAAACTTACCTTTTATGTCATCAACAAAGCTTTTGTTTATTCCGTTTGACTTTTAAAATTCTCAGATACCTCCTAGCCCATCGCTTTTATAGTAGAAGAACTTTACTATACAAGCAGGTAGCCAAGATAGAGAATGAAAGTCGAAACCATTGTTTTGAAGGTATGTGCCGATATGAAGACAAAACTAATCGTAGCAATACTAGGAAATCACTGTGGTCGGAACCAGCTTATGAGAGTTCGTCTAGTTATAGATCTTTATTTGTCATGATCGAAATACCAATCAAAAGTTGTACATGGTCGGAATAAAAACTTCTTGTATTGACATAAGAAGAAATGCAAGAATGTATGCAATTGAAGAGAAGTGATCGATTTATATATACGACCTAAAACTGGTCGGAAAAAACTAATAAGAATAGAAGATATAGAAAAACATTTCGCAAAACATGTTCAAGCTCAAGTCCGATCGGCAATGAGGATCGTGAAGAAAAGAACTGTCACTAGGAAGCTCCTTCCATTAGGGTGACCACGTCTTGAAAAAGGAGAGACTTCGACTAGGAGGCTTTCCGTGTCCCACCAAGAGCCAAACGAGAGTAGAAATGTAATGTTGAAATGAAAAAAAATATAATCTTCATAATCTTAATAGCATAATGAACTATACATTGTTGCTTGTGTTATGCTCTGTTTACTCAGATGGTTGCGCTGTGGAATCATTCATGGAATGATCACGACTAGGACCTATACAACAGATGACACCGATGTCGCTTTGCCAAAGAGTAACAAAGATCCCGATAAAGGATATCGAAGAGAAAAATCGCCTTCTCCACCACTTTAAACAACAATAATAGATGACCGTGATATAGGCATAGATATATAAACCTGATCACTTGTCGAAAACGAACGAATGAATATACTAAATTAAGAATTGAAATAATGTATAAAATAATTAGACATAAAACTTACGCAATTGATCATTATTCCAAGAATTTGACAAGATTTGCCCGTCCGACATAGCGAGTCTAACAGAACCTGGTCGGGTAACTTCGACCACAGTGTAAGGACCTTCCCACTTGGGAGAAAACTTGTTGCGATTAGCCTGATTCTGAATTTTTCTGAGATCCAGATCACCTACAACAAGGCTGCGAGGTTGCACCTTACGACTATGGTACCTTCGCATGGCCTGTTGATATACTGCTGATCGTACAAGAGCTTGGTTTCGTCGTTCTTCAAGGAAATTGATGTCGTCGAGTCGCCGTTCATTCTGATCATTTTCATTAAAACGATTAGTTCGAGCAGAGCCAATTTTGAGTTCTGGAGGAAGCATGGCTTCAGCACCATAAACCAAAAAGAAAGGCGTTTCACCGGTCGCACGACTGGTCGTGGTTCGAACGGCCCATAATACAGATGGGAGTTCTTGAACCCAAGCTCCTGACCGTTTGATTAACTGGTCAAATACTCAGCGTTTGATCCCTTGCATAATGATATCATTAGCTCGCTCAACTGCCTCATTGCTCTGCGGATGAGCAATGTATAAATGAACTTTAACGCCAAGTTCATCGCAAATTCTTGGAATCGATCACGGAGAACTGGGCACCATTGTCTGTGATTATAAGACTGGGTACACCAAATCGTGTGATCACATTCTTCATTAGAAATCTCTTAGCGGCCTCAGTTGTTGTTTTAACAACAGGCTCGGCCTTGATCCATTTTGTAAATGTGTCAATCATGACGAAAAGGAATTCGAAGCCCCCAGGTGCTCTTGGGAAAGGTCCCAGAATGTCTAGTCCCTAGGTTGCAAAAGGCCAAGAAAGAGGAATTGTTTGTAAGGCTTGTGCCGGCTAATGTACTTGTCGGCTATGGAACTGACATTGTACACACTTCGTCACAAGCTCTTTTGCATCATAAAAGGCAGTTGGCCAGTAGTATCCTTGCCTGAAGGCTTTACCGACCAGTGTTCCATAGGAATGATGTGCTCCACAGACTCCTTCATGGATTTCGGTTAGCAACTTAATGCCATCCGTTTGAGATATGCATCTCATCAACACTCCATGAGATCCTCGTTTATACAAGGTACGCTCGATTAAAGTGTATGATTTGGCTTTTAGTATATCGATCGGCCTCTACATCATCTTCCTAATTATGTCATGTCAAGATAATTGTAGATCGATGTCATCCGCCTCTACCTTGATCGTATTAGTGCCAACCGTCAACGACACATGGAGCATCCATGTTCCTTTGATTGGTTTGTACGACCAGAAGAATCATGTATGTTCTCGGATGGCTCGACTACCGAGGGTGAATCGAGTTGCTCGAGAAAAACTCCCGGGGACGGCCGACCACGTGGAGGCCATCCGTGCTAACTAGTCTGCCGAAAAGTTTTCCTTTCTAGGAATATGTTGATCCGAAACGAAGAAGTGCTTTTGAGTTTCAGATTCCGCCAGATAAGATGACATCTTGGTATTCGAGCATTGATACTCTTTCCCTATTTGATTCGCTACTAGTTGAGAATCGCTTTCACTAGTAATCATGCGAATCCCGAGCTTAACGAGCCGCTTGGAGTCCCGCCAAGAAACCTTCATATTCTCGCCACATTATTGGTGGCGGAAAATTTAACCGATGGTGTACTTGATGCGTCAAATCAAGAGGGGATATCAAGACCACTCCAATTTCGATCCTTTTAACATCAAGGAACCATCTAAGTACATTGTCCACTCATCGTGGTGTTCGTACTCGGGCCCTTGGGTGGGTTCAGGGTTTGTCCATTCGACAATGAATTTCGCTATTGCTCGACTTTATTGTCGTCGTGAAATGAAATGGAGGTCAAACGCCCTAGCTCAACCGCCCATTTTGCTATTCGTCCCGATGATTCCTCGTTTCCAAGGACTTGACCAAGGGGATATCCGGTCGGTACGACCACTTTGTGGACCTGAAAGTAATGCCTAAGCTTCCTTGAAGACATAAGGAGGCCGTAAAGCAACTTCTGTACCTGTGGGTATCTTTCCTTTGGTCCATGCAAGACTTCGCTTACATAATATACTGGTCGTTGGATGTTATCCCGCTCTCTGACGACCAAGACACCGCTAATCGCTTGTGGCGCTGCGACCCACGTGAATCAAGAATGTTTCTCCCGATCTCGGAGAGACTAAGACCGGGGTACTCATAAGGTACTTTTTAAGTTCTTCAAAGGCATCGTTTGCCTCTTTAGTCCACTCAAAACTCCCGTGTTTCCGAAGAAGCTTAAAGAAAGGTATTCCTTTTTCACCTAACCTTGCTATGAAATGAGTTAGCGCTTCCATACAACCGGTTAGCTTTTGGACCTCTTTCTTTGTGGTCGGAGGGCGCATCTGGTCGATGGCCGCTATTTTAACTGGGTTTGCCTCAATACCTCTAGCCGAAACTAGGAAACCAAGCAATTTTTCAGCAGAAACTCCGAACACACACTTTTTCGGATTTAACTTGAGGTTATGCCTTCTCAAGTTATTGAAAGTTTCTTGTAAGTCATGAACATGATCACTAGCGTTGACGCTCTTTACGACCAGATCGTCAACGTAAGCTTCAAGGTTCCGACCTATTTGTGGATTAAAGGTTTTTTGCATCAACCTTTGAAAAGTTGCACCAACGTTTTTGAGACCAAATGGCATCTTAACATAACAGTAAGTGCCATATGGAGTGATGAAGGAAGTTTTCTCTTCATCTTCTTTACACATGTTAATCTGGTGGTACCCTGAATATGCATCTAAAAAACTTAGTAATTCGCACCCGGAGGTAGAATCTACCAGTTGATCAATGCGTGGAAGGGGAAAATCATCCTTCGGACAAGCTTTATTAAGATCTGTAAAGTCGATACACATTCGCCATTTCCCATTATTTTTCCTAACCATTACTGGATTGGCGAGCCACTGAGGGTGGTCGACTTCACGGATGAATCCAGCCTTGAGAAGCTTGTCAATCTCCGACTGGATTGCCTCCTTCCGATCAGGTGCAAAACGCCGTAGCTTCTGCTTGATCGGTTTCTTATCGCCGAGAGCTAGCCTGTGCTCGATCACCTCCCGGGGGACTCGAGCATATCGGACGCTGCTGCTTAATACGCCCCGATTTGCTCGGAGGAAGGAGACGAGCGACTCTTCCTATTTAGGATCGAGTCTCACTCCGACCAGAACCTTGCGAGCAGGTGGGTCAGTATTTTCTGACCCAGGTAGTGACTTGGCGCTGTTCGGAGATGCGTATTTGTCGAGCGATACCTCTTTCGACTGGTCGGACGGTTTCGGCGTCATCTTCGGCCTCGAGCATTTGACCTGTACAGTAGATGGGTCAGCCTCTCTGGTCGGAAGTTCATCAACCAGTTCTAGGGATTTCCGATCACATACAAAGGCCATTTTCTAATCTCCTCGAACCGTAATGACTCCTCTGGGTCCCGGCATTTTCAAACTTTGATAACCGTAGTGCGTGGCTATCAAGAATTTTGCTAATGCTGGTCGACCAAGGAGTCCATTATATGTAGATTCAAAATCTACAATATCAAATGAAAATTTTTCTGTTCGGAAATTATCAGGCTTTCCGAACGTAACCGGTAGGGAAACTTGTCCTATCGGTTTAGCGGTGGAGCCAGGAACTATGCCATGAAAAGCATATTTTACTGGTTTCACCTTTGACATGGGGACCTGCATCTCTTTTAAAGCTCCCACAAATAATATATTCAAAGAACTACCTGCATCCACTAAGACTCGATTAACCCTACAATTATTAATAATTGGTTCAACAACAATAGGGAACCTACCCGGTCGAGTCAAAGGGATGGGGCAGTCGTCTTTGCTGAAGGAAATTGCCGTGTCTGACCACCTTGACTGCTTGGTGACGGTCGGAGATTCGACGAGGTTGACCTCCGCCCATGGTTTTCGATGACGCTTGACTCGTATGAAGAAGATCCTCCAAAATCATGTTGATCGTGTGTTGGGGATCCCGGTACTCCATTTCTTCGTCGCCATCCTTGTCCTTTTGAAGCTTGTTTCTCCGGTTCTGTATTGCGGAAATGGTCCTTACCCGCATAATAATCCTCCAGCTTTTTTGCCGACACCGACAAGTCGCGGATCATGCCCTACTCGCCGTGAAGTGGACACCACTTCTTATTTTTCCGAATCCTTTGGTTGAAGCCTTTGCTTTGCTTCACCAAAGTAGTCCTTCTTACCCTTCGTGAATTTTTTAGGAATCGCTAAGACTTCCTTATCGCCGGTCTGCGTTTTTTTTTCTTTTGAGAGACTTTTATTCTTTTTCTCTCGGTTTGTCTAGGCCAGTCAGGGAATTTTGTCTTTCCGATCGATGGCCTCACACCACTTAATTGCTTCACTAGCGGTGGCATATTTATCGACCATGTCGAAAAGCTCGACGGTGGTTCGTGGAGGGTTCATTGCCATGTCCTCCGTGAAACCTCCTGCCTTAAGCCCGCCTTAAAAGCCCGAATAACCGATGACTCGCGATTTACGGTATGGAATTACGAACTGGTGAACCTCTTGATGTATTGACGTAAAGTCTCATCGAGCCTCGCCGAATTCGGTGGAGATCATCCTCCTTTCGTATGCATCGTGACGTGCCTCGAAGTTTGTAATTAGAAGATCACAGAGTTGCTCCCAAGTATAAATTGATCCGACCGTAGGTTCAATAGCCACGACCAGTGCACCCTTCGAGCACTTTGTGGGTAAATAGTTAGCCATTACATTTTCGTCACCACCAGCAGCTCTGATGGCGGTGGTGTATATTTGGAGAAATTCTAGCAGGTTTTGAGTCCCGTTGAATTTGTCCAAATTAGCCGGTCGGAACCGGTTTGGCCAACGCATAGCTTGGAGCCCTGCAGAGAAGACTCGACAACCTGTGATGGGTTCATGGCGCCTTCTCTGGGAGGGCGCCGGATTGTAATCGGTCGGAGACCGGTTCCTATGGTTGGAACGCAGGCGCTCCAATGAGCCGATCCGATCGTGGACATTTGTATAATGTCTCCGACCGCCTACTTGATTCAAACGGTGCCTGAGATCGTCAGGTTCCAGCGTTTGTTCTTCTCGACGTGGTGAGGGAGTTGCCATCTGAAATAGCCTTCTCCCCTCGTGACTCCTAGGTCAGAATCGCCGAGAGGGTCTGGGTATTGTTTGTTCCCCAACTTGACCATGTTGCCCTCTACTGAGGGTGGAGTGTTGAGATGAAGTCATGGTTTGACTTCCCAGACTTCTTTGTTCTCGATACGCCTCCGTTTGTTGCATAGTTTGTTGCAGAATTTCTGATACTTGGCCTACGAGCTGTACAAAATCTGGTGTTTCTACTAAAATAGGGTCAGAATTATTTAACATATCTTGCACACGTCTCAAGTTTTGTCTATTCTATCGGGTCTCGGGGTTCAGATCGGTTGTAGGTGTCGAGACCTGAACCTTCCCCGACCTTCGGATTTGTTCTCTGATCGATCACATTTTATCGGGCAACGCCAGTGAGTTAATTGATGGACGTCGATCAGCTCCGTTGCCTCCAGAAGTTGGTGCTTGACGGCCCGCATCATCTCCACCAACATGTGGTGGCGTGGCAGAGTGCGTAGGACCGCGCAAGGCATCCGGATTTGCATCTCCGATCACATTGACCTCATGCCTCCAGCAGCGATCTTCCGAAGAGCTACCATCGTAACTGATGGAGAGCTTCTCAGTGCTTTTGCTAGAAGTTTCCACGACGGAGAGCGGTCGGAGATGAGCACCTCAGAAGGTTTTCTTGGCGAACTCAGCCTGACCCGGCGAACAGCCGATCGTATGCAGAGTTTGATCAACTCCGTCTGGCCTACAACCAGTGGAGGCTTCATCGACACCGTTACCAGGTGTCGGTTCGCTCCTGGAATTGCCAGAAGCCGTAGGTGAGTATCTTTCAGCCATAATTTCATCGAGAGTATAGAGATTCTCAGTTTGTGGTGCTGAAAGTTCTTCACCTGTTTTGCCGGTCGGAGCCACCGGGCTTGAGGAAGTTCCCTAGCCTTCCGAGCTAATCGGAATGGCTGGAACCGCCACCTTTCGTACGGGTGGATCCTCATCCATTGGGTCAACTTCACCGACGTCGGCGATGTGCGAACCAACGGAGGAGGAGGAGGAGGATGACATGCCATTCTCCTGCATGGCACGGATGCATCCTTCATCCTTCCATATCGAGGTTGGCGTAGTCCGCCAAATCGAACTAGTTCTCCTCATCGAAAACTCCAGACATAATCGCATGAGCGATTACAGGAATTTGGGCGAGGATTTTGATGAGCAAGAAGTTTCTTCAGAAAACTCACATCTTCTTCCCCACGGTCGGTGCCAGCTGTCGACGATCGAGTCGCCGATCTTACTTAAATAAAAAGAGGAAAATGACGAGAGTATCCCGGAAGAGAATGGGGCCGCTTTATTAATATGAACGGGATTACAAGACCTAACTAGGGACTATCTCTAATTACAATCAATGTATTGAATGCTACCGCTTTGGCTTCGTGTTGCCTTGCTCGTTGCCTTCTATTGTCCTCTTCGCCTTCTGCGCTCCACCATTAAATAACTCCCGAAGAGGCGGCAACTCTAGAGAAGGCGCCCTAGTGAAACGTTACGATCGGTCGGAGGTTTAAGGCGCTAACAACGTGTTAACTACCTTACGTTAATCGCTGTGAAAAACTTAACCGTAGGGTGGTTTATTGTCAGTGTCTTGTATATCATCGCACGGTTTGGAACATATAGCACGTGTTCCATTCATCATACGGTAAGAAATGCCAGTTCATAGATTTTCCGAAGTAGCCATTACGGTCGAAGCCTAGTCCGACCAGGGTACCCATCGTGTAACCTTTGGAATCCTCACGACCAATGAGGTCGTTAGCCTTAGGGGTTACGACCATGAAGACGTATGGTCTTTTATGTATTAAAATAATACATAGAGGTTTTAATCCTCGTCAATAGTGTCCAAGTTCAAGGGTTGGAAGTTTATACACAATTACTGTTAAGGCGTTAACTATGAGCTAGACCAAGATAGTTGGATAAACATAGCAATGCAATTTCATAATTTAAAGCAACATAATTTGCAAAAGGTAGGTGCAATATAATCAAAGTGTTGACTCGCTTTAGTCGAGATTCTGATAGAGCTCTATATCCTGATATTCGCCCTTCTCGATATCTTGGTAATAATCTTGTTCAACGTGCTGATAATCATCCTGTTCAATATCTTGGCAATCCCGTCCTTGCTAGGGTTGCCGTTCCATTATATCTTCCGATGCTAATTACACATAATACGATTGAACTTCAGAACGACTGAAAACAACCAAACAACATCCAATAATTCCAAATACACTCAACCAACAAATACACTTCGATTGAAAGTAAACATATCTAATAACAACTCAACGGAATGACCAGGCCATAACTTTAAATAGGGCTGGGAGACTCTCTGATCGACCGGGCCTACCCGCCTGTAAGCCCCATCAACTAGAGACTGGTCGTAGAAGAACTTATGACCAAGGATGGTAATAGAAAGGCTTACGACTAGGTACTGGTCGTGGGGAGATTTATGACCAGGCGACGGTTGCAGAGGAACTTACGACCAGGCGGTGGTCGTAGTAGCTACGGTGGTCGAAGCTATGGAAGTCGTCGAGGTTGCAGTGGTCGTAGAAGGATACGGCTGGGAGGTCGTAGGAATGCTACGACCGGGGGAGGTCGTGGAGGTACTATGACCTGGGGAGGTCTTGAAGCATCTTGTGACTGGGAGGTCCTGAA
The DNA here is from genome assembly GCA_036346405.1 of Phyllostachys edulis. Taxonomy (NCBI): domain Eukaryota; kingdom Viridiplantae; phylum Streptophyta; class Magnoliopsida; order Poales; family Poaceae; genus Phyllostachys; species Phyllostachys edulis. Next base: position 16,456,248 of record CM070568.1, read on the forward strand.
GTATCTTGGACTGGACAGTCCTAGAAGTACTGTGACACTGGGAGGTCCTCGGCATCAGTACCATGGGAGGTCCCGAAAGCACTGTGACTGGGAGGTCTGGAAGCACTGCACCTGTGGAGGTCCTAGAAGTACCGTGACTGGGAGGTCCGGAAGCATCTGTTACAGGGAGTTCTGGAAGTATTGTGACCTGGGGAGGTCTGAGAAGTACTGTACCCAGGGGTGGTCCTGGAAGTACTATGACTTGGGGGGGGGGTCCTGGAAGTATTGTTACCAGGGGAGGTCCTGGAAGTACTATGACCCGGGGGTCCTGAAGTATTGTTACCAGGGAGGTCCCGAAGTACCATGACACGGGAGGTTCGAAGCATGTACCCAAAGGAGGTCCTGGAAGTACTGTGACCTAGGGAGGTCCTGGAAGTACTGTTACCAGGGGAGGTCCTGGAAGTACCGTGACCTAGGGAGGTCCGGGAAGTACTGTACCCAGGGGAGGTCCTGGAAGTATTGTGATCTTGGGAGGTCGTGGGAGTGTTATGACCAGGAGAGGTCATGGAGGCGCTATGACCTGGAGAGGTCGTGACCAAGAGGGTCGTCTTTGCAAAGAGGGAGGTCGTGACCCGATGGGTGGTCTTGACCAAGAGGGTGGTCTTTGTAAAATGGGAGGTTGTGACCATATGGGTGGTCCTTGTAAAATGGGAGGTCGCGATCATGAGGGTGGTCTTTGTAAAATGGGAGGTCGCGATCACGAGGGTGGTCTTTGTAAAATGGGAGGTCATGACCATGAGGGTGGTCTTTGTAAAATGGGAGGTCGTGATCACGAGGATGGTCTTTGTAAAATGGGAGGTCATGACCACGAGGGTGGTCTTTGTAAAATAGGAGGTTGCGATCACGAGGGTGGTCTTTGTAAAATAGGAGGTCGCGATCACGAGGGTGGTCTTTGTAAAATAGGAGGTCGTGACCATGAGGGTGGTCTTTATAAAATGGGAGGTTGCGATCACGAGGGTGGTCTTTGTAAAATGGGAGGTCGCGATCACGAGGGTGGTCTTTGTAAAATAGGAGGTCGTGATCATGAGGGTGGCCTTTGTAAAATGGGAGGTCGTGGGAGTGTTAACCGTGCGTAGTCAAATAGGAGGAGTACTCGACTACAAAATAGCTGTTGAAATAAGCAAAGGTTCAAATGCATTGTCGCAATCGAATGAACCAGTGAAACAGCCAGAGGAAGAACCAGAGAAACAACAAAGAAGGAACAAGGTGGCTCAAACTAGGAAGAGTATTTGGCCACTAAGAACTTACCAATATGAAACTAGGGAATGGGCTACCCGGAATTGAGCCGTCGATGGTGGATCGCGATAGCGAGAGGACTCCGCGCTGCAGTGGTGGCTTGAGGAAAGGGAGTAGTCTTCAATCTTCAAGGTTGCTCTGTGGAAGTAGGCAGATGGTACTTCTGGGAGGTCTTGAAGTGTCTTGGTCGAACGGAAAAAGAGCTGTATCCAAGGCAGTTCCTACAGATCAGGGAATAGAATTAATTTTGGGGAAACACCACTTTGGGCATGGGTGTGAGCAGATGCCCACAATGCCGAAGTAGCCTTACCGCTGGTTGTCACGGCGAAGGCAGGGATGATGCGGCGGCGCTTAGCCGAGGCAAGCGCTTGGGCCTGAATGGAGCTCAAGCTCTCTTGGAGGAGGAAGAAAGTGTGGCTAACACTGGAATGACAAAGAAAGGCAATATGGGACTTGGAGCGAATATGTAGATGCACCTTGGCACAACCGACGAGGAGGAGTGGTTTGTGCAGTTGACGGCATGGGTAGCATAGGGCAGCTGAATGAGATCTTGGGTGACTGCTATTAATGGTCAATAGACCACACCATGCAGGACCTCTCCCTCCTGGCGCACGTAGCACACAAGTGGAAAGGGGCACGGCCGCCTGATCCCGCTTAGGAGGTCTGATCATCACCGGACCTCTTCTGGCCTGGAGGAGTAGGAAAGGGATGCACGGGAGCGGGGTGAGTCGGACCAGGTCTAGACTGATCAGCATTTAGCCCAAGGAGAAATAGAAAGAAAGAATGAAGCTAGAAGGACTTGGGAAGAGACAAAATGACATGCTTTTAGATTTGCTAAAATCAGATTTTCACTTAAAGGAAATCCCTAGTCTTGGTGTCGTTTATGCTGGCAAGAGGAATATGATGCAGCCAAAATGAAAGCTCGAAAAATGCATTCAAGAAGCACAACAATCGTTAACACATAAAAAGTTTTAAAAATCCCACCTTTTTGCCTTTATGGATTTTTGGGTTGTTACATTTATAGACTTAATGAAGAGACTCATAAAAAGATGGATAGTATTAGGGCTAAATTTTTCTGGAGAGGAGCTACTAACAAGTTTGAATATCACATGGTTAATTGAGGTGCTATTTTTAGGCCTAAAAAGTTTGGTGGTTTGGGGATTATAAACACAAGGGTAATGAATGATTGCCTTATGACTAAATGGATTTGGAGAATCACTTCTGCTAACAAGGATCTTTGGTTTAATATTTTAAAAGCAAAGTATTTCCCTACAGGGGTGTTAAAGGATGCTAGAACCTTAGGTGGTTCTCAGTTCTGGAGAAGTGTGATGAAAGTCAAAAAGCTGTTCAACTTGGGTGTTAAGTATAAGGTGGGTAATGGTAAGGATATCTTCTTTTGGGAGGATCTATGGATCAATGAATGCTCTTTCAAGATTAAATACAACAAATTGTTTAATTTTTGTCAGTTGCCTTCTATGAATGTGGCTGTTGGGGTGAGTGGTGATAGTTGGGACATTCTTTTTAGAAGAAGTTTTGGGGCAGATGAAACCCAACAGTGGGAGGACATTAAGATAGATATTCAAAAAATTGAGTTTGATGATAACAGCGACAAACCAGTTTGGTGTCTAGAAAAAACTAGGATTTTTTCAGTCAAATCTTTGTATAACTATCTATTATTTGGGGGTGTTAATAGTAGAAAGATGATTAAGCTTTGGAAAAACAAATTTCCTTTGAAAGTCAAAATTTTTGTTTGGCTTTGTTATCATAATAGAGTCCAAACTTTGGACCAGCTTAAGAAGAGGGGTGGAAATGTAATACTAATTGTCTTCTTTGTGGTGTGGAAGAGAACATTGACCATATATTGTTTACCTACAGCTTATCGAATTTTTTCTGGATTTGCATTAAAGAGATTCTTAGCTGGAAGCGACACCCAACTTCTTTAGATGATTTTCAACTGAATTGGCTGGAAAAGAAGGGGGCTAATAATTACAATGTTGCTTTGTTTAGTTTTGCAGCTACAGCATGGACTCTTTGGAGAATTAGGAACAAAATGGTGTTTGAGAGGATTTATATTAAGAATCCAGTAGATGTGATCTTCAAAATTTTATCTTGTTTGTAGCACTGGTGAGTTCTTTTAAAAGGGGTTGAAGGTGACAAGCTGGACAGTTTCATGGCGTCAACTGAAGCCTGGTTGAAAGATTTTTGTAATAGGAGAGAAGCATCTTCTGGTAGTTTGCTTAGGATTTAGCTAGTTTCGTGGTTGATGCTGGTAGTTGTTGTCTTAGTTGCTTGTCTTGATCTTGTTAGCAGCTGTGCTGCTCTTTTGTTGTTCTTGCTTCGCTAACTAGAGTTCCCAGTTTTGCTTTGTGTTACTTCTCTTGTAAGAACGTTTATATGCTTTCTATAAAAAGCAGGGGTCTTCCCTTTTCAAAAAAAAGGCATAGTGTAAAGGGAAGGTAAAGGTAATGTAGATTTATTGTGTTTGGCGTGAGCTAAGTCTTCCGAAACCCTTCCTTCTCGTTTTATAGCCTCTAGTTTGCTTTCATCTCCAAGTTGTCATGGAGTCCACATCTTAACATAGGATCTATGTAGTTATAGTCTGATTTAGCTTTCCATTCATAGTTGCATCTATCTCCAAGTTTAAATTGAGTTGATCCAATCATCAGGGTTTTTCTTCGTATGCAAGGTATTCCTTTTTTAGTCAAACTGACTAGCTGCATCGACTATTACTCATTGTATCAGCTAGTTGTGGTCTTTAAGCTGATAGCTCCTGCTCGGTCGTATTTGCGCACTAACAAATATATTCGGTAAATACGATGATGAGGACATCACTCCTTCGGATACACACACTACACAAAATCCTCCAGATCCGGTTGCTGAACTACAAGGTCCTATGACAAAAGCTCGAGCACGTCACTTAAATTATGAGGTGAGCTCGTTTCTAGGTGCTAATAATTTATCTATGCAGAATGGTATACTACCTAATAATTGTGATCTATTGCTACTTAGGAATAATGGGGAGGATCCATCAAGTCCTGGTCATCTATGCTGATTGCGTCCAAGAAAAGGAAGTCCCTCTGATTGCGCCGAGAAAAGGAAGTCCATCTATCTACACAAGATCTCCTCCCAGTGTTTTCAGCTCGGTCACAAGTTAAGGTCTTGCGTCACCGTTTTGGGCCTAATAGGGCCTTGTAAGCGTGTCGAGGTCAGAGCCCAGGTTGTGTACGCTCTTCCCACGGCTGCACAACCCTAGGTCGATCTCCTCATGTCCCCCTATATATATATATATATATATATATATATATATATATATATATATATAGTAGCCGTCATAGTTTAGGGCTGGGTTTTTCTTAGATTATTCTGCCACTTTGCAGTTTCGCCGATTGTTCGGTTTGAGGAACCCTACTTTGTGAACTTCATCTATATTCGCAATACAATTCAGATTGCATCTTCCTTGTTCTTGTGAGTTGCTTCGATTGCTTGCAGGAACAATAACCCTCGTGGTAAGGTTCATCGTGTGCAAGCGTGGTCGATAACGACAGTCGTGCGGGTGTAGCGAATTGCGAGGTGACGATCTGCGGGTCGGAAGCCTCAAAGCGTCAACGTCCTCACGACGAAATCAATCGAAACTATTGGAAGATTGGGCCGCCGTACCTCACCTAGTGGTATCAGAGCAAAGGTTACCCGTTAGGTAATCTCGTTTATCCCCTTTTGTTAGTTGTGTTCCATCAACTTTTAAGAGATAAGAAGCTAAAAACTAATGAAGTAAATATTAATTGAACACACATGAGCTTTTGTAACGAAGAACAATCACATGAACTTCTAGCCGAGATTTAGCGATCTATATGTACTATGTTGGGACTCGGATTTACACCTAGACCCTCTGCTCATACCGAGCTAGTCCTATGATCATTAGCTAGCTCACACAGTACATCATCGATGAATAACACATCCATACACGCGCATAAATAAAATGAGTATTTCACATCACATAAGTAGTCATAGACCGGCCTTATAGCCAAGTTTTACATAACGGCCGACAGGCTGTATTAGTCCAAAAGGCAAATAGCAGCGGAAGGTAAATAAACCAAAATGGCCTCTATGATTTGTCACAGGCAATCGACTGTGGCTACGACCTACTACTCGTCGTAATCTTCACCTCCAAATTCCGATGCATAGAAATATCCATACGCCGGTCTTTATCCTCAAAGTTTGAATCCACATATTTGAGCAACAATGAGTACAAAGGTACTCAACAAATCCTTATACCAAATTCAAATATATATGTATATGTGTGTGTGTGTGATATATATATATATATATATATATATATATATATATATATATATATATATATATATATGTGTGTGTGTGTGTGTGTGTGTGTGTGTGTGTGTGTGTGTGTTACGTATATGTGTATGTGTCGACGACCAACTCGCCGATCTTACAAAATAAATAGAGGAAAATGGCAAAGAGTTCCTGGGAGAGAGTGGGACTGCTCTTTATTGCTATGAACTGGATCCTTTACAGGGGGTACCCTCGAAAAGGCGGTGGACTAATCCTAATTACACTGAGCATAATGCTTACTATGCTATTGAATCGGGCTTGAAACATGAATCTAATGCCGATCGCTGCGCTTCAATCTAATGGAATGCGACTTATCCCTTTTTGCCATTCATAGCCTTCTTTAAGTAGTCGTTGAAGAGACGCCTGTTGAAAGTGTCGCGACTGGTCGGAGCGAGGCGGCAGTTGGTGAAGGATCAACCGTTCGGCGGTTGATATCAGGGAATGACGTAACCACATGATGGTTATTGTCAGTGACTTAGAGCCATGAAATGTCGTGTGGTTTGGAGTGATTAAGCACATGTTCCATTCATCACACGGAAGGTATATACTTGGAATCGAGTCCAAGTGCTAGTTCATTGTTTCTACGAGCAGTTACCTGGTCAGGTAGTTGGTACAGGACCTCTCTGACCAGGGTACCCACGATGTAACCTCTGGAATCCTTACGACCATGGAGGTCGTTAGCCTTAGGGGTTACGACTACAAAGACATATGATATTTTATTATGTATTAAAGTAATACATAGAGATTTTAATCCTCATCAACTAGCCCCCAAACTTTAAATGAATTGGTCGTGTGAACAGTCTCTCCTGACGAAGTCGTATCAGGCAGACCCTCAATTAATGTCATGACATACGAGATGGTCTGTATTCACTTTAAAATTGAGAAACTGCCTTGTAAGACCCGGGATTAACACTCCCAAATCCTCTGTGTATTTCTGAACTAGTCCCATGATTAGTAGCTAGTCCACACAGTAAACAAATATGGTAACAAAATCATATCACAACTTTATTAATAAATAATGACAGAGTTGATTACAAAGGAGGCTTACAGGCCAACAATAAAATAAACACACAAATGGAAGACGAAGATGTAGTGGAGTCGGTGATCGCCACAGCAATCGATCGAAGCGGCCTAGTCGTCGAGATCCACACCGATGGCGAAGTCCTTCTCCTCTGAAATTTGTTTGCAATAAAGCAAGTTGAGCACTACTACCGTGCTCGCAAGTTACACCCGTCAAATAACAGAATGACATGCATACATGGATGTAACAAAGGATGGCTTAACATGGTTGATTTGCATAAATCAGCATTTTCTTTAAATACTTGTACTAAGTTCCAAAGCAGTTATTCAATAACTAAAATTCGTTTTCTAAATCAATTTTATAGTTAGATACCATTCACACATGAATGGTGAAGGATACCCTCCTATCACAATGGCTAACCGCCCAAATCCCATTTGGATAAACCAGTTGTTGAAGTCTTTTTAAATCAAATTCCAAGTCTAACTTTGAGTGGCTTTGCTAGCATGTCCATGACCGCGGACGCGGCTATTCGAATAGTTTTACACTCTGCAGAGGTTGTACACTTTACCCACATGACATGATTCCTCTAGTTTGTTCAAGATCCGTCAATGCCACCTCTCACCGCCAAGGTAAGAAGTCTAGAGTCCATGACAAGGCCTTTACAATGCGCCATCCCACCGCAGCCCACCCCGTTAAGGTTTCGTGATCCCTCCTGGATAGAAATCCGCAGAGTTTGTAGGGGCCCCCTCTTACGCCAGTGGGACTAACGAGGTCATAACACGACCAGCCATCCGAGATGGACCCACACAATCCGCGGGATCGACCGCGATGGCACTTTGCAAATTAGTCAGCCAGGTTCTGCCCATACAGGACATGTGGTTGCACGATATGGCATAGCCCATTATAGGCATAGCAAAGGAACGCTCAGAGGCCGGTACTCAATTGACTTGGGCGACTTTCCACAAAACCCATGGGCCTCAACCCTACCCAGATTAAGCCCGTGCATTGACACGCACCATCCAAACAACCATTTCGCCCAAGTACAAACCATCATTTTATTTCACTTTTCAAGATCATTTATAAATTTCCATAACACACCAATGCCATGGATACAATTTAAACAGTATTTGATTTTTGGCTAAAATTCCCCAAATCAACATTTTTGGTCTAAGCATGTCTTAGCAACATTTTCAGATGATCCTAGTTCACACTATTGCACCAACTAGGTTTTATCTAGGTTGACAAGGTATATGATTCAATTAACAAATTTGGCCATACAAAGGATTTAGGAATATCTATGAACTTAAAACAGCATTTAAATTATCAATATAAATAAGCATGCAATAATAATTTAAAATGTAATTAAATAATTTGAAATAATGGGTGTAATATGATCAAGAATGTAACTTGCCTTGCTTGGTGATGTTGTTTTCCTTAACAGTCACCTAGTACTCACTTAACACTCTCTCCAAAGTTGTTTGTGTGTACAACCACGATGATCATACAGTCAAAATCAATCCTCTTATATGGTCTCCAACTACGCTGAAATCTGACTCTCCGAAGTCGTCGAAATCTATACGCGGAAACGATCCAAACTCAAACGAAATTCAAATAACAAATCAAAAAGGCAAATCAAATTAACTCAAAACTAAATAATTCTATTTTATTTAGTTTTATAATAGTTTTATAAAATTTTAGAAACTTGAATCACTCAAAAAGGTGTTGGGATTTAAAAGATATGAATTTTACAAGTTTTAATCCTAAATCAAATTTAAATGAATTTCTAAATACAAACAAGATTCAAATGAAGCACAATTTAAATAATTTTGGTTTAGTTAACTAGATCTTCAATTTATATGAATTTAGAAATTTGGAACACTTAATTTGGAGTTAGGAATCAAAAGATATGGATTTTACTGTGTTTAAATCTTAAATGAGCAATTTAAACCATTTTGATTTCAAAAGACAATTTAAATTAACTCTAAAACAAGTATTTATATTTTCTTTAGCTAAAACATAATTTTGTATGATTTTATAAATTTGACTCACTAAAATTGGAGTTGAGATTCGAATGATATGGATTTTATTAATTTTAACCTAAATTTGAAATTTAAATGAATTCTAAATTCTAAAACAAAACTAAACTGAACTCCAAATGGAATAATTATATTTTATTCAGTTAGACAATAATTTTATAAGATTTTATAAATTGATTCACTCAAATTGGAGTTAGCAAATCAAAAGATGTGAATTTTATAAATTTAAAACCTAAATCATTATTTAAACAATTTCCTAATTATTTTTCTAAAGGAAAAGCTAATTATTGCGTAAGGTGACATCAGCAGCTGATTTTTGGAATTTAAAAGAATAAAAACGAATTCCGACATGTGGGGCCTACGTGTCATAGACACGGTGTATGTGAACTTGGTGCACGCGGCTTTTGTGCTCGGGTGGGTGTTTGACGTGGTGTGGCTTGTGCCACCCGTGCGCCACGCGGGTGCCACACCGACGAAAATGGTGAGGTGGCGCCGACGTGGACGCCATGTGGCGGTGCCACCTCAGCAACGACCGGCGGCGGCTCGGGTCACCTCGGCGGTGGCGAGCGGTGGCGCTCCGGCGGGTGTGAGTGGTGCCACAAGGAAGAGGGGACGTCGGGGAGTCAAGGGCGCTCACCCAGGTGGCCAGAGGGGGACGGAGGCGGCCGGCGGCGAGGAGAAGGCGGCGGCGCGGTCGGGGTCGTGGTGGCGAGGGCGTTCGGGTGGAGCTCCGGGCCGGGGAGGATGCGCACGGGGATGGCGTCGTTGATGCGATGCCGAGGATGCCAACGGCGACGGCGGGAGGCGAAGTCGGCGCCGAATCGGGAAGGAGTCCACAGGCAAGACAAAGAACTTCGGATTCTCGCCGATTGAGAGGGAGAGAGGGGGTGTGGGTGAGGGGGAGAGATGGAGATGGAGGAGGCGCTCCCGGGGCTCCTATTTATAGGGCCGGAGGGACTCGGGGGAGGGAGATCGTGCGGCGCGGTCATGGCGGTCGTCATGATTCTGTCTTGTGCAAGCGGAACGGCCGCAAAAGAGGGGAAAGCGTGGGGGTGAGGCGGTGGAGGTCGTGTGGTAACGCGTCGTCGCCATGAGGACGCGGAAGGAAGTCGTGGTATGCTGGAGCTTTGGGGGCGAAAATGGCGGCGGTTGCTTTGACCGTCGAGGAGAAGAAGGTGGGAGGAAGAAGCTTGGCGGGCGTCGAGTTGTAAAGGGCGCCAAGATGGCATGGGGTGACGGGGAGCGTGGTGGCCGCTTGATTTAGATCCGACGGTTGGAGGAGGGGAGGAAATGAGGAAGATGGGGGTGCAAAGGGCCATTTGGGCCAAAAGGTGGCGGCAAGCGGCGCATGGGGGATGGGCTTGAGGAGGTTTAGGCCCAAAAGAGTTTTAGGGTTTTCAATTCTTTTTGCCATTTAAATAACCCGATTAAATCAAAATAGCTCTAGAAAATAACAAATAAATTCTAAAAATTATAGAAAAATTCACATAAATTGCTAGAGTTATATTGGACTTAAACAAAATATTTCCAACTTAAAGTTGGCTTTTAATTTTGCAAATAAATTATTTTGGCTTTAAAATATTTAGGAAAAAGCTTTTAAAACTCCGAGAAAATTCTCAAAATTAATTTAGTTTTTATTTTTCAACTTTAACTCAAATATAACTTTAAAAATTTAATAAATTTTATTTTTGACTTTTAAAACTTCAGAAATTCAAATAAAGCAAATAAACTCTTTCAAATTTCAGGAAATTCAATAAAATGATAATTTTAATAAACATTAAATTGGTAACAGAACTTTGGGCTGTTACATGCCTTGGGAACTGAAGAGACCTGTGTCTGTTAGACAAAAGGTTTTGTCAGTTGGACTTTTTGGGTAACTCCTCTTTGCAGTTAAAGAACCGCGGCTATAAAAACCCTATTGCGCTTGGCTTTAGGGTTTTTATGCTCCTAGTTTTTCCTCCAATCCTTTTCATCTTCTCGCGAAGAATCTTCTCCGACCTCCTTTCACTCTTCCATCGAGAGCTCCCTCCGACCTCTGTTTATCCACTCGAAGATCTCATCGTGTCGAACTCGATCACCAGGTGGTTGGTTTCAGATCTAAGTAGGAAGAAGCTCAAGGCTCTGGACGAGGCTGGGATGCTTCCTGACAAGAATCTAATCAAATGGAGATCAGCGGCTAGACAACACTTTTCGAGCCATGAAGAAGGGGAGATTCCTATCTTCCTCGCCTATGTTGAGTGCGGGCTCAGATTTCTGGTGCACAAGTTCCTCCCGAAGGTTCTAGAGCACTATGAAGTTGAGCTGGTGAATCTGGCCCCAAACTCCATCGCCAACCTCAGTATCTTCGTCTACCTTTGCGAGGCATACTTGGGGATCTGACCAAACTTGAAGGTCTTCAAGTATTTCTACAAGATGGAGAGGTCGGGGAAATCAGCTGCCTGACTTGGGGAGTGCTCGCTACGAATCCACGGCGGGAAGGCCGACAAGTACATCCGGATGTTCCTGAAGTCTTCGTGGTCATCATGGAAGAAAAGCTGATTCTACATGATGGTCACGAAAGAGGATGGCCTCTACTTCACTGGCATGGTGGTGAGCGAGAACCTCAACTGGCGGTCCAGCAAGAAGAAGGAAGGATGGGTCGGAAGGTTTGTCGATGCCATTCAAGACCTCAATGCCAAGGGATTGACTGCTTGGCACGTGGTTAGGGACTTTTTCATGCGCCGGATTAGTCCCTTGGAACTCCAAGAGTATTCCATGCTCTGTTATATTGGTCATAACGAAGCGATCAAGGACTCAGAGGAAGGTAAGTCTTTGAAAAACTCCAACTAGTATGGCCTATTTAGTTGATTATCTTATAACCTTAAAATCTCTGTCTTTTTGAAGTCTTTTCCTCTGATAAAGTCAGAGAGCGGATCAAAATGATCTATGCCGAGGAGCCTGATATCAAGGCCGCATTCTTGGGTATTTTGGCCATCGTCTATGAAGAAGAGAGACTAAGAAGACTCAAGGTAACTAACCACTTTTCTTTCATATTCTATACATCATCTGATCTGTATATGATTTTTCTCTAATATGTAGGCGGTCGGGCTAAGGATTATCAAATCCGGCGAGGATTCTACTTCTATTGTTGTTCTGACCGATTCCTGCTTAGAGACTGCACAACACGATTGTCTCCTAGAGGTAAAAAAGAGCATTTGTAGAAAGGAGTATATAATTTAGATGGAAAATTACATCACATTATTAAACTTGAGTTATAATTCAGACGGAGGAGAAAGAAGATCCACGGACCAGAGCTGCGGAGGTCGTTCGCCCCAAGGCGATCGTTCATGACCTAACAGTTGCTACCAAAGCAACTGTTCCAGAAACCAACGAAGACACTATTTCTGACCAGCTGGTCAGGGACCTCAACCAACTGGTCGAGGATATCACTTCTAACCAGAGGTCAAGGGATGTCATGGGTGCAACCAACCCTAACGGTTCATAACCGGTGAAATCGGTTGACAAGAAAAGGAAGGCTGGTGCTACGGATTTTGCTCCAGCGCACTTCACGGTCAAGACAAAGAAGAAGACCAGGTATACATACATGAAAGAGAATTATGTAAATACATACCTTTAATGCTTCTGATGTCCTTAAGATCTTGAATTTTCAAAGGTCCTCTAGAGTTCTGGTCGCCTCCGACCAGAGCACTCCTCAGGAGAAGGTTCCTGAGGAAAAAGAGGTTGAGCTAGCCCTCGAGTAGGTGGCAGCGCCAGCGCCTACTTAGGAGCCTACGGTGGCTCCAACTCCACTTAAGGAGGCAGAAGTTATAGAAGGGTCCCAGTAGGTTCCGACCACTGCTAGGGTCTTTTAGGGAATTTCTCCGAAGGCCCCTCATCCTACTGGCTTCCGCCATCGTCATCAAATCTTCTACGATGAAGAACTCAATGAGGCCTAGGATAGAATATCAGACCGTCAAGTAGAGACGAGTTCTGATATTATTTTTGCTGGGTATAATTATATGACAATCCGGGTAAGTATCCATGACCACTTCCATAGCCTTTTCCCCTAAAGTTAAAAAAAAACTAAAAGAGTTTGCCATATTTGTAGCATATCGTGGAGAACTTCGCTGTGGTCGGAAGACTGACCCAGTGAATAAAACTCTTGGACAAAAGAAACTTTGAATTAGAAAGTAAGAACTTTTCTCTTGTCTTCTCTTTTCCTTCTTTGCTATCTAGTTTCTCTTCTATTAATTAACTTCTCCCCTTATCATATTTGGTAGATTTGAAGAAAATTAAAGAAGTGATCGTGGCCAAGGAAGCCATAATAACAAAGCTTAAAGGTAAATGCCAAGATAAGGACCGGTAGATCAAATTCTTGATGACCAGGAACAAAGAGATTATCAACACTTGTGAGAAGAAAAGTCAAGGTAATTGGTCGTAAGCTTAACTAGGGTACTATCTGTTCTGATTATAATTATTTATCTTTGGTTCACTCGTGCAGATCAAACTCATAAAATAACCAGAGCGAATAAAGCTCTTGAGTCCGAGCGCGGCCAGGGGGCACAACTTGATCGGGGCCTTGACGAAAAAGTTAATACTATCAACAAGATGCTTTTTGATATGGGATTGGGATTGCAACTACCTCTCTTGAAGGGTCCTGCAGACAAAATTAACTTCTTGAGCCAACAACTCAAAGATCTCCGAGGTCTTCCTAAAGCTACTCGGGATAATTATGCAAAGTCGATAAGGAAAGCTGTCGCTAATGGAGTCAGCTTTGCTCTAGCAAAACTGAACGCCTCCAACCCCTTCGTGCATCTACAAGTTGTTGAAGAAGATTTCAACTGCTCGGGAGATGAAGCAACCAAGCTTATCGAGGAAACGACGCCTCTCGGAAACAAGGTTGTGGAAGAAATGGAAGTCGGATCTCCAATGCGCAGCGACCAGTCTGGTGATTCTAAATTGATGGTTGTAATATAAGAATTGTAAAAACTTACCTTTTATAATCAATAAAGTCTGTGTTTAATTTCTTTATTTTGCTAAGTACTCATATATTTCCTAGCCCTCGACTGCTTTTATTAGTAGAATAACTTTACTAAATAAGCAGTAGAACAGAAAAAAGAGCATAAGCTACGACCATGGTACAAAGTATGTGGTGGTTATGTAATAAAATGATGTAAGTAGCACTAGGAAATTAATGTGGTCGGAACCAGTGTATGACTTCGATTAGCTTTAGATCCTTTCCATAATCGAAATACTGTATAGTACACTAAGTGGCCAGAATTTTTTTTTTAGACTCAGCTTGATGATAAGGAACCATGCAAAGAATGTATGCAAAAAATGATAAATGACCTTGTTTATACTTATTATCCAAACTGGTCGTAAGGGTTGCTAACAACCAAAGACATGAAAAAACACTTTGCGAAACGTGCTCATGCTCAAGTTTTGACTGGTAACGAAGATCGTAGGAAAATGACCGTCACTAGGAGCTGCTTCCAGTGGGCATGACCATATGTGGAGAGGAGAGACTTCGACTAGGAGGCTTTTCGTGTCCCGACCAGTAGCCAAAACAAGAGTAGAACAGAATGCTGAAATGCTGAAATGAAGTCCATAGGCTCTATAGCATGTAAGTAATTATATCAAGTTGGCTATGTTATGCTCCTTTTACTCGCATGTTTCTTTGAGAAAAGAGTGTGGTCGCGCGTGAGAACCATTTATTTAATGGTCACGACTAGGACCCTTACGACGTTTGACTTATATATCTGAGCCAGAGAGTAACAAAGATCCTTTAAAAGGATATCGGGGAGAATTTGGCCTTCTCTGACCAATTAGACAATAATAGTAGGTAACCAGAGTATGGGTACAATCATATAAACAGTATCACTCATTGAAGAAAGTAAAGAAATGATAAATCTTTATTAAAATTAAAAAAAATGTAAAATACATTTATACAAAGAACTTACGCAATTTGTCAATATTCCAAGAGTTGACAAAACATGCCCATCTAACATAGCTAGTCGTACCGAACCAGGTCTGGTGACTTCGACCACAGTGTATGGACCTTCCCATTTGGGAGAAAGTTTATTGCGATTAGCCTAGTTCTTAATTTTTCGTTAAACCAGATCACCTACAGCTAGGCTGTAAGGTTACACCTTACTACTGTGGTACCTTTGCATGGCTTGTTGATAAACCGCCGATCGTATAAGGGCTTGGCTTCATCGTTCTTCAAGGAAATTGATGTCGTCGAGTCTTCATTCTATCTTATCGTTCTCATTGAATCAGTCAGTTCGAGCGGACCCAATTTTCAGTTCCCAAGGAAGCATGGCTTCAGCACTGTAAACCAGAAAAAATGGTGTTTCACCGGTCGTACGACTGGTCGTGGTTTGAACCGCCAATAATACAGAAGGAAGTTCTTGAACCCAAACTCCTCACCATTTTGTTAACTGGTCAAACACTCAGCACTTCATTCCTTGTATTATGATACGATTAGCTCGCTCGACTGCTCCATTACTCTGCGAATGAGCGACAGAAGCGAAATGCATCTTTATACCTAGATCCTCACAGAATTCCTAAAAACTTTCGCTAGAGAACTGGGTACCATTATCTATGATTATACAACTGGGTACACCAAATCGTGTGATCACATTTTTTGTGAGGAATCTCTTAGCGGCTTTAGTTGTTGTTTTAACAACTGGCTCAGCTTCTATCCATTTTGTGAATGTGTTAATCATGACGAAAAGGAATTCGAAGCCCCTGGGTGCTCTTAGGAAAGGTCCCAGAATGTCTAGTCCCCAGGTTGCAAAAGGCCAAGAAAGAGGTATGGTTTGCAAAGCTTGTGCCGACTGATGTACTTGTCGACTATGAAATTGACACTGTACGCACTTCGTCACAAGCTCTTTTGCATCATGAAGGGCAGTTGGCCAGTAGTATCCTTGCCTAAAGGCTTTACCGACTAGTGTTCTGTAGGAATGATGTGCTCTACAGACTCCTCCATGAACATTTGTTAGTAACTTAATACCATCCGTTTGAGATATGCATCTCATCAACACTCTGTGAGATCCTCGTTTATACATGTTACTTTCGTTCAGAGTGTATGATTTAGCTTTTCGAGCTGTACGATCAGCCTCTACATCATCTTCAAGAATAATGCCATGCTGAAGATAATTGTATATCGATGTCATCCAATCTCTATCGGGATCATGCTTGATGACCTCCTATGGAGCATCCATGTTCGCATGATCTATTTTTATGACCTCTAGTGGAACATTTATGTCCTCGGAATGCCCGACCACTGAGGATGAATCGAGTTGCTTGAGAAAAACTCCAGGTGGGACATGTGACCTTGTGGAAGCCATCTGTGCTGACTGGTCTGCTAGAAAGTTTTCTTTTCTAGGAATATGTTGAATCTAAAAACCAAAGAAGTACTTTTCGAGTTTTTGGACTTCCGCCAAATAAGATGACATCTTGGTACTTGAGCATTGATACTCTTTCCCGACTTGATTCGCTGCTAATTGAGAATCGCCTTTTCACTAGTAATCTGTGAATCCCGAGCACTCTGGCTGCTCGGAGTCCTACCAGTAAACCTTCGTATTTGACCACATTATTTGTAGCAAGAAAGTTTAGCTGAATGACGTATTTGATGTGTTCTCCAGTAGGGGATATTAAGACGACTCTAGCCCCCGAGCCTTTGAGCATCAAGGAACCGTCAAAGTACATTGTCCACTCGTCGCGGTGTTCATACTCGGGCCCCTGGGTGGGTTCAAGGTTTATCCATTCGGCAATGAATTCTGTTATTACCTGGGACTTGATTGCTGTTCGTGAGATGAAATAGAGGTCGAATGCCCCAAGCTTGACCGCCCATTTTGCTATTCGTCCTGATGATTCCCTGTTTTTGAGAACTTGACCAAGGGGATATCCAGTTGGTACGACCACCTTGTGGGCCTGAAAGTAATGTCTTAGTTTCCTTGAAGCCATAAGAAGACCGTAGAGCAACTTTTTGTACCTGTGGGTATCTTTCCCTAGGTCCATGTAAGACTTCGTTTACGTAATATATTGGTCATTGAACGTTGTCACGTTCTATGACCAGTACACTGCTAACTGCTTGTGGCGTTGCAGTCACGTAAATCAACAATGTTTCTCCCGATCTTGCAGAAGCTAAGATCGGGGCATTCGTAATGTACTTCTTAAGTTCTTCAAAGGCATCGCTTGTCTCTTTAATCCACTTGAAACTTCCATGCTTTCGAAGAAGTTTGAAAAAAAAGGAGTCCTTTTTCACCTAACCGTGCTATAAAATGACTTAGCGCTGCTGTATAGTCGGTTAGTTTTTGGACTTCCTTCTTTGTGGTCAGAGGGCGTATCTGGTTGATGGCCGATATTTTTGCTGGGTTTGCTTTAATTCCTCTAGCCGAAACTAGGAATCCAAGAAGCTTTCCAGAAGAAAATCTGAACACACACTTCTCTAGATTTAACTTAAGGTTATGCCTTCTTAAGTAATTGAAAGTCTCGTGTAGGTCGGAAATATGGTCGCTAGCGTTGACACTTTTCACGACTAAGTCATCAACGTAGGCTTCTAGATTTTGACCTATCTGAGGATTAAATGCTTTTTTTTGCATCAATCTTTGAAAAGTTGCACCAACGTTTTTTAGACCAAATGTCATCTTAACATAGCAGTAAGTGCCATATGGAGTGATGAAAGAAGTTTTCTCTTCATCATCTTTACTCATATTAATCTGGTGGTACCCCGAGTACGCATATAAAAAACTTAACAACTCAAACCCGGAAGTAGAGTCTACAAGTTGATCAATGCGTGGAAGGGGAAAGTCATCCTTTGGACATGCTTTATTAAGATCTATGAATTCAATATACATTCGCCATTTCCCATTGCTTTTTATAACCAGTACAGGGTTGGCGAGCCACTCTAGGTGGTCGACTTCACGAATAAGTTCCTAAGGAAAAAGAGGTTGAGCTAGCCCCGAGCGGTGGCGCAGCTTAGCACCGCCAGAACCTATGGTGGCTCCAACTCCACCTAAGGAGGTAGAAATTCAAAAGGGTCCCAGCAGGTTCTGACCACTGCTGGTGTATTTCAGGGAATTTCTCCAAAGGCCCCTCATCTTACCGGCTTCCCCCAACATCATCAAATCTTCTACGATGAAGATCTCGATGAGGCCTGGGATAGAATATCAGACCGTCAAGTAGAGACGAGTTCTACTATTATTTTTGCTGAGTATAATGATATGGCAATCCGGGTAAGTATCCACGACCACTTCCATAGCCTTTGCCCCTAAAGTTTAAAAAAACTAAAATATTTTGCCATATCTATAGCATATTGTGGAGAACTTCACTGTGGTCAGAGGACTGGCCAAGTGAATAAAACACTTGGAGAAAAGAAATTCCGAATTAGAAAGTAAGAACTTTCCTCTTGTCTTCTCTTTTCCTTCTTTGCTATCTTGTTTCTCTTCTGTTAATTAACTTCTCCCCTTATCATATTTGATAGATTCAGAGAAAATTAAAGAAGAGATTGTTGCCAAGGAAGTTGTAATAACAAAGCTTGAAGGTAAGTGCCAAGATAAGGACAAGTAGATCGAATTCTTGACGACCAGGAACAAAGAGATTATCAACACTTGTGAGAACAAAAGTCAAGGTAATTGGTCGTAGGTTTAACCAGGGTACTATCTGTTCTAATTATAATTATTTATCTTTGGTTCACTCGTGTAGAGCAAACTCAAGAAATAACCAGAGCGAAGAAAGATCTTGAGTTCGAGCTTGGCCAGGGGGCACAACTTGATCGGAGCCTTGACGAAAAAGTTAATACTCTGAACAAGATGCTTTTGATATGGGATCGAGATCACAACTGCCTCTCTTGAAGGATCCTATGGAGAAAATTTACTTCCTGGGCCAGCAACTCAAAGATCTCCGAGGTCTACTTAAAGGTACTCGGGATAATTATGCACAAACGATAAGGAAAGCTGTCGCTAATGGAGTCAGCTTTGCTCTGGCAAAACTGAACGCCTCCGACCCCTCGTGCATCTCCAAGTTGTTGAATAAGATTTCAACTACTCGGGAGATGAAGCAACCAAGCTTATCGAGGAAATGACGCTTCTCGAAAACAAGGTTGAGGAGGAAATGGAAGTCGGATCTCCAACGTGCAGGGACCGGTCTGATGATTCTAAATTGATGGTTGTAATATAAGAATTGTAAAAAACTTATCTTTTACCATCAATAAAGTCTGTGTTTTATTTCTTTATTTTGCTAAGTACTCATATATCTCTTAGCCCCCGACTACTTTTATTAGTAGAAGAACTTTACTAAATAAGAAGTAGACCAGAAGAAAGAGCATAAGCTACGACCATGGTACGAAGTATGCGCCGATTATGTAATAAAATGATCTAAGTAGCACTAGGAAATCAATGTGGTCGAAACCAGTGTATAACTTTGATTAGCTTTAGATCCTTTCCATAATCGAAATATTGTTTAGTACACTAAGTGGCCAGAAGATGTTTTTTAGACTCAGCTTGATGATAATGAACCATGCAAAAAAGTATGCAAAAAATGATAAGTGACATTGTTTACACTTATTATCCAAACTGGTCGTAAGGGTTGCTAAGAACCAATGACATGAAAAAACACTTTGCGAAACATGCTCATGCTCAAGTTTCGACTAGCAGTGAAGATCGTAGGAAAAGGACCGTTACTAGGAAGTTGCTTCTAGTGGGCAGGACCACATGTGGAGAGGAGAGACTTCGACTAGGAGGCTTTCCGTGTCTCAACCAGTAGCTAAAACAAGAGTAGAACAGAATGCTAAAATGATGAAATGAAGTCCATAACTTCTATAGCATGTAAGTAACTATATCAAGTTGTATGTGTTATGCTCCTTTTACTCGCATGTTTCTTTGAGAAAAGAGTGTGGTTGCACGTGAGAACCATTTATTTAATGGTTACGACTAGGACCTTTACGGAGTTTGACTTATATGTCTGAGCCAAAGAGTAACAAAGATCCTTTAAAATGATATTGGGGAGAATTTGGTCTTCTCCGACCAATTAGACAATAATAGTAGGTAACCTAAGTGTGGGTACAGTCATATAAAAAATATCACTCATCGAAGAAAGTAAAGAAATGATAAATCTTTATTAAAATTGAAAAAATGTTAAATACATTTATACAAAGAACTTATGCAATTGGTCAATATTCCAAGAGTTTGACACAACACGCCCGTGTGACATAGCTTGTCGTACCGAACCAGGTTTGGTGACTTCGACCACAGTGTATTGACCTTCCCATTTGGAAGAGTTTATTACGATTAGCCTAATTCTGAATTTTTCGTAGAACCAGATCACCTACAGCTAGGCTACGAGGTTGCATCTTACTAATGTGGTACCTTCGCATAGCTTGTTGATAAACCGCCGATCATATAAGGGCTTGGTTTCGTCGTTCTTCAAGGAAATTAATGTCATCGAGTCTTCCTTCTATCTGATCGTTCTGACGGAATCAATCAGTTTGAGCGGAGCTAATCAGTTTGGCTTTAGCACCGTAAACCAGAAAAAATGGTGTTTCACCAGTCGCACGAATGGTCGTGGTTCGAACGGCCTATAACACAGAAGGAAGTTCTTGAACCAAAGCTCTTGATTATTTTGTTAATTAGTTGAACAGTCGGCGCTTCATTCCTTGTATTATGATACGATTAGCTCGCTCAACTGCTCCATTACTCTGCAGATGAGTGACAGAAGCGAAATGCATCTTTATACCTAGATCCTCACAGAATTCCTGAAATCTTCTGCTAGAGAACTGGGTACCGTTATCTGCAATTATATAGCTGGGTACACCAAATCTTGTGATCACATTTTTTGTGAGGAACCTCTTAGCGGCTTCAGTTGTTGTTTTAACAACTAGCTCGGCTTCTATCTATTTTGTAAACATGGCAATCATGACGAAAAAGAATTTGAAGCCCCCTGGGTGCTCTTAGGAAAGGTCCCAAAATGTCTAGTCCCCAGGTTACAAAAGGCCAAGAAAGAGGTATGGTTTGCAATGCTTGTGTCGGCTGATGTACTTGTCGACTATGAAATTTACACTGTACGCACTTCATCACAAGCTCTTTTGCATCATGAAGGGCAATTGGGTAGCAGTATCCTTGCCTGAAGGCTTTACCGACTAGTGTTTTGTAGGAATGATGTACTCCACAGACTTCTCCATAAATATCGGTTAGCAACTTAATGCCATCCGTTTGAGATATGCATCTTATCAACACTCCGTGAGATCCTCGTTTATACACTCCCTGATTTTACCATGACTTGGAATGTCTAACTCGCTGATACTTATCATAGAGGTTTGTACTACTTATCACAGACGGTTTTTAATACAAACCGTCTGTGGTGAGGACGGAAAGTCACATACAGTTTCATGTTAGAAACCGTCTGTGATATTACTAAATATCACAGACGGTTCTTATTCAGAACCATCTGTGATACTTCATAGACGGTTTTCAACATGAATCGCATGTGATATTACCTCTTCACAGACGGTTCTTAGCTCAGCTAGTAACATGGACAGTCGCTAAATAAAAACCATCTGTGATGAGGCGTCTAGTATTAGCCTTTTTACACATGTCGTGTTACCACTAGACGCGCAGTGCAGCGGAAGAAGAGTTGGAGAAGCCTAATCCGATGTAGAGCACATCGATCAAGTGGTCATAGTCGATCGTCCAATGTCAAGCATGTCAATGAAGTCAATCGTCTCCTCCAGCAACCTCTGCAGTTTCTTGTGAAGATCGCGGATCGTCCTTAAGCCCAACAGCAACGGAAGTAGCACCTCTACGGTATCCACACGTCCAGGGAAGGAACACCGTACACTGGTGTGCTAGCACCAAGTCGCACGGTAGAGCTCTCGGGAAGATGGCAGCTAGGATTTCAGTAGAGCAACTCACGTCAACTTCTCTATTTCCCAATAGCCTCATGCATCTCCTTATATAGTGCCCATGACGGGACCTATTCGAACATGTTTTGTTCCAACCCGTTAAGTGTGTGACCCTGTAGGTTCATGCGTAATCGGTTGTGACTCGTAAACCCTTTCCGACCACGAGTCGTTAGCGGTTCCTAGCAGGACATAACGATTCTGGAATACACACAAATTATATCGGACGAACCTTAACGCAATATGATCTACGACCATGTCTTTATCACTAACGACCAGCTCGTATCTCTATACAATTAGTTCATATTTAGTCTCGACCAGTTTGTAACTCCTTACGAGCAGGTTTCGACCACTTAGTGATTATATTTGACAGTCTACGACCAGATCGTATCTCCATACGACTAGTCCGTATCTGATCAAACTTAACGACCTTCTCATGTATTCTCCCTTTGTCTCATGATATCAGGTTGAACTCCAGGTGAGATATTATGTTATCCATGGACTGTTCAATTCTTTCTCGATCGAGTGTCGGATAACTTCACGTGGTCGAACACTTCGACTACTAGTGGCATGGCCATGCACTTACTTTATTCGACCACAACGAGGGGCCCAGAGACATCTCTCCTGTTATATTAGGAGGGGCAAATCCCATATCCGACCAGTCACATTCCTCCGCATGTTTCATAGCATACCCGAAAGCTAGCTTTATAACTACCCAGTTACGAGTAGCGATTGGCAACCCCTAAGAGTGGTATTATACATGTAGGAAACCAAGCTGATTTTAGGTCTAAGGATTATACATCATCATTGCTTGAGACCAACTACTGACACATAGAATCATAACAATCTCAATAGTGTCTCAAGGTGGGTCTTATCCAACACCATGTTCTCTAACATGTGTCCATATTATTGGTTTGATATCTCTATATCCATGCACTGCTACAAAACAGGCTATAGTAGACGCCCCATCACAGACGGTTCCTTTGGAACCGTCTGTGTTGGGTTAGTCCGACTGCTGGGTGGCGCGGGCCGACTATCACGCATGATTTTGTAGAACCGCTCGTGATAGTCATCTATCACGACGGTTCATTAATAGAACCGCTCAGGAATTATCACGCACGGTTCTATTCACAAACCGCTCGTGATAATCGTTAATCGCTGCATTTGTTCTCAATAAGAACCGCTCAGACATCACACGCACGGTTACGAATAAGAACCGCTCAGGATAATTAGTTATCACGCATTTGGTTCTAATTAAGAACCGCTTGTGATATCCTCGCTATCTCTCGCCGCACTACCGCTACCTCTCGCTGCATTGCCGCTTTGAGAGGCACATGTCACGACGGTTCTTTAATAGAACCGTCAGGAATGATCACAGACGGTTCTATTAAAAACCGTCAGGATAGGTGCTATCACGCATTTATTCTTAACAAGAACATCTCGATTGTTGGGCGGAAACGAAAATTTAAACATAATGGGCGGGCTGTCAAAACTCGCTTTATATAACCTCCATCTCCTCCTCTGCGGTCTCTCCTCCTCACAGCTCATACCTCCATCTCCTCCTCTGCCGTTTCTCCTCCTCACACCGAGCTTGTCGCCGGCCTCCGCCGAGCTTGTCGCCGGCGGCCTCCTCCAACTCGTCCCGGCCTCATCGTCACCGGCCTCCCACGACCTCGTCGCCTTCGGCCTCCTCCACTTCGTCGCCCCGGCCTCCCACGACCTCACTCTCTCTACTCCCCCCCTTTGTTTTGTGATGTGGATTACTGAGTTGATGCTACTGTGATGTGTGTAGTTCATGTTGAGTTATTTGGTTTGGGCAAAAATATAGATGGTAGATCGCGCACCGTTCGGTAAAATCATCATAACTTTTGCATACGAACTCCGATTGCGACGTTCTTTGGCTCGTTGGAAAGCTAACGAAAAGTACATCAAGGTCAGATTCTTTTCACGAGGTCTCAAAAAAGTGAAAACCCCAAAAAAGGTCATTTAGGGCCTCTAAACGGCCTCCGAAGTTTTAGCAGCCGTTTTCAGTTTTTTTTTTGCCACAGAAAAGGCTATCACAGACGGTTCTAAACAAGAACCGTATGTGAAAACTCATCACAAACGGTTCTAAACAAGAACCGTCTGTGAAAATGTCATCACAGACGGTTTGTAAATTAAACCGTCGGTGATATTCTCGGATCACAGACGGTTTTTAATGAAAACCGCTCGTGATAATAGCCTTCACTGCACGGTTTCAACAAAAACCGCTCGTGATAGCGCCATATCACGAGCGGCTTTGAACCGTCAGTGATAACCGCTCGTTATCACGCATCAACAAATATAGACGGTTCGAAACTGTGCGTGATGACGGTTCCGAACCGTCTGTGATGAGGCTTCCTATAGTAGTGATGACTTGTGAAACATAGTCATCAAGCAATACATATGCTAGTCTATTCATATGTGTTCTCATATGTTTCTAACCAGGGAATGTTTAAGAATAATCATTGCAGAAATATAGAGTTTGACAATCAAGTCACATACTTGATAATAAATATTAACAATATTATTATAGGAACAAGATAACATATTATCTAATGTTACGAACATAATGAAATATAATCATCTCTATGATTACCTCCTGGGCATATTTCCAACAGTCTCCTACTTGCACTAGAGTCAATCATTTAGGTATCTAATATCGATTGCTCTTGTGTGCGCCTCATGCTTTGGCTGTGTGAGAGGCCTTGTCAACGGATTAGCAACATTTAAATCCGTATGAACTTTGCATATCTTAACATCTCCTCTATCCACCAATTCGCGAATAAGATGATAACGCCTGAGTATATGCTTGGACTTCTGATAGGATCTAGGCTCCTTATCCCGCGCAATGGCTCCATTATTGTCACAATAGATATCCATTAGGCTCGAGGCACTCGGAACCACATCTAACTCAGCAATGAAATTCCTTATCCAAACACCTTCTTTCGCAGCTTCAGAAGCCGCAATGTACTCAGCCTCCGTCGTAGAATCAGTAACCGTCTCTTGCTTGGAACTTTTCCAGCTCACTACTCCTCCATTCAAAATGAATACAAAACCATATTGCGAACGATAATCATCTTTGTCGATTTAGAAGCTTGCATCGGTGTAACCATTTACAACAAGCTCTTCATCACCGCCATAAACTAGGAACGCATCCTTAGTCCTTCTCAAGTACTTAAGAATGTTTTTCACAGCTATCCAGTGACATTCACCAGGATCTTCTTGGTACCTGCTTGTAACACTTAGAGCATATGATACATCTGGTTGAGTACATGTCATGATGATAGATCCAATAGCTGAAGCATATGGAATACCATTCATACTGTCTCGCTCATCAGTTGTCGAAGGACGCTGACTCTTGCTAAGACTTATGCCATGTGACACAGGCAAGAACCCTTTCTTGGCATCCTGCATGTTGAACCGAATCAACACCTTGTCAATATAAGTACTTTGGCTTAATCTAATTAGCCTTCTTGATTTATCACTATAGATCTTTATCCCTAAGATATATGTTGCCTCTCCTAGTGTTGGGACCCTGGATATACAACTCCGAGACCATCCGTGTATTCTGAACTAGTCCCAGATCAGTAGCTAGCTCACACAGTTGCAACATTGATATAATCATAGCCACAACAAAACAACGGATGAAGCAGACAAATTAATACTTAGTTGCAAAAGGACCTTATGGTCAAGTCTTACAAAGTTTGCCACGCAGGGCTTAGAAATGAAAGATAACTTGCAGCGGTGAACAAAACATATCGTGGAGGCCATCCGACATGCCCACAGGCAATCGAGTGGAAGACGCGAACTAATTCACATAGTCTTCGAAGTAGTCTTCCTCGTAGAACTCGGGGTTCTCTGGTTCTTCTTCGGTGACTGATCAACAAATGGCGCAAAGCTGTGAGTACTTTTAAAGTACTCAGCAAGTTGTAGGGAAATGTATGCAAATAATATTCTTGCAAGGCTTGACAAGGATAGCTTTATGGCTAATTTGCAGAAAGTAATATTGATAGTAAATAAAGTAAGTAGATTGTAAATCACAATTTAAAAGATTAATACATAATGAATCAAGTTTCTTTAAAACAACTAGTGAACACCTCGTTCACTTCCCAGCCATTCCAACCAAACCATTCCAACATTTTTTGTAAAGTCTACCCCTCATGTGAAATCACCAGGCATTGTCCATAACCGGGGACACGGCAATCCGAATAGTTTTACACTCTGCAGAAATTATACAGCTTGACCCACAAGAGATAATCAGTTTATACTGTCCGTCTGACACACTTCTGAAGGTGTGTGACTAAACGATTATCACAAGGCTTTTACAAAGCTCTATTCTGACTCGATTCTACTCGCTAAGGATTCGCCTCGATCTGGCCCCCTCTTGCGTCGCTTATCAACCCAAACAGAACTGACTCAAAACATTGCTAATTAGCTGGCCAGGTCCACCCCATAAATAGACTTGTGGTTGTACGGTATGGCCTAGATCAATGGTGCACAAAGTTAAGTCCTTAGAGACTACTCAGGTGAAACATCCTCATCCCAAATGTGCTTCCTGCACCCCCTTTATTGCACGATCATTCACCTAAGTATAAATCATTTAGGGTTCAACCCGGCCAAATGGCAACCCTTGCCATTGCACAACAATTTTTATCAACAATGGCTCCGCCACAATTCCATAATTCATTAAGTCATGTTCATTCATTCTTTGAGTAAGTGATCACAAATTCATCGCGACTAAGCATGGCTAAGCATAATACGACCCAAGTTGGTAGTACAATAATGTCCAACTATTAATTAACCATTCTGTGGTGTTTAAGGATTTATGTCATTCAAGGGTATATGTCATTCTCAATTTATCAAGGAGGCATAATGGCAATTGGGTAATTATCTATTCCCGAAACTATTTTTATACAATTAGCCATGCATGTTTATATCAAACAATATAGTTTTATAAATTGGGTACAACATGATCAAAGGTCTACAACTTGCCTTCGTTGAAGAGTTGAGATGCTTTCAGTAGTCGGGTCCACGAAGTCTTCCGAAACGCCGGAATCTATACGTGCGAACAAAGCCAAATAAATAAAATAATACCAAATAAATATAACATAAGCACCAACAACAACATAATGAATTTAGAAATTTGAATCACTCGAATCGAGTTCAAATGAAGAAGATATGGCCTCCGGAAGTTTAAAAAACACATGAAATGATAGAATTATGGTTTTTCCTGATTTCCTGAATTAATTTTGTAAAGGAAATTCAGTTTTAAGCATCGAATGACGTCAGCAAGGGGGATAAAGATTTCGGCTGAATTATTTTTAGAAGGAAAAAGGATGTAAAAGCCACGTGGGCTATGACGTGGCTGACACATCAGCAAAAGGGCTAACATGGCCGCTAACATGGGCACCAAAGCGGCGGCGCACGGGAGCCGAGGGCTCGCTGGCGAATGGCTAGGAGGCGGCCGACGGTGAGGGTACTGATGGCTAGAGGATGGCACGGCGAACGCGGTGTTCATGGATTTGAGGATGCGGCGACACGGGAAGGCCGGTGGTGAGTGAGGAAGGCGGCGGCGGCCGCCGTTGGTGGAGACGGGGTTTCGGCGGGCTTTTTGAGATGGGGAGGTGCGCATAGGAGAGGCGGCATCCTGGCGATGCCGGAGGCGGCGGAGGAGGCTTGGCAATGGTGCAAAAGGCGACGGTGAGGAGCTCAGTGGCTGCGGTGAAAACTCGAATCGCAGCAGGGCTAGGGCAAGGGAGAGAGGGGGATAGAGGGGAAATGGAGAGGAGTGGGAGGTGCGTCCGAGAGCTCGCCTTAAATACACGCGGGGAGGTCCGGAGTGAGGAGGATGCGCGGAGGAGGAGCGGCAGCCATTAAGGAGGAGCTTGCGTGTTCCGGGTTTTAGGGCGGAGAAGAGAGGAAATGATGGAGGGGATGGGGTCGGCGGAGAACCCGGAGGTCAACGCTTGCCTCCGCACGGAGAAATAGCGACGGAATATGGGAACTTGGCTCACGGCCATGGCAGCTTGGTTCGACACAGGGGGTAAGAGTAGGGCGCGACGGGGAAGAAGGGGATGAGGAGGTGGATCGGGGGCCTCCTGTCACGGGCGAGAGGGGGAGGAAAGAGCAGTGAGCTCAAGGCGTGGGACTAGGCTATGGCGGCTTGGCTGTGCGAGAGGAAGGAGGAGTGGGCCGAAGGAAGAATTTGGCCCAAAGCCAAAAGGAAGATTTAAATACCTTTTTGAATAAAAGAAATTCCAGAAAACTAAAAAGGGTTTTAGAAAATAGCTAACACAGCCCAAAAATTCTAGGAAAATTCACAGAAGTCCCTGGAATTATTTAGAACTTAATAAAAATACTTTTAACTTAACTTTAGCCTTTTATTTTACAAATAAATTAATTTTAACTTCGGACAAAAGGAAAAACCTTTTTAAAATCCAATAAAATACTTAAATTATATTTTTGACTTTAAATCCAAGTAAAATCCAGAAAACTTAAATAAACAAACTTTTAATTAATTGAAGTTTGATTAATTCAAATTAAATTGTTTTTGATTTCTAAATTTTAAGTTAAGCTTTAGCAACTTAATAAAATCAACTGGTTATTTTTAAATTTCCAAAATTTCCAAAAAGCCTAGAAAATTGGGATGTTACAAACCTACCCCACTTAAAGGGAATCTCGACCCCGATATTCAGGTTGACTAGGGAATAGGTGCGGAAACTCGGCCTTCAGATCCTCTTCATACTCCTAGGTGGCTTCCTCTTCCGTGTGATGGCTCCACTAAACTTTGCATAAACGGATGATCTTGTTCCTTGTCACACGCTCTGCTACTTCCAAAATCCTGATGGGTTGCTCCTTGTAGGTGAGATCTTCCTGTAGGTCAACTGCTTCTAACGGCATCTAGTCTTTTGGCACACGCAGGCACTTTTTCAATTGAGACACATGGAAGATGTCATGCACATCTGACAACTGAGGTGGGAGCTCCAATTTGTAAGCAACTTCTCCTCTTCTGACTAGAATTGGAAAAGGTCCGATGTACCTTAGTGCAAGCTTCCGCTTACTCTGAAGCGACGCATTCCTTTGGGAGGTGAAACCTTCAGGTATATGTGATCTCTAGGTGCAAAAGTTAAGTCTCGACGATGGTTATCAGCATAACTCTTCTGCCTGGTTTGAGCGGTCTTCAACTTTTCTCTAATTGATTGAACTTGATCTTCGGCCTCCTTTAGGATTTCTGGTCCTAGCACTTGTCCTTCGCCTAATTCAGTCCAATACAAAGGTGTTCTGCACTTTCTTCCATAAAGAGCTTCGAACGGGGACATCTGCAAATTGGATTGATAACTGTTGTTGTATGAAAACTCTGCATTAGGCAACATTTGATCCCAACTGGTCTGGTTCTCTAAAACGCAGGCTCTCAACATATCTTCTAGGATTTGATTCACTCTTTCTGTTTGCCCATCTGTCTATGGATAGTAAGCTGTACTAAAATTTAAATTAGTGCCCAAAACGTTGTGCAGCTTTTGCCAGAATCTTGAGGTGAACTAGGATCCTCGATTAGACATGATCTTCCTTGGTACCCCATACTGACATACTATCTTTGCCATGTATAATTCTGCAAGTTTGTCTCCTGAGTAGGTAATCTTGACTGGGATGAAGTGAGCAACTTTTGTTAGGTGATCTACAATTATCCAAATAGAATCATATCCAGCTCTAGTCCTTGGTAGACTGGTGATAAAGTCCATGCCAATTTCTTCCCATTTCCAGTTAGGCATGTTCAAAGGTTGCATGAGTCTAGCATGTCTCTGATGCTTGGCTTTAACTCGCTGGCAAACATCACACTGAGCTACATATTCTGTAATCTCACGCTTCATGCTAGGCCACCAACAAAATTCCTTGAGATCTTAATACATCTTTGTGTTTCCGGGGTGAATGGAATACAAGGTTCCATGAGCTTCCTTGAGTATTAACTGCTTAAGCTCTTTCTGGTCTGGTATACAAATACGTTTATCAAACCATATGGTGCCTTGCTCATCTTATAAAAATCTTAGGGCTTTACCCTTCTTCATGTTACTCTTGATCTCTTTGATATCTGCATCTTCTATCTGAGCTGTCCTGATCTGATCTTGTAGAGTTGGTTGCACTTCTAGAGCAGCTAAGTGACCTTCTTCAACCAACTCAAGCCTGAGCTTCTGAAATTCTTCATGCAGTGCTGGCTAACTTTCCTTTATCATCAGAGTATTGCAGTAGACCTTTCTACTCAAAGCATCCGCTACTACATTAGCTTTGCTGGGATGATAATGGATTCCCATGTTGTAATCTTTGATCAACTCTAACCATCTTCTTTGCCTCATATTAAGATCACTTGAGTGAAAATATACTTCAAGCTCTTATGGTCAGTATAAACTTTAGGGCGGTTACTAATGAGGTAATGACGTCATATCTTCAAAACGTGCACTACGACAGCTAACTCTAAGTCATGAGTTGGGTAATTTGCTTCATGAAGCCTCAACTGACGTGAAGCATATGGTACTACCTTCCTTTCTTGCATCAGGGCACAACCGAGCCCTTGTCGTGATGCATCACAGCAAAATCCTTTCGGACATCAAGCAGAATCAACACTGGTGCGGTGGTCAAACGCTTCTTTAATTCTTGAAAACTTTGCTCACATTCTGGCGTCCAAGCAAATTTCTTTTCCTTCTTCAGCAACTGAGTGAGGGGTCTTGCTATTTTGGAGAATCCTTCTATAAACCGGCGATAGTAACCTGCCATACTAAGGAAACTTCTGATCTGAGGTACTATCTTGGGTGACTCCCAGTTGAGCACATCATTGACTTTGCTAGGATTGACAACGACTCCTTCTACAGACATGACGTGTCCCAAGAAGGTAACTTCCTTCATTCAAAACTCACACTTATCGAATTTAGCATAGAGTTGATGATCTCTAAGCTTATTTAGGATCAAGCGAAGGTGCTCTTCATGCTCTTCTTCACTCTTAGAGTATACTAGGATATCGTCGATGAACACAATGACGAACTTATCCAAATACTCCATGAATACTTTATTCATAAAGTTCATAGTAAGAAGGGGCATTGGTCAATCCAAAAGACATGACCGTGAACTCATACAATCCATATCGGGTTGAGAAAGCTGTCTTGGGTATATCCTCTTGGCGAATCTTCAACTGATGATATCCTGATCTCAAATCTTTCTTGGAGAACACTCCGGCTCCCTTCAACTGGTCAAACAAATCATCAATCCCGGGCAGAGGGCACTGGTTCTTGATGGTGACTTCATTGAGTGAGTGGTAATCCACACACATCCATTGGGTACCATCCTTCTTAGCGACAAAGATCACTGGGGCTTTCTAAGGTGAAGAACTTGGTCGGACAAATCCTTTATCTTGCATTTCTTCAATCTGCTTCTTCAGTTCGACTAAGTCATCAACCGGCAAATGGTAGGGTCTCTTGGAAATGGGTGCAGTTCCTGGAACTAGGTTGATGACAAACTTTAGGTCCCTGTCTGGTGGCATTTCAAGTAGGTCATCAGGGAAGACATTTGAAAATTCTCTGACCACTGGCACATCTTCCAAAGATACAGCCTTGACACTGCAGACTAGTGCTCCATCATGCTTTTCTGTGGAGGCTTCAAATTTCACTTTGGTTCCAACTGGACTGACCAAAGTGATGCTTCTACCACCGTAATCCAAAATTGCTTGGTGATTAGCAAGCCAATCCATATCCAAGATCACATCTAGGGACTTGGTGTCGATGATTATGAGGTTGGCTAGAAATTTTACCTCTTCTATGGTCACTTTATCTTTTAGGCAACCTTGGTTCGTACTCAACTCCGAACCGAGTGATTGAACCAATAAAGCAGTTTTAAGGGTCGAAACCTCTAACTGGTGCTTTGCAGCAAAAATCCGAGAAACAAACAAATACGAAGCTCTAGAATCAAACAAAACAGTAGCAGGTGCTGAATTTACTAGGAACTTACCCAGCACGACGTCTGGGGCTGTCTGGGCTTCCTCCACCGTGACATGGTTCACACAGCCTCTCCCAAAAGGCTGAGGGGTCTTGGTTGGTGCAACTGGAGTCTGAGGTGCTCCGTGTCCTGCTCCTAGCATGGGGGTTCTGGTCGGAGTAGCTCCCAAGTTGAATATGACAGGTGAGGGACCTTGCTTCTGCGGGTAGTTGCTGGCGTAGTATCCCAATTGCTGACAATTGAAACAGGTGATTCCTGCATGATTGTTGTTTCTTGGCTGCTGGTTGTTGGTGTTGTTGAAGCTGCGAAACCCTGGGGCAGCTGGGCGAGGTGCTGTTGCAGGGGTCCTGAAGGTGATAGGAGGGACAGAATGAGTAGGGAGCTGCACATTCATTCTAGCTCTCTGCTGATGACCTTGATGAGCTCCATGCTGCATCATATTCCTCTTACGGGATTCTTCAAGCTCCCAGCAGGACTCTTCTATGAGCATAGCCTTATTTACCAGATGTTGGAAATCTGCATAGTCATTGCCAACAACTTAGACCTTCAAGCTAGAGTTGAGTCCCCGCATGAAATGCTTCTGACAAGCATCAACTGTGGCAACGTCCTCTTGAGCATAGCAAGAGAGTTGAGTGAACTTATTGAGGTACTCACTCACTGACATGTTCCCTTGTTGTAGCTCACGAAACTCGTTCTTCTTCATCTCCACCTTTCCATTAGGAATATGAGAGTGGCGGAAGGCTTTTGAAAACTCAGCCCAACTGATGTTCTGATGGTTCTCATGGGCAGCGCAGTAATTCTCCCACCATTCTGCGGTGGTGCCTTCAAGTTGGTGTGCGGCATACAGAACTTTTTCACGGTTGTCGCACTAGGCGATGGCATGCTTCTTCTCTATAGAGCGCAACCAGTCGTCTGTGTCCAAACAGTCGGAGGAGCTGGAGAAAGTAGGCGGGTGGGTCCTCATGAACTCTGCCAGCCTTGACTGAGGGAAAACTGGTGGCGGTGGCGCTGGCATGTCAGCTGCTTGATTGTTCTGATTCAGCATCGTGACTAAGGCAGTAGCGGTCTGGTTCTGTTGAGTCATCATTTGATTCATGTTTTGCATCATTGCGTTCATCAACTGTGCTTGGGCTGCCATGAACTAACTTAAACCCTAATCTGCTATTGCGGCTGGAGGAGTTGGTGCATTGGGCTCCATGGATTCACCTTGACTTGCGGTGTTGCAAGTCTACACCATCTGCACAAATCTTCTCAGGTTTAATAGACGAGAGGACGAAAGCACGATAGGTGAGAGGGAAAAACACAAAGATGAGTGAGAAAAAGGGAGAAAGATGGAACAACCTAACTGGGAAAGTCGGTTTTACCCAAGGAACAAATAGCCGGAAAGCTATTTAAGAGGCAACAAACTCAAACAGAAGATCCTAATACACGGACTAAACGATACTAACATTAGAAGGGTAACTTCTACTAAAGAACTTCTAGTCTAACTCATATGGAAGGTCGACTTAAAGCAAAGCTCGATCCTATAGAGATTACTGAGATGAGAATGATCAATTTGAATTCAAAAACAAAGTTTCAGAAGGGATATGATAAAAGAATTTATGGATAATATGGGAAAAGAATAGAATATGAGGAGAGGAGAATAGAGTAAGATGAGAGAAGAATAACTACTCATGTTAAGGAGTTGGTTTGATTTTGAAAATAAATTTTGAGACTTTTGACTGAAATGACCATGCTAACTAAGGTTACGTCCTACAACCGATATGGCTCTGATACCATCTCTGTCGGGACCTCGGATATACAACTCCGAGACCCTCTGTGTATTCTGAACTAGTCCCAGATCAGTAGCTAGCTCACATAGTTGCAACATTGATGCAATCATATCCATACAACAAAACAATGGATGAAGCAGACAAATTAATACTTAGTAGCAAAAGGACCTGATGGTCAAGTCTTACAAAGTCTTCCACACAGGGCTTAGCAATGAAAGATAACTTGTAGCGGTGAACAAAACATCTCGTGGAGGCCATCCGACATGTCCACAGGCAATTGAGTGGAGGACGCGATCTAATTTACATAGTCTTCGAAGTAGTCTTCCTCATAGAACTCAGGGTTCCCTAGTTCTTCCTCGGCGACTGATCAACAAATGGCGCACATCCGTGAGTACTTTTAAAGTACTCAGCAAGTCGTAGGGAAATGTATGTAAATAATATTCATTCAAGGCTTGACAATGATAGATTTATGGCTATTTTGCAAAAAGCAATATTGACAGTAAATACAGTAAGTAGATTATAAAGTATAATTTAAAAGATTAGTACATAATGAATCATGTTTCTTTAAAACAACTAGTGAACACCCTGTTTACTTCCCAACCATTCCAACCAAACCATTCCAATATTTTTGGTAAAGTCTACCCCTCATGTGAAATCACCAGGCATTGTCCATAACCGGGGACACGACAATTTGAATAGTTTTACACTCTACAGATGTTGTACAGCTTGACCCACAAGAGATAATCAGTTTATATTGTCCGTTTGACACACTTCCGAATGTGTGCGACTAAACGATTATCACAAGGCTTTTACAAAGCTCTATTTTGACTCGGTTCTGCTCGCTAAGGATTCGCCTCGATCTGGCCCCCTCTTGCGCCGCTTATCAACCCAAACAGAACCGACTCAAAATATTGCTAATTAGTTGGCCAAGTTCACCCCATAAATAGACATGTGGTTGTATGGTATGACCCAAATCAATGGCGCACAAAGTTAAGTCCTTAGAGACCACTAAGGTGAAACATCCTCATCCCAAATGTGCTTCCTGCACCCCCTTTATTGCACGATCATTCACCCGAGTATAAATCATTTTGAGTTCAACTCGGCCAAATGGCAACCCTTGCCATGGCACAACAATTTTTTATCAACAATGGCTCCGCCACAATTCCATAATTCATTAATGTAACACCCCGTTCAGAAAATAGAGGATTAAATGATTTAGAGACAAAATTAATAGAATTATTTAGTTGATTATTATAAATTTTGGGTTTGGAAAGAAACTTGGGCCTTCGGCCCATGGCCTTGTGGCCCATGTGGGCTGTCTAGCATTAAAGAGACCAGATTGAGGTGAAACCCTAGCTGCCCCTCTTGTTTTTCCCCCTTGTCACCGCCCCCAAGCCGAGCATATTTGCCCCCTGCCTTATACCTTATGCACACTGCTGCCATCTCTTTTCTTCTTTGCTTGGAGCCGCCGCCCTCTGGCGCCTCTCTCTCCCTCGGCCAGCACCATCACGGCGGCGAGCCGCCACCGCCGCCTCTCGACGCCCAACAGTGCCTCTGCGCCTCCACGCGCCCGGTTTATGACGTTGTGACGCCCGGCCTTTGAGCCCGCCGCCCGTCGCTGCGCCCCAAGTGCGCCACTGGGCTTGGCCCACTCGGCCTCTCGCCGCCCTTCCCCGCCTCGCCTTGCCCTGCGTCACCGTCTTGGCCGCCGCTTAGTCTCCCAGTAGCGACCTAGAGGCAAGACCGCCACCGCTTACCGCCTCTGCGAGCCGCCGTCTGTCGCCGCTTCGCCTCCCGGTCCTCCCACGTGCTCGGCCTCGCTTAGAGGTTTGGCCAGCGCTCCTCCAAAGGGCTTGCCACAGCTCGGCTCGGGCCTTGTGGCCGTCGTCACTGGTGCATCTAGTGGGATTGGTGCTGAAGCATGCTGAGTTCTTGCACTACAAGGCGTGCACGTCGTGATGGGGGTAAG
The DNA here is from genome assembly GCA_036346405.1 of Phyllostachys edulis. Classification (NCBI taxonomy): domain Eukaryota; kingdom Viridiplantae; phylum Streptophyta; class Magnoliopsida; order Poales; family Poaceae; genus Phyllostachys; species Phyllostachys edulis. Next base: position 16,491,550 of record CM070568.1, read on the forward strand.
GAATTCCTCTGCTGGTGCGCGTGTGGGGGATGAGATAATGAAGGAGGTTCCCATGGCCAAGATCAAGATCCTGGATCTTGACCTTAGCTCGATGTCGTCCGTGCGAAGTTTTGTGGAGAAGTTTATTGCATTGGACCTCCCACTGAACATTCTTATTAACCATGCAGGGATTGCATTTGTGCCTTTCAAGCTTTCAGAAGATGGCATTGAGATGCATTTTTGCAACTAATCACCTTGGCCATTTTCTTTTGACTGATCTTTTACTTGAGAAGATCAAAGTTACGGCTAAAGAGAGTGGCATAGAAGGAAGGGTTGTGATAGTTGTTTCTGACAGCTACAAGCACCCATATCGAGAGGGAATTCGTTTTGACAAGATTAATGAGGAATATGGTTATATAAGCACGCTTGCTTATGGCCAGCCCAAGCTTGCGAACATATTGCATTCCAACGAATTATCTATCCGCTTTAAGGGTGCGTTGGCTGATGGCAGACAAGTGAGTGAGGCCACTATGAATCTCTTATTGTTCTCAAGGGTCATATTTCAGCACTACCGGGTGGTTGGACATTCATTGGATCTAATTATTTGTAGGTGGTGGTCTTTTTACAGTGCGCGTCGCTCGGTGGTGGTGAGAACCGGGGTTAGAGCGTTCCGATTTTTTTTGTCTTTCGTCTCCCGGTTAAGGCAAGTGTAAGTAGTATTAATGAGTTTTTATATTTTACACTTGATGAATGATTGTTGATGATTGCTGCTTAGTAATGTTGATAAGCATGAATGTCATAGTTTAATGATGATGCTTATGTGATGAAGCTTATATGGAAATGTTTACATGACGACGCATGCTAATGCTTATGTGATGACACTTACATGGTGGTGTTTACATAAGGATGCTCACATGGCAATGTTTAAATGATGATGTTTACATGGTAATGATTTCGTGATTGATGGCAATACTGATGGGACAAGGTGAGCAATGAGACCACCTTGTTAATGATGACAATGATGTGTTGGTATCGTACTTTAAATTTTGCATCATGTCATTCATTTCTGAACCTTGGACTACATGATAGCCAAGGGGTTGTTTCCTTGAGGTCCCCGTCAAGCATTGGATGGGCGTTAGGTCCCCATCATGCACTGGACGGGCTTTGTTCCCTACACCCGTGGAAAGTCATGTAACTAATCCGGTGAGGTCGGTGTGAACTGTTACATGGCTTGGAGTGTGGACTTTGGATCCCTGTGCTTAGAGGGCACATGCCGTGAGTAGGTATCGACGGATACCCTACTCGGTATTACCGGTAATTGCTAAGATGTGAAGAAGGTGCATTCATGACATGTCATTGCATTTGTGCATAAGATATGGATTTATCAGTTTGGCTTAATGTTGTTGTTCATGATGGGATGGTTGTTCCCTTTGACTGCTTATGATGCTATCATAAGAGATGGATTTGTGGTATATAATGTTGTGTTCTTGATGAAATTGTTTATTCCCTTTGCCTACTTATAATGCTATTATTTGATTTGCTATTGCACTTTGCTAAGTCGTGGACTCACACTTGCTGTGTTGTGATTGCTAGGTACCTCTCGAGGCAGCGACATGCATGAGAAGGGGTAGACGTCGTGCACGACACATAAACACAAAACACAATGAATAAACTAGTCCAATTATCCACAAATTCATACTCTTGATAATTGTTTTAGTTTCCGTTTTGTGACCATCCTTCGTGGTGGAGTTTTGATTGTGATCTTGGTTGACCCGGTTATGTTCTTAATTCTTTGTTGTTTAAGTTCTTTCGATGGATTAGACGGTTTGATTTCGATTATTTTATCATTCTCGCGGCTTGATTGGTTAACGATGCTTTAGATGTAGCTATTTGGCCATTATCTGCTTGAGCTTATTAATGTTGGGCTGTTTTAACTCAGTTGATAAAGAAAAGGCTTTATGAATTGATTTTTGTTCAATTGATAGATGATATGCTTCTATTGAGTAACTTTTAGATTGTGCTGGTATTGAATAATAACTTTATGCCATTCATGAATGAATGTTTGGTGGAAGGTTTAAATAGATGTCGATGGTTGAAATTATTCCGTATTGTTGTTGTAGGTTAGTCTTTTAGGTAACACCTTGGCTTCCACATAGCCAGGGTGTTACAATGAGTTATTATTTGAGCATCCTGCTTAGAGAATTTCTTTTGGTTATGTTTTATGCATTTGATGGTTTGTAATAACGTTGATTAGCGACTTATAGATGTTGTTATGATTACATTTTACTTTGGATGTTTGGATTATTGATTATTATCTTTGATATCTGTTTGAACCCCCGGTATGGTTACTATACAAAGGAGGTTCTACCGAAATTTAGAATTTTGTCTTAGGTTTTAATTTGTTACTCTGTTAAATTAGTAGTATTCCAAGCTCATGTTGGGCTGGGGTGTTACAATTAAGTCATGTTCATTCATTCTTTGAGTAAGTAATCACAAATCCATCGCGACTAAGCATGGCTAAGCATAATACAACCCAAGTTGGTAATACAATAATGTCCAACTAATAATTAACCATCCTAAGGTGTCCAATGATTTATGTCATTCTCAATTTATCAAGGAGGCATAATGGCAATTTTGTAATTATCTATTCCCGAAACCATTTTTATACAATTAGCCATGCATGTTTATATAAAACAATATAGTTTTATAAATTTGGTACAACATGATCAAAGGTCTACGACTTGCCTTCGTTGAAGAGTTGAGATACTTCGGTAGTCGGGTCCACAAAGTCTTCTGAAACGCCGTAATCTATACGTGCGAAAAAGCCAAATAAATAAAACAATACCAAACAAAATCCAAATAAATATAACATAAGCACCAACAGCAAGATAATGAATTTAGAAATTTGAATCACTAGAATTGAAGTTTGAATGAAGAAGATATGGCATCCGGAAGTTTGAAAAACACATGAAATGATAAAATTAGGGTTTTTCCTGATTTTCTGAATTAATTTTGTAAAGGAAATTCCGTTTTAAGCGTCGGATGACGTCAGCAAGGGGGATAAAGATTTTAGTCGAATTATTTTTAGAAGGAAAAAGGATGTAAAAGCCACGTGGGCTATGACGTGGCTGACACATCAGCAAAAGGGCTGACGTGGCCGCTGACTAGGCAGCCACGATGGCGGCCATGGTGGGCACCGAAGCGAAGACGCACAGGAGCTAAGGGCTCACTGGCGATTGGCTAGGCGACGGCCGGCGGTGAGGGTACCGGTGGCGAGAGGATGGCGCAGCGAACGTGGTGCTCACGGATTTTAGGATGCGACGGCACGAGAAAGTCGGCAGCGAGCGAGGAAGGCGGCGGCGGTGGCCATTGGTGGAGATGGGGTCCTGGCAGGCTTTCGGGGACGGGGAGGTGCACACGGGAGAGGCGGCGTCCTGGCGATGCCGGAGGCGGTGATGGATGCAGTGGAGGAGGCTTGGCGGCGGTGCAAAAGGCGGTGGCGAGGAGCTCGGTGGCGGCGGTGAAAACTCGAATCGCGACCGAGCTAGGGCGAGGAAGAGAGGGGGATAGAGGGGAAATGGAGAGGAGAGGGAGGCGCATTTGGAGCTCGCCTTAAATAAGCGTGGGGAGGCCCGAAGGGAGGAGGATGCGCGGAGGAGGAGTGGCGGCCATTAAGGAGGAGCTTGCGTGTTCCGGGTTTTAGGGTGGAGAAGAGGGGAATTGATGGAGGGGATGGGGTTGGTGGTGAACCCGGAGGTCAACGCTTGCCTTGGCGCGGAGAAATGGCGAGGGAATCCTGTGCTTGATGGGAGCTTGGATCACGGCCATGGTGGCTTGGTTCGACACAGGGGGTAAGAGGAGGGCGTGACGGGGAAGAAGGGGACGGGGAGGCTGACAGGTGGGGCCTCCTGTCGTGAGCGGGAGAGAGCAAGGCGCGAGCAAGCTGCGTGTGGGACTGGGCCATGGTGGCTGGGCTGCGCGGGAGGAAGGAGGAGTGGGCTGAAGGAAGAATTCGGCCCAAAGCCAAAAGGAGGATTTAAATACCTTTTTGAATAAAAGAAATTCCAGAAAACTAAAAAGGGTTTTAGAAAATAGCTAACGCAACCCAAAAATTCTAGGAAAATTCACAGAAGTCCCTGGAATTATTTAGAACTTCATAAAAATACTTTTAAATTAACTTTAGCTTTTTATTTTGAAAATAAATTAATTTTAACTTCGAATCTAAAGGAAAAACCTTTTAAATTCCAATAAAATACTTAAATAATATTTTTGACTTTAAATCCAAGTAAAATCCAGAAAACTTAAATAAACCAACTTTTAATTAATTGAAGTTTGATTAATTCAAATGAAAGTGTTTTTGATTTCTAAATTTCAAGTTAAGCTTTAGCAACTTAATAAAATCAACTGGTTTTTCAAAAAATTTAGAAAATTTTCAAAAAGCCCAGAAAATTGGGATGTTACAGCTAGGCCCTTCATAGAAAAACTATTTTTCAATGATGCCTTAACGGATTCCAGCATAGGAATGTCATTCCTAATCAATAATATGTCATCCACATATAAGATTAGAATTACAAGTGCACTCTCACTAACCTTCATGTAAACACAATGTTCTTCTTTGTTCTTGACAAAACCAAACCTTTTGATCTCCTCATCAAAATGAACCCTACTGTTGGGCTCAGCTGCGCTCGTGAGCCATGAGGTGGGCTTGTGGAAAGAAAGAAGAAAGGAAGAGCTGTGGCTACTGGGCTTGCTCGGGCCAAGTAGAGAAGGTGAGAAAGGAGAAGGGAGAAGGAAGAGAAGAGGGCAAAGGTGAGCCACCGACTGGGTTTTGGCCCAGCTCCAGGTAGTTTTGAAAATAATTTTTTCCCATTCAAATAGATTTACTAGGGTTCATTTAAATTTGTGTCCCGAAAAGGGTTGTCATTAGCAAGGTTTTAAATATTTTTGGTATGCCCAGATTTTAATTATAAGTTTTTGTAAAGTCGATTTTGAAGTCAAGGAAATTGTTTTAAATTTTACTTTGGAGGCAAATGTTTTTGAATTTTTTGTTATGCAGATAAAAGTTTTTGAAACTCATAAAAAATATTCGCTTTTTACTTTGGAACCAAAATTGGGATGTTACATACTAGAACTGTCATTATGCCACGATGAAGGGAAGCTAGGCACATAGTCAGCTACCTACTTAGCTTACTTGAGTTTCCATGTTCATTACAAAAGCTAATCCTTATCTTGCTACATGCTTTGAGTTTTCCTAAATTAGATTAAGGGCTCTAACAATAGATTTAATGATTTTGCTAAATAACGTTCGACCATTTTCTTTTGTCAAAAAAGTCAAATTTTCATCCATCCCATATGCTTTGAGATTTGCACTTCTTCTCATCTCATGAATTGGGTTTGAATTTATTATGATTTTTTCTTCGGAACATAACGGGTTCACCACATTGCCGTATTTTGTTGGTATAGAATTTCATTTTTTTTGTCTTTGTTTTTGCTCAATCTCGAAAAGTATATGTTAGATTTTGAATCATGTGATGGAAATATGAGTTATTAAGACTTTTGAGAATAATTATAGTGACCGAGAACAAAAAATTACATAAATAAATTATTGTAATTTATGTATAATGAAGTTGTGAATGAGCTAAAATTTGACTGTTTTGGGATGAGAAAACAATCGAATCTTGTACAAACAGACCCTAGATTTAATCCAACCTGATATAACTCGGTCCCACTGGATACATGGCTCGATATTTTTCTTCTTTTTACCGATTAACAACAAGGTGCCTTGATCTGAAGTTTGAACGGCTGATTTTCCTAGATTTTTTTAAATAATATTTATTTAAAATATAATTACAAAAATAATTAGTCAAAATAAAAAATTACAAAACTGGGCGCATGTCGCCAATTGGAATGGCGACAGGGGGCTCAACAGTACCCAGAGCTCCGTGTTGCTAGTTGAATCGGCGACGGGTCCCTGTCGCCGATTCAAATGGCGACAAGGATCATTTTTAATTTTTTTTTTTGGAAAACCGTCATTTCAAATGACGATAGGGATCTAGCAAGTCCCTATCGCCATTCCAAATGGCGACATAATCTTCCCTATAAAAGACCCTTGAAACCCTAAAATTCAGGGAAACTCACTTTTATTCCTAAAAAAAGAAAGAGGAGAGGGAAGGAAGAGGAGCAGAGGGGAGGAGAGAAGCTAGCGAAGCGTTGTCCGTCTGGTCACCCACCTTTCAGGTAAACTTTTTAACCGAATGGATAACATAGTTTTGGATGTATGGTTACGTAGTATAGTATGTTGTACACAATCCTTTTCGGTGGGTAGTCTAGTTTTAGATATGTGGTTAATCATGGAAATCTTGTTTACGGTGCAGTACGTTAAATATGTCAAACGTCATCAATTTCAAAATTTACTACGGTCAAAGGACTGTTCTTGAGGATCCCGAGGGGATTGATTTGCGTTATTTCCAATCGACGACCGTGCCCCGGCCAAGAGCAGAGCGGCGTACATGGGGTGCTGTGATGCGGTGGTTATTTCACTCATTCGAATTAGACCATGTTGTGTATGATAAGAGATTGAGTTGCCTTGGCCCCCCTCCCCCAGCAACACTTCGCACATATTGGGAGTTAGTGTAGCTCAAGGGAACAAGGTCATGGCAGTCATATGTACGCATGGCGAGGGAGGAGAGGGTGAGATTTGGTCCTTCTGGTCCAGGCTTATGCCAAACCCAGTCCTGCATCGGTGGCTGAACAAGAAGGGGGTGGTTGTGCCGAATAGGAAGTCGAGGACTCCAACCATAGCGCGGTGCACTCAATGGTCAAAGGTGGTCTCGAAGTTGGTGATGTTATCGATAAAGACCTTGCAGACGGAGCTCCTTTAGTCAGGCAAGCTAGTAGGCTTGCTGACGAGGGTGAGTGTAAGGACCCGGGATTAACACTCCCAAATCCTCTGTGTATTCTCCACTAGTCCCGTGATCAGTAGCTAGTGTACACAGTTAAACAAAATTATAACAATCCATATCACACATTTATTCAATAATAAACAGAGTTTTATTACCAGAAAGGCTTACGAGCCAACAATGATGAACACAGCGGAAGACGAAGAAAAAGTAGTTGTGACGTCCCACCCTGTGATATACAGCAAAGGTCCGGGAGGACCCCTTTTTTTTGTGAGTTGCGGTACTACCGCATGGAGGAGCGGTAGTACTTGCTCGGTCTTTGAGGAGGTCTGCCTGACCTCCCAGAGGTCTTTAAGACCTCCCGAGGTCTTAGCCACCAGACCTCCCAGAGGTCTTCAAGACCTCCCGGAGGTCTTGGCCAAGAACCCGCCAGAGCACCTCAACAGATATCTCGGGGAGGTCCGACAGATCTCCTGTGCCAAGTCCCGTAGGACTTCCTGGAGGTCCTGCCTCTACGCACCGAGCTAGTCCCAGGACCAAATTGGCTAGCTCGCACAGAACTGACACAGGGGTAACCAAATCCATACAACAAGCTTAAAGAGAAGACAAACCAAAATAACACATATATTAACAAGTGGCCTTATGGCCAAGGTTTGTATAGGGGGTGCCACTAAAGGCTAACAACAAACGAGAACAACAAGACAGCGGAGGCGAAGACAAAAACACAAGGTCCATTCGGCCAGCCCACAGGCTACCAAGTGGAGGACGTCACCTACTGCGCAAGGTCTTCAAGGGTGCTCCCCTCCTGAGAGCACTGGACCACCTGGAACTCCAACCTCTGCTGATCAAAACAGCAGGGCACAAGCCAATGAGTACCTTGAATGTACTCAGCAAGCCATGGGTAAGGTATGCAAGTAATAATCATGCATGGCTTGACAAAGTGAGCTGTATGGTTAGTTTGCGTAAAGCCAAAGTGACAGTAAATAACATAATAGATTGCAAAGCTCAAGCTAGAAAGCATAATTCATAGTAACTTTTGATTTTTAAAGGGGACAGTGAGCACCCACTCACTCCCAAGGCACCAACCCAAGACCTCTCTGGAGCACCCACTCCAGAGTACCACAAGACCAGCCCCTGAACCACTATGTGAGCCAGCCATGACCCCTCTAGAGCCGGCCAAGGACTCTTCGAGGCACAAGCCATGACCTCTCACCAAAGCGCCCAGGGGAAACACATTTTCACAAAAAGAATTCTAACCCTCATTCGAAATCTCCGGCATGTCCATAACCGAGGACGCCATTATTCAACAGATTTACACTCTGCAGAGGTGCACAACTTTACCCACAAGAGGTAGTCGCTTGATATTTCACATGTTACCTTAGACATGCAAATCAAGTGGAGACTACCACCGGGCTTTTACAAGGTCCTGCTCTGACTCAGTCACCAACATTAAGGTTTCGCCATCACGGTGTGCGTATAGCACCCTATGGCCCCTCTCTAAGCCATGGTGCTCCATCAACACCTCCTCTACCTTGGAACCGAATCGTAACAAGACCATGTTATTACTCCCTGGTCCACCCCATAATGGACATGTGGTTGCACGGTTTGGCCCAGATCAATGGCTCCCAAGGTTCGATCCTTAAATGGTCGCTCAAAGCGAGGCATTCCACAACCCAAATGTGACCCAAAGAACAACTTGGGGCACCCAGTGACTCCATGGCTACCACCCTTGATCACCCAGTGACTCCATGGCTTCAACCCTTGAGCACCCACTACTCGCCTCCGCCAACTCGCCCGAGCAAAACAAAAGCGACTTTTAGGTTCAACTCGCCAAAGACCACCCATCTGGCACAACATATTTTAAAGTGGTCTCGACCACAAACAACACAACTATGGCTTCAACCCTAGTTGCTTATCGCTGGCACCAACCAAAGTTCCATAATTCATTAGTCAAGATTAAGCAATAATGATGATTCATGAGGAGACCCACGCCTACTAGAGCAAGGCTAAGCAAGAGCGATACCCATGTTGGCAATAGCAATACAAGACCAACTAACAAGACCATCCTAAGGTTGTCAAAGGTAACATGTCAACATGTGGATTACCAAATAGTCGAGGAGGCATAAAACCAAGAGGTATTTAACTAGAGCCCAAACCATTTTAAACAAATAGCAATGCAAGTTTAACAAATCAAAATACTTTTGCAATTGGGATCAAGATGGTCAAAGGTCCCATGACTTGCCTTCAATGGCGGACTCTTGAAGCTTCAACCGGTCTTTGGATCTTCAAGCTCCTTAGGACCCACGGAATCTACACGCTGCAAATAAAACAACTAAATAAAGCACTCAAAAAGGAACCCAAAAGAACTAGCAAGAACAGAAAAGAAAAGATCCACAAGGGAGGTCCAACAAGGAGGAAGGAGGAGGTCCGAGAGGGAGGAAATCCCACCGGAGGGAGGTCCAAGAGTAAAGGGCTCGGACTCAAGGAGGTCCGAACCAGAGGAGCCCGGAGAGCTTCTCGGACTGAGAGAAAAGAGGAAGGGGAAGAAATGACTAACATGGAGCAATGGAGGCCCCGGTGCCCTATTTAAAGAGCAAGAGGAATAGAGCACCAACACAAAGAAACCACTGTTCAAGGTATTAGGACAAGAGCACACCGCCACAAGGTAAGAAAAGAAATAAAGAAAGCAAGGGATGTGACACAAAGTAGAAAAAGAGTACAAAGGTAGGTGGCAGCATTTAATGTGACTCAACCCACATCAAATGTACTTAAGACTACCAAAGGGGCCAGTCAAAAGGTGCACAGACCAGTCAAAGACATGGTCCACGATCCAAAGAGGAGGTCCAAGGAGGAGGTCCAAGAAGGAGGTCCTAGGACAAACAGGGAGGTTTAGACCTCGAAGGTCTAAACACAAAAGGGGAGGTCTGAACCTAAGGGAGGTCCAACACAACAGGGAGGTCTGAACCTGAGGGAGGTCCAAACACAATAAGGAGGTCTGAACCAAAGGAGGTCCAAACACAACAAGGAGGTCTGAACCTAAAGGAGGTCCAAACACAACAGGAGGTCTCGAACCAAGGAGGTCCAAACACAACAAGGAGGTCTGAACCTAAAGGAGGTCCAAACACAACAGGGAGGTCTGAACCTGAGGGAGGTCCAAACACAACAAGGAGGTCTGAACCAAAGGAGGTCCAAACACAACAAGGAGGTCTGAACCTAAAGGAGGTCCAAACACAACAGGGAGGTCTGAACCAAAGGAGGTCCAAACACAACAAGGAGGTCTGAACCAAAGGAGGTCCAAACACAACAAGGAGGTCTGAACCTAAAGGAGGTCCAAACACAACAGGAGGTCTTGAACCAAAGGAGGTCGAAACACAACAAGGAGGTCTCAAACCAAAGGAGGTCCAAACACAACAAGGAGGTCTCGAACCTAAAGGAGGTCCAAACACAACAGGAGGTCTCAACCAAAGGAGGTCCAAACACAACAAGGAGGTCTCAGACCAAAGGAGGTCCAAACACAACAAGGAGGTCTGAACCTAAAGGAGGTCCAAACACAACAGGAGGTCTCAACCAAAGGAGGTCCAAACACAACAAGGAGGTCTCAACCAAAGGAGGTCCAAACACAACAAGGAGGTCTGAACCTAAAGGAGGTCCAAACACAACAGGGAGGTCTGAACCTGAGGGAGGTCCAAACACAACAAGGAGGTCTGAACCAAAGGAGGTCCAAACACAACAGGGAGGTCTGAACCTAAAGGAGGTCCAAACACAACAGGGAGGTCTGAACCAAAGGAGGTCCAAACACAACTAGGAGGTCTCAACCAAAGGAGGTCCAAACACAACAAGGAGGTCTCGAACCTAAAGGAGGTCCAAACACAACAGGAGGTCTCGAACCAAAGGAGGTCCAAACACAACACGGAGGTCTCGAACCAAAGGAGGTCCAAACACAACACGGAGGTCCAACCAAAGGAGGTCCAAACACAACAAGGAGGTCTGAACCTAAAGGACGTCCAAACACAACAGGGAGGTCTGAACCAAAGGAGGTCCAAACACAACAAGGAGGTCCGAACCAAAGGAGGTCCAAACACAACAAGGAGGTCTGAACCTAAAGGAGGTCCAAACACAACAGGGAGGTCTGAACCAAAGGAGGTCCAAACACAACAAGGAGGTCTGAACCAAAGGAGGTCCAAATACAACAAGGAGGTCTAGACAACAAAGGTCTAAACACGAAAGAGGAGGTCCTATGGACAGAAGGTCCAAAAGACGCACAACGCGGAGGTCCTATGGACAGAAGGTCCAAAGACACAACCACGGGGAGTTCCTATGGACAGGAGGTCCAAAAGACACGCACGAGGAGGAGGTCCTGACAGTTAGATCTCCGAAAGGGAGGTCTAACGGTCAAGATCTCAAAGAGGGGGACCTGGACGGTCAAGATCAAAAGGCAAAGGGAGGTCCTGGCGCTCAAGATCTCAAAAGGAGAACCTGAACGGCCAAGATCTCAAAGGGGAGGTCTGAGCGGCTAAGATCTCCAGAGAGGAGGTCTTAACGGCCAGATCTCAACAAGGGGAGGTCTGAGCGCTAAGATCTCGAGAGAGATGTCTTAACGGCCAGATCTCAACAAGGGGAGGTCTATTTGAACCCAAGGAGATCCAAATAGGAAAGGGAATTCCTAAAGGACGCAGAGGAGGTCCCAAGGAGTTCCTCGAGGATACAAAGTGGTCCATGCGACATGGGGAAGTCCAGAGGGACTTAGGGATGCCCAAATGAACACAGGAGTTGCCAATGGATTTGAGAGGTCCACGGGTGGCCAAGATAAGGAAAAGGATTCTAGATAGAAGGAGGTCTAGACAGAGAAAGGTTTAGGCCGAGAGGAGGTCCAGACACAAAGAGATTCAAACCAACAAAGAGGAGGTCTGACTACAGGATAGGCACAAGGAAAAGGTCCAAAGATCGAGAGGGTTTGAAACACAAACTGAGTGGTCTAAACCCAAAGGAGGCCTGGGCCGACAAGGAGAGAAAGAAAGAGAAGGGCACCCAGGACACAAAAGAGGTCTGCGAAGGAGAAGCCAAACCCTAAGGCACACAAAGCACAAGAGGGAGGAAAGGAACACACCAACAAACTCCCAAAGGAAACCGAATGATTTAGTTCAAGTTTAGATTAGTCAATTAGAGCTTCTTTTGAAAACTCAGGTTAAGCTTTAAACTCTCACCAAAACCAAATGGTTATTTTTAATTTTAAAACTCCTAAAAACGGACGTTACAACCTACACCCTTAAAAGAGAATCTCACCACGAGATTCGGCCGACTAAAGAATGGGTCTGGCCGGGTTTCACTCACTCTTCCAACAACTTCCTCTTTGAGTGAGACAAAACCAAACTACCAAAACACTGACCAGAGACTTACCAGGGAAGAGATCCTGAGCCGGCTGGGCTTGCTCCACAGCAACACAATTCACCCCTTCTGCGGCCGAACAGAGGTCGATGGCTTGCCTTGAAGCTTGGGGAAGGGCTTGGTTCCACTGGCGGGGTTGAGGGCAGTGCTTGGCGAAATGACCCCACTGCTGACAGTTGAAGCACTGGATACCTTCAGCATACATGGTGTTTCGGGGCTGCTGGTTGCTGTCGAACTCCTGAGCATCTGGATAGGGCGCTGCTGTAGAGGTCCCGAACTCAACCGGAGGTCCCAAAAACTGGTGTTGTTTAGACATCTCGCTTCGCTGGGGAGGTCTTTGATAAGCTCTGGGCTGTGACATCTTCCTCTTGAATATCTCTGCAAGTTCTTTTCGAGATTCTTCAATCAATAAAGCCTTGTTTACCAGATGCTGAAAATCTGCATAGTCTTTGCCAATAACCTGAACCTTCAGACTGGGGTTGAGTCCTCGCTTGAACTTCTTCTACTTGGCTTCATCTGTGGCAATATCCTCTGGAGCATAGCGTGCCAGCTGAGTGAATTTGTTGAGATACTCACTTACTGACAAGCTTCCTTGCTTTAGCTCGCGAAACTCGTTCTTCTTCATTTCTACCATCCCATCTGGAACATGAGAATGGCGGAAGGCTTCTGAAAACTCAGTCCAAGTGATGCTCTGGTGGTCTGCATGGGCTGCACAAAAGTTCTCCCACCACTCTGCTGCTGGGCCTTCAAGCTGGTGAGTTGCATACAAAACCTTTTCACGGTCGCTGCATTGGGCAATGGTAAGCTTCTTCTCTGTTGACCGCAGCCAATCCTCAGCATCCAAGGGCTCCGGGGAGCTAGAGAATGTCGAAGGTCGGGTCCTTAAGAAGTCCACCAATTTCGACTGAGGAAAAATCGAGTTGAAGGCTGCACTTCTTTGCTGACTGCTCAGTTCACCAAGGCGAGGAGGGCAGCAGCTGTTTGACTTTGTTGGGCCATCATCTGACTCATGTTCTGCATCATGGCACTCATCATTTGAGCTTGGGCTGCCATAAACTGCTCCAAACTTTGCCTGCAGTTGCTGCTGGAGGAAGAGGTGGTGACAAAGGAGGGTCCTCTGGCTCACTCTGACTTGCTGAATGGCGGGTCTGAACCATCTGCAAGAAGCTTCTCTGGTTTAAAAAGGTGAGAAAAGCAAGCACAAAGGTGAGAGGGAAAAGCACCAAAGGTGAGTTAAGACAGAGGAAGATAGATGGAACATTCTAGGTAGGGAAAAGTAGGTTAACCGAAGAGAACTAGTAGCCAAAAGCTACTAAGAGGCAAGAAAACTCAACAAAAGACCCTAGACACTAGGCTAAGCGATGCTAAAAACAAAAGGGTAGCCTAAAGACAAAGACTACTAAACTTAACCTATAGGGGTGGTCCACTTAAAACAAGGCCGCACCTAACAAGATTGCTTTGAGATGAGGAGGTCATTTTGAGCTTAGAAACAAAGTTTCGAAAAGGGTAAGATACAAGAACCCAAGAAGAAGCCAAGAAAAGGATAGCTCAGAGAAGAAAAGAATGAATCAAGTTGAGGACGGATCGAACAAGATAAGAAAAGAACCACTAATCAAATTTTAAGTTGGTTTGATTTAGAAAATAGCTTTTGAAATGCAGACTAAACGACCACGCTAACAAAGGTTACGCCCTCACATCAAGATGGAGCTCGATACCACTTTGTGACGCCCCACCCCGTGATATACAAAGAAAGGTCCCGGAGGACCCTTTTTAGAGTTGCGGTACTACCGCATGGAGGAGCGGTAGTACCGCTCGGTGCTGCCGAGGAGGTGCAGCCTGACCTCCCAGAGGTCTTTAAGACCTCCCGGAGGTCTTGGCCAACAACCCGCCAGAGCACCTCAACAGATATCTCGGGGAGGTCCGACAGATCTCCTAGGCCAAGTCCCGTGAGGACTTCACGGAGGTCTGCCTCACAAGACCGAGCTAGTCCTGTGATCAAATTGGCTAGCTCGCATGTAACCTGACACAGGGTAACCAAATCCATACAACAAGCTTAAAGAGAAGACAAACCAAAATAACACATATATTAACAAGTGGCCTTATGGCCAAGGTTTGTATAGGGGTGCCACTAAAGGCTAACAACAAACGAGAACAACAAGACAATGGAGGCGAAGACAAAACACAAGGTCCATTCGGCCAGCCCACAAAGCTACCAAGTGGAGGACGCCACCCATCTGCAAGAAGGTCTTCAAGGGTGCTCCTCCCGAGAGCACCGGACCACTGGAACTCCAACCTCTGTGATCAAAACAAATAGGCACAAGCCAATGAGTACCTTGAATGTACTCAAGAAGCCATGGGTAAGGTATGCAAGTAATAATCATGCATGGCTTCACAAAGTGAGTCAGATGGTTAGTTTATGTAAAGCCAAAGTGACAAGAATAACATAATAGATTGCAAAGCTCAAGCTAGAAAGCATAATTCATAGTAACTTTTGATTTTTAAAGGGACAAGGAGCACCCACTCACTCCCAAGGCACCAACCCAAGACCTCTCTGAGCACCCACTCCAGTACCACAAGACCAGCCCTGAACCACTATGTGAGCCACCATGACCCCTCTAGAGCCGGCCAAGGACTCTTCGAGGCACAAGCCATGACCTCTCACCAAAGCGCCAGGAAACACATTTTCACATAAAGAATTCTAACCCTCATTCAAATCTCCGAGCATGTCCATAACCGAGGACGCGGCTATTCAACAGATTTACACTCGCAGAGGTGCACAACTTTACCCACAAGAGGTAGTCGCTGATATTTCACATGTTACCTTAGACATGCAAATCAAGTGGAGACTACCACCGGCTTTTACAAGGTCCCGCTCGACTCGACCACCAACATTAAGGTTTCGCCATCACGGTGTGATAGCACCGGTGGCCCCTCTTAAGCCATGGTGCTCCATCAACACCTCCTCTACCTTGGAACCGAATCGTAACAAGACCAAGTTATTCTCGGTCCACCCCATAATGGACATGTGGTTGCACGGTTTGGCCCAGATCAATGGCTCCCAAGGTTCACCCTTAAATGGTCGCTCAGCGAGGCATTCCACAACCCAAATGTGACCCGGCAAAGAACAACTTGGGGCACCCAGTGACTCCATGGCTACCACCCTTGATCACCCAGTGACTCCATGGCTTCAACCCTTGGAGCACCCACTACTGCCTCTGCCAACTCGCCCGAGCAAAACAAAGATTTAGGTTCAACTCGCCAAAGACCACCCACCTGGCACAACATATTTTAAAGTGGTCTCAAGACCACAAACAACACAACTATGGCTTCAACCCTAGTTGCTTATCGCTGGCACCAACCAAAGTTCCATAATTCATTAGTCAAGATTAAGCAATAATGATGATTCATGAGCGACCCACGCCTACTAGAGCAAGGCTAAGCAACAACGATACCCATGTTGGCAATAGCAATACAAGACCAACTAACAAGACCATCCTAAGGTTGTCAAAGGTAACATGTCAACATGTGGATTACCAAATAGTCGAGGAGGCATAAAACCAAGAGGGTATTTAACTAGAGCCCAAACCATTTTATACAAATAGCAATGCAAGTTTAACAAATCAAAATACTTTTGCAATTGGGATCAAGATGGTCAAAGGTCCCATGACTTGCCTTCAATGGCGGGTCATTGAAGCTTCAACCGGGCGCTTTGGATCTTCAAGCTCCTTAGCACCCACTTAATCTACACGCTGCAAAGAAAACAACTAAATAAAGCACTCAAAAGGAACCCAAAAGAACTAGCAAGAACAGAAAGAAAAGATCCACGAAGGGAGGTCCAACAAGGAGGAAGGAGGAGGTCCGAGAGGGAGGAAATCCCACCGGAGGGAGGTCCAAGAGTAAAGGGCTCGGACTCAAGGAGGTCCGAACCAGAGGAGCTGGAGAGCTTCTCGGACAGGAAAAGAGGGAGGGGAAGAAATGACTAACAGGAGCAAATGGAGGCCCCGGTGCCCTATTTAAAGAGCAAGGAACAGAGCACCAACACAAAGAAACGAACAGTGTTCAAGGTATTAGGACAAGGGCACACCGCCACAAGGTAAGAAAAGAAATAAAGAAAGCAAGGGATGTGACACAAAGTAGAAAAAGAGTACAAAGGTAGGTGGCGAGATTTAATGTGACTCAACCCACATCAATGTACTTAAGACCGCCAAAGGGGCGATCAAAAGGTGCATGAGACAGTCAAAGACATGGTCCACGGTCCAAGAGGAGGTCCAAGGAGGAGGTCCAAGAAGGAGGTCCTAGGACAAACAGGAGGTTTTGACCTCAAGATCTAAACACAAAGGGGAGGTCTGAACCTAAGAGAGGTCCAACACAACAGGAGGTCTCAACCCGAGGAGGTCCAAACACAACAAGGAGGTCTCGAACCAAAGGAGGTCCAAACACAACAGGAGGTCTCAACCAAAGGAGGTCCAAACACAACAAGGAGGTCTCAACCAAAGGAGGTCCAAACACAACAAGGAGGTCTCGAACCAAAGGAGGTCCAAACACAACAGGAGGTCTGAACTCGAGGGAGGTCCAAACACAACAAGGAGGTCTCGAACCAAAGGAGGTCCAAAACAACGAGGAGGTCTCAACCTAAAGGAGGTCCAAACACAACAGGAGGTCTCAACCAAAGGAGGTCCAAACACAACAGGAGGTCTCAACCAAAGGAGGTCCAAACACAACAAGGAGGTCTCAACCTAAAGGAGGTCCAAACACAACAGGGAGGTCTGAACCTAAAGGAGGTCCAAACACAACAGGGAGGTCTGAACCAAAGGAGGTCCAAACACAACAAGGAGGTCTGAACCTAAAGGAGGTCCAAACACAACAGGGAGGTCTGAACCTAAAGGAGGTCCAAACACAACAGGGAGGTCTGAACCAACGGAGGTCCAAACACAACAAGGAGGTCTGAACCAACGGAGGTCCAAACACAACAAGGAGGTCTGAACCTAAAGGAGGTCCAAACACAACAGAGAGGTCTGAACCTGAGGGAGGTCCAAACACAACAAGGAGGTCTGAACCAAAGGAGGTCCAAACACAACAAGGAGGTCTGAACCTAAAGGAGGTCCAAACACAACAGGAGGTCTCAACCAAAGGAGGTCCAAACACAACAAGGAGGTCTCAACCAAAGGAGGTCCAAACACAACAAGGAGGTCTCGAACCTAAAGGAGGTCCAAACACAACAGGAGGTCTCGAACCAAAGGAGGTCCAAACACAACAAGGAGGTCTCGAACCAAAGGAGGTCCAAACACAACAAGGAGGTCTCAACCAAAGGAGGTCCAAACACAACAAGGAGGTCTGAACCCAAAGGAGGTCCAAACACAACAGGAGGTCTCGAACCAAAGGAGGTCCAAACACAACAAGGAGGTCTGAACCAAAGGAGGTCCAAACACAACAAGGAGGTCTGAACCTAAAGGAGGTCCAAACACAACAGGGAGGTCTGAACCAAAGGAGGTCCAAACACAACAAGGAGGTCTGAACCAAAGGAGGTCCAAACACAACAAGGTGGTCTAGACAACAAAGGTCTAAACACGAAAGAGGAGGTCCTGTGGACAGAAGGTCCAAAAGACGCACAACGCGGAGGTCCTATGGACAGAAGGTCCAAAGACACAACCACGGGGAGCTCCTATGGACGAGAGGTCCAAAAGACACGCACGAGGAGGAGGTCCTAACGGTTAGATCTCCAAAAGGGAGGTCTAACGGTCAAGATCTCAACGAGGGGGACCTGGGACGGTCAAGATCAAAGGCAAGGAGGTCCCGGCGCCAAGATCTCAAAAGGAGAACCCGAACGCCAAGATCTCAAAGGGAGGTCTGAGCGGCTAAGATCTCCAGAGAGGAGGTCTTAACGCCAGATCTCAACAAGGGGAGGTCTGAGCGGCTAAGATCTCCAGAGAGGAGGTCTTAACCACGATCTCAACAAGGGGGGAGGTCTATTTGAACCCAAGGAGATCCAAATAGGCAAGGGAATTCCTAAAGGACGCAGAGGAGGTCCAAGGAGTTCCTCGAGGATACAAAGAGGTCCATGCGACATGGGGAAGTCCAGAGGGACTTAGGGATGCCCAAATGAACATAGGAGTTGCCAATGGACGTTGAGAGGTCCACGGGGTGGCCAAGATAAGGAAAAGGAGTCTAGATAGAAAGAGGTCTAGACAGAGAAAGGTTTAGGCCGAGAGGGAGGTCCAGACACAAAGAGATTCAAACCAACAAAGAGGAGGTCTGGACTACGGGATAGGCACAAGGAAAAGGTCCAAAGATGAGAGGGTTTGAAACACAAACTGAGTGGTCTAAACCCAAAGGAGGCCTGGGCCGACAAGGAGAGAAAGAAAGAGAAGGGCACCCAGACACAAAAGAGGTCTGAAAGGAGAAGCCAAACCCTAAGGCACACAAAGCACAAGAGGGAGGAAAGGAACACACCAACAAACTCCCAAAGGAAACCGAATGATTTAGTTCAAGTTTAGATTAGTCAATTAGAGCTTCTTTTGAAAACTCAAAGTTAAGCTTTAAACTCTCACCAAAACCAAATGGTTATTTTTAATTTTTAAAACTCCTAAAAACGGACGTTACAACCTACACCCTTAAAAGAGAATATCGACCAGAGATTCGGCCGACTAAAGAATGGGTCTGGCCGGGTTTCACTCACTCTTCCAACAACTTCCTCTTTGAGTGAGACAAAACCAA
The DNA here is from genome assembly GCA_036346405.1 of Phyllostachys edulis. Lineage (NCBI taxonomy): Eukaryota > Viridiplantae > Streptophyta > Magnoliopsida > Poales > Poaceae > Phyllostachys > Phyllostachys edulis. Next base: position 16,510,527 of record CM070568.1, read on the forward strand.
ACTACCAAAACACCGACTGTGAGACTTACCAGGAAGAGATCCCGAGCCATTTGGGCTTGCTCCACAAACAACACACTCACCTTGCTTGCATGAGAACTGGAGGTCTGATGGCTTGCCTTGAAGCTTGGGGAAGGGCTTGGTTCCATTAGGCGGGGTTGAGGGCGAGGCTTGGTGTAACAACCCAAAATTTCAATTTCAGAGAAAATTTAAAATTTATTTATTTTTGTGGAAATTCTGAAATTTTAAAACTTTTCCTAATTAGTTAAAGATAAAATAAATTTAACTACAAAATCTATTATCAAGTTTAAGTTGGAAATAATTTTATTAAGTATAAAATGTCTCTAATAATTTATGAGAATTTTTCTAGAATTTTTTTAATTATTTTGCTATATTCTAAAACCTGAATTGAATTAAAATGAATATTTAAAATGATAAATCAAAGAAAATCGCTCAAATAGTAATTGGGCCAAACCTTGGCTCAAATTAAGCTTTTCTTCTTGCTACGCCCAAGTCGGCCCACACCGCACCGGCCTCTCATCCCGCCTACCCCATCTCTGAACCGTCCGATGTGCATCGGACGGCCACGCTGTACCACGCCACAGTATCCTCCACCATCCGATGCAAATCCAAATACCACCCATTCTCTTCTCCCGTGCCTTCTTCTCCAAAGCGCCGAGCTGGTCGCCATGGCCGCCTCGTGAAAGCTTCGACAATCCCGCTTCTCTTCCTTCCTCGCGTAATGCGCGCGATTCAATTCCTTTAACCCCCTCCTCCTCTCCGTCCACATTCTCCCTCTTCCACACCCACGATTGCCGGATTTCCCAATCGCCGCCGCATTCAATCCGACCACGATCTCCTTCCCGCGTCCTCCCCTTGCCCTATAAATGAGCGCCCCGGCTCCGCCTTCACTTGCCGACCCCGAGCCCTCGCTTGCCCCTCCTCTCCTCCTCTCTATACATCGAATTTCTGGTTTCTTCGCCGGCCACCGCGGCGAAATTTCACACAATTCCGGCGAGGTCACGCCCGCCAGCGATTTTGACCGCAGCCCGGATCGCAAAGATCACCGCCGCCCCATTACGCCTCGCCTCATGGGAGATCCACCGAGTGTCGCTTCACCGGAGACCCGTCTGCACCGCCGCTCTTTTCCTCGTCGCCGCGAACCGTGGAGCCTGCCGCCGTGGTGAGCATCTTGATCACCATCGCTTCCTCTCTCGATTGAAGCCCTCCATTTCCCTCGCCGGAGCCCCTAGCAACGGCGAGCTCGCCACCGAGCGCCACCCCTCGCCGTGCTTACGTGGCTTGGCCACCTCAGCGCCAACAAGGTGCCACCTCAGCACCCGGTCCAACGTGGCAGCCAGTTGGCAGCCACGTCACGCGCACACCTCCACACCTTCGGGCTTAGGGCTCCATGGACTTGGTCCATGTGAGCCATGTCAATGACATGTAGGTCCCACCTGTCAGAAAAGTAATTCAAATTCATTTAAATCCCGGAAAATCATCGCTGACGTCATCCTGCGCAATAAATAGAATTTTCTTTAGAAAAATAATTCAAGAAATTGTTTAAATGACAGATTTAGGAATAAAATTGGAAAATTCATAACTTTTGCATTATAACTCCAAATTAGATGATTCAAGTTGCTAAAATTTTAGAAAATTATTGTCTAACTAAATAAAATATAATAATTCAATTTAGAATTCATTTTAGTTCTGTTTTAGAATTTAGAATTCTTTTAAATATCAAATTTAGGTTAAAATTTATAAAATTCATAATAATTGAATCCTAACTCCAAATTTAGTGAAACAAATTTCTAAAATTTTATAATTTGATTATCTAGCTCAATAAAATAAAATTATTATATTTAGACTTGGTTTATTTTGTATTTCTGAATTTTGTTTGAATTTTATTTGATTTGCCTTATTTTCACGTTTAGACTTTGACGATTCCTGGAATTAGATACTTCTCAAGACTTAGATTTTCCAGATCGCAACGAAGGCAAGTTATACTTTGACCATTTTGCCCTATTATTTTAAAGTTAATTAAATTCAGTTTTTAAATTATTAATTGCATGCATAATTTTATTCAAATATTTCAAATTCTGCTTAAATAATTAGTTATTCCTATTATCCTTGTATGCCAAATTTTGGATGTTGCCTTGACATTCCTTTGTCACCTTAGATAAATTATTATGTTTAATAATCAAATGCTTCGCAAATACTTAGACCATGATTTATGTTTTTGGGAGAATTTTAGCCAACTCAATAAAATTTGTTTGAAAATTAAAACTATGGTATTGTTTTACCATAGAGAAATTGTAAAGATGGTTTTATAGAAATAAAATCAAAAGGGTTTGGACTTGGGCGAAAAGGATGAATGGTGGGTGCAGTTTATGCACTGCTTAGTCTGGTTAAGATTAAGACCTGTGGTTTAAATTGAATGACGCCCAAGTCAATTGAGGACCGGTCTTTGAGCGCATTTTGTTATGCCTTATCAGACAACCACATGTCCTGTATGGGCAGGACTCAGCTAAATAATTTGTAATACCTCTTAGTTATTTGTGCTATGTTGTATGTATGGGTGTCGGGTGCAGACAGCTTTTCCCATCTGGCGCAAGAGGGGTTTTTGAGGACGGTCGGTCAATGGAAGCGAAACCTTAGCGCACAAGTACTTTGAGGTAGAACATTGTAACGACCTTGTGATGTTTGTTCACACACGCCTTAGGAAGCGTGGATTGGCCGACACAAAGAGTATAATATCTCGTGTGGGTAAAGTTGTACAAACTCTGCAGAGTGTAAAACTATTGAATAAGCGCGTCATGGTCATGGACATGCTAGCAAAGCCACTCGAGTTAGATTTGTTTTTGGTTTTAAAATGATTTCAACAGATAGTTTGAGGATGGATAGTCCTGTGGGAAAATTAGGCGGGTAGCCATTGTGATTGGAGGATATCCATCATCTTTTATGGAGGTTATCCACAATAAACTATTGTCATTTAAAATGGAGATTTAGATTATTGTATGAAATGGCTTTGAAATCTAACATGATTATTTAAATTAAAACGCGCTTTCATAAAATAACCTTGCCAAGATCCTTTGTCTACCTTATGCATGCATATCAATTCCATATTGGTGTAACTTGCGAGCACGGTAGTTGTGCTCACTCTTCTTGAATAATCTTTATTCAGAGAAGATATCTACCAGACGGTGAGGATCTTGACGCTTAGGTCAAGCGCTTCCAGCATTTACTGCCCGTGGCGAATCGTTGGGTCTACTACTATTATTCTGCTTCCGCTGTGTTTTACTTTATTTGGCCTCAGGCTCTTTGTAATAATCTCTGAATAAATATTAATAAAATGCGTGATATGTTTTGATTATCACTTTTGTTTGACTGTGTACATTAGCTATCCTGGACTAATGTATGAACACAGAGAATTCGGGATCCTTCGCTCCCGGGTTCGACAAAAGTGGTATCGAGCCATATCGATCGAGGACGGGCCTTAGAATTTTCTTAAGGATTTATTTTTCAAAAACTAAACATATTTTGAGTCTATTCAAGAGTCTTCTCAACACTTCTTTTTAAAATGGTTATCAACTCATCTTATTCTTTAAATTGTAGATGGTCAACAACCAACCCGGATTTCCCATGGAATTTTCACGGACACCGGGTCTGCACTTCTATGGAAGATGATGCAACACTTAGGTTACAACCAGAGACCAACTTATCAAGGGTACATGTATAAAGTGGGGAACCAAGAGCGTTGGAGACTTGAAGTAATCCTCACGCCAACCTTCAACCAAACACAAACCACCACATCTTCGACGCCCAAAGGAGACGTGATAATTTCGTTGATGGACTTGAGGATGCAGCCAGAGAGGCAACACGCCGCCACGCCATATTTACAACAATTATTTTGAGGACTCAGAAGTTTCACTACCACCCCATGCACATTCCGACTAAATTTGGATAGCACCTTTAGCCTCGCCGAGTATGAGGACTCTCTGAGCTTACTCACCAAGTGGACTGTCTAAGGCAATGGATTATGCCTACGGAACACTCTGATGAACCGAGTAATACTCGAGCGACACCGCTAGATGCGTAAGAAAGGCCGAAAGCAATGGAAGAAGAGTCGGCTATATACAAAGGCAGAGAGGGTAGTACTTGCAGCCGATTATACCCTCTTACACCTTAGTCAGATCTCATATGATCGTTAGATGCTAATTATGAGCTATCAATGTCTCTTGTGATAGCCATAATCAAACAATAAAATAAAATAATAAAAGGACTATTTTTGGCAAAATTTGGTTCTTTTGTCTTGTGCTTGTTAGTTCTTGGGTCATTAAAAATATTATTCCTTAGAACTTTATTTCTATACTCTATTCGAGTCTTTAGAAGATTCCACGAGATGGTTACCACACGCCACCAGCAAGGGTAGCGCTCAAGGCCAAGGAAATCCAAACGCAGATTACCGAAAAACCCGTCCGAAGAACCACCTCCTCCACGGCCAGAAGGGCCTGATTGGCGCCAGATGATGGCCAATCGACACATCGATAGACCGCTAGCTCACCCATTAACATCAACCAAGCAAAGACCGGCCAAGCACCACCACCACCTCCACCGCACAAAGATTGACCATGGCGAAATTTATGCGTAAGGTCCACCGACCTTCTCCAAAGAAGACAGAGCCGATGGATGCCGATGATCGGATCCGCGCTATCGGGAGAAGCCGGATATCACTCGATGTATTGATCGTGAGAGAGTCCTTTTGCCTCTCACCAACTCAATGGTTCACGAGTAATGGTGGGACAACTTCGCATCACCCATGCCAATTCACAAACTATCACTTGGGATGAGTTTGTACAAGCTTTCCGCCATGCACATATTCCCGCCGATAATGACCCTAAAGAAGAAAGAGTTCCACGCGCCAAACAAGGCAACCGCACAAGGGTGAATACTGCACAAATTCAACCAATTTGCTCGCTATGCCCCAAAGAGATGTGGCTAGTGATGAAGAAAGGCAGAAAGGTTCATGGATGGTTTAAACGATGAGATCTCACCACCGGTCTCCAATGACTACACCGACTTTCAGCGGTTGGTGAATAAAGCTTTTCGCCAGAGGCCAAACATCTGCAGATGGAGAACTGCATAGCGGAGGATGGCCTTCGAAGTACAATGTTGAGGACAACCCAAGCCTCGCGTTACACGCCTCGACCACCGCAGCGTGGAGGATTTCGATCTTCCACACTCGAGCTCCAAACCAACACAATACCTCAATACTTGAAAGCTTAGTAGCAACTCAAGCGGAGGTCGGCCTCGGCAGAAGAATCCGATTTCATCGGCGGCTGGGTGACATGTTTTCATTTGAACGAGACGGGCATTATGCTAACAGATGCCCTAAGAAGCTGCAAGGTGCACCACCTGCTAGGCCAACACCAGGAGTTCCAGCCACGAGTGGCAATCAAAAGCCGGCGATCCGATATCTGAAGGGCGTGTGAACCACGCTATCACAGAGGAAGCTCAAGCGACACCGGATGTCGCCCTTGGTACGTTTCGATTAATTCAAGATCACCTTAGTCCTATTTGATTCCTGAGCATCACACTCTTTTGTTTCCAATAAATTTGTGGGAAAATATGGGTTACCTATCTCTACTTTAGATAATCCTATGATAATTCACTCCCTGCTCGTAAATGAGAACCAGCTTGTCTTTGCCCAAACCTTATCCTTGAAATATCCTGAGTAACCTTCCTAGCAGATTTGATAGTTTTGCATTCTCAAGGTTTGATGTGATTCTTGGAATGGATTGGTTAGCCAAGAATCAAGGACAAATAAATTGTGCCAATAGGTCTATTGCTCTTACCAATGAGCAAGGAATCTCAGTTGAATTCAAGCCCAAAACTAGTACCAGAGAAAGATTAGTTCTAACCAGCTTGAAAGAGTTAAAGCTTGAAGATATACCAGTGGTACAAGAATTTCCGGATGTTTTTCCTGATGAACTACCCGGCATGCCACCCGACAGGGACGTAGTATTTATAATTGACTTAGTCCCAGGGACCGCCCCAATCTCAAAGCGACCCTATAGAATGCCGGCCAATGAATTGGCAGAGATGAAGAAACAGATAATGGAACTAAAACAGAAAGGTTATATACGGCCAAGCTCATCACCTTGGGGAGCGCCGGTATTATTTGTCAAGAAGAAAGACAATAGTATGAGAATGTGTGTGGATTACAGATCACTTAATGAAGTGACAATCAAGAATAAGTACCGCTACCTAGGATAGATGATCTGCTTGATCAATTAAAGGGAGCAAGTGTATTTTCAAAGATTGACTTGAGATCCGCTATCACCAATCAAGATCGCACTGTAAGATATCCCAAGACCGCATTCACAACCAGATATGGATCAGTATGAATTCACAAAGGATGTCGTTCGGTTTGACAAACGCCCGCTTACTTCATGAATATGATGAACAAAGTGTTCATGGAATTCTTGGATAAGTTTGTGGTTGTGTTTATCGATGATATTCTCATTTATTCAAAGAATGAAGATGAACACGAGGATCATCTCGTAATAATTTTGGGAAAACTCAGAGAGAATCGACTTTATGCCAAATTTAGCAAGTGCTGAATTTTGGCTAAGTCAAGTGGCATTCCTTGGACATATTGTGTCGGCGGAGGAGTCGCAGAGATCCAAACCAAAGTTGAAGCCGTAATGGGTTGGAAACAACCCAAGTCATCCACAGAGGTGAGAAGTTTCCTTGGATTAGCGGGTATTACATGATTTATTGAAGGGTTCTCCAAGATAGCAAGACCCATGACTCAACTTCAAAAAAGGAGAAAAAGTTTGAATGGACAGAGGCTCGTGAAAAGAGTTTCCAAGAACTGAAAAAGAGATTAGTTTACGCACGGTGTTAGTATTGCTGATATTCATAAGGACTTTGAAATCTTCGCGATGCATCCCGTCAAGGACTTGGATGTGTACTTATGCAAGAAGGCAAAGTAGTGGCTTATGCATCTCGCCGCTTAAGACCACACGAAGGAAATTATCCGACTCATGATCTTGAGTTAGCAACAATTGTGCATGCTCAAAAATCAAGCGGCATTATCTCATTGGTAACATTGTGAGATTTTCACGGATCATAAGAGTCTGAAATACATTTTACTCGATCGAACTCAACCTCGGACAACGAAGATGGCTAGAGCCGATAAAAGATTACGACCTTGGAATTCATTATCATCCGGGTAAAGCAAATGTAGTTGCAGATGCCCCGAGTAGAAAGGCGTGTTGCAATACCATTTTGGTTCGTAAGAATCACCTAATTGTATGAAGAATGAAGCATCTAAATCTAGAGATTGTCAATCAAGGATGTGTCAATGTTTTGGAAGTTCAACCCACTCTTGAGTCGATTAGAGAAAAACAGGTTAGAAGACGAAGACATCAAAGAAATCAAAAGAATATGAGAAGAGGCAAAGCCCGAGATTCTCTCAAGATGAGCAAGGAACAAGTGTGGTTTGGAAATCGCATCGTGTGCCTAATCGCAGGAATTAAAACAATCAATTCTGAAAGAAGCACATGAATCACCCTACTCCATTCATCCGGAAGTACCAAAATGTACCAGATCTGAAAGAGAAATATTGGTGGGTCAAGATGAAGCGAGAAATCGCTGAATTTGTTGCCGTTGTGATGTATGTCAACGAGTTAAGGCGAACATCAAAGACCCATTGGTTTGTTACAACCATTACCAATTCTGAATGGAAGTGGGAAGAAATTGGTATGGATTTCATTATGGACTTCCTAGGACCCAAACAGATGTGATTCCATTTGGGTGATAATTGATGATTGACTAAAGTGGCCCATTTCATTCCAAATCAAGACCACTTATCGAGTAGCAAACTAGCTGAATTATATGTGGCCAAGATTGTTTGTTTACATGGTGTACCTAAGAAGATTGTCTCCGATAGAGGTTCTCGGTTCACTTCCGATTTTGGAAGAGTCTTCACGAAGCTTTAGGAACCAGACTCAACTTCAAGATGACTTATCACCCTCGACGGATGGTCGACGTAACGCGTCAACCAAGTTCTTGAAGATATGCTTCGAGCACATGCCTTAGACTATGGAAAAGTTGGGACAAGAATCGCCTTTGCGGAATTCTCGTACAACAATAGCTACCAAGCTAGTCTCTGAGATGTCTCCATTTGAGGCTTTATATGGCGAAAAATGTAGAACTCCACCCTTTGGGATGAAGTAGGAGAGCACCAATTCTTCGGACCAGAATTAATCAAAGAAGCTGAGAACAAGGTTAAAACAATAAGAGAACGTTTGAAAGTAGCTCAAACCCGACAGAAAAGTTATGCTGACAACCGTCGAAGAGAATTGACCTTTGAAATAGGAGGTTTTGTTTATCTCAGAGTTACTCCACTCAGAGGAGTAAGAAGGTTCCGGACTAAAGGAAAACTTGCACCCAGATTTGTGGGCCCTTACAAAATTTTGGCAAAGAGAGGTGAAGTCGCTTATCAGTTAGAACTGCCAACCTCCTTGTCTGCAGTACACAACGTCTTTCATGTGTCACAACTAAAGAAGTGCCTTCGAGTGCGGAAGATCAAACTCTTACGGAAAGTATTGATCTACAAGAAGACCTTACTTATGTAGAACAACCAATCAAGATTCTAGACGTCGCAGAGCGTGTTACGAGAGCAAGATCATCCGATCATATAAAGTCCAAGGGAGCCACCACCCGTAAAGTGAAGCCACCGGGAACGAGAGGAAGATCTTAAGGCGAGTATCCCCATCTCCGGTGGTCAAATCAATCTCTGGTCGAGATTCCTTTAAGGGGAAGGTTTGTAACAACCCAAAATTTCAATTTCAGAGAAAATTTAAAATTTATTTATTTTTGTGGAAATTCTGAAATTTTTAAAACTTTTCCCTAATTAGTTAAAGATAAAATAAATTTAACTACAAAATCTATTATCAAGTTTAAGTTGGAAATAATTTTATTAAGTATAAAATGTCTCTAATAATTTATGAGAATTTTTCTAGAATTTTTTTAATTATTTTGCTATATTCTAAAACCTGAATTGAATTAAAATGAATATTTAAAATGATAAATCAAAGAAAATCGCTCAAATAGTAATTGGTAGAAACCTTGGCTCATTAAAGCTTTTCTTCTTGCTGCCCAAGTCGGCCCACACCGCACCGCCTCTCATCCCGCTTACCCCATCTCAACCGTCAGATGTGCATCGGACGGCCACGTAACGTACCACGCCAGTATCCTCCACCATCCGATGCAAATCCAAATACCACCCATTCTCTTCTCCCGTGCCTTCTTCTCCAAAGCGCCTGAGCTGGTCGCCATGGCCGCCTCGTGAAAGCTTCGACAATCCGCGTTTCTCTTCCTTCTCTCGCAGAATGCGCGATTCAATTCCTTTAACCCCGCCTCCTCCTCTCGTCTTACTTCTCTTCCACACCCACGATTGCCGGATTTCCCAATCGCCGCCGATTCAATCCGACCACGATCTCCTCCCGCGTCCTCCCTTGCCCTATAATGAGCGCCCGGCTCGCCTTTCACTTGCCGACCCCGAGCCCTCGCTTGCCCTCCTCTCCTCCTCTCTATACATCGAATTTCGGTTTCTTCGCCCGGCCACCGCGGCGAATTTCACAATTCCGCGAGGTCACGCCAGCGATTTTTGACCGCACTCCAGATCGCAAAGATCACCGCCGTCGATGCACGCCTCGCCCTCACGGGAGATCCACCGAGTGTCGCTTCACCGAGACCCGCATCGCTTACCGCTCTTTTCCTCGTCGCCGGCGAACGGTGGAGCCTGGCGCCGCCGTGGTGAGCATCTTGATCACCATCGCTTCCTCTCTCGATTGAAGCCCTCCATTTCCCTCGCCGGAGCCCCTAGCGACGGCGAGCTCGCCACCGAGCGCCACCCCTCGCCGTGCTTACGTGGCTTGGCCACCTCAGCGCCAACAAGGTGCCACCTCAGCACCCGGTCCAACGTGGCGACCTGGTTGGCGCCACGTCCAAGACACCTCCACACCTTTCGGCTTAGGGCTCCATGGACTTGGTCCATGTGAGCCATGTCAATGACATGTAGGTCCCACTGTCGAGAAAAAGTAATTCAAATTCATTTAAATCCGGAAAATCATCACGACGTCATCCTGCGCAATAAATAGAATTTTCTTTAGAAAAATAATTCAAGAAATTGTTTAAATGATGATTTAGGAATAAAATTGGAAAATTCATAACTTTTGCATTATAACTCCAAATTAGATGATTCAAGTTGCTAAAATTTTAGAAAATTATTGTCTAACTAAATAAAATATAATAATTCAATTTAGAATTCATTTTAGTTCTGTTTTAGAATTTAGAATTCTTTTAAATATCAAATTTAGGTTAAAATTTATAAAATTCATAATAATTGAATCCTAACTCCAAATTTAGTGAAACAAATTTCTAAAATTTTATAATTTGATTATCTAGCTCAATAAAATAAAATTATTATATTTAGACTTGGTTTATTTTGTATTTCTGAATTTTGTTTGAATTTTATTTGATTTGCCTTATTTTCACGCTTAGACTTTGACGATTAGGGAATTAGATACTTCTCAAGACTTAGATTTTCCAGATCGCAACGAAGGCAAGTTATACTTTGACCATTTTGCCCTATTATTTTAAAGTTAATTAAATTCAGTTTTTAAATTATTAATTGCATGCATAATTTTATTCAAATATTTCAAATTCTGTTTAAATAATTAGTTATTCCTATTATCCTTGTATGCCAAATTTTGGATGTTGCCTTGACATTCCTTTGTCACCTTAGATAAATTATTATGTTTAATAATCAAATGCTTCGCAAATACTTAGACCATGATTTATGTTTTTGGGAGAATTTTAGCCAACTCAATAAAATTTGTTTGAAAATTAAAACTATGGTATTGTTTTACCATAGAGAAATTGTAAAGATGGTTTTATAGAAATAAAATCAAAAGGGTTTGGACTTGGGCGAAAAGGATGAATGGTGGGTGCGAGTTTATGCACCTGCTTAGTCTCGTTAAGATTAAGACCTGTGGTTTAAATTGAATGACGCCCAAGTCAATTGAGGACCGGTCTTTGAGCGCATTTTGTTATGCCTTATCAGACAACCACATGTCCCGTATGGGCGGGACTCAGCTAAATAATTTGTAATACCTCTTAGTTATTTGTGCTATGTTGTATGTATGGGTGTCGGGTAGACAGCTTTTCCCATCTGGCGCAAGAGGGGTTTTGAGGACTCCACCAATGGAAGCGAAACCTTAGCGGCACAAGTACTTTGAGGTAGAACATTGTAACGGCCTTGTGATGTTTGTTCACACACGCCTTAGGAAGCGTGGATTGGCCGACACAAAGAGTATAATATCTCGTGTGGGTAAAGTTGTACAAACTCTGCAGTGTAAAACTATTGAATAGCGCGTCATGGTCATGGACATGCTAGCAAAGCCACTCAGAGTTAGATTTGTTTTTGGTTTTAAAATGATTTCAACAGATAGTTTCAGGATGGATAGTCCTGTGGGAAAATTGGGCGGGTAGCCATTGTGATTGGAGGATATCCATCATCTTTTATGGAGGTTATCCACAATAAACTATTGTCATTTAAAATGGAGATTTAGATTATTGTATGAAATGGCTTTGAAATCTAACATGATTATTTAAATTAAAACTGCTGCTTTACGCAAAATAACCTTGCCAGTATCCTTTGTCTACCTTATGCATGCATATCAATTCCATATTGGGTGTAACTTGCGAGCACGGTAGTTGTGCTCACTCTTCTGAATAATCTTTATTCAGAGAAGATATCTACCAGATCGGTGAGGATCTTGACGCTTAGGTGCGCCCCGCATTTATTGCTGTGGCTAATCGTTGGGTCTACTACTATTATTTCGCTCATTGTGTTTTACTTTATTTGGCCTCGGGCTCTTTGTAATAATCTCTGAATAAATATTAATAAAATGCGTGATATGTTTTGATTATCACTTTTGTTTGACTGTGTACATTAGCTATCCCGACTAATGTATGAACACGAGAATTCGGGATCCTTCGCTCCGGGTTCGACACTTGGCGAAATGACCCCATCGCCGATAGCTTGAAGCATTTGGATACCTTCACATACATGGTGTTTCGAGTCTTTGGTTCTTGTCGAACTCTGAGCATCTGGATAGAGGCGCCAGAGAGGTCCCGAACTCAACCGGAGGTCCCAAAAGCGGTGTTGTTTAGACATCTCATTTGGGAGGTCTTTGATAAGCTCGGTCAGTGACATCTTCCTCTTGAATGTCTCTGCAAGTTCTTTTCGAGATTCTTCAATCAATAAAGCCTTGTTTACCAGATGCTGAAAATCTGCATAGTCTTTGCCAATAACCTGAACCTTCAGACTGGGGTTGAGTCCTCGCTTGAACTTCTTCTGCTTGGCTTCATCTGTGGCAATATCCTCTGGAGCATAGCGTGCCAGCTGAGTGAATTTGTTGAGATACTCACTTACTGACAAGCTTCCTTGCTTTAGCTCGCGAAACTCGTTCTTCTTCATTTCTACCATCCCATCTGGAACATGAGAATGGCGGAAGGCTTCTGAAAACTCACCCAAGTGATGCTCTGGTGGTCTGCATGGGCGGCACAAAAGTTCTCCCACCACTCTGCCGCTAGGCCTTCAAGCCGGTGAGTTGCATACAAAACCTTTTCACGGTCGGTGCCATTGGGCAATGGTAAGCTTCTTCTCTGTTGACCGCAGCCAATCCTCACAATCCAAGGGCTCCGGGAGCTAGAGAATGTCGAAGGTCGGGTCCTTAAGAAGTCCACCAATTTCGATGAGGAAGAACTAGAGTTGAAGGTCAGACGGCCGCTTTGCTGCTGATACAGTTCACCAAGGCGAGGAGGGCGGAATTGTCGACTTTGTTGGGCCATCATCGACTCATGTTCGCATCATGGCACTCATCATTTGAGCTTGGGCCGCCATAAACCGCTCCAAACTTTGCCTGCAGTCTTCTTTGGAGGAAGAGGTGGTGACAAAGGAGGGTCCTCTGCTCACTCGACTTGTCAATGCCGGGTCTGAACCATCTGCAAGCTTCTCTAGTTTAAAAGGTGAGAAAAGCAAGCACAAAGGTGAGATTTTAAAAGCACCAAAGGTGAGTTAAGACAGAGGAAGATAGATAGAACATTCTAGGTAGGGAAAAGTAGGTTAACCTGAAGAGAACTAGTAGCCAAAAGCTACTAAGAGGCAAGAAAACTCAACAAAAGACCCTAGACACTAGGCTAAGCGATGCTAAAAACAAAAGGGTAGCCTAAAGACAAAGACCACTAAACTTAACCTATAGGGGTGGTCCACTTAAAACAAGGCCGACCTAACAAGATTCTTTGAGATGAGGAGGTCATTTTGAGCTTAGAAACAAAGTTTCGAGAAAGGGTAAGATACACGAACCCAAGAAGAAGCCAAGAAAAGGATAGCTCAGAGAAGAAAAGAATGAATCAAGTTGAGGACGGATCGAACAAGATAAGAAAAGAACCACTAATCAAATTTTAAGTTGGTTTGATTTAGAAAATAGCTTTTGAAATGACTAAACGACCTCGCTAACAAAGGTTACGTCCCCACGATCGGCATGGAGCTCGATACCACTTTGTGACGCCCCACCTGTGATATACAAAAAAGGTCCGGAGGACCCTTTTTGTGAGTTGCGGTACTACAAGATGGAGGAGCGGTAGTACCGCTTCGGTCTTTGCCGAGGAGGTGCCGCCGACCTCCCAGAGGTCTTAGCCACCAGACCTCCCAGAGGTCTTAAAGACCTCCTAGAGGTCTTAGCCAACAACCTGCCAGGAGCACCTCAGCGTATATCTCAGGGAGGTCCGACAGATCTCCTGTGCCAAGTCCCGTGAGGACTTCTGGAGGTCTGCCTCTGCGACCGAGCTAGTCCTGGATCAAATTGGCTAGCTCGCATGTAATCCCACACAGGGTAACCAAATCCATACAACAAGCTTAAAGAGAAGACAAACCAAAATAACACATATATTAACAAGTGGCCTTATGGCCAAGGTTTGTATAGGGGTGCCACTAAAGGCTAACAACAAACGAGAACAACAAGACAAGGAGGCGAAGACAAAACACAAGGTCCATTCGGCCACCCACAAAGCTACCAAGTGGAGGACGCCACCCATCGCAAGAAGTCTTCAAGGGTGCTCCTCCCGAGAGCACTGGACCACTGAACTCCAACCTCTGCCGATCAAAACAAAGAGGGCACAAGCCAATGAGTACCTTGAATGTACTCGAGAAGCCATGGGTAAGGTATGCAAGTAATAATCATGCATGGCTTGACAAAGTGAGTCAGATGGTTAGTTTATGTAAAGCCAAAGTGACAATAATAACATAATAGATTGCAAAGCTCAAGCTAGAAAGCATAATTCATAGTAACTTTTGATTTTTAAAGGGGACAAGTGAGCACCCACTCACTCCCAAGGCACCAACCCAAGGCCTCTCGAGCACCCACTCCAGAGTACCACAAGACCAAATTTGAACCACTATGTGAGCCACCATGACCCCTCTAGAGCCGGCCAAGGACTCTTCGAGGCACAAGCCATGACCTCTCACCAAAGCGCCCGGAAACACATTTTCACAAAAAGAATTCTAACCCTCATTCAAATCTCCGCATGTCCATAACCGAGGACGCGGCTATTCAACAGATTTACACTCTGCAGAGGTGCACAACTTTACCCACAAGAGGTAGTCGCTGATATTTCACATGTTACCCGAGACATGCAAATCAAGTGCGACTACCACCGGCTTTTGTAAGGTCCCGCTCGACTCACCACCAACATTAAGGTTTCGCCATCACGGTGTCGTATAGCACCCGTGGCCCCTCTTAAGCCATGGTGCTCCATCAACACCTCCTCTACCTTGGAACCGAATCGTAACAAGACCAGATTATTACTCGGTCCACCCCATAATGGACATGTGGTTGCACGGTTTGGCCTGATCAATGGCTCCCAAGGTTCGATCCTTAAATGGTCGCTCAAAGAGGCATTCCACAACCCAAATGTGACCCAAAGAACAACTTGGGGCACCCAGTGACTCCATGGCTACCACCCTTGATCACCCAGTGACTCCATGGCTTCAACCCTTGAGCACCCACTACTCGCCTCACAGCCAACTCGCCCGAAACAAAACAACTTTTAGGTTCAACTCGGCCAAAGACCACCCAGTCTGGCACAACATATTTTAAAGTGGTCTCAAGACCACAAACAACACAACTATGGCTTCAACCCTAGTTGCTTATCGATGGCACCAACCAAAGTTCCATAATTCATTAGTCAAGATTAAGCAATAATGATGATTCATGAGGAGACCCACGCCTACTAGAGCAAGGCTAAGCAAGAACGATACCCATGTTGGCAATAGCAATACAAGACCAACTAACAAGACCATCCTAAGGTTGTCAAAGGTAACATGTCAACATGTGGATTACCAAATAGTCGAGGAGGCATAAAACCAAGAGGTATTTAACTAGAGCCCAAATCATTTTATACAAATAGCAATGCAAGTTTAACAAATCAAAATACTTTTGCAATTGGGATCAAGATGGTCAAAGGTCCCATGACTTGCCTTCAATGGCGGGTCACTTGAGCTTCAACCGGTCTTTGGATCTTCAAGCTCCTTAGTACCCACGGAATCTACACGCTGCAAAGAAAACAACTAAATAAAGCACTCAAAAAGGAACCCAAAAGAACTAGCAAGAACAGAAAGAAAAGATCCACGAAGGGAGGTCCAACAAGGAGGAAGGAGGAGGTCCGAGAGGGAGGAAATCCCATGGGAGGGAGGTCCAAGAGTAAGGGCTCGGACTCAAGGAGGTCCGAACCAGAGGAGCCTGGAGAGCTTCTGCACCCGAGAGAAAAGAGGGAGGGGAAGAAATGACTAACAGGAGCAATGGAGGCCCCCGTGCCCTATTTAAAGAGCAAGGAACAGAGCACCAACAAAAAGAAACGACTGTGTTCAAGGTATTAGGACAAGGGCACACCGCCACAAGGTAAGAAAAGAAATAAAGAAAGCAAGGATGTGACACAAAGTAGAAAAAGAGTACAAAAGGTAGGTGGCGAGATTTAATGTGACTCAACCCACATCAAATGTACTTAAGACTGCCAAAGGGGCCAGTCAAAAGGTGCACAGACCAGCCAAAGACATGGTCCACGGTCCAAAGAGGAGGTCCAAGGAGGAGGTCCAAGAAGGAGGTCCTAGGACAAACAGGGAGGTTTAGACCTCGAAGGTCTAAACACAAAAGGGGAGGTCTGAACCTAAGGGAGGTCCAACACAACAGGGAGGTCTAAACCTGAGGGAGGTCCAAACACAACAAGGAGGTCTGAACCAAAGGAGGTCCAAACACAACAAGGAGGTCTGAACCTAAAGGAGGTCCAAACACAACAGGGAGGTCTGAACCAAAGGAGGTCCAAACACATCAAGGAGGTCTAGACAACAAAGGTCTAAACACAAAAGAGGAGGTCCTGTGGACAGAAGGTCCAAAAGACGCACAACGCGGAGGTCCTATATACAGAAGGTCCAAAGACACAACCACGGGGAGCTCCTATGGACGAGAGGTCCAAAAGACACACACGAGGAGGAGGTCCTGACGGTTAGATCTCCAAAAGGGAGGTCTAACGGTCAAGATCTCAAAGAGGGGGACCTGGACGGTCAAGATCAAAAGGCAAAGGGAGGTCCTGGCGCTCAAGATCTCAAAAGGAGAACCTGAACGGCCAAGATCTCAAAGGGAGGTCTGAGCGGCTAAGATCTCCAGAGAGGAGGTCTTAACGGCCAGATCTCAACAAGGGGAGGTCTGAGCGGCTAAGATCTCCAGAGAGGAGGTCTTAACGGCAGATCTCAACAAGGGGAGGTCTATTTGAACCCGGAGGAGATCCAAATAGGCAAGGGAATTCCTAAAGGACGCAGAGGAGGTCCCAAGGAGTTCCTCGAGGATACAAAGAGGTCCATGCGACATGGGGAAGTCCAGAGGGACTTAGGGATGCCCAAATGAACACAGAGTTGCCAATGGACGTTGAGAGGTCCACGGGGTGGCCAAGATAAGGAAAAGGAGTCTAGATAGAAGGAGGTCTAGACAGAGAAAGGTTTAGGCCGAGAGGAGGTCCAAACACAAAGAGATTCAAACCAACAAAGAGGAGGTCTGGACTACAGGATAGGCACAAGGAAAAGGTCCAAAGATCGAGAGGGTTTGAAACACAAACTGAGCCGGTCTAAACCCAAAGGAGGCCTGGGCCGACAAGGAGAGAAAGAAAGAGAAGGGCACCCAGACACAAAAGAGGTCTCAAGGAGAAGCCAAACCCTAAGGCACACGAAGCACAAGAGGGAGGAAAGGAACACACCAACAAACTCCCAAAGGAAACCTAATGATTTAGTTCAAGTTTAGATTAGTCAATTAGAGCTTTTTTGAAAACTCAAAGTTAAGCTTTAAACTCTCACCAAAACCAAATGGTTATTTTTAATTTTTAAAACTCCTAAAAACGGGGCGTTATAAGAGTATAGCTCACTAATTCGCCACAGCGATGACCAGAGTAGCGGCCTAGTCGTCGAGATCTTCAGCAGTTGCGAAGTCCTTCTCCTCTGATCAACATTTTATTAAGCAAGGTGAGTACGAATGAATGTAACAAAGTATAATGCATGAGGGTATAACAAAGGATGGCTTATAGGGTTTATTTTGCATAAAGCGATGTTTTCTTTAAATACTTGTACTAAGTTTCAAGACAGATATTCTATAACTAAAATTCATTTTCTAAATTCTCAGTTTGATAGTCAGATAACGTTCACACAAGAGTGGTGAATGATACCCTCCTATCACATGGCTACCCGCCCAACCTCCCATTTGGATAAATCATTTGATAAAGTCTTTTGAAAACAAAATCAAAGTCTAACTTTGACTGGCTTTGCTAGCATGTCCTTGACCGTGGACATGGCTATTCGAATAGTTTTACACTCTGCAGAGGTTGTACAGCTTTCCCCACATGACACGACTTCTCTAGTTTGTTTGGCATCTGTCGATACCACCGCTTACTACCTTAGGTAAGCAGTCTAAAGCACGTGACAAGGCCTTTATAATGCACCATCCCACCGTAGTCCCGCCTCGCAAAGGTTTTGCTTCCTTTGGATTGAACCATCCGCCGGATTAAGTCCTCTCTTGCGCCATGTGGGAATATATAAAAGTAGGTCATAAAAGACACCCACGAAACCAAATGGCACTACCACGGTGAAATGATACAAATTATTTAGCCAAGTCCCACCCACACAGGACATGTGGTAGTACGACGGGGCTGAACAAGATGCAGCTTGAAGACTGGTCCTTAATTGACTTGGGCGACTTTCCAACAAAACCCATGGGCCTCAACCATACCCGATTGAGCCCGTGCATAAACATTCACCCACCAAACATCCATTTCGCCCAAGTCTAAATCAATTTTAATTTTATTTTGCTTTTCAAAAATCATTTGCAAAAGTCCTATGGTAAAACAATACCATAGGCTATATTAAATATTATTTAAACATTTGGTTAAATTCCCCCAAATTCAATATTTTTGGTCTAAGCATAGCGTAAAGTTTTTCAACAAAAAACATCTTGTCAACACTATTGTATTAACTAGAGTTTTATCTAGGGCGACAAGGTATGAGGGATTAATGTTCAAGAATTGTCAATTCCAAGGTCAATAGGTCAACCTCCAATATTGTATTCATATAATCCAACTTCCAATAATCCAATATCCACAAATCACCTATCTCTATAATCCGACATTGACCATCCATTATCCAACAATATTCTATTTCTACAATCCAACATCCGATAATAATATATTCCTATTATCCAACAATCATGTATATCTATTATCCAACAGTCATGTAAGGCTATAATCCAATAATCATGTAATTCTATAGTCCAATATTCAACAACAATTTACTCCTATAATCCAGCATTAATATATTCTGATAATCCAATATAACCAATTCTTCCCACTAATTCCACAAGGTTTTAAACATACTACTTGATTCAACTAATCCACCAAAAATTAACATCATGATTTGCTAATCCTATAATCCAATAGTCATGTATTCGTATACTCCAATATCCAATAATGATGTGATTCTATAATCCAATATCCATCCATAATGTATGTCTACAATCCCATGTCCATCAATTATGTAATCCTATAATTCCATCCCCGACAATCTGATGCCCAATAATAATCTATTTTTATAATTCAACCTCAACAACAATCAAATTCTATAATATAATATCTAACAATAGTGTATTTCTATAATCCACATCCGTCAATAGTCCAATATCAATAATTACCTATTTCTGTAATTCAACATTCATTAATCCGATATCCATCAACAATCTTCCTTTATTATAAAACATCTATCAACAATCTACTGTTATCATCCAAACTCCATCAAATTCTAACTCCAGAATATATTGCATTCGGAAAGATTCTCCATACCACATCTCTTGACAATAATTGGACATACAAGGGAATTGAGAATGACTATAAAGCTTAAAACGGGAATTTAAATTACTTGAATACAAATACGCATGCAATAATAGTTTAAAACAACAGAATAAATAATTTAAAATACTGGGATTCAAATATGATCAAAGGATGTAACTTGCCTTGCTTATTTAGTTGTTGTTCTTAAATGGTGTCAGAATCTAATTCTTCAAATAATTCAGGTTTCCCCGGAGTCGTCGAAAGTTATACGCGAAAACAAACAAAATCAAATATATTCAAATAAAAGGAAACATTTCATATGAAAATAAACATATATAACAACATATTGAAGGACGGAAGTATTCCAGATGAAACTAATCGTACCTAGTGGAGCTGATAAAAGAAATACTTCAGACGAAGTACATCCAAAGGAGTTGATGAAAGAAATACTGCAAACGAAAGTATAATCAAAGAAAGTTGATGAAGGAAATATTACAAACAAAAGTAGATAAATCTAACAGGGGGAGAGAGAATGTTCACACGAACATCCCTCACTAGTTACCTCGATAGAAGAGATTACCTAGTTAGGTAATACTCTCAGATCTGCTTTCGGATTACAAAGGGTTCTGCTACTGAGAACGAATGACGACGGACGATACCTAGAACCTAGGTGATGTTGTTTTCCTTAACATGCCACCGAGTACTCACAAGCATTCTCTCCAAGCATTCTATGTATACATCCACGATGATCATACAGTCAAAATCAATCCTCTTATATGTTCTCATCTTTCGGCATACTTTGATGGTGATTGTGTGCACATATATTATCTGCAGTTGCAATTTGCTAGTGGCACACTCATACACTAAGGTTAACTAACTAATTAACCTACTAGCATCCTCGCACAATGACAAACTAATTAACTTAATTCATTAAGTTATTAACAATTTAGTGGTGCTCTAACAAAACTTCTTAGTATCATTCCTAAGTAAGTTTGTCTTTGCAATTTAGTTCATAACAGTCTAGTGCTCACTGCCAGCTAGCCTCTAATTACCCATACTATTCATCTCCAATCACCTTCTAATTATACATGTAACTCAAAATTAATATCTCTCCTAGGCAAAACACTAAGTGATCTTGTCTTTTGTTTAACCCTAACCTCAATACTCCTTGACTTAAAGACTTAATCTCCTAATGAAAAGGCTCACTGATCAGGTGTCCTCGGCACACAATGCAAAGACATAATAGAGGATAGGGGAGGACTGAAGTCAGCTTGGATAGGGCTCACCGCCGGCGAGGTGGACATCGGCGGCGGCCGTGCGTGGGTAAAAGGGAACCGGAGCGAGGCGGCCCGATGGGGCGTCGCGACGGTTGGTGATTTGGCAAAGACGCGCGCTGGCCATGGGGAGAAATGGTCTTGGGCGCCAGAGAGGGAGGAGATGGAAACGGGGATGAGCATGAGCTCCGGCGGGAGAAGGTGAACTCACCCATACCATGGAGGAGCGCGGGGGTGAACTAGAACAGGCTGGCAGCGGCGACCCGATGCGGCGGCGGAGCTCCTTCGTGGCGGCGATGCTCTGCGCAGAAAGAGGAGCGGTGAGTGGCCGGCATGGCATGAGGCAGGGGAGGGGGTGCTTGGGGCGGAAGTAATTGGGGGACAGAGATCACCGAGGGAGGAGTGGCAACAAAAGTTTTAGCTTTGGCCGGCAACGGGGAAGACAGGGTTGGCGGCGGCTTCCCGTGGATGATTAGAGAAATCAATAAGGGGGAAATAATCCTCATGACCTAAGGCAAATGATGACGCACTTGGCCGTGGATGAAGCTTGTCGGTGTGGCCGAAATGGCGGAGACGGTGCGGCGGCAGGCGCGGGCGGCTTGAGCGGCCGAGCGGTGTTGAAACTTGAGCTCTCTTCGGCTGTTGTGCTTGATGGAGAAGGGGATTAGGAAGGAGAGGCTAGGGAGAGTAGGCGTCGAGTGGCAAGTCAAGGTGTGGTGTGTGGGCGATAAGTGAAGCTTGTGCTCATTCTGTTGTTCCTCTTGGTGAAGATGAGAGGGGGAACGAGGGGGAAAGGAAAGCCAGAGGAAGGGGGCGCTCTCGGCTGCGGCCTTTGTAGGCAAGAGAGGGTGGAGGGAGCGAGGTGGGTGGCGGTATGGGCGCTGCGACAACGTGGCGGCCTGCGACGACCTGCCGCAAATGCATGCGAACAACGTGGAGGAGATCGCCTGCAAGTGGGGCCTGGCTATCAGCCGGAGGAAGGAAAAGAAAATGGTTTCCAGATTTTCTAAAAAGGCTGAGAGTGTTTGGAAAATTTTTAGGTATAGAAATACAAGTCCGAAAATCATGAAAATTTTAGGGAATGGTTGGGACACAATATAGAATTTTGTATAATTTTTCTAGGGTTTATGTATTTTGGGTTTTGATAAAATATTTTCAACTTAACATTGGTACTTAATTTTACAAATAAATTATTAGAGAAAACCTTTTAAAATTTCCAAAAAATTCAGAAAACTCAAGAAAAATAATTAAAATTTATTTTTAACTAAAATTAAAATTTTGGGGTGTTATAGTGAGAAGCTAGAAGCCATAGTGCAAAGGATGGATCTCGAACGAGACTACATGGCATTATCAGAAGATGAAGGATTCGACGACGAGGATGATGTAGACCAGCAGACGGTTCCATGCGAGTGGAACACATATCAGTTCGACAACCTCATCGTTAACAAAGGCTCCCGTGTGCCATGGGAGTACAACCAGACCGAGGTCAGGCAAGGAGCTATGTACAAATGCAAGGAGGCAATGCAGGAGGCGGTCAAATTCTAAGCCTTGTCGGTACGACATACATTCA
Source organism: Phyllostachys edulis (assembly GCA_036346405.1). Lineage (NCBI taxonomy): Eukaryota > Viridiplantae > Streptophyta > Magnoliopsida > Poales > Poaceae > Phyllostachys > Phyllostachys edulis. Next base: position 16,532,862 of record CM070568.1, read on the forward strand.
CAGTCGTCAAGTCTAACCCAAGATGTTACGGCGTGAATTGCAACATAGAGGGATGCCCTTGGCGAGTGCATGCATTTCAGCCTAAGTGGGACACCTACTGGAAATGCTCTATAGTGGTCTCTCACATATATATCGTCGCTGAGTCAGTGCAGTCCCAGATGAACCTGTCATCAGGCTTCATCGCCAACCTCATATACGGTGAGATCGTGGATAATCTAGATTTTGAGCCATGATCCATCATTCGGACGATCGAGGCAAAGTTCCAGTACACAGTCAGCTATGTTAAGGCGTGGAGGGAAAAACAGAAGATGTTGGAATCAAGGTTTGGTACGTTCGAGGACTGCATTCTTCACCTTTGGTCCATACATCAATGCATTCTGGCACTGTTGTCCAATCTTGTGTGTAGATGACACATTCCTGACTGAAAAATACAAGGGCCAGATACTAACTACAATAGCGACAAACGAGAACAATCAAGTTATTCTTGTGGCATTCGCTTTCATTGAAAGCGAGAACACGGACAGCTGGTTGTAGTTCCTAAAGAATTTGAGGATTTCTATTGTACAGGGTTGTCCAAATGTATACGTCATACATGATCGACATGCGGGCCTGCTGAGTGCAATAACTCAGCTACAACAAGGAGAGAACGAACCACTTCTGTGAGCGGATCTGCAGAGCAGGTGGTGCATGAGGTACTTGGGTGCAAACTTCTACAAGTAGTTTCGCAACAAGGACTTGATGAACCTATTCAAGCGGCTATGCAATCAGAATCAGCAATGAAAGTTTGAAGCACTATGGATGAGCGGACCCAGACACACAGAAGGGAGGCAACGAAAAAGGCTGCCCCAAGCACTAACCAAGCCCCCGAAGTATTGCCACAGCTACCCACAGATGGTCCCAATGTGACGAGGAAGATGGGGGCACAGGTAAAATGCTTCTCGGACTGGATTGAGCACATGTAACGACCCGACCTGGGGTCACCCGAGGGGTCCTCAAGACCACCTGGAAAGTCCACCAGGAGGTCCACCAGGATCAGATCGCTCAAGGGGACCTCCAGGACCACCCAAGGGGTCCATCAGACCACTCGGGAGGTCTTTCAAGATCACCCGAGAAGTCTTACAGACCACTCTAGAGGTCTAGCAAGTCCACCCGAGAGGTCCTAGGGAGGTCGTGAGGTACGGGATGTCCCCGAGTGCCACGACCAAGCTCGGGGGAGATCGAGGGACCAAGCCCGAGGAGGTCGTGGGGCCTGGAGAGGTCCTAAGTCCTCAGTGTGAACCGAGCTAGTCCCAAGGATCAATAGCTAGCTCTTCACGGCATACAAAAGTGGTTACATACATTAATCGCAAGCTTTATCAGCAACAGAGTTGATTACAAGGGGAGGCTTAACAGCCAACAAGCTATAATACAACGGAAGACAAATAAGTAGACCACCTAATACACCACAGGCAATCAGCTGGAGGGCGCATCCTAGTCGGCCAGGACCACTTGGTCCACTGCGCAGCTCACCTCAAAGCTCTCTTTCCCTGCTAAAAACAACATCAAGCAAGAGTGAGCACAACAACCGTGCTCGCAAGTTACACCCGTCAGATAACAGAATGATATGCATATGTGGATATCTCAAAGGAGGGCTTAATATGGTTGATTTGCATGAAACCAAGCTTCATTTAAATACACATACTAAGTTCCAAGGTAGTTACACTTATAATTAAAATTCATTTTCCAAAACTCAATTTTACAGTTGGATAGCATTCATCACAAGTGGTGAAGGATACCCTCCTGTCACAAGGCTCCCTGCCCAAAACCCATTTGGATAGAGATCCAAAACATTTTTAACAAGTCCTTTTTAAAGCAAAACCAACAACTAACTTTGAGAGGCTTGGCCAGCATGTCCATGACCGTGGACATGGCTATTCGAATAGATTTACTCTCTGCAGAGGTTGTACACTTTACCCACATGACATGATTTCTCTAGTTTGTTCGGCATTCGTCAATGCCACCTCTCACTGCTGAAGGTAAGAGGTTTAGAGTTCATGACAAGGCCTTTACAAAGCATCATTTCACCGCAGCCCAACCTCACTAAGGTTTCGCCCCACCCTGCGGATAGCAACTTCGTAGAGATCAAGGGCCCCCTCTTGCACTAGGTAGGAAAACATAGTCATGAAAGACCTCCCACGTACCAACAGGATCAACCGCGATGGAACTCTGCAAATTAGTCAACCAGGCCCTACCCATACAGGACATGTGGTTCATATGGGGGCATGGCTAGGATCGCTCAAAGTCCAGTCCTCAACTGACTTGGGCGACTTCCACAAACCCTGGGCCTCAACCCTACCTAGGTTGAGCCCGTGCATGAACTTGCACCAACCAAGCAACCGATTCGCCCAAGTCCAAACCATTTTCCTTTTCCTTTGATTTTCAAAAACATTTACAAAACCTCCATGACAACCCAATGTCATGGTTTAAAATATTTTGACAACATTAGTCATTTGGCAACAAGATCTCCCAAAACAAGAACTTTGGTCTAAGCATGGCTAAGCATTAGATTTTGCAAATGATCTTGGTTCACACTATTGCATCAACCAGGTTTTATCTATGGTGACAACAGGGTGGAATCAATATCAATAATGGCTATACAAAGGATTCGGTATAACTATGAATTTTAAAGACAGGTATTGAAATACTGAGTATAAATAAGCATGCAGTAATTTTGAAACAGAACTTAAATAATTTGAGATACTGGGCATAACATGATCAAGAGTGTAACTTGCCTCTTGCTTGAAAGCTTAAGGATCTACCCCTTCGGATAACTCGGGCTCCCCGGAGATGACGCAATCTACACGAGAGAACCAAGCAAATCAGACAACGACCAAATAAGATCCAATGAACTCCAAGCAAATCAAACAGAAACAAATAGCAAAGAACAGAACTAAAAGAACTAGAAAGAGCTCTCAGGAGGAGGTCCTATGGGTTAGGAGAAGGTTCACTGGAGGAGGGTGGTCTTTGCAAGAGACCGAAGAGGGTGTCTTTGCAAAAGATCAAGGCAGGTGGTCTTTGCAAAAGATCAAAAGGGCGGCAAAGACTAAGAAGGTGGTCTTTGCAAAAAGATCAAAAGGGCGGCAAAGACCAAGAAGGTGGTCTTTGTAAAAAGGGAGGTCCTGAGAGGCTCAAAGGATGTCCTGAGGAGGATGTCCCGAGGAGGCCATGGGAGTTCTTCGGGGGGAGGTCCAGAGAAGGACCCAAGAGGGTCATCTTTGCAAAGAGACCGAGAGGGTTGTCTTTGCAAAAAGACCAGGGAGGTCCTGAGGAGATCCTCAGAAGGAGGTCCTGGGAAAGATACGACTACATAGTGGGGTCGTAGGAATTGAAGAAAGAACAAGGCACTAGGGAACTTACGAAGGCCAAGAGGGAGGTAAAAGAGGAGGAGGAGGTCGAGAGATAGTGGCAACAGTTGAAGGCGATGCAGCACTTTGGCGAACCCCTTCGGCGGCGAAGAGGCGACGCAAATTCTAGCGGTCTTCTTGGCGACGAGGAGGCGATGGTGCGAGCTCCAGTGCCTTCTAAGTGAAACTCCACGCAAGGAGAAAACTAGGTAAGAGCCAAAAGAGTTGGATGTAGCCAAAGGTAAGGAAGAAGGTCTGCTCAGGCTATTAATAGCCTGTGAAGAAAGAGAAAGAGAGAGTCACTGAGAGGCTCAGAGACACATGGGTCAAAGGTAGTTGAAGGAAAAGATAGGGTATGGCCAGCTGGCTAGAGAGAACAGGATAAGATCAGGCTAACTGGTGAAAGGAGAGGACAAAAAGGACAAGATATGCTGTGAGATGAAGAGACAAGGAGAGAAAGTATGGGGCCACGTAAGTGACTGCTTTTAATGCGGTTCAAATGGCATTAAATGCACAAAGGCTTAGGTGGCGGATAAGAATGAGGGTAAGCAAGACTGTTGTAACAGCCCAAATTTCCAAATTTGGTTAAAGTTTAAAACTTATTTGAATTTGTGAATTTTCTGAAATTTTAAAAGCTTTTTCCTAAATGTTTTAAAGCTAAAATAATTTAATTACAAAATATATTATCAAGTTTAAGTTGAGAATAATTTTATTAAGTCTAAAATGTCTCTAAGGATTTATGAGAGTTTTTGTAGAATTTTTAGGCTCTTTTGCTATTTTCTAAGTCTAAAAGGAATTAACAGATTATTTAAATTAGAAAACTAAAAAAAAACCTCGGCGTTGTTTGGGCGAAACCCTAGCTCGGCCCACTTACCTCACACACGCACACGGCCCACTCAGCCAACTCAACCTGCGGCTCACCCCTAGTGACCGTCCGATGTGCATCGGACGGCCAAGAAGCCTCCACGCGCTCCGCGTCCCGCCGTCCGTGCAAATCCGAGGGCCCGCCTCTTTCTTCTCCCAGCTTTGTCTTCCTCGCGCAAACACGCGCCCGCTCACCCGCCATTGGCGTCTTCAACGAAGCTCAGCAGGCGCCTCCCCAACGCCCGATCTTGGCGCGTTAAGTCTTGCGTGAACCCTGCTGCAGCCGCCCCCGCCCCTCTCTCCCTCTTCTCGCGCCCGACTCGCGCCACGCCCCCAAACCACCGCCGCCACGTTCATGCACACGATCTCCTCCTCCTCCTCCCGCCCCTATAAAAGCGGCCGGGTAGCCCTTGCCTCACCGTCTCCAACGCCACCACTCGCTCCTCTCTCTCTCTCCTGTGTGCTTGAATTTGGGATTTTCTCGCCTTGGGTCCGGCGTGGAGCTTCGATTCCGTCGCCGCCGTCGACGCCGGGTCCTCGCCATCGCCACCACCTCCATCGACTTGACGTCGCGCACCCGGTGCCCACCCTCGCGTCGCCGGAGCTCCACGGGAACCACCCCTTCACCGTCGACCCCGCGCCGCCGCTCTTCGCTCGCCGCCGGCCATCCCCTTTCCGCGCCTTCCCGTGTGGGTGAGCTCCTAGGTTCCCGTCTCCTCCTTGTCCCGATCGCATCTCGCCGGCCATCAGTAGTCTGACCTGTGGCCGGTGACCCTCGGTCCCAGCGCCGCCGCCCTTCGCCACGCGTGGCGTGTACGTGTGCGCCCATGTGGCGCCACCTCACGCCCATGTGGCGGCCACGTCGGGCGGGCGCACCACATCACGCCACCTCCCGTGCGCCAAGGCAGTGGACTAAGTCCACGTGGTAGTGTCTCTGACATATAAGGGCCCGCCGTCGAAATTGTTTTAATTTCTTTTAAATCCAGAATTCCTTCGCTGATGTCAGCATTGCGCAATAATTAGATTTCCTTTAGAAAAATAATTCGGGAAATTGTTTAAAAAAGCGATTTAGGATTTAAATTGAAAAATTCATAACTTATTCATCCTAGTTCCAAATTAGATGATTCAAATTGCTAAATTCTTAGAAAATTATTATCTAACTAAATAAAATATAATTATTCAATTTGGAGTTCATTTTAGTTCTGTTTTAGAATTTAGAAATTCATTTAAATTCCAAATTTAGATTTAAATTTGTAAAATTCATATCATCTGAATTCCAACTCCAAATTTAGTGAATTAAATTTCTAAAATTTTATAAAAATATTATCTAGCTTAATAAATTAAAAATTTGTTTATTTGGAATTAGTTTAAACTGTCATGTTTTAAGTTAAAATTAGTTAAATTGCAAATTTAGGATTTTAAACTTGCAAAGTTCATAGCTTTTATTTCTGTTTCCAAATTGAGTGTTTCAAATTTATAAAATCTTATAAAATTATTATCTTGCCAAATAAAATATAATTATTTTATTTGGAGTTAGTTTAAACTGTCGTCTTGTATTTATTTTGAGTTTCAATTGATTGTCGTATTTTCACGTTTAGATTCTGACGATTAAAATTTGTTTCTTACGAAGAATTAGAATTTCAAGACTTCAGCGAAGGCAAGTTACACTTTGACCATGTTGCACCTACTATTTTAAAGTTATTTAATTCAATTTTTAAATTTATTATTGCATGCATATTTTTAGTCAATTATTTTAATACCCTGTTTAAATGCTTAGTTATTCCAATTGTTATTGTATGACCAATTTTGAATATTGAAATGTCATCCCTTTGTGACCATAGATAAATTGTTTGGAAACGCTTAGCAAATGCTTAGACCATGATTTTGATTTTGGGGAGGATTTAGCCAAACCATTACAAATTGTTTGAAATTAAATCTATGGTATTGTTTTACCATAGAGAGTTTGTAAAGATGGTTTTCACTAAAATAGAATTAAAATGGTTTGGACTTGGGCGTAACGAATAAAAGGTGGGTGCAGGTTTATGCACGGGTTTAATCTGGTTAGGATTAAAGCCGAGGTTTGATTTGAAAGACGCCCAAGTCAATTAAGGACCGCCTTTGGCGTCCTTTGCTATGCCTTACCAGTACCACCACTCGTCTGTATGGGCGGGACACAGCTTATTAATTTGGGATACCCGTAGATATTCGTGCCATTTTGTATGAGTGGGTGTCGGTTAGACTATAGTCCCACTTGGCGCAAGAGGGGGCCCTGAACTGCGGATGGTTAGTCAAAGGGGCGAAACCTTAGCGGGCATGAGTACTATGAGGTAGATCATTGTAAAGGCCTTGTCACGTGCTCTAGGCTGCTTACCTAAGGTAGTGAGTAGTGGTATAGATATATCTTGGGATGAACTAGAGAATTAGTGTCTTGTGGGTAAAAAGTGTACAAACTCTGCAGAGTAGAAAACTATTGAATAGCCGTGTCATGGTCATGGACATGCTAGCAAAGCCACTTTGAGTTAGACTTGTTTTTGGTTTTAAAATGGTTTCAACAGATGTTTTCGGGATGGATAGTCTGTGGGAAAATTAGGCGGTTAGCCATTGTGATTGGAGGATATCCATCACCTTTCTTGGAGGTTATCCACATTATTCCATTGTCATTTAAAATATGATTTTAATTAATGTATGAAAATGGCCTTGCAATCTATTATGATTATTTAAATTAAACTCTCGCTTTACATAAAATAACCCCGCCAATGTCCTTTGTTTACCTTATGCATGCATTACAATTCCATATTGGGTGTAACTTGCGAAACAGTAGTTGTGCTCATGCTTGCTTTATGCAACAAAATTTCAGAGAAGACTACTATCGGAACGGTGAGGACAAGCGCCTAGGTTCGCCCAGACGATTACTGTGGCGGATCGTTCTGCCTACTACTATCTTCTTATTTCATTGTGTTATTTACTTCTTTATTTGGCTTCATGCCCAATTGTATCGAACTCGATTTACTATTAATGAAATCGAGATTTGGTTATGTTATCATTTTTGTAATCGTGTGTACACGGAAAGCTCGGGTGGTGTATGAACACGAGGGTTCGGGATCTTCGTTCCGAGTCAGACAACCGTCAAGTGGAACTAGTCAACTTGGAAAAACAGTCTGGTCAAGAGGAGTAGTCACGGCCCAAGGGGAGGTCGTGACCCTTGAGGGTGGTCTTTGCAAAAAGACCACAAGGAGTGGTCTTCGCAAAGAGACCACAGAGGGTGGTCCAAAGGAGGTCTTAACGGCCAAGATGGAGAGCAAAGGAGGTCTTGACGATCAGGATGAACTCAATGGAGATCCCGACGGTCAAGAGGAGATCAAAGGAGGTCTCAACGGTCAAGATGAACTCAAAGGAGATCTTGACGGTTAAGATGAGATCAAAGGAGGTCTTGGCGGTCAGGATCAACCCGAGAGAGGTCCTGACGGCCAAGATGAAGGGCCAAGGAGGTCCCAACGGACACGGGGAGGTCCAAATGGACACAGAGAGGTCCAAAGGAACACAAAAAGGTTCAAATGAACACAAGGGGGGACAGAAAATTAAACAGGAGAGTTCTAGAAAGGAGAAATTCAACTCAAATTGAATTTCAGAAATCAAAGACGTTTAAAACACAAACCCGAGCTAGGATGCCACGGGGTGGTCGTGACTCAAAGAGGAGGTTAAAACCAAAAGAAGGTTCAATCAGAAAAGGAGATCTAGACCACAAGGAGGTCTAAACAGAGAAGGAGGTTTGGACCAAAAGGAATTCTAAACCACAGAGAGATTCAAACCAACAAAGAGGTCTAGACTAAAGGAGATTCAAACAAAAGATACGAGGGGAGGTCTTGAACAAGGAGAGAGATCTGAACCAAAGAGGTCTAGGCGCAAGGGAGGTCCAGACACGGAAGAGGTCTAGACACTGAGAAGGTCTGGACATAAGAGAATGTCCAAGCAAAATGAAGGGAAGGACATCTGGGCACAAGAGCTAGCCTAGAGGGAGAGCAGAACTAACAGAGAAAGGGAGAGATAGCTCCAGAGCTTGATCAACACCAAATAAACCAACTTTTGGGATCAGGTGAAGTTTGACTTAGTCATTTTAAACACTCAAATTTTGAAAATCTCAAGTTAAGCTTTAGGACTTCAACAAAACCAAATGGTTCCTTTTATTTTGAAAATTACAAAAGGGGGCTCAGAAAATTTTAGGGTGTTACAGCACAAGCCAAAGAAGAAGTGGTCGCTATTACATGGCAGGGGTGGTGCTCGATATGGTGTCATGACAACCAATCTAGCCGAGCTGTACAACTGAGTCATACGCAGCGTAAGGTGCCTTCCTTTGGTTGGTATTGTGGAGGCAATTCTCCGTGATACCACAAATTACTTTGTTGACAGAAGCAACAACGCGTCGCTCGCCATGGCAAATGACAGAATACTCTACTCAACCATGATCACCGAATACATGGAGGATAAGAGCAAGAAGGGTGAGATGCACCGGGCATTCAAGATGGGCACAAGGGAACTTCGCTTCGAGATAATGTGCAGGGATAAAGGACACCGCAGGACGAACTGCGACATGATCACCGACGAATGCACGCTACGTCGTGCTATTTGTGTATGCACTTGCAACAAGCCCCTTCTTCTTACGACATAGGCTGAAGGGAAAGGTTGGCCAGCGACAAGTACGACATATCAGGAATGGCATGGACAAAGCAGAAGCCAGGCGTTGTACGAAGAAGTGCTCCATTTGCAGGGAGTCTAGGCACACCTTCAAGAAATACGCTACGAAAAATCCTCAGGACGAAGGAGACATCAGCAGTTCGAACGTCACCGCGGGACCTCATCCGACCACCCGACTCGAGGCGGTCCACATGTGGGATGTTGAGGTCGCGGCCATAGGAAAGGTTTGTTTAATTGAAATATGTGATGCCCAATGCTTTATAATATCACTTTGATTTGTAAAAAACTAGGTGTTATCACTACACCATAGCATAGTATTAAGGGCAATTAACTGCTGGGAAAAAAATGGATTAGTGGCAAAACATCTGCCGGCAATATTCACAAGATTAAAGGTCCTATTATCTGCCGGCAATAATTATTTTCTAGAACAATTTATCTGCCGGCAATATTTTAACATTAGCTACAATATAACTGCCCTAGAAAATATTAACTATGTCATCTTATCTGCTGGGAATACTACCCATCCCTTTGGCAGCTGAAAAAAAAAGCGAGTGAGTTGCAAATTATTTCCCCTCCTGCTGCACCAATTCCCCTCCCTTGCTTGCTTGCGCCCTAAGTCCTCAAATAGTTCCCCTTCCCTCGGTGTCGCGTTTCGGCCGCACCACCCACGCCACCCTCCTCGGCGGCTCACCACCAGTAGCCGCCCACCTCCTTGCCGCCTTCCTCCCAATACCCCCCTACCTACAGCCGCCCCACCACCCAACGCCGCCCCACCTCCCTCCTAGGGTTCAAGAAGTCCGACTGAGGCGGCGACTAGGCGGCGTTCAGCGGAGAGAAGCCATCGCGACTTCGTCCAAGGCGGCGAGCTAGGCGGGAGGGCCACCTAGGTTTCGGGCTCTCGCGTCGCGTCTACCCCACCGCCGAATCGTGCTCGCCCCCGGCTCCCGCTGCTGAATCAAGCTCCCCCGCCGCCGAATCGACCTCGCCGTCTCCGAATCGTGGTCGTCCCGCCATCTCCACCGCCGACTCGACCTCGCCGCCTCCAAATCGCGGTCGTCCCGCCACCTACGCCACCGAATCGAGGTACGCCCGCGCCGCCGCCCTCCCCTCCCCCCTCTTCTGCTGCGCCATAGCCTTCCCCTCTTCCCTGTCGGCTCCCTCGGGCCTCCCCTTGCAGCGCCACCGGCGCCACCGCAAACTCCGTCTCCCAAGATAAAAAATTATCATGTTTGTTAAATGGGTATGCTTTGATTAACTCCATGGTTGGATTTTAATTCCATTAGTAAATTGGCATTCATCTAACAAAGACTTTCAAATTTGACAAAACCGAGATAAATGTGAATTTTCAGAACTGACAGAGGCTAACCAACTCCTTTTTGATGAAGTGTTAGGAAAGAGCAGTGCTAGTACTTTATTGAGCTTTAGATCACTCAAAATATGCTTAACAAATAAGTATCTGAACTTGCAAGAATATTTGTTAACACCTAATCAATCCAGACAATATCCTTGATAAGGGTATTTAAGTAGGGAAAAAATTAGGATGTAAATAAGAAAAATAGTAAATTTTGTCAATCCTAATGCTTGTAAGTAAGTCGTTGCTTCATTTAGCTGTTAAGCTAGTAGCAGCAACCATGGTTGTTACAATAGTGAAATTTCCTTTATGAATTTAGACATGTGAGCTGAATTCCAGTGAATTAGCAAGATTGAAAGTTGAAATCTGAAGGGAATTAGTTAGTAACACCTTAGTTCAGAAAGATGCCTTTTTGTAGGTTGTATACACAGTTGAAGAAAATCTGAAGACAATCACATTGAAATTGCATCATTAGATTCATCATGTTGAACTTCTGTAATTGAACTAAGTCTTTGACTCTTAGGAGCTCCATGTTTATCCCACTTCTACTTCCTTATTTTATATGATTGTTTCATTCCTAGTTTCATCTTCTTCCAAACAGAGAAAAAAGGAATGCTCTTGTTGATTCTGACACATCTAGTGGCTCTCTTGTTTTGTTTAAAAATCGATAAATTTGTAAATGTTGATGATTAAAGTCGTGTTGCTAATTTGGGATCTCGTGACTTGAAATGACTTACAGTAGGAGTATTAGCTTGCATTCTCAAGGCTTTGTTTGAAGAGAATGGGAACTAGCTCTTCATTCTTGATGCTCCACATGGGTACTTGCACGGTTGCACCCAAAAATAATTATCACGGTAGTCGAGATTTTTAGGTCATCACCATATGCGATATATTCCCATACTGTCTTGGTAGTTCCTCGATAACTTAATTCCAAAGTGTTGTTTGCCCTTGCACAATCGATTATTTATCCTTGTAGAATGTGATTCTTCATTCTATTGTCTCGATTAGTATATAGTTTTGAATTGGATTTAGGGCATATTAAGAGTTGAAAAGTATACATTAACCATGTGCGTGGTTAGTTATATCTTTTATGTCGGCATTTGTGGTTGACCGGAGGGATAAATCTGGGCACTTGTTTTCAGTGCAAATCTTAACACTTCATTAATTGTAGTCAGCTTCTCCAAATTAACATGGGGTTTTTGTTTAGATACATTAAGGATTTTTTTTTTGTTTAGTGGTAATTGTGGCTACATTTCATTTAGCTAATCTCTGACAATTATTACCTCGGGGCCCGAGACCTTGATTTATTAAGGCGACATACTTGGAGAATTGAAAACTTTTCAAAGGAGAAGAAGAGAGAAATGAAAAGCGAACCATTTGAAGCTAGTGGTTATAAGTGGTAGGGTGCTCAATGGCAATTGACTTGAAAATGTTGTTGCAAACTTTCTCTTTTTGTCTTATTTTGGTGCAGTGATGAGCCTAGTTTGAAATGTTTGCGGTTTAGTGTTCTTTCGATCTCTATTACATATGGAGAAGTGTTTCCTTTTCAATTGACTGCTACATATAGCCTATCGTGTATGAATGGTTCTTTGGTATTACTATGCTTTCCACTCATGTTTCTTCTCCGTCTTTGTTTGTGATGTTGCAAGTAAGAGAGCACATAAGGTCATCAAATATTTTCATAATGGCGTTAAACTCTAGTTCCCTCGTTGTCGATTGGTAAAGGCATATGCACACTTTTCCTAATATATGTAAATAGAATTGTTAAATAGCTGGGTTAGTCTTGATTAAATTTTAGCATGATGCTAGATTCTTCATTTCAATTGTACATATGTTGTGTTTTTCACTTAGTCTTTGTAAAGCAAGCTTGAAACTCTGTAAGGAGCCGATGTACATAGTTGAAGCCTTTGCTAGCCGATGATGTCGATACAAAGAGAAAGATAGGTTTAGAACTTCTTGAATATCTACATAACACACCAAAAGTCTGTCTGTGTCTTGAATAATTTCGGTTTGTTCAATTCCTTACGAGTTGCTATTTCACTATCTTTGTCTACATTAGCCATGATCTTGATTGATATAATACTCAATGGTCCTAACCTACTACCATTCTGTGCAATTATTTGTAGATTTTGTGTTTTACAAGTGTTATCTTTTATGTACTGTCTAACTTGCTACAAAGCAAGCTAACGTTGTATGTTATTCTGACCGTCTTTGTAGATGATATGCAAATTACGTTGTAATAATAGTTGAGTAGTCATTCTGTATTGGAGTAGGAATGGACATTTTATTTATTAAAACCCGGTAATGTAACTGCACTATTGTTAAAGACATTTTGTTGAAATGTATCACAGTGAGTAGATTATTGTTCCTTAAGGTAGCTATATCACCATTTCATATCGCTACTAATCCAACAGACTAAGTTTTAGTTGTTAGAATGTTACCTTGTGATTGTTACTTCTATTGGTTATGAGTCTTGAGTTGTGACAATTCTTGGTCTTTATTGGCTTCCATGAATGTTTTTGTTGTTGTTATCTTAGCCCTCCTTTGAATAATGCTGATTTTATCAAATATATGGCGTGTGTGATATTCATCTTGTTGATATGTTGATCCTTGCATTTTTTTCTCTAATTTATTGGATTGCATGGCGGTTATCCTACCAATGTTATTAATTTTGTTTGATATCTTCGAACTTAAGTTGGAGCTTGGAGAATACTAATAGGCCAAATTTTCTTGCATACTCATTTTCTTACGTATTCTAGCTCTAGTCATATTTCCAAGACCCTTGAGCCAGGTTAGTCTATGTAAATTTGTAAACTAGCTTATCTCCTCATATTTGCTATATTATTATCGTTTTCCAATAGCTTTATTAGCTTTGTTGAGTAGAATTCTAAATTGTTGAGCGACTCAATTTGTGATGCATATCTTGCTTAGATGCTCTATTTCATAAATTTATTCCTTGCTTATCTGCAATTATTTTTGCGGTATATTCTAGTGTACCCTCAAGGATGTGATGTCTCCAATCACTTGTCATTGTTTCTATGTGTTGCTAATCATGACAAACTCCTTCGGGTTTGGTGTTACTATGTTGCCTAACCTATCTTATGTCATCTACATAGTATTTTTTTAATCACGCCCTTGACACTTTCAGATGGAGCCATTTTGCACATTTACTATAGTCAGAGGCAATCTTGATCCAAAGAAAGTTAAATATTCAGTAAAATGGTGCAGTGATTTTTCTCCTTGAGCTAAACCCGACCGGATGTTAACTAAGTAACTGCGGACACCTTGCACAAATTACGGAAGAAGGAGCATGATTGGGGATGGAAAAAGTTTATGGAGTTGTCAAAGATTCAAGATGGTTTTCTTGTTGATGATGTTCTAGAAATCATAGCTCAAGTTCAAGTTGTCAGGTAGTTAGTTTACCAATTTTCAGGATTTGTACTTCAAAGATATTTTCTGCTCCTAGTCTCATGGTTGAAGATAAATTATATCTCTACCAAAGATCCGTAATTGGATTGTCCATATGATGCGCTTGTATTTATGCTCTCCGAGATAATTCAAACCTGAGTCTTACTGTGCAATCTCGTCCTATTAAAAATCCTAATTTTATCCTGTTACAAGCTATAATTGCACATTTCTCACAAGTTACAAACCATCTTTGGTTCAGAGTTCCTTCTTATTTGTGTCCCTCTCTTCTTCATTGTTTAAATCTTATGTTCTGTCTTTAGTATGTTAAACATTAATGCACACCTATTATGTGCTCGGGTATTTAGACATATTTGAGGATCATCTTGCACTCATTGTCTATATTCTCCTTAGTCTTGAATACTTATCAATTGATGCAAAACATTACAGAATCGTTCTTTCTTTTGCTTTTAAATATTGGAGGGAGAAAGTGGACCGCCCATTTTGTTGCCTTGACCGCCCTTATCGACGGGAATTACTCGCATCTACATGACAAATATAGAGCAAATTCTTGGCGCTTTGTTGAAGAACGCCAAGTAAACTTAGCAAGCTCATCGAGGACAAAATGAGATGGTCGAGGTTAGACAATACATGTGCGAGATCTTGATGGGCTCACTCATTTCTTAACTTATGCGAGATAACAATCTCATACCTATTTTGTAAAGCGGTGAGGCTATCGACTTTGCATTTGTATACTTTGTTTCTTAAAATTACATTTATGAAGTGTTAGTACTGAAAAACTTCTGAATGTAGTGTTTCTTGTCAGGTATGTTTGTCCAAGTACCTATCAGCTGAATAGAGTAAGTTTGAGCTTAACATTACTAGTCATTAGTCAGTTATAATGTCAATTCAATATTTACATTCATGTATGCTGATAAGCTCTACAACCAACATTTTTAGAAAACAATTAATGTATTGACCGAATTTGTGTATTTTTTGAGTTTTGGCCGTCATCTCGTAGGGTCTCTTGTAGGCCTACAAACAATTATTAGAACTTGTGCCTTAATCATGGAACCAAAGAAAAGTTGTGTAATTCAAATATTATTACCAAACTTCATACTTCTAGTGACTATTCACATGAAAATGGTTAGCAAATAGTGACAGACGTTAAGTTAGTGAATATGTATATAGCACATTGCAAATTAGCGATGAGGAATAGTCCCTTCATGTGATTCTTCTTTACGTACTTGGAATGTCTTTGCGATAAAATTTGATAGTAAAGTTCCTTTCAAACAAACAAGCCCTTTATCCCATTCTCTGACAATCAAGTAAATTTTAGAAGTCGATTCCTTTGTGCCATTTATTGTTGGGAACTATGTGAATGTGACAGTCAATTACCAAGTAAGTGGTCGGGTAACTCATCATGTGTCGATATATGGGCAAAATCATCGGTATATCTTAAGAATCCAAAGCACTTAGGTAGCTCTTGTTATTGTTGAGTTTTGGTTCTATTTACTTCCGATCTTCCATAGGTTTCATCATTCCTAGTTCCATGGGTAGAGCAAGCCTTGGTGGTTCAAGTTTGTGTTTTTTTTTTGCCTTGAGAGACCATGTGGAGGTCGTCCGTGTGAGTGATGAGTAATTGACAAAGGTTTTAGGTCGGTCGAGTTTGGTTTGTGTGGTCGGACCTTGTCGTTCTTGCAGTTCACGCATTTTCGTGAAGTCATTACATTTGTCGGAAAATCGAACGACCGCCGTGTTATGGGCGATACGACCATGAGGCGATTATACCGATTGGTAAATGGCGGTTGAAGAATTCGGAGAAGTTGTTTCTCGTGTTACGGTCTTCATGGAAATCGGAACGACCGCAGTATTGGGCGATGCGACCGGTGCGGTTGATCCGCCGGTAACATAAGCGGTTATCTGGATTGTATTGTGAGGTTCGCCATTTTGGTGTTTTGAGTTTTGGATAGGTCATATCGGTGTGTTCATGCATATGTGTTGCATATTGCATGTTTGAGCTAACGTTAGGTCAAGTTGTGAAGAACTTGTTCGGTTTTGTGTTTCTTATGCGTGTGGCTGCGGGACGTCGGCGGAGTCGTGGCGAGACACGGTGGATCGGACTAAGCGCAGTGGCGCCGAGGTCGAACAGTCGGGATGTGTCGAAGGCAGCGTGGACTCGAGGTGGTTGCGCGGCGGCGAGACAAGGAGCGCGAAGCTTCGGAAGGTGCGAAGGGCGAATCGGAAATTCGCAAGGCGCACAAGCGGGCGGAGCTCCGTTGGACTTAAGCGGGCGTACAGGGAGGAGACCCAGTAGCCAAGGCTATATAAAGGATTGGAGGGGCTGCATGCCCTCTTGAGCACTTGAAAAGGAATTAGGGTTTTGCTAGAGTCAAAAGAGTCTTTAGTGGTCTTTTTTGCTTTAGGCTTTAGTGGTTGAGAGTGTTGGTGGAGGCGGTGGGTGCTCCTGCTTGTTCCTTTGTAGCTCTCCCATGTGAGTTCTTGGCTTAGGGAGAGGAGAGGATGGATTGATGAACTTGTAATCATTCCTCTTGTTTTAATGTCCATGCGTATGGGGATGTATCTCTTTGTATTTAGCTCTTGATTCAATGAATGGAAATCTGAAGTTTTCTTCTATTCATGCTCTCTCGCTTCTTCGTTCTCCTTTTGTGATTTTTTTAGGGCTTTCGTCAATTCGGGAGTTTTTGCTTGGTTCTTCCTCTTGATCTTGCTTGCTGGGACATGTGGGAACCTATCTAAGGTCATCTAGATCATCATCCACCCACGAGCAAGTCGTTAGATCAAGTTTTGTTTTTGCGGTTTTGAACCCACCTTCGTTCAAATACAAAGGATAGGAACCTTGGCATGGATCTCTGAAATCGTTGCTTGAAATAGGTTCCTAATATCTTCGGAAGGTGTGGTTCAATTTTGGTCAAGTTTGGCGCGTAGATCAAAAGTTTGATCGTTTTCGTTTTGAAACCGAGCTGATTTTACTGCTCCAGACAATCGGAACGACCGGCCGTAACACTACGGTTGTACCGCCTCAAGGAACGACCGCCGTTTACTCAGCGGTTGTACTTGATCATGCAGATAACCGGCCGTTTACTTCGCGGTTGTACCGATTGTCTGATTTGTTCGAGATCTTCTGTTTTTGTTTGTTTGAAATTTGTGGGGGTGAGGTGGATTCAACATAAGACTTCCTCGTGCTTAATCTTTGATCTTCATAGCTCTCATAGCTATTGGAGTGATTTACAAGTTGAATCCATTCTTTGAAAAAGTTTATGTGCTTCTATTCACCCCCTCTAGTCGCCTTCCGGTCCTTCAATTGGTATCGAGCGGTTAGCTCTTTTCAATAGATCTTAACCGGTCTCAAGAGCCGTGGCGATGGACAAGTACTCGACCAAGCCGCTGTTTTTGATGGCATCGATTACCCTACGGAAGAGCGAATGGAGACATACATCGAGCCGGGGTATGCCATCTGGCGAAAGGTCAAGGTTCGATTCGCTGTTCCTGCCGATGAGAACATCAATGCCGGGAACATGGTTGATGTTGAGGCGAATGCAAAGGCAAGGAACATCATCATCCAGGGTTTGAGTCGTAGTGAGTTTGACCGCATATCTCACATGTCGTCGCCCTCGATATCTGGGTGACCCTCGGCGCATACCATGAGGCACCACCCAGATCAAGACGGTTCGACAGGACCGGTTCAAACGAGAATACAACAAATTTGAGATGCTTCTTTGGTGAGTCCCTAGATGAGTGCTTCATGCGTTTCACAAGATCTTGAGCAACCTCCGAGCGGTCGGTCTCACATACCCCGACTCGGACAATGCTCGTCAGATGCTCACGGCACTCGATCTGCGTGTTTGGGAGATGAAAGTGACCACCATCAAAGACACGACAGACCTCTCGACCTTGACTCTTGATGCGCTGTACTCACGCCTCAAGACTCACGAGATTGACGTTGTCTCTCGTAGGTCGAAGTCACAGTCGATGGCCTTGGTCACCGATCCCAGTTCAGCTTCTGAGTCCTCTTGCAATTTCTCCCTTGCTGCTCTCTGTGACATAACTGATGATCAGTTAGAGCAGCTTGCGGATGAGCAGCTTGCCCTCCTTGCTCGTAGATTCTCCCACGCTTACAAAGGGAGGAGGGACAGAAAGAGAGGAGGACCCGTGATTTGCTTGAGTGTAGTGGCCCCAACCACATTGAACAAACCGCCCCAAGCCGGAGAAGGGCAAGAACGACTCGGCGGTTCGGGCAAGAACGACTACACCGACAAGTATACCGCAACAAAGCCTCCACTCGGGCGCCCAAAGAAGAAGAAGTTCATAACCGGCAAAGCCAAGCTCTTCCACCGCGTCCTCACGCTTTCGACGACCTCGACCTCGGCGAGGTGGAGGGATGGAGCGACGATGACGGGGCGGGTGACCAAGAGCCCAAGGATGGCGGCGACGACTTCTCCCAAGATGTGCTTCATGGCCCTCGAGGGCGAACTCAAATGACAAATGAGTACTCCGACTTCGGACGAGGTAGATCCCACCTCTGAACAGCTCAATCATGCTTTTCTTAAGCTAGGAGGTTTTCATGCTAAAGCTAAGGCTAGGTGTCTTTGAGTTAGAGAAGGAAATAGATAGACTGTCACTAGAGATTATTGCTCTTACATCTGCTCCTTCTAGTGATGATTGTGATACATGCTCGCTTTCTTTGGTTGATATGGAGAAGTTAAGGACCTCACATGATAGTATGTCCTCCGAACTTGATAGTGTTAAGGTGGAGAATGTTAGTCCGCTTCTTTGAGTTAGAGTTGAGTAGGATGGTCATTACCCTACTTATTCTTGATGAGACTACTTCTCCCACCTCATGTGAGGGTAAGGACATTCTTTGCTAGAGGATCTTATGCCATGCTCCTTGATCCGCCTGAGTCTTGTGAAAATTGCAATAACTTGAAGATGAACTTAAAGCAGGCGGATCATAAAATTGTTTGAACTACAAGCTTCTTTACTTGAGCCAATTGTTTCATGCTTGAACTGTCCTAAGTTAATCTACTTGAACTTGAGGTCGTCTCCAAACAGTTTCAAGATATGATTGATCATGAAAGGAAGTTGGCTCGGTTTGCTTCTAAGGACCTGTTAGCTCACCATGCATTAAGTGTAACAAACTAAAATCGACTTGATTGCTTTGGATGAGAAATGTGTGAAGCTAACTAAGGACCTTCTAGAGAAGTCACATTGTGCTAGCAATATGATTGTGGAGAAGGGGAGAAGCCCTGGGGTAAGGATGAGGCAGCTTAGCAACGTGAACCAACCGGCTAGCGATGGGGATCGTCCCTTCAAAGTCGGTGTGTGCTTGCACAAGCCATTCTTCCCTCTCGTCTTTGGTTCTTCTTTTGCTCCTTACCTTCTGCTGTCTCTTCTTCCCCTGCTCTTCTTGCACCTCTCTCTTTCGGGAGTGTCGAGACCTTATGAACACTCTCGAGAGATTTGTAGGAGGCAAGAAGAAGCTCAATCTTATTCTAGACCAATCTAAGATTTGCAGATTTAATCGGGTCTAGGATATGACCTCTTTGAGGACATGAGGAAGCATCCACCGCCGTGCTCGGACCCATAGCACTGTGTGTGATCGAGGCCGAGCTCAGACCGAGAAAGTCCATTTCAAGTCGGCGGGCTATGTCGAGGATTTCGACAAGAAGGTGATTTCACATGCTGCTTCTACCTCTCGAGAAGGTGAAGTATCACTTGCACCTTCTGTCGGAAGGATGGACACAATCGATCGATGCTTGGTAGCGCCAAGATCGCGTAGAGACCATGTTGAGTCTCTTAGGCGCATTGAGGTCGGCCCCGGACCTTGAGTGCACCTAAGACCAACACGAGGTCTAGGCTTGTTTCTTCGATGGGTTTGTGCAAAGATCGAGGACTTGGTTTTTCCGAGTTTTCGGTTTTCGTCCTCATCTTGCTTTCGATCGTGACTTCCGCCGTCTGAGGGTAGATCTCGTTTTCCCCATCGAGATAGCTACCATGGCGTGTTCAAGATGTTGCGAGTGCTCGACTCGCTCCTTCAGTAGCGATCGGACCCAAAGAATGCTTCGGTCTACTCTTAGACCTTACGCTTTGAGTTCTGAGAGCGTAGGTAGATAGAGGTCGATCGTGCTTGACTACTTCATCTCGCCGACGTGTTATTCAAGATATTAGGTGCGAAATCATTGTTGATTTATCCCATCTTGAGACTTTACTCTGTTTGACTCAGTTCGCCGGTAGGGAAGGAGAAGGTTTGGCTTGTAGACTCGGTTGTTCTCGCTCATATGACCGGAGACTCCGTTGGTTCTCCTCCTAGCCCGCGCTCCGTGATGAGACGATCACCTTGAGACGCTTCGTGCGGGCGCGTCATCGCCAAAGGTACTGCGTATTAATGCTTCTTTTATTCTTAAGGATGTTGCCTTGGTTAGTAAGTCTGCGGTACAATTTGCTTTCCGTTTCTCGGCTTCGATGACGGTTTCGAGGTGAGCTTTAAGAAAAACGCTTGCAAAATTCTTGACTCTTGGTAGTCCGGTTTATGGGGATTTCTCGTTATGGGAGGATCTTTCGTGCTGATTTTTCCGAGTCTTCCGCGATCCTCTCGGTGTTTAGTTGCTTCGAGTCCCGCGACTCTCTTTACGGCATAGGAGACTTGGTCATATTGGATTTGACCATTTGACCCGAGTTAGCAGCCATGATCTCATTCGTGGTCTGCCGAAACTCAAGATGGTCAAAGATCTTGTTTGCACTCCATGCCGGCACGGCAAGATGGTTGCCGCTTCTCATCCTCCGGTCACAGTTACTATGACCGATGCACCTGGACAGCTGCTCCACATGGATACAGTGGGACCAGCTCGAGTGCAGTCAGCAGGAGGGAAGTGGTATGTGCTTGTCGTGGTCGATGACTTCTCGAGGTATTCTTGGGTGTTTTTCTTAGCCTCGAAGGATGAGACGTTTTCACATTTTCGAGGTCTTTTTAGTAGGCTTTCTGTTGAGCTCCCGGGTGCCTTACGAGCGATCCGTAGTGACAATGGCACGGAGTTCAAGAATTCCTACTTTGAGAGTTTCTGGTGAGACAGTGTAGAGCACCGCTTCTCTTCTCCATCGTCCCTCGGCAGAATGGCGTTGTGGAGAGGAAGAACCGTACCTTAGTCGAGATGGCGGGGCGATGCTTGATGAGTACTCTACACCGAGGAAGTTTTGGGTGAGGCCATTGCGACCGCGTGCCATGTTTGAATCGAGTTTTCTTGGGCACTCCTACACCGCACTTCTTATGAGTCGAGATACGGCGAAAGCCCAGCGTCTCTCATTTTCGTGTGTTTGGTTGCAAGTGCTTTATTTTGAAGTCCGGGAACCTAGATAAGTTCGAGTCACGTTCTGTGGCGGTATCTTTCTAGGCTACTCGACTTCTTCAAGGGCTTATAGGTGCAGGCTGCGAGTCTAGCAAAATGGTAGAGACCTGCGAGGTGACTTTGACGAGGCGGTCAGGGACTAGGCCAGATATCTCGAGTTCTTTAGAGCGATCCGAGACCATCTTTGTGGATGATGAGGGCGATGGAGATGACGGTTGTCTACGATCCCGCCCTCATCCACTCCTTGAGGTGCCGTCTTCCACCGCACCTCGAGGTGATCGACCCTGCCTTCGCTTCCTCTGGAGCTAGTGGCTCTGTTCCTACCTCGTCGGCTCATGAGGTAGAGGCCACTTCTTCATCTCTCCCAGACCTTCTAGACACATCCAGAGAGTTCATCCTTCAGCAGATCATTGGAGATCTTTTTCGAGCGTGTTACCCGCTCAAAATCAGCTTATCTCAATTCTGTCTCCATTCTCGCCTTCATTGCCTCTTTTGAGCCCAAAGATGTTTCTCATGCTTTATCGATGAGTCTTGGGTCAATGCCATGCATGAGGAGCTAGAAAATTTCGAGAGGAACAAGGTCTGTCACTTGTTGAGCCCCCACGAGGCTACAATATCATTGGAACCAAGTGGGTGTTCAAGAACAAGCAGAGTGAGGATGGGGTAATCATCCCAAACAAGGCGAGATTGGTAGCTCGGGGTTTTCCTGTGTTGAGGTCTAGACTTTGAGGAGACCTTTGCCTCAGAGCTCGACTTGAAGCCATTAGAATCACGCTTGCCTTTGCGGCTTCTAAGGGTTTCAAGCTTTACCAGATGGACGTGAAGAGTGCCTTCCTCAATGGCCTTATTGAGGAGAAAGTCTCGTCAAACACCTCCGTGTTTCGAGAACCCCAAATACCCTAACCATGTTTTCAAGCTTTCAATGTTGTATGGACTCTAGCGGGCTCCCGAGCTTGGTATGAGAGGCTTAAGTCCTACTTGATAAGTCATGGTTTTGAGATGGGTAAAGTTGACAAGACCTTGTTCATCCGCCATGATGGCATCGACCTTCTGCTTCGTCGGATCTATGTCGATGACATTATCTTTGGCGGCTCTTCCCATACTCTGGTTTCCCGGTTCTCGGATGTCATGAGCACCGAGTTTGAGATGAGTATGATGGGTGAGTTGACCTTCTTCCTTGGCTTCCAAATCAAGCGCACTCGGGAGGTACATTTCTTCATCAAGGAAAGTACACTCGTGACCTCTGGCGCTTCGACATGAGTGATGGGAAGCTCGTGTCGACTCCATGGCTTCTCTGACCTATCTTGACCCATGAGGATGGCGAGCCGTTGATCAAAAGGAGTTTCGCGAAGATGATTGGTTCCCTCTTGTACCTCAACGCCTCGAGACCGGACATACATTTTTCGTGTGTTTGTGCGCTTCGTTTCGAGCTTCTCCTCGCGTTTCTCACCGCCAAAGCGGTGAAGCGCATCTTCGTACCTGCGAGCTACCATTGACTATGGTATCTGGTACTCTTCCTCATCTGTCTTTCCTTGAGAGCCTTTTCGGATGCGACTTATTTGGTCAGAGGATAGATAGGAAGAGCACTTCGCTTTTGCCAATTTCTTGGCACTTCTCTTGTTTCTGGTCTTCAAGGAAGCGATGCAGTGTTACACATCCACCGCAGAGGCCGAGTATGTTCTTTGCAGCCGATTCTTTGTAGTCAAGTGCTCTGGATGGCCGACCTGCGGGACTTTGGGTTAGTTATCGGCAGTGTTCCACTTTTTGTGATAACACTTCGCGATTAACATTGCCAAGAACCCAAAGCAAATTCCCACCAAGCACATCGATATTCGTTTCCACTTCCTTAGAGACCATGTAGAGAAGGGCGATATAGTGCTCGGTTTGTGGAGAGTGACCACCAGTTGGCTGACATTTTCACCAAGCCATTGGATAGTTCGAGGTTTTCAGCTCTGCGGGGAGAGCTTGGGGTGGTTTGTCCTTATGGACTGTAGTGAGGGGGAGCTTTGGGTTTCTTGCTTTACTATATTATTTATGCTCTTGCTCCTTCTTGTTGCATTGCATTTTGGGTGCATTTGGGATTAGTCCTCCTAGCATAGATTAGAGTGCTTCTTTTGTCTAGTTGTTTAGATTTCTGCTTCTTATCTTGTGATTCTAGGATCTTGCTTATTAGTTGTCTCTTCTCACTAGGTTGAGCTTACTCACTTCTTATAGGTTCTAGCAAGGGTTGGGCCACCCTTGGGTAGACAGGAACGTGTTTGCTCCTTAGTGTGTTAGCAAGGCGATTGATAGTCCTAGAGTCATATGGGGTAGATGAGAGTCAGTCTGAGCCATAGTATTCTCTATATCTTATCTATGCTTTAAGGACTGTCTGTTTTATGTTTTCTTTGCCAGCTTCTCGATTTATTGTTTTGGTTCAAGGGGAGTTCTTTTGGGAGCTTCTGGAGCTTAATTTTGACTTAACTCAACTTGAACTAAAAGTTGCATCTATTGTTGAGGGGGAGCTGGATCTTCTGCATTTCTAGCATTCTGCATTGTAATATAACTACATTGAGCCTTGATTATTATCCTGCTATGACATGTTTACAATGCTTTACACCTTGCCATGACTTGTGCTTATTTGCTAGATTTATCATGACTTCATATGTGTAGCCTAGCTTTTGCCATGATAAGATAATTAAAATTGCTCAACTTAAACTAAAACTTGTCATGTTAGCACTCGAGATTAGTCTTTCTTGAGCTATCCTTTTATGATTCATGCCATGTCAAATAGGTTTGGGTAGAGTGATGAATCTATATTGAGCCTTAGATTGAGTCTGTTTTAGTCTCTTGATGATACATGAGTTAGTACAACTTGTTAAAAGGCAAAAAGATCTCTTTTGTCTTGAAAAAACCGACTTCACCAATTCTTCCCTATGAGACGGCTTGTCATTGCACTTGACATGAACTTAGGGGGAGTTTTGGATGACCTAGACTACCTTCTTAAGCTTCTCGCTTGAAGTAGTCGCATAAGGCTTGAGGTCTAGCACATGATAAAACAAAAATCTGGTTGTCAACAACCTTGAATTTCAAAGATCATATATCATTTGTGCTCAAATTTGCTTAAAGCTATCAAAAGAATCAAGTACTTAACCAATGTTTCAATCTTGAGCTTATAGCACTCTTTTTGGTCTCAATTTAAGCTTCTTAGTTCCGCTTAGCTTATTGACATGGCTGCATCATCCTTGGATATCTCTAGCGAGACTTTGCTCATTGATGACTTGACTTGCTCACATAATGTACCTCATTTTCAGATTGTCATCTATGTGTTCTAGCTAGCTTATACATATCTTGTCATGATCTAGATAGCCTTTTATTAAGTTATGGCTTGGTGTATTACATGTTGGTCATTATGGATAATTCTCATGGCTCAAAATGCTTAAATAAACAAACTTCAGCCATTTTCATCCTTTAACATGTCATATTCTCTCTATTGCATCTTGATGCGTTTATTGCCAAAAGGGGAGAATAGAGAAGAAAAGTCTGTTGGGAACAGTTTAGAGCTTTGGAGATCAATTTGCTCTTTCGGTTGTTGCTCTAGTGTTCCTTCATCGACATGGTCATTTGTTTCACTCTTCTTCTTTGGACCATGTTGGATTCTTCAAACTCAAACTCAACTTTGCTCTTTTTGAGTTTGTCAATATACTCATCAAGGGGAGATTGAGAGACCATGTGGAGGTCGTCCGTGTGAGTGATGAGTAATTGACAAAGGTTTTAGGTCGATCGAGTTTGGTTTGTGTGGTCGGACCTTGTCGTTCTTGCTGTTCACGATTTTAATGAAGTCATTCGAAATGTCAGAAAATCGAACGAGCCGGCGTGTTATGGGCGATACGACCATGCAGGCGGTTGTACCGATTGGTAAATGGCGGTTGAAGAATTCGGAGAAGTTTGTTTCTCGTGTTCGGTCTTCATGGAAATCGAACGACCGCAGTATTGAGCGATCGACCGAGTCGCGTTGATCCGCCGGTAACATGGCGTTGTCCGATTGTATTGTGAGGTTCGCCATTTTGGTGTTTTGAGTTTTGGATAGGTCATATCCAGTGTGTTCATGCATATGTGTTGCATATTGCATGTTTGAGCTAACGTTAGGTCAAGTTGTGAAGAACTTGTTCCGGTTTTGTGTTTCTTGTCCGTGTGGTCGCAGGACGCCGAGCGGAGTCGTGGCGAGACACGGTGGATCGGACTAGGCGCAGTGGCGCCGAGGTCGAATGGTCGGGATGTGTCAAGACGAGCGTGGACTCGAGGTGGTTGCGAGCGTCTTGAGACAAGGAGCGCGAAGCTTCGGAAGGTGCGAAGGGGCGAATCGGAAATTCGCAAGGCCGCAAGCGAGGCGGGCTCCGTTGGACTTAGCGGGCGAACGGGAGGAGACCCGTTAGCCAAGGCTATATAAAGGATTGGAGGGCTGCATGCCCTCTTGAGCACTTGAAAAGGAATTAGGGTTTTGCTAGAGTCAAAAGAGTCTTTAGTGGTTGTTTTTGCTTTAGGCTTTAGTGGTTGAGAGTGTTGGTGGAGGCGGTGGGTGCTCCTCGCTTGTTCCTTTGTAGCTCTCCCATGTGAGTTCTTGGCTTAGGGAGAGGGAGAGGATGGATTGATGAACTTGTAATCATTCCTCTTGTTTTAATGTCCATGCGTATGGGGATGTATCTCTTTGTATTTCGCTCTTGATTCAATGAATGGAAATCTGAAGTTTTCTTCTATTCATGCTCTCTGTTCTTCGTTCTCCCTTTTTGTGATTTTTTTTAGGGCTTTCGTCAATTCGGGAGTTTTTGCTTGGTTCTTCCTCTTGATCTTGCTTGCTGGGACATGTGGGAACCTATCTAAGGTCATCTAGATCATCATCCACCCACGAGCAAGTCGTTAGATCAAGTTTTGTTTTTGCGGCTTTTGAACCCACCTTCGTTCAAATACAAAAGGATAGGAACCTTGGTATGGATCTCTGAAATCGTTGCTTGAAATAGGTTCCTAATATCTTCAGGAAGGTGTGGTTCAATTTTGGTCAAGTTTGGCGCCAGAGATCAAAAGTTTGATCGTTTTTCGTTTTGAAACCCGAGCTGATTTTACTCGCTCCAGACAATCGGAACGACCGGCCGTAACACTACGGTTGTACCAAGATCTTGAACGACCGCCGCTTACTCAAGGGTTGTCTGGATCTGCGGTACAACCGCCGCTTGCTCTAACGGTTGTACCGATTGTCTGATTTGTTCGAGATCTTCCTGTTTTTGTTTGTTTGAAATGTGGGGGTGAGAGTGGATTCAACATAAGACTTCCTCTGTGCTTAATCTTTGATCTTCATAGCTCTCATAGCTATTGGAGTGATTTACAAGTTGAATCCATTCTTTACGAAAAAGTTTATGTGCTTCTATTCACCCCCCCCTCTAGTCGCCTTTCCGGTCCTTCATGCCTTTTGAACTTTTAGAATAACATTTATCAATTTAGGAGACTACCCTATAGGTTTGGTGTGAAATGGCCTTATGGATTAAAACATATCCTTATTTGAACTTCTGTGTAACAAAAAAAGAACATATATGATTGCTAATAGCCATTGTTAAATGTCACATTTTGAAATCTCAATATGGGAGCTCAAACAGCAATGTTGTTTCCTATCGCCGATGTTTTGAATAATTGAATGATCCTAATTTGCTTCTTGCTTGTGCTTATCTATGTACTTTGGCTTTAAGGGCTTAGTCTGGTCTACTTAGAACAAGGCTGGAAGGGCAAGAAAAAGAGATTGGCCAGCTAAGGAAGCAAATAAAGCATCTTGAAGAGAAGGAAAGGGTGGCAAATGAAAGTGTAATTTTCTCCTCATGCCTAGCCTGATTTTTCAAGCATACTACTTTATCACTCTCAAATAACAAGTGTGCCATGCACTTTAGGTTGAAGGTCGATAATGGACGTGGCAATTTGTTGAAGAAGAGATTAAAAGATGGAAGATGGCAAAAAAGGAGGAAGTCAAGTCGGTAGAACAATTGAACAGAGTTCCAAACTCAGGTGCTTTGATACAAACATGTTCCATAATTCTGCATGATGTTTATGCTTCAAGTGTCCTATTTGTGTTTCTTTGAGTTACATTTTAAAGCCGATGGCTCAACTAGTTTAGCCACCTTGCACCACTGTCATCTGATTATAAACTTTTCTTTTGGAGAATAATTTTAAGCATATTGAACTTATTTCATATGCAAGCAAACTACCATGCGCAGTTTGCAAATTTTGTTTGGTGCCTTGACAGTGAGCCGAGTGTGTTTAAATCAGGAATTGATGGTCTTGATGGTGGATCCCCTCCATTGTTTTGTCACCCGACGCAAATAAAATCTAGTCGGCAAATTATTTGGGGTAAGATAGTCGAATCCATCTGCTTTTGATTCATTTTCTTTGTGAACCTGCATGTGTTTAATTTAGCTGCTCTTAACTTCTTTTACTGGTTCCTGAATTATAGAGTCTTTGGGGGAGGCCATGCATGGAGAAGGTGATCTCCTGATGCATCTCTTGACCATGTGTTCTCAAGCACAGAGCGTAGTATCTTGGCACTGTATAAATTGAACAGAGTCATCACAATTAGCAGAAGTAGTTGTGCCCATTTTTTTCGCTAGGAGCAGAGGCTAGAAGTCAAGAGTTGCCCATTTTTTTCGTCAACTCTTATACTTGAAAATAGTAGATTCTGAAGGTTTGCATTATTTGTGATATTTTTTTGGACATTTGTGCGCAAGAGATTTGTCAGGTCGATATGATTGAGGAGATTGCTGAAAAAGATGACAAGGAGGTAAAACTATTGGCTTTTCCTTTTCATCAAATTTTCTGTTTACTTGGTATTTGCTCCATCATTTCTCTTCTGCAGACTACAAGTCGCTCGGGGCTTAAAAAGCTAAAATAATGGACATATCTAAAGTTGCTGTTGGCTTTGATAATGTCTCCTTAAAATTGCAACATAATGTTGAGTCAAGAGCTTTGGTCGTTCAAATGAGTATTATTCTATGTTGCCACTGCATCATGACTTATTTTTGAATATCACAGTTCATTGAGGTGTCATTTGTGTTTATTTCTCAATTGTATCTAGCTTGAATGTTCATGGTAGTCAGTGATGATTAAATATTTTTTGAAATATTATATGGATAGTTAGTGGCTAGAACCATCTATTTTCATTTTGTAACAATATGATTTATGCTTTCTTATGTCTTTGGTACATGATCATTTTGTAACAATAGGATGCACATCTTCATACAACATAATTTATGTTTTCTGGTAGTTGAAATTGACTTGTTGAAGGTATGGCAAATCACTTTTCCATTGGAAAAGAAACGGCATGTCTCTTTCCCTCTTTCTCTGGTAAATTTTAGTTTTCCTATATTAATTGGCTGGTATATTGTAGGCTGAGAATGCAAATTACAAAACTATCATTCTTAATCTTGAAGATGAAGTAAAGAAGCTTACCCGACAAGATAATCTTCAGCTGCGAATTAATCACCATGTCAAAACAAAGGTATTGAACTATTTATTACTTTTTGAACTTTCTTGGTACTTCTGAACATTACTGTTTGGTAAATCTGGGAAGGGTGTTTTGGTGGCGATGAGTTGTGATTTATGATTTGCGAACTTGTAACTTGCTAGTTAGTAGTTACACTTGCTTACTTAGCCTTGTCATGTACTTGCTAGTTGCTAGTTAGTAGTTACTACTACTTGCTTAAATAGCCTATGTTATCGTGTGATATATTTAAATTTGTTTGTTAAACTACTAATCTAGTTGCATTTTGGACATGTAGTATGGTTGATTGATCTTTATTTGTGCGATATATATGGTTTATGTTTTCGCGCAATATTCGAATAAGTGTTCATGACCGAGACAATCCGTATTCGGCTCAGCATGTATTCACTCCGTGTTTGTGACCGAGACTATCTGCATTCGTATTCGTATCCAGCACTGTCCGTGTCCGATTCCGAATCCGAGAAAAAATATGAAAAAGGATACGGGATGAGCGATATCCATCTATATATATCCGCTCCGTTTGCACCCCTACTTAGAATACTAGGATCGGATGATACATCCATGGTTTGATCAAAATGATATATTCTTGGATTTAGGATATGTAAGTGAACTTTCATAACTAGTGTCTTTATGCACGTGGAAAAGATCTCTCATTGCATCTTTGCTTATGAACCCTGAACCTGTGTAATGTTAGTGGAATGGTTTAGTCGGCTAACCAAATGGTGTCTCGAAAGAGTTATTGTCTTGTGGGTGTTCTCGGGCGTGTGTTCTGAGATCGATATATAAGTTTCAACATTCATCATGGTGTTCTCCAAACCATGAATTGAACATCTCTCACAAATAGAGGTTTAACCTTTTTTTAAACATAATCTGTATTATGACCCTTCAATAATCGTTCACATTCCTTTGCGATCCATTTGTAGGAAATGCAATGCTATTTTTTGGCAATAAAATAAGGAAAAACTCATACAACAAGGGATATATGGTTTCTGGTTATTGACTTTTCGAATTTCTTTTCAGGTACAAAACATAAGGGCTGTTGAAGTTATTATTTGCTGATAGAGTGATCGTCCTTATTTTGCAAACGGTGATAGCATGATGATTTCGTTGTCGACTTCTTTTGCGTAGATGTTTTGTAAATACCAAGGATAAACTAGTATTATGATAGAAGGGGCTCGAGAATTTACATGTGCGAAGGATAGACTAGTATTGTCGACTTTTTTGTATGGATATTTTCTATATGCCAAGGAGATCGTGGCTATATTAGAATGCTCAGAATTCTGAAATTGCATGTGTATGGTGTACTGCACATGTACTGTTATGCTTATCAGAAATATCATATTTCAGGTTTATGTATTTTGCATCATCTGAATTTCATCTATGTGTTGCAGCTGTATTTGATTGTTGATGTGATATTTTCTAAGTGGTAAGACGGGAAAATTGTATGTTTTCTAAATTCTGATTGAATGGTGCAAACTATTGAGAAAATATCTTGGCGTAATTAAATTATATTGGTATTTTACATGTATATAGGTGTCTATTCAAGGGGGACAATAGACAATCGAGGGCATGTTAATCGCCAAGAAAAAATACAATCGAGGGCATGTTAACTGCCGGCAAAACATACAATCGAGGGCATGTTAACTGCCGGCAAAACATACAATCGAGGGCATGTTAACTGCCGGCAATACATATAATCGCCGGAAAACTCCAGCTAGCAGGGAAAAATCTAATCTGCCGGAAACTCCAATCTAGGGAAAACCAACTTATTTAGGGCACTTTAATCGCCGGAATACACATATCTGCCGGAAATGTCTTTCCGTGAAGACTTTACAAGGCGAGTAATAAGTCTTTGAATACACATTCGGCGAGATAAATTGCCGGAAAAGCCGTTTTTCCCAGCAGTTGCATTGCCCTTAATATTGTGCCATGGTGTAGTGTATGACGTTGTGCTAAATGTTATATAATACCAGTGTGATTTGTCCACAAAGTATGTGACAACATTTCGTTGAATGTTATGTCATTGTGATTTATTGACAAAAGATGTTATGACATTGTGCTAAATATTATGTAATGTTATTGTTATTTGTCGACAAAAAACGTGCTCGGAAATAGTCAGTAGAAATTTTAATTT
This sequence comes from Phyllostachys edulis, assembly GCA_036346405.1. Taxonomy (NCBI): domain Eukaryota; kingdom Viridiplantae; phylum Streptophyta; class Magnoliopsida; order Poales; family Poaceae; genus Phyllostachys; species Phyllostachys edulis. The sequence continues at coordinate 16,563,571 of CM070568.1, forward strand.
ATCGACAAAAGATGTTATGACGTTGTGCTGAATGTTATATAATATTAGTGTGATTTGTCGACAAAATATCTGCTCGAAAATACTCAGTACAAAATGAGTGGAGAGGAATTAGAAAATGGCGATTTTTTAAATTTTAAAATAAAAAAGGATCTCTGTCGGCATTTGAATTAGCGACAGGTCCAATTAACGACAGGGACCTGTTGCTAATTCAACTAGCGACAGGGAGCTCTGGGTACTATTGAGCTCCATATCGTCAGTGGCTAGGCCCCTGTCGCCAATTAGAATGGCGACATGAGTGCCTAGTTTTGTAATTTTTTTATTTTGACTATTGTTTTTGTAATTGTCTTTTAAATAAATATTATTTTAAAAAAAATCGATTTCCCTACCTGACGAGGTGCCAGCATATACACCCCGCGCTGCAGAGTTAGGCTCCAAATTCTCTCATACACCAACAAGACGAGCAAAGCAAGAATAAGGCAACCAAGAAGAGTGTAGTAGGCTAATGAGGACACTTTCAACCACAATTCTGCTCCTACTGCTGCTCCTCGAATTGCCGCCGCAGGCTGCCGTGGCACTCACGGCCGACGGCCTCGCGCTGCTGGCGTTCAAGGCGGCGGTTACCGAGGACCCGTTGTCGGCGCTCTCGACGTGGTCGGAGTCTGACACTGACCCGTGCCGGTGGCCGGGCGTCACCTGCGCGAACGCTTCCTCGCCTGCCGGCGCGCCGCCGCTCGTGGTCGGCGTGGCCGTGGCTGGGAAGAACATCTCGGGCTACATCCCCTCGGAGCTCGGCTCGCTGCTCTTCCTCCGCCGGCTCAACCTCCACGGGAACCACCTCACCGGAGCCATCCCTGCCGCGCTCTCCAACGCATCATCGCTCCACTCCGTCTTCCTCTACGGCAACGCGCTTACCGGCGAGCTCCCGGTGGCGCTCTTCAACCTCCCGCGGCTTCAGAACCTCGACGTGTCCCGGAACTCGCTCTCCGGCAAGCTCCCTCTCGACCTCCGCAACTGCCGGAGCTTGCAGCGGCTCATCCTCGCCAAGAACGCCTTCTCCGGCGAGGTGCCTGCCAGCATATGGCCGGAGATGGCCAACCTGCAGCACCTAGACTTGTCCTCCAACAACTTCAACGGCTCCATCCCACCGGACCTCGGCGAGCTCCCGAAGCTCGCGGGCACGCTCAACCTCTCGCACAACCTGTTCTCCGGCGTCGTGGCGCCAGAGCTCGGCCGCCTCCCGGCGACCGTCACTCTGGACCTCCGCTTCAACAACCTCTCCGGCGCCATCCCGCAGACGGGCTCCCTGGCCAGCCAGGGCCCCACCGCTTTCCTCAACAACCCCGGTCTCTGCGGCTTCCCTCTCCAGGTCCCCTGCCGCGCCGTCCCGCCGCCGACGCAGTCGCCGTCGCCACCGACAACCAGTCCGTCATCAGACTCCACCTCGCCGGACCAGCACCATCCTATCAAAACAAGCCTGATAGCGCTCATCTCTGTCGCCGACGCCGCCGGCGTCGCGCTTGTCGGCATCATCCTCGTGTACATATACTGGAAGGTCAAGGACCGCAGGGACGGCCGCCGCGGCCGTGCCATCGGGCACGACGAAGACGACGACGACAACTATAGAAACAAGGGACTCTGCCGCTGCTTGTGGGTCCGCCGCGGCGGAGGCGCGGAAGACTCAGACGGGTCGTCGGACGACGAGGAAGGCGGCGACGGGAAGTACAACGGCAGCGAGGGGGAGCTGGTGGTGATCGACCGCAGGTTCCGGGTGGAGCTGGACGAACTGCTGCGGTCGTCGGCGTACGTTCTGGGGAAGGGCGGGAAGGGGATCGTGTACAAGGTGGTGGTGGGCAACGGCTCGACGCCGGTGGCCGTGCGGCGGCTGGGCGGCGGCGGGGGAGGCGCGGACCGGTGCAAGGAGTTCGCGGCGGAGGCGCGGGCGGTGGGACGGGTGCGGCACCCCAACGTGGTGCGGCTGCGCGCCTACTACTGGTCGCTTGACGAGAAGCTTGTCGTCACCGACTTCGTCGGCAACGGCAACCTCGCCACCGCGCTGCGCGGTAAGTCACTACTACTTGTTTGCTTGTTTCTACGAATAGCGCTTATCGTCTACTACCACTGAGCTTACTAATCATAACAGTTTTTGTTCGGTTTAGGTGTGATGGGTTTTATGCTCTAGTTAACCGCTGTTTTGTGTTTGCTTGTTTGGAATTTTCTTATTTGGGGTGGCGTGGTAGTTGCAATACACCAATTAAGGCCACGATTCGATTTAATTAGTTCCACGTTAGCACGTAATAAGATATGTCATACCTAAGGTTAGATCGTTAGACATCCAACTAAACACAACTCCGTATCGTGCCCATACCAGAAAAGGACGGCAGAGGACACAATCTAGTACATAAATCCAACATAGTTACGCCATGATACGTAGTGTGTTACGGCGCTGCGTTCTTGCCATTGTCAAAATATTTATGCGAGCTAGGTTAGCATCCATGGAGGTCCCAATAACAAAGCTGCTCTTGTATGTCTTCGTACTGCAGTGGGAGAGGATAGGAATTTTGGCATCCACAATGACACAGACAAATGTATATTTTGACTCCAGGGTCGGTTCGTTAGTACTACACGTGGTGGACTAGTCAACTCGGGTTCGAATCCTCTCTTCTTAGATATGTTGTGTGGAGAAATAAGTCTTATTCATCCACACCAGCGAAAAAATGTATATCTTGCACACAATAAGTTGGGTCACATAGTTATATTCAAAATCAAAACAACAAATTGGATCCAATAACAATGCCTAACCCCAGCGTGACAGTACTGGTATGCAAGGTCAAGCAGCTATATGGAATTTGCGCAAAGCTTGTGCGCATAGGCAGTCATGACTCCTGCGAGATCCTTTTGCACCGGTCCGTTTTTTTTTTTTTTTGCTTGAGCGCTTCAATAAAAAATAATTAGCACTTAGCACCACGACATAAGCTAGTAGCACTAAAATAGAATAAGTTGCACCAAATTTTATTGTTTTAAACTGTACCCGTATACTCTGTGCTGTTTCATAGCACAAGAAAGAAAGAAAAAAGCAGTACCCTGATCTGTCAAGATTAGTGCTTTGCCAACACATTTAGATCAAATCATACCAAGCTCCAAAGGTATCCGTCTCACTTGGGCACAACATTGACAAACCAAAGAGGGGATTACAAAAGGCTGCCACTGGAAGGTGCCTTTACACCCTCCTGCTGAGAGTGCGGAGCCAGAAACAAGGGAGCCAGAAACAAGGGCGCCAGAAAGGCCTTTTAAGGCATGAAACCTTTGTCACCGTCATTCCCTAACAGCATGATCTCCTGGGGCTAATATAAACCCTGAAAGCTGTCCATGATAGCCAAAAGCAAAGACAAAAGTGGTGCCCAGCCCTAGCTTGGTGATGCGCATGATCGACGCTTTTCTATGTGATTAATGATGAGTAGAGTACTGGTTGTTGACGTGGTGGTTGTCGACGGCTTTTGTCGCTTTGGGCTTAATAGGACAAAGGCTGACAGCTTTGTATGCTGTTAGGGGAAAGAAGAAGAAAATTTGGGGATGACTAGACCAATATACATAAGTTAATTATTCCTATAAATAAATATTTTATACATAATTTGTATCTAATCAATAAGCTGAATAGAATCTTATTATAAACCATAAATATATATATAATCTAATTATCCACATAAAATCTTTTAAGTATCTTATATATATGTACATATATTTATCCACAAAAGATCTCACCAAATCAAGAGGGATAGATAACAAACTCACCACCACCTAGTCATTTTTTATAATAGTAAAGATATTTAATTTTTTTAAATAATATTAATTTAAAACATAATTACAAAAATATATCGTCTCTCCAAAAATTACAAATGTGTTCTGTGCCAGCTTGAAATGGCGGCGAGGACCTCTCGCCATTTCAATGGCGGCGAGGACCTCTCCTCCTCCTGCGCCGATCCAGCCACCTATCGCCAGCTTGAAATGGCGATAGGTCCTGTCGCCATTTGAAAACCTGCCGCCAGCTTCAAATGGCGACAGGACCTATCGCCATTTCAACCTGGCGATAGGTGGCCGGATCGGCGATAGGAGGAGGAGAGGGTCCCTGCCGCCAGCTGAATGGCGAGAGGTCCTCGCCGCCATTTCAATGGCATGTGAACACATTTCTAATTTTTGGAGAGACGATATATTTTTATAATTATGTTTTAAATTAATATTATTTTAAAAAAAATTCGTAAAGATACCTAGTGGTGAGGCTACATTTCTCCTATTTAGGAGGGCTTAACCCCTTTGCAGCTCACACATTAAACTTTGTTTTGATAAAATTGCACTGTAGGTCTATGAACTTACGAGGTTGTACTACTTAACTCTCTAAACTTGTATTGTATTTTTCTCAGCTCACTGAACTTGTGAGGTTGTATCACTTTCCTCTTTGAGCTTACATTTTACTTTCTCAGCCCTCTGAACTTGCGAGGTTATGCCACTTAGCTCCATGAACTTGCATTGAAGCGAAGTTCGTCGGATGCGATGACCACGACTTCGTCCCCTCCGAGTCTGGTGGACTCATCGCGTCCCCATTCCAACCGTGTTCATCGTCCCTATCATCTCACGCAACAAAAACGGATTCTTCGAACCCGGGAACGCACCGTGCTCTCCTCTTCGTTGGAGCTCCAACGTTGCAGCATGCCGCCGCCCTCGCCCATATCTCCTCTGAGTCGGTTGTGAGAGAGAGAAGTACATTCCTAGTGCCAGAGTAGGGGAACAATACTTCTCTCTCACGGTGATTTGCCAGCTTAGCCTTTTTTGTTAGCAAACAATCAAATGAACTTCGTGCAGGGTGAGTGGCTTCTGCTCTAGCATTGTGAATGTACTTCTCTCTCACAGCCAATTTAGAGAAGGCAAAGGCGTGGGCGGCGGCAAGCTGCGACGGTGGAGTTTTGACGAATACAGGAGCATGGTGCGTTTCCAGACCCAAAGAATCCGTTTTGTCAGTGTGAGGTGACGGGGACGATGGACACGGCTGAAATGTGGCGGCGACGAGTCACCGAGCTCGGAGGGGACGAAGTCGCCAGCATTACATCTGACGAACTTCACTTCAACATAAGTTTATAGAACTAAGTGACACAACCTAACAAATTCAAGGAGCTGAGAAAATAAAATATAAATTTATGGAGCTAAGTGACACAATCTCATAATTTCAAAGATCTACCGTGGAACTCTCTTGTTTTTCCACTGCCAGCAGCAGTTGTTCTGAACTACTACTACACATCTCGCAAAAATAAACCATTGCCAAGTGAACAACAAATCAACTACAGTACGGAGAATTAATGCTCACTATCCAGGTCCGTCACTCTGTGACACCCTGAATGAAAGATGCATATGCAGCAGTACTCGTGAACTAGCTTGTGTCTGCGGGAAGCACCATGGTTAGCAAATGTGCACCGCATTGCATTTGCTGCATCATGTGCCCGGTGAAAGGCGTACCTATGGTCTACTGCTACAGACACGTTACTATGCTAGTTAAATGCCTTTTAATCCGGGGTACTATTGAGTATGATCTAGACTAAGGTGCACATGCAATCCATCTAATCGTATTGCTAGCTGCTCTCCTGCTAGCGCATGCATGCGTCGTTGCAAATTTGCGAGTGTTTGTTTAAATCGGCCTAGTTGTCCGACAAAACAGTAAAACTAACCTCACGAGTGATTTGACAAAAATAATATCCGTACAGATAGACGACACGTATCCCTATCGTGCTCCTGCCACCCGGATCCCCCTGCCATACCCCCACCGCACGGCATATGGCTTACCGCACGCCCATCGAGCTGCAGGGATCCAGGTGGTGCAGGCGTGACAGGGGACACATGTCGCCTACCCAACACGTCTACGGTGTCATTTTGCCAATTCACTCACGGGGAAGCTATTTTTGCTATTTCGTCGTACAACAGTGTTATTTTAGCTGGTAACTCCAGATTTGCAAGTGCTTGTTAGCTAACCACGTGGCTTTTAAACGATTCTTATTTATTGTTTGTTTACTATTTGGTATACTAATCTTACTTGCCGATGCTATATGATCACCACGCGAGAGCTTTCACCACAAAAATATACTCTTAGATATCTAAATTTAGCCATCATATTCTAGTCCCCCTTTCTCATGCTGGAGTGCTGGACCGACTTCCAATCAAGGTACTAAATAGCGAATAATGGGGTTATAGCGGATTGACGTCGATATAGCGGATATCGGGCATTATATTATAATATTGGAATTTAAAAAAACACTTGTAATTATGAGTTTGTTACGTATATATAATTACTTACTAATACGACAAAATCGCAACCACGACAGGAAAGACAACCAAATCAACGATAACTCAGAACTTAGAAGCAGAAATAGACTAGTACATGAGTACATGCATGATAAAGTATATATGATCCCAGCTCGGTTTTTAACTTCCTTTTCATTTGGCAAGGGTAAAGCATGTTTCCCAACCGGGATCTTTCCTTGAGGACGATGATTGGCTCATGGTTGCAGATGATGCCACTGATGAAAACATTTCGCAACTGCAAACAAATGATTCAGTTGTAGCTTATTCACTAAACTCATAGTCAGACTCACAGCTCACTAAACTTCCACAATTTCACGGGGAATCCATGGTTGCATGCATGTACGGGGAAGCGGTGCAGGGCTCCATGATTTAGGTGGGAGCAATAACGGGGTCGCCATATAAACAAATCGTAAGGGAATTTGCACTGAGCAATAATGGGTAAGTTGAACTTACACTGAACAACCAAGGAGGCGACGATACTTGAAAAAGTGTGGCACTCCGTCTCCGTTGCTCACCGACGGCGGCTGTGGATTGGTCCAGAACTCGAGTTGCGACTTTGCAATCAGCAGAGGAGCACGTAGCGGCCGGGGACGCGCGACGGCGGAGGAGGAGCTCAGGGCGTGGCAGCCGTGGCGGAAGACGAGCACCAGCCATGGTGGAATAATCCGGCAGTAGCGGGCCACAACACAGCACCGTAGCAAAGTTCTAACCCGCTATTTATTTTTGAACGCTATTTTGACTTGGTAGCGTTTATACCCCGCAACCGCTATTGTGCGTGCTACGAACGCTATTCAGTACTCCTCCAGTCACAAAAAAAATATTGTTTTGAGGTACATACAGTCAAATTGTTTAAACTTTTGTTATCGATATCTTTTTTAATATTTAAATTCAACACATATAAATGGTATGTATAAATGTCTCGTAAAAACTTTCACAGAATAATTTTTTTGTTAGGTTTATTACTCGATTGCAATAAAAATTAGTAGTTAAAGTTACATTTTATGTACCGCGTCGATGTCCAAAACGATTTTTTTTTTGTGACCGGAAGTAGTACCTGCTTGCAATCTACCATGCACCTGAATTTTCAACGCACCTTTGAGGTGAATTTCCTGACTGCTCGGTGAATTTTGCTTGTATCATCACAAAATTATACTACTAAAAAAAATTCCCCTGCAAAATTGATTGTTGACTCGTTAGTGCCTTGACAAGTGCAGGCCGCCCCGGTCAACCCGTTCTGTCGTTGTCAACACGGCTGAAGATCGCCAAGGGCGCGGCGCGCGGGCTGGCATACCTCCACGAGTGCAGCTCCCGTCGGTTCGTCCACGGCGAGGTCAAGCCCTCCAACATCCTCCTCGATGCCGACTTGTCCCCCCGCGTTGCCGACTTCGGCCTCGCCCGCCTCCTCGCCGTCGCAGGCTGCACATCCGACACCACCCTCTACCCTCCTCCGCCAACGCCCTCGACGGGCGACGGCCTCCTCGGCGGCGCCATCCCTACCTGGCCGTGGCGGAACCGACCACGGAGGCTCTACCGCTCCCGGGCCTTGCGGCCGCGGCCGCAGCAGTGGGGCGTGTTCTCCTTGGCGTGGTCCTCCCAGAGATCTTGACGGGCGGGGCGGCCGACCACGCGTCGCCGTGGACCTCGGCGTCGTTCTCGTCGTCATCGGCGGCGACGGACGGTCCGGGAGCGGGAGCACGGGCCACGCCCGAGGTGGTGCGGTGGGTGCGACGCGGGTTCGAGGAGGATCTTGTGGCGATGGCGGAGATGGTGGACCCGGCTAACTGCGGAGGTGCCGCCGCTGCCAAGAAGGAGGTGGTGGCGCGTTCCACGTCGTGCAAGCGTGCACGGAGGCCGACCCGAGCTCGGCCGAGGATGAAGGCCGTCGCCGACAGCCTCAACAAGATCGGGTCATGAGATCGAGATTAATTCGCACTGGCGAAGAGTGAATCTTCTTCTTTCTTGAGGCGATCACAAGCTCGTCGTCAGAGAAATCTTTCATTTTCCCCCCTTTCTCTTGTTCCATTCTTGATTTTATTTTTCTTTGGTTTCTTGTGTAATTGGGGTTTTGCTGGCTATTCTTTTGGATGCAATTAGTGATTTTTGTAATGGTATGGTGGTTTATATAGGAGGTATTTTCGTTCCATCTTTTCGGCAGATATAATCAAGGTGTTTCTTGTGAAAACGTGCATGCAAAATGCAAAGTTGGAAACTTGGAATATGGAATTCGTTTGTGTGATCGTATATTCATATAAAATAGAGTGGCTGAACCAAAATTATATAAGAGGTAGCACGAATGAATATACCAAACAACCTGCGTAAGCTTCTTCTCCGGTCGAAGTGTTTGCCAACAAAAAGACCCCAACAAGCCCCACTGTTACATACCACCGATCACATAATTTTCACTTGGTAAGCTGCCTCGCTTGCATCTCAATGTTGCGCTGGTAACACTACCGGACACTAAAGCCCGAAATACACTCGGCAAAGGTTTTGCCGAGTACCGCACTCGGCAAAAGGCACTCGGCAAAAAATTAATCGGCAAAGAAGCCTTTGCCGAGTGCTTTTTGTCGGGCGCTCAGCAAAGCCTTTGCCGAGTGCCGGAAAAGCACTCGGCAAATATTTACACTCGGTAAAATGAAAATGCGAAAAAAACCCAAAAATAATAACAAATTTTTTTTTTAGGGAGGCCATCACCGCCAGTCATCGCCGTCTCCATCGAAATCGCTGCATTTTTTTATGCAAAATTCATGCTAACGCGGCGGCGGGATTCGAACTCACGACCTCTCCTCGCGATATCTACTGCTCTACCACTGCACTACACTGTCGCTTGTGTCTAGATTCCGTTATCTATCCTCATATATTATACTAAACCGAGAGTAAATTGCTTGTTTGAGGCCCTAAACGAATTCAAATCAAAAGTGGTCAACTACAAAGTTTCATAACTTTTCGAGATCTACAATTTTCATTTAGGAAGTTTTTCCATCCGAGGTCGTTTGAAAAATTCGAATTTCAAATTTGAGAGATTCAAACGTAGTTTTGCATGATAAGATGATTTCAAATCAAAAGTTGTCAACTACATAGTTTCATAACTTTTGGAGATCTACAATTTTCATTTAGGAAGTTTTTCCATCCGAGGTCTTTTGAAAAATTCAAATTTTCAAATTCAAACGTCGTTTTGCATGACAAGATGATTTCAAATCAAAATTTTGCCAACTACAAAATTTCATAACTTCTCAAGATCTACAAAGTTTATTTTGGTCATTTGTTCATCCGACATAGTGGTAGTAACATTGTTCACAAATCTTATATATCTCTCTTCTACTTTCATGAAACTAATATGAGAGAGATGTAGATTTTATGAACAACGTTATTGTCGCTTTGTCAAATGAAGAAATGACCAAAATAAACTTTGTAGATCTTGAGAAGTTATACAACTTTGTAGTTGAAAAGTTTTTCATTTGAATTCATTTAGGACCTCAAAAATTGCTTTGAAAAAATGATTTGCCGAGGGCCAAAAAAAAATGCACACGGCAAAATGCCTCTTTGCCGAGTGCCAAAAAAAGGCACTCGGCAAAGACGCATTTTGCCGTGTGCCGAAAAATAGCACTCGGCAAAATACATCTTTGCCGAAAGTGCCGAAAAGCACTTTCGGCAAAGCCATCTTTGCCGAGTGTTTTTTTTGCCGAGTGTATTTTATTTGGCACTCGACAAAGACCGTCTTTGCCGAGTGCCCGATAAAATACACTCGGCAAAGCCTCCGGCACTCGGCAAAGTGCCGGATTCCGGTAGTGTAACCTGTTTGCTTGCACGCTGTAACAAGCTACGGACACAAGTGAGAAGTATGCCGACATGTAAAGGGAAGTTTCATTAGAGCGTCTCTAGAGTCTAGACTCCAGCGTTCCATCGTGGATAGTCGCTCAAGCTATCCACGCAGGAGAGAGATGCTACGTCAGCAAGTAAAGTAGCTTTAAATAGGTCTACGGTAGCTTCAACTGATTTGTGTTGGTCCAGCCTGAATCAACTTTTTTCTGAGTGCATTGGATATGTACGGTAGATTCTTTTCATTTTGTTTACCCATCCTAAAAAGCTACTGTGCATTCGAGCATGGCGTAGCTTGGCTTTAAAATTTGTAGACCTATCTTATAGGAACTGTCTTTAGTACTGTCATTAAATGATATAAAGAGATACTATAGACAACGGTTGTCCATATATGTCCTAAAGCTACTACATGAAGTTACTATGCATTTGATGTGAGGCACAGAATGTTTAGATTTGGATTAAGCGAACTTTTCTCTGCAGCACAGCAACAGTTGGCTTCTAGAGAGGGGTCCGGCCTGGCAAGTTCGGCCCAGTCAGGCCTTTTCTTGCTAGCCTGCCAAGTAGGTGTACAAGTAGTAGGCAAAAAGCCTCCCTTCTGTTAAACCCTCGCTCCCTCTCCCCTCCGGCGGCTGCCGAACCCCCTCCCCCGACGATGGCCCACGCCCTCAGCTGCGCCGCCGCCGCCGCCGCCGGCGGTGAGTCATCTCTTCTTCTCATGGTCTCCTGCCTTTTTCTGTCCTTGGATTTTGCTTTATCCGGCAGCGGATGGATCGGGAATGGATTCGTAATCGGTTCTTGCGGCCGCGCGCGCTAATTAGTTTCTCTTGCGTCCGTGCAGGCATTAGCCCCCATCACGACTCTAGCTCGTCCTGCTTCAATCACAAGGTATCGGATGGGGCGCTGATTATTCTTGTTTATGTTCTCGACGTCTTAGAGACGTCATGCTTATGTTGCTGTTGATGCCGATGTTAGGTTGCGGCACTGCCAAATGGCCTCCCTGGTGAAGTTCGGCAAAACCATAACAAGGGTCGCAGAAGCCAAGGTATCGATGTTGCGGGCCGTGCTTTGTGGAAATTGGGTCTTGTCTCTTGTTTGTTATGTGTGGCATTTACTTGCCAAAAACTATCCCCTGTTATCTGCTATGTAGCATGTATTATAATCAGCAGCATCTGTTCTGTGCTTGATTACTTTATTGGCTTACTTGAGTGTGCTTCATATGCTAGGACCTGAACTCTGAAATTTGATCATTCATGGAATGTCTGATCTATGAAGCCATATTTTACTTGTTATAACAGATTTTAGTGTGCCAGTCAAATTTCCCGTAGAAGAATCCCCCCTTTCTTGCTGAAATTAGCCGCCTACGGTAAAATGGTCTTAACCGCAAAATATCAGTTGGGACGGGATTCTGAAATCACTAAAAGAATTGATATATTGTTCCGTTTGGTTTTCACATCCTTTGATGAACACTGATAGAGCCCTATTCTCCATGGGCTGATGAAACTTTAGTGACGTATGTTTATGTTAGAGGGAGTAGCATTTTGCTTTGATAATCCGTATTGTTCGATGGAGAAGAGGAGTGCACAAGTGAATGGCTAGTTGTATTGCAATAGCCCAAGGGGCAATATATAGTACAAGGACTCAAGGGACACACCCAAACCCTAGACTAGAGTACAATACCAGAAATACCTTTTAACACCCCCTCAAATGCAAGGCGTATGCAATAGCATTGCATTTGAAAGGATTGCCACTACGATAGGGAAATCCATAGTCCGAGTTGTGATAATGTCATCGCAGCGTACAACTCTTGGAAAATTGTGTCAAGTATCAAATGATCTCCCATTCGGGGTCGTGCGATATCTCATAAAGTACAAAGTGTAGGGGCTGAGAAAGTAGAGGCAAGTAGGAGCAAAGTCGACCGCGATAACACGACGAAGAAGATGATGAAGTCAACAAAAATACAAATAGAGCTGTCAGATCAAGCCGAAGAGGTATAGATAGAAGTATGGCGGCGCAGATCGAAGCCCGAGATGGCGGCGACACAACGCGTTAGAAGCACGGCGGAGGCGTAGTGCGAAAGAAGCATGGCGACCTTATAAGCTAGGGGCGGTAACTCAGAGAGAAGAGCAGCGACATCATAAAAACTTTTATGATCTTCAATGGTTCAAAGAGAAGAGCGGCAGCTGCTGCTATGCAAAGAGGAAGGAGAGGGCCACACTCGATCCAAGAGGACAGACCGTGGCTGGAAAAGCAATCGGCTGAGCAACAGATTTGGATGGATGCAACGGAAGCAAAGACTAAGAAAGGAAAGCACTCCATTGATACTAGCAGTCATAGTTATCAAGTCGCGCAACTAGTCGTGACTAATCGACGATTAGTTGTCAAGTCGGCCTGGGAGCACGACTGGAGGACCTCGATTCGATTAGTTTCCTAGTCGGGCGACTTGGATTTCTAGCCGTGATTAATCGGGCGACTTGGCTGTCAAGCTAGTCGCCATGGAGAAGAGAAGGTGAAGGGAAAAGGGGGGGGGGTAAGAGAAGAGACTTACGTGCGAGCAAAGGACGGGCCCCCAAGGGGAAGGGAGGTTGAGGAGGGAGGAGGAGGGCGAGGGAGGAGAGAGAGAGGGGGCGTGAGAAAAGAGACTTACCGGAGAGCAGAGGCGACTGCGGCGATGCAAGGGAGCGGTGGCTATGGCGGAGCCAAGGGGCAAGGGATGACAGCAGCTGCAAAATGGGAGGCAAGGTAGCAAATTGGGCCCTACTTGAGAGGCCTGGCCCAGCTGGCCCATCGCTAATGATTAAAAGGGAGGGGATCAGTTTTAGGTTTCCATCCTCTCCCACACACGGCCGCCCACAGCTCAGCACAACGAGTCGGGGGTTGGCGATGGAGGCTCCTGATGCTGCTGCTCCTCTCCCCTTCGTAGTCCTCCCGACGAGCCGCCGCCTCTGCCTCCCTGACGAGCCAGCCTGCGTCGCCGTCGCCTCTGCCTCCCTAACAAGCCAGCCCGCGTTGTCGTGGCCTTCGCCTCCTGATCAATAATTATCCCCTCTCCTCTCTTCCTCACCTCGCCTTCTTCTCCCATTTGTAGATCTAGTCTTGTTCCCTGCTCTTGTGCTCTGCTCTCGATTTCTGCTCTATTTCTTGCTTTCTTCTAGTAGCCAGTAGCACCAGCAGCAGATGAGCAAACATACAGGGCATGTACATGTCCCATTGAAGTGCTTGTCCCATTGAAGTGCTACCATACAAGACGATTGCACCGACTAGTCCACGACTAGTTGATTAATCATCAAGTCGGTCCCTTGGCGACTCGACTTGCCAACTTGATAACTATGCTAGCAATACTAGCAGCAGCAGTAGCAATCGTATCACTCCTCCAACAGTGATCACCAGCCCAAAAGCACCACACATGCAGCCCAGAAGCTTAAGCAACTCACATGTGGCCAGCGCACACAACACAGCATGAAGCAGAGCACAAGCAAGAAGCAGTGCAGGAAGCATGCTAGAAAGAGGCTGCTGCTTCACAAGATTACCGTGGTGGTCTAGCAGAGGCAAAGACTCTCCATAAGCTTGGAGAAGAGTGAGCTGAAGGTGGTCGTGCAGGCAGAGCAGTAGCAGCACTATGCTCCAAGAAGAAAAAGAGGGTGGCGGTGGTGCTCCAAGAAGAAAGGAGGGTGGCGGCGGCACTCCATGAATGGAGCAATAGCATGCGATGTGGCGAAGACCTTGGTGAGGACTAGATCCGACCAGGAGAGGTTTAGAGAAGACCCCGGCAGCGACGGATTGAGCTCGGGGTAGGTCATCGTGCTCCTCCTCCGCTCTGCCGCCTGCTTCCTACTTGGCTCCCCACCCCCACCGAGGTGAATTGAGGTCGACAACGGACGACGACGGTGGTGGAGCTCTAGATCGAGGAAGACGATGGCCGGCGGCGACGGAGATCGGGCCGGCAGTGATGGGGATGGTTCGATCCGGCGAGGATAGAGCTCGATTCGATGCCGGTGACGAAGTGGAGGACCGGATCCGGCGGAGATGACGACTCCCAGCAGCGGGACGCATAGATCCAGTGTTGTGGTAGTTGTCGGGGTACGAGCCCGAAGACCGAGGGTAGGGCACTCGCCCTCATCTAACCATCGGCAGGGCTCTTCCCTGTCGAGGTAGCGAGGCTCTGAGGCTTAGTTGAACTTTTGATTTCTCATTGCTTGATTGATAATAGATACATGCCGTCTCTTTTATAGGGACAGTCTGACTTGACGCGTAAGAAATAATCTATAAGGAAACCTATCAATCCGATCTAATCTTTCCAACTATTAAAAATAACCTTCCAAATAGATAAGATTCTATTCCTAACAATAACTAGATAGATAAGGAATCCCAAAATACTACCTAACCAATTATTCCTTATTCTAGGAAACCAACCGGCGTGTATGGAAATAATGGCGCTACAATACCGCGTGGGTACTGTTCACGCGTGCTACAGTACCCGCGGTACTGTTCATGATCGCGTTACGCAGCCTCGCTCCTTTCTCCATAACATTACACCCCTCGCGGCGAGGCAGCTCGTCCTCGAGCTGCGGTGGTGGCCACGGTTGAAGTCTTTGGTGGCCCCATGTTGACAAGAGTATTCGGTACCGGCTTCGGTTCACTTGAGAGCAAATCAGCGACACTCCGACATATGGCGCCCAAGAAAGAAACACCTTAACATGACATGGCATCGAGGAAGACGCCGACGACATGGGCAACAGGCATGGGAAAGCAGTGACGCTCGTACTGCCACGAAGCGTGATGATGGCGGGGAGGACGCGACGGTGGCGTTGGCCCCTCAGCCGTTGCGCTCCGCATCGTCTAGGGCACGGTGTCGGCCAGCCGCGCAAAAAATACCACCGCTGGACAGCGGCAACCCTCCTTGGCGAACGCACCAGGGGTGCAACCAAGGGCAACGTTGCCCGTTGAGGAGGTGTTGGTGACGGCTACCGAATGGCATTGTTAGCGGTGCTAGTTCGGAGGTGATGGAAGTGGCGGCGCAGACCATGTTGGCGACGACAGCGCCACCTTCTCGCTCCACCTTGGCCAAGGTTGCGGCCGACGGGTTGCCATCAAGGCCAACGGATTGGTGGAACCTTCCTTGGTCCCGACGTGGCTTCTCTCCTCCGAAACACCAAGCACCTTTTCAAGCATCTCAATCATGCGATCCAGCATGTCGCTGATTGTCATGGAATCGAAACCCCGCCGGGGTCATGGATGACAGAGCGGCGCTTAGCTCGATACCAAATGTTGTGGTAGTTGTCGGGCTACGAGCCCGAAGACCGAGGGTAGGGCACTCGCCCTCATCTAACCATCGGCAGGGCTCTTCCCTGTCGAGGTAGCGAGGCTCTGAGGTTTAGTTGAACTTTTGATTTCTCATTGCTTGATTGATAATAGATACATGCCGTCTCTTTTATAGGGACAGTCTGACTTGACGCGTAAGAAATAATCTATAAGGAAACCTATCAATCCGATCTAATCTTTCCAACTATTAAAAATAACCTTCCAAATAGATAAGATTCTATTCCTAACAATAACTAGATAGATAAGGAATCCCAAAATACTACCTAACCAATTATTCCTTATTCTAGGAAACCAACCGGCGTGTATGGAAATAATGGCGCTACAATACCGCGTGGGTACTGTTCACGCGTGCTACAGTACCCGCGGTACTGTTCATGATCGCGTTACGCAGCCTCGCTCCTTTCTCCATAACATCCAGCATGAATTGAGCTTGAGGGCGTGGATTGAGGGCCGGTGGCGATGAAGACGTTGGATTCAGCCTGGAGCGAGTCCGGTGACGACAGAGAGGCCTGGATTTGATGGGATACGAGGCTGTCGGTGACGATTACTTGAGGAACTCATCGGATCTGAGCGACGAGACTGATTGCTGCTGCTGCTACTAGGAGGTGGCCCCCCTCGGGAGTGGAGATTGCTCCTCCCAGGGGTAGCAGCAATGGAAGACGAGTGGGTGGTGGCTAGGATTTTGCAACCCACTCTGATACCATATTAGATGAACAGGAGGAATGCAATGTGAATAGTTAGTTGTATTGCAATAGCCCAAGGGGTAATATATAGTACAAGGACTCAAGGGACACACCCAAACCATAGACTAGAGTACAATACCAGAAATACCCTTTAACACTTATATCCTTGGTGAAAATCTGCAGCTATTAGGTGGACAATGGCTAGTGGAAAAGAGCATGGTGCAATTTCAACTGCAACAGCTAGTAGTGGTGATCAAAAGAATGGTGGATTGCGTGGCAAATTAAATAAAGTAGTTCTAGCTTACAGTGGTGGCTTGGATACATCAGTTATTGTTCCATGGCTCAGGTATAAATGTTCCTTGTTTAGTATGGATTTTACCAAACTTAAAGTCTAAAATTAATCTGACTTGTGCAAACTATGTCTCCTTTTGTTTTGTTTTTTAATTGAAGGGAGAACTATGGTTGTGAAGTCGTCTGTTTCACTGCTGATGTTGGCCAGGTATGTTGTACCAGAACTGGAGTAATTCTCAACCCTATAGAACTGAATGGCTGTACTGCCCTCTTAAGTTGTGCTGTCAATTTGTCATGCTAATTGCTAACCATATCCTGCTTCATTAACTTAATCCTTGATAATTTTCACTCCACTTTCTCTTTCCCGTATCTGTTTGTTACTTGGTACGTAGTAATAGTTTACTTATTCTTCTGATGGTTACATTTTACAATGAATCACAAAATAAATAATTTCTTAACCTTTTGTCCCTATGGCTTTGTGCTGTCCAAAATTTCATACTTTCGAGTTCCTTTTATATTCTATGCTTCTACCGATATTTTTTTGTTTTGCTGTCAACAAGTAAATGAGGTAGCAATATAGTTTGGACCTCTCTTACTAACTTCTTTCTAGTTAACCATCAATTCAATTCATATACTAAACCCTTTGTAGGGTGCCATTGAAATGGAAGGATTGGAGAAAAAGGCAAAAGCTAGTGGTGCAAGCCAGCTTGTTGTGAAGGACTTGAAAGAAGAATTTGTTAGTGAATATATATACCCCTGCCTTCGTGCTGGTGCAGTTTATGAAAGGAAGTATTTGCTAGGGACTTCAATGGCTAGGCCTGTTATTGCTAAGGTGAAATTGATACAATAGTTGCATGTTGTTTTTGTATAATCATCCAGAACCTTGTAACATAATTCTCCCACAAGTAAAAATTATCTTTCATTGATCTTTAATTTGTACCTGCTCATAATGCAATAAAAATTAGCTGAATTATAATTGCACTACACCATTGAAATCGCTTTTTGTAAAATTGATGTCACTTTTGGTTGCCGCCATCCACTCTGGTAGAATTTGAAATCTGTTTAACCGGTGCATGATTAATTTCTTGCTAGACTTTGACTTGTCAAGTGTTTTCTTTAATATTTCATTTCTTATTTGTTCCCTAAAAGTCTCACCTGGAAGCTTTGGATACCCATCTTCAGTTTTGTTGATCTGCTAGTCCAGTACAGAGTGGATAGTGGATGCGATATAGGTGGACGATCTCTGTCATTAGACTGATCTGATCAATTGACCTATTGTGAGTCTGAAAGGAATCATGCAGTAGGGCCAGGAATGGGCTAGAATCTTAAGATGGGGGTGGGATGCACTAACAAGTGTAACACGAGAAGCAGAGGAATTTAGGCCCTATATGGAACGCAGGAATTTTCCCAGATTCATGTGCGAATCGAACTGTTTCTTGTGAAATTCCTGCATTTCAAAGTCCAAACAGGCCCTTAAATGGAAATCGGAAAAAAACTCAAAACAGAAGTAGGAAATCATGATTTGAATTTGAACTCACCATGGATGTCACGGTGTCGCCAAGGCGTCCCGGCGGTGCGGAGCAGACGCCGCAGTCGCTCGCCTCGCCTTGGCCATCTCTGACCGCGTCACCGCACTGGCCGCCGGCCCCAGGTACTCCATCTCCCTCCTCCGCTCCTTCCCTCCTCCTCTCCCTCCCCGTGGCCCGCCGCCACTCCCCGGGCATCCCCGTTGCCGGATCCAGCCTAGACCGAGTCGTCGCCGCCGCCTCCGGAGCCGCAGCGGAGAGGGAGGGGGAGGTCGGTCGCTGCGGAGAGGGAGAGGGGGAGCCCGAGCCGGGAGGGAGATGGGGAGGGGAGCCCGAGCCGGAGGGGGGAGGTCGATTGCACGGGAGGAGAGGGAGCCCGAACTCATTTCTACTGGCAAAGCAAAGGGCAAGGCAAGCGGGCAGCAGGCGATTAGATCTTCTGCTCCCAATGTATTTACTAGTGTTGCTACTTGCTAGGTGTAGAATTGTAGTTGCTACTTAGCTTGCCTCGCCTCGCCTAGAGGACGACTAGGCGCCCGCTTGGACGACTAGGTGTCCTGGTGCCCCTTAGGCGCCGTGGTCGCCAAGGTCGCCGTGACAACCTTGGAACTCACCATCACACCATGTGCTGTTCATTGTAACCAACAACACAGCACATCTTTCTTTGATTGGTGTTGCAAAATAAGAGCAGGCCCTGTTTCCACCATTGAGTAGGGCTGTTTAAGCCATTATGCAATGTGTTATATTACGGTCCTCAGTTGCATTAGGCATGCACTTTATTTATTTCTCGTATGAGTTATTTTCTTTTTTGAATGTTTGTGTTCTTTTATGTGAGATAACATTGGGTCTGTCAGCTGTGTAGGAGCTAAACTTAAATATGTAAGTCTCATAAGTGGGTAGATGAATGAAATTCAGTGAAATGAAGTACTTGCAATGATATACCAAACATCCAAATAGTATGGCTGAACAGTGGACTAAGCAATATATATTTCCGTTGCAGGCAATGGTTGATGTTGCCAAGGAAGTTGGTGCAGATGCAGTTGCTCATGGATGCACTGGAAAAGGCAATGATCAGGTAAATACTGTTGTTAATGAGAATATTAATATGGGCATTCATCTAATGCTAACCTTTTCTGTAGGTTCGCTTTGAGCTTACATTTTATGCTTTAAATCCTGAACTTAAAGTGGTGGCACCTTGGAGGGAGTGGGATATCACAGGGCGTGAAGATGCAATTGAGTATGCAATGAAACATAACGTGCCAGTTCCAGTTTCAAAGAAATCAATATACAGTAGAGATCGAAATTTGTGGCACCTAAGCCATGAGGTATGAATTGGTATCTTGTTGGTAGCTCGTAGTTGTTTGATCCCTTCTTTAGTTATTCTTTTCTTTATGTTCTTGTTCGTTTGAATTTACCAAATTTTTTACATTATGCTTATGCACAGTTTGCCTAACTTTCAAATGAATGTAGTGCAACATCATATGGATGGTATCGATTAACCTTGTGCAAGACCTTGTTGATGTCTTGAATTGAAAACCATAATACTTTGTCTTCAATATTGCAGGGTGACATTTTGGAAGATCCAGCAAATGAGCCAAAGGAAGATATGTATATGATGTCTGTTGCACCAGAAAGTGCTCCTTCAAAACCTGAGTGAGTGATCAATCTTTATCTTTTGGTAGCCCTTGTTCTGAAAAAATTATCTTTATGTTCTTTATTTTCATCTTTGCTGTATTGTGTAGCTTAGTTTAGTATATCCGTATGATTTGGTCGTTTCAGTGATACTAGGCTTTCCCTTCACATGAGATACACTGAATTGTGTAGACCTTTATCATGAAGTTTTATATTTACAATAAAGCAGAGTTGGCCTGAAATCTGGATATGACTAGTCTGAAGTCTGAGCTAGGGATGTTAAGTCTGTCTCATGAACTTTGGAATAGTTTAGCAATGTGAATTTCTAACTTTTTATAAGGCTATATGACAATTTATCACGCTTTCATTCACTTTATTGTAGCAGCTTCCTGTTAAGGTGTTACCAAAAAGGAAAGATCATTTTTTAGATAAGAGCTAAGTAAGTGATCTGGTGGTTCTAGTTTATTTGCTCCTTTTTTGCGGTCAGGAGCCTAGGCAACAGCTATATCAAGGGTCATGCAAACTAGTGATTAGTGTCATTAGTCAGTGTTTGTCAAAGCAACATCTATAACTAGAACATGCTAGATATACTTTAAAGACTTTCATGTGAGATTGCTATATATAATCTAGATTAGAGTTGGTAAGGCTTGTTCAAACCATGAGGTACTATGAACTGCAAATTCTTGCTCTCAGAGCATGCACGACAATTACCGTAATTGGTAACAGACAACAGTAACACCAATTTTGTGTTGTGTAAACGCATTTGTTGCACATTCTTGTTACATTATAACTTGTTTTGGTATTTTTCATCTTGCACAGGCATGCTTGGTACAACATAGATTTTCCATTGGCCCACCAGAATGCACATATATTCTTTGTTAAGCCTGTTGTATCTAAAGCTAAGCTTCATACATCCAGGTATTTGGAGGTCGGTATCGTTGCAGGTGTTCCTATTTCCATTAATGGAAGGGATCTCTCGCCTGCATCTCTCCTTGCCGAGCTCAATGATATTGGTGGAAAGCATGGTATCGGGCGTATCGATATGGTGGAAAACCGCCTCGTAGGCATGAAGTCCCGTGGCGTTTACGAGACCCCCGGTGGCACCATCATGTCAGCTGCGGTCCGTGAGCTGGAGGCCCTAACATTGGACAGGGAGACCATGCAGTCGAAGGACATGCTCGCTCTCAAGTATGCCGAGTTGGTCTATGCTGGCCGTTGGTTCGACCCACTCCGACAATCCATCGATGCATTCATGGAGAAGATCACCGCGACAACAACTGGTTCTGTGACTCTGAAGCTGTACAAGGGCTCGGTAAACGTTGCGTCCCGGAAGAGCCCGTATAGCTTGTACAGGGAAGACATATCTTCGTTTGAGAATGGGGAGATTTACAACCAGGCTGATGCTGAAGGGTTCATCAGGCTGTATGGTCTCCCTACCAGAGTCCGCGCAATGCTGGAGAAGGGTATGTAAGCTGTGTTCGCGTTTCAAAGATTTTTTTTTATTGGGAAACTGTTCAGGATTTTCGAGTATTTGCAGACAAATGGCCTCATGCAGTGATGCCCAGGTGGGCTTTGAATACATTTCGAGTTGTTTGTCAGTCTTAGAGCATGCATGCGAGTGTCTAGTTTCCATCTGAACTGTAACTTTTTCCCGAGTTTCATGGATATGTACTGAAGAATTGCTGCAGGCATGGAGTGGTAATAATTGCAATAAGAGAACGTTTGGTGGTGCGGTGCAGTACTGCCGTCACTGTGCCGTTGTTTTTACATTTCTTACCTAAAAATCAACTGTCAAATAACTTATGAGTTCGAGTTTCAAAATGTACATCAACTTTAGTAGCCATGCATGCATGATCGATCTGCCTGTAAGAGGGGGACTGTCGTATAGTATGAAGGGCAAAATGACCTATAAGGGGTAAATGCAAAGACGACGACTTCTGGGGTTATGTATAATCCTAGCTTTCACTGATTTGAATTGAATATTCAGCATGGGATGATGTCAAAGTCTCATGCATGGCTGGCCTCAGCATATCCTGTGGTCTGTGGATATCACCAACACATCTCGAAAAGAGGGTGTTTTTGCTTAGATCGACACATTTGTCAAGATTGATACGAGATATGCTAGGATACTAATATTATTCCCATTTATCTATTATTTTAGATGCGCTACATCAGGGACAGAGCAGGGGCTCGGCTAGCCTGGGCTGTAGCCCCCTAGCATTTCAGAAGAAAAAAACTGTTTTAGATGCGCTACATCGGGACAGAGCAGGGGCTTGGCTAACCTGGGCTGTAGCCCCCAGTATTTCAGAAGAAAAAAATTTAACAGAATATGTGCAGTTCACAGCCGGTCCAATTTGGTTAGATCAGATCCATCTAGAAGACCCATTGTTGCTATCTGCTACTGGTTACGATATTACTCAGCGAGACAACGACTTCAATCATGCAGCGGCGAAGCACGGAAGCAGCAGATGAGGCGATGAGGCGTTGGCCGCTAGTGTGTGGCAAGCTTGCCACAGTCGGACCCGACGGTGATGACAGATGCGCAACCGACGGCCGGAGAGCCAAGTCTGTGCATCGCGCAGAGTGTGTAGCCAGTAATGAGCAATGTGCTTCTGAATTTGATTTGATCTATAGCCCCTCTTAAGATTTTTCTCAAGCTCTTGCTGCTGGATTAGACTAGATTTGTTCAATTATTACAGGTGTCATAGGAAGATACTCGTATCATTTTTTGTTTTGTTTTTTGACGTAAAAGGTGGAGGAATCTCTATCTTATGATCATTGTATTAAAATGGCTGCCAAATAGTGTTACAACGCCAGAGGCGTGTAGAGAGGCGAAAAAGACAAAGAAGAAGGAAAAAAACAAGGCGAAACAAAACGAAATAAAAAAAACAACAATAAGAGCTATACAAACATGGGACTTAAAACTTATTGAATTTGTGTTAAGAGTTGACTCCACTGGCGAAGGGAAGCACGGTGTTTGGGTTTAGTCCTGTAAGTCTAGAGGCTAATGTAGTCTTGAATCTGACGTTGTATCGAGGTGGCTCTGTCTTCAATATTTTGGAATACTCGCTTATTTCTCCTAATCCATAGTGAATGAGCGCAGGTGCAAAATATATGGGCCAAACCTCACGGTAGTTAATTACTTTTGCTGATATTCTTTCCACAAATTCCATATGCCATGGATGAGATAGCTTCTGTTGCTAGTCCTAGTGTTTTCCAGAGATGATCCGCATCTTTACATCGTAGAATGATGTGATCGATTGTCTCTAGTGCAGGGCAAATGTCACAGTAAGGACCCGTTATCCATTGCTTAGTTGTCATATTATCCTTAGTGTTTAGTCTTCCTTCCATAAGAAGATTCTGTACTTGTGTGGTATTGATTTGTGCCAGACATAATCTGACGCTGTCCATTTTAGGCCGTGCAATGAGAGGAGCTTGTACACTTCTGAAGTAGTTACGTCGGCCATGGTCGAGGCGATGACTCTTTGGTCTAAAATTCCCTGCAGTAGTTGTTGTTCAGAAAAAAATGTGTACTAAGGTCTGGAATTCCAAGAGCGCCTGCTGTGATAGAACCGGGTGTAGTGACACTGCCCAATTGTTACCAATGAATTGCGAGTTGGCCGTGCAATTCAGGTTAGTGGCAATGGTGAATAGAGTGGGCAGGCGGAGGTATAGTCGCCCTGTGAATGTCCAATGGTCTTTCCAGAACAAAGTAGTATGTCCATCTCCGATTATGACCTTTGTCATTTGTGTAGAGTTTTCGATGACAGATGATAGAGTTTTCCAAATCGCCGTGTCTCCTGGATGAGGTTGCATTGGTATGTGGTTCCAAATATATTGACGTCTTAACCAATTGTCGGGACCCAGATTTCCGAATCCATAACCCTCTGTATTTATCTGCACTAGTCCCTGAATCAGCAGCTAGTTCATACAGTTACATCATTGAATATCAACACATATCTTGCAAACATCAAACTATTGTATAATATTAAACAAAAGAGTAATGACCTTATGGTTAAAGCTTACAATTATCGCCCTTTCAGGCTAAACAACTTGAATAAACTGTAGCGGAAGAAGATAACTCCAAGTGATGGCCCATCCATATATGCTCACAAGCAATCGATGGGGGGCTCGTGACCTAGTACTCCGGTGTCCTTCGTTGTAGCCACACACGTAGGAGTTGTTATCCTCCTTGGCAACTTTGAAGGATTCTGAGATTTATTTTGAGTGTAGCATGTGAATACATAAAGTACTCCGCTAGTATTGGAAAAATGCATATGCATAGCTTTAATAAATGAGGCTTATCTGTTTTTTTTGTTGCACAAAACAATATTTTAAGTTTCAACTATTTTCATAAAGCATATTTGACAAAAAGTAGTTTCAAATTAAACTAGTTATACCACTAGTGGAGGTTCTAACTACCAACCACTAGTATCAAGGCTC
Organism: Phyllostachys edulis; assembly: GCA_036346405.1. Taxonomy (NCBI): domain Eukaryota; kingdom Viridiplantae; phylum Streptophyta; class Magnoliopsida; order Poales; family Poaceae; genus Phyllostachys; species Phyllostachys edulis. Next base: position 16,587,623 of record CM070568.1, read on the forward strand.
TAGCCATCAAGATTCAAAGGATAGGGTTCTAGCTTCCCAATTGGCTCTAGTTGTCAGAATAACTACCCGAGAATCCCAACTACTCCTGGGTTCCCAAAATTCAGTATTTTGAAATCAAAACCAAAATCTACCATGTAAAAACGCACCTTGCCCACCCTTGACCGTGGGCATAGCTATTCGAATAGTTTTATACTCTACAGAGGTTGTACAGCTTGACCCACACGAGATAATCAACTTATAATATCGGCCATGACACGCTTCCTTGGGCGTCCGACTAAGCGATTATCATAAGGCCTTTGCAATACCACACTCTAACACCAACCCGCCCGATGAGCTTAACCCCAAGTTATGGACGTCATTTACCATCAACTTGGAGCTCACCGTTGTGCGGGATAACCTGTCCGGACTTGGATGTCTGTTACCATCGCCCAGAGCAAGCCTCGACAGACATAGACGTCAACTACCATCGTCTGCACAATCCCAGAAAGGAATACCTATCAACTATAGCCTGCGGGTATAATGCTAGAATATGGTAAATTAGTTGGCCAGGTCCTTCCCATTTAGGACATGTGGTTATACAATATTGCTCAGTTTGGATAGTCACAAGCGTCGGTCCTTAATATGACTTGGGCGGAACGTAACACAATACAAGTTCTCGTGCTCTAGCTGTACCTGCCTGAACTTACCATCCGCCCAAGTCTAAACAGATTTTCACTATTTTATTTTATTTTTAAAACCAATGGCAAGACCTATTGCCATACATTTCTCAAATTGATTTGCAAAAATGGTATTAGTAATTCCCCACCAAAGGATGATAATGATCGATATAGCTTGTCTAAGTTGCTCTACCATTTTATATTAATCCATCAATAATGTATTTATATGATCCATCAATAATCTATCTCGATAATCCAATAATAATATATTCATGTAATCCAACAATGATATATTCCTATAATCCAACAAAGATATATTCCTATTACCCAACAATGAAGTAATACGATAATGATGTATTCCAATAATCCAATAATGATATATTTGTATAATCCAACAATGATATATTTCTATGATCCAACAATGAAGTAATCCGATAATGATGTATTCCAATAATCCAACAATGATATATTGTATAATCCAACAATGACATATTTCTATGATCCAACAATGAAGTAATCCGATAATGATGTATTCCAATAATCCAACAATGATATATTGTATAATCTAACAATGATATATTTCTATGATCCAACAATGATGTATTTCTATAATCCAATAATGATGTATTCCTATAATCCAACAATGATATATTTCTATAATCCAATTAATTTCACAAAGTTTACACATTCTACATGATTCAACCAATTCACCAAAATTATCATCGTGAGTTGTTATGATAATCCATATTTTTCTTCTTTTAATCGCCACCTTTATTGGCTCAATTTCACAATACTAATTTTCCAACAATCACTTACTATAATTAATTTAATTCAACTAAAATTTGGTTTAGATCCAATCTCTCCTTTCGATCCCAGATAATCAAGTCAGCGCTTCATGTTTAGACACTTCCATAATATAATTGGTTCCACCAAGTTAACTTTATATTCGTTCTCAACAATCTATATAATCCATGAAGATATCCTTCTTCACTGTGTTCATCTAATTCTGCAATATTATATTTCCATTATCTAACAATAATGTAATCATTACTGAGGATTTTATGTACTAGGGAGACAATGATTCAAGGGTAACAACATCAAATGGAGGTATAATCAAATTAGGATTAACTAGCACTCCTAAGATTTGAACTTATCATTTTATGTAAATAGCAATGCATAATAATTTTGAAATTTAAAACAAGATTACAAAAACATAGGTACAACATGATCAAAGGAGACTTTCCTTCATCGAAGGTGGAGGTCACATGTTTTGGTTGGTCCAAACTTGCTTTAGCAATATCAGATTCTTTATGTGCGAAACGAGATAAAATAAATAACAGAAAATAAAAAATCAATGGAATTAGAGTTTGTATGAAGGATAATAATGAATTTATAAAATGATAAAATTAATACCATAAGAGAGATGTTGAATTTATATGAATTTAGAAACAAGAATCGACGGAATCGGAGTTCGTATGAAGGAGAACGATCATCTGGAAGATTTGCCAAAAAATAAATTGTTGAAAAATAGAGAGAGGGAATATTCCAAGAATATGATGTTCTGAAATTTAACATGCAAAGTCATTTGAGTGTATGACACTTTGGGCCCACTTGCTAGATAAAGAAAGAAAGGAATCAGTGTATGACTTGTGGGGCCGTAGTGTCATTGAGAGAAAGATTAATAACAGAGAGCAGAGGAAAAACAGAGTACTGGCAAGAAAGCATGATAAGCGCCGCATGAGCAAAGAAGACGACGGCGAAGGAGGCACACGACCGATCACAAGATGGGCATGGGGAAGCGGCTGAGAGGGTTGGGGCGGCCGGAGGGTGGTCGAGGCGCAATGCAATGACTGGGTGAGGGGAGGAAGTGGTGGCAATGCACTCTTTGACTTGGTTTGGCCGAATTGAGGTGAGGAATAGGTAGAGGATGACCAGGAATGCAATGTGACATGGTCCAATCGGCGAGAAGCTAACCAGAAAAAGAGATTGATGCGATGGGGAAGATTCATCCTAGAGAGAGAAAGCGGCAAAATTCGGCGAAGAACTGCAACGAAAAGTAAAATTGATTGAGGGGAATTGTTCACGTGGCACGGCAACACGACGTGACGCGGTTAGAACCTCAAAAATCTCACCGGAGCTACGAGAGCACAAAGCGAGGTGTGCAGCCAGTGATAGGGAAGAAGCTCTCTCGGCGGCGATGATGCTCCGTGGATGCTGGGGATTGGAGAGGGGTGAAGAGGATGGATGAGGGCCACAGTGCTCACTTTTATAGCCGAAATCGCGGAGTGAAACGACGGGGAACGCGAGCGGAATTCGTGCAACGGTTTTGGTTGTGACTTGAATTCACGCAAACGTAGGAAACTGCCGGGAAATTGAATGCTTAAACGTTTGTGGCGCACAATGATGTCAGGCACGACGTGGGTGGTGGCCGTCCAGTAAGGGCGCAGTCGGCTTGGGCGGGTGCAGCGCACAGGCATGGCATAGCCTGTGTGAGGACCCACCCCGTGATGTACCGCAAGAGGTCCGGGAGGACCGTTTTGTTTTTTTTTTTGCGCTGCGAAGTCACCACGGAAAGAAGTGGTAGCACCGCATGGAGCTTTACCGAGGAGGTCTGCCAGGACCTCCCAGGAGGTCTTGAGGACCTCCTGGAAGACGTGGCCGCCACTCGCCGGTAGCATCTCCAGCACATCACTAAGAGAGGTCCGCAGACTTCCCAAAGCAGGATCAGAGGACCTCCCTGGTGGTCCTACCTGCAGCATCCGAGCTAGTCCCAGACAACAGAGCTAGCTCGCACAAGAACACAAGCCAATACCACAACCACGAGGTCAAACAAAGATGAAGCGCATAAATTAAACTTTATATAACAGACCTTAAGGTCAAGCTTGTTAACAAGAGGTTTGCCACAGGGCTTACAAAACCAACAAGGACTTACAATCGGCAACAAGGAGCTCTAGGGCTCGAACACCAAAACACGCAAAAGCCATCCAACAAGCACCACAGATGCTCGGTGGAGGACGCCCTAGGTAGCTTAGTCGTCAAGAACTCCTCCTCAAGAGGTCTCAGACTACCCCACTTGGTCATCTTCATAATCTGCTTTGACACAGGGCTTAAGCCATGAGTACTTGGAATGTACTCAAGAAGTCACAGGAGCAAAGATGCAATAATATTCATGCAAGGACTTCCAATGGAGAGTCAGATGGTTAGTTTGCACAAAACCAAGTTTGACAATAATAGCAATAATAGATTGTAAGGCAAAGAAGGTAAAACCATAATACATAATACTTTTGAAGTTGAAAGTGGAGTGAGCACCACCACATCCACAACCAAAAATGGGGAGGTCTGGTCACACCAAAGGCTGTGTCCTCACCCAACGACAACCCAAGAGCACCCACTCAAGAGGTCCGAGCTACCCTCGACCACTACCCGAGCCAATCCTCGACCCTCTAGAGCCGCCAAGGTCTCTTCGAGGCAAAGCTTAAGGCATCTCAACAGAGTGCCCAAATGACGCAAACTTTCAAAACAACTACCCCTTGCACCATTTCACTAAGCATGTCCATGACCAAGGACATGGCTATTCGAATAGATCTTTCACTCGCAGAGGTGTACAACTTTACCCACAATCCACGATCTCTAGGGGATGGGTTCCGGCCACCCTTGTTCACTTCCTAAGGTGAGCAGCTAGAGAGTGCTTGCAAGGCCTTTACAAAGCTTTGAACTGACTAGGGCTGCCCGCTAAGGTTTCGCAATCCCTCCAAAGGGTCTAGAAATCCACAGGTTATGGGTGCCCTCTTGCGCCAACGAATCACACGCCAACCACAACAGCCCAAGCCATCTCATTGCTAATTATTCAGCCTGCACTATTCCCATAAAATGATCTTGTGGTTGCACTGCTTGGCCCAGCTCAATGCACACAAAGTGAAGTCCTTAATTGTGCTAAGGCAAGACTCCACAACCAAGTGTGCAAAGCACCCACTACTCACTCCACTGCCTTCTTGCCTCAAAGAAACAATTTGTATTAGCCCATGCCAAAAGACCACCCAGTTTGGCACAACAATTTTAGCCAAGTGGTCTCACACCATAGTCAACACAGCTTAGGCATCCCGCCATAGTCGCCAACAAAGGGCACCAACCACACATTTCATAAGTCATTAGTCAAGATTATTAGAGATGAAGCATGATACGTTCGAACCACGTTTTCTAAGCAAGGCTATATAAGACCTACGGCCCCCATGTTGGCAAATAACAAAGAACACCAACTAAATATCCACCCTAAGGCTCACAAGGTGAACATGACAACATGATGGAGACAAGGTATAAAGGAGGCATAACAGCAAGTAGGCAAGTAACTACAGCCCAAACCATTTTCTTAGAAACATAGCCATGCATGATAAAGTAAAACCGAAATACATTTGTGAAACTAGGTTCAAAATGATCAAAGGAGGTCTGTGGCTTGCCTTGGTCAAGCAAAGGAGAGCCTTCTCAGCGAGAAGAGCGGGTCCAAGATCTCCTCGAACTCGTGATCTACACGTTCGCAAGAAAACCAAATAAGCAAAACCACACTAAGCCGAGAACTTCAAAAGAACCAAAAGGAACTCAAACCAACTCAAAAAAAGGAAACCAAGAGGCTTAACACAACCTCAAAGAGCTCCTGGGAAGGGGTCTTATGCAAGGAGGAAAACAAAGTGAGACAAGGAAGAAATGAGCAACAAAGTTACAAAGGCTTGCCCGCCTGTGCTTTATATAGCCGAGTTGGTAGTGTGCACCACAAGGAAAACTCAAGGACGTAGGCAATCGGGACAACTAGGGCGGGCTTGCCCTAAAAGAATTGAATAGTACCTCGGATGGATCAGCATTTAATGTGACCCGACACCTATTCAATGCGCACAGAGTTCTCGAGGCAAGAGCAATAATTACAAGGTGAAGAGGGGCTGCAAGCGGGGCTACCAAAAGGGTGCACCACCACCAAAGAGGTGGCCCCACCGCAAGGGTCATCCCCGCCAAAGACCACTGTGGAGGTCTCGGGCAAGAGGTCCAAGACACTCAGAGGGGAGGTCCTGGACAGAGGTCCAAGGACTCAAGAGGAGGTTCTGGACAAGAGGTCCTCAAAGCTCACAACGAGGAGGTCTCGACGCCTGCACTGCACAAGGGAGGCTCCAAGGGTCAAGATTTCAAGGGAGGACGCCAACGGTCCAGATCAAAGGGTGCAGGAGGTCCCGACGAGTAGATCTCCAAAAGGGAGATCTACGGCCAAGATCTCAAAGGGAGGACCTCAACGGTCCAGATCAAAGGGTGCAGGGAGGTCCCCACCAACAGGATATTCTCGATTTAGGAGGGTGGTCCTTACAAAGACCAAAGAAGGACCGAGGAGGTGGTCCTTGCAAAACAGCCAGTGAGGGTCCTGGAAACAAAGGAAAATGCGATCAAAGCGAACCGCTCGGTTGAATCCAAGGGTCCAGAAGGAAAGGAACGCTCGCACCATCCAAACGTTATTCACAATTGAGCCATCGATCCAGATCGAATGGCGACAACAAAGGGGCCGTTCGACCAAGCTTAATGCATCAACGAGACTAGGCCGTCTCGATTAAAATCGGACGGCTAGGAGGACAGGGACGTTCGGACCGAGCTAACGTGTTCTTAGGATCGGGCCATCCAAACCACATCGGATGGTCCTAAGGTTATGAAGGCAAAGCCTCAAGCGACATGTACCACGAGAATCAAAGACGTCCAAGCGCTAAGGAGGTCTTGACCTAAGGAGGTCGGAACCTTGGATCCAACTAAGGGGGACTCAGGCGTTAAGATCTCCAGAGGGAGGTCCTAATGGCCGATCCTAACAAGGGAGGTCCGAGCTGCTAGATCTCAACAAGGGAGGTCTCGAGCGGCTAGATCTCAACAAGGGAGGTCTTAAAGGATGCGAGGAGGTCCAAGGACACGTAAAAGTCCGCAGGGACAGAGGGAGGTCTATTTGAACACAAGGGAGGTCCAAATAGCCACGAGGAGGTCTAAGAAGGTCCCAAAAGAGCACTGGGAGGTCTAGAGAAACTCTGGAGTGCCCAAGAGAACTCAGGGGTTCCAAGAGAGCGTGGAGAGGTCCACGGGGAGGTCCAAAAGAAGCAAAGCCAAGCGTGGCTTTGGGGGGGGGACCAAAGAGGTTTTGAAACACAAACCCGAGCCGGGTCCTTGACAGGAAAACCCCAAGCAAGGGAGAGGTTCAAACAGAGGGGAGATAAGAGAGAGGTCTGGACCTCAAAGAGATTCAAACCAACAAAGGAAGTTAAGAGAGAAGAGACAAACCAGGGGCACACAGAGAGGCTTGAGAACCAAGAAATTCAAGGGCGGCAAAGACACCACAGAGAGCCACCACCAGCAAGGAACACCAACAAAGAGCTTAGTTAAGGTTTGATTAATTCCAGTTGAACTCTCCAGATTTCAAAATCTCAGGTTAAACTTTGGATTCTCAGTAAAGCCAAATGGTTACTTTTATTTTGAAAACTAGGCAAGGAACTTAAGAGAAACGGGACGTTACAAACCTTCACCCCTTAAGGGAATCTCGACCCCAAGATTCAAGCTGAGCTAGGGAATAGGTGGGGGAACTCCTTTCTGAGGTCCTCTTCTCGCTCCCATGTTGCCTCGGCTTCAGAGTGGTTGCTCCATTGCACCTTGCACAACTTGGTGGTCTTGTTCCTTGTAACTCTCTCTGACACGTCCAAAATCTTGATGGGGTGCTCTTTGTAAGTGAGGTCTTCTTGGAGGTCCACAGCTTCTAAAGGCATCTGGTCCTCTGGCACTCGCAAGCATTTCTTCAACTGTGACACATGGAACACATTGTGGACTCCAAAGAAGTCGAGGAGGGAGGTCCAACTTGTAGGCTACTTCACCCTTCTGCAAGGATCGAAAGGGTCCAATAAATCTTGGAGCAAGCTTCCCACTAACTCTGAACCGCTGCATGCCCTTGAGAGGTGATACTTTGAGGTAGACTTGGTCTCCTGGAACAAAAGCTAGGTCTCGACGCCTAACATCTCACAGTAGCTCTTTTGCCGAGTTTGAGCAGCCCTTAGCTTCTCCCTTATTGATCTCACTTGATCTTCGGCTTCTCAAGAGGTCCTGCCAAGAACTTGGCCTTCACCCGATTCTGCCCAAGACAAGGAGTCCTACACTTTCTCCCATAAATAGCTTCAAAAGGGGACATTTGGAGGCTCGCTTGGTAGCTGTTATTATAGGAAAATTCTGCATATGGTAACATCTTGTCCCAACTAAATTGCCTTTCTAGAGCACAAGCTCTCAACATGTCCTCAAGGACTTGGTTAACTCTCTCGGCTTTGGCCATCTGCTTGTGGGTGGTATGTCAGACTAAAGTTGAGGCTCTGTGCTCAAGGCATCATGTAGCTTTTGCCAAAATTTGGAGGTGAATTGAGATCCTCTATCCAAACTATCTTCTTTGGAACACCATGCAAGCATACAACCTTTGCCATGTAAATTTCGCCACTTGTCTCCTAATAGGTAGTCTTCACAGAATAAAGTGAGCCATTTTTGTTAACCTATCCACAATGACCCAAATAGAATCAAAACCAGCTTGGGTACGAGATAAACCAGTTATAAAATCCATGCCGACCTCTTCCCACTTCCACTCGGGCATGGGTAAGGGCACTAAAAGTCCTCCTGTGTCTTTGGTGCATCGCTTAACCTTTTGGCAAGTGTCACATTTGGCCACAAAGTCTGCTATTTCTCTCTTCATTTTTGGCCACCAAGACATCTCCTTGATATCTTGGTACATTTTGTAGCTCCCGGATGTATAGAATACAATGTCTCATGTGCTTTTTAAGTATTACACCTCCGAGCTCAGGTTATTGGGCACACAGAGCCTTTTATCAAACCGCATCAGCACCTAGATCATCTATAGAAAACCTTGCACCTTCCCTTCTCTTATGTTGGCCTTGATTTCTTGGATGTTAGCATCTCCATCTTGGGTCGCCTTTGATCTGCTTTTTGCAATGTAGGTCGCACCTCAAGAGTTGCCAAAACCCTTCTTCCACTAACTCAAGTCTAAGCTTCAAGAATTCTTCATACAAGGCAGGTTGGCTCTCCTTAATCATCAAAGTATTGACATAAACTTTTCTGCTCAAAGCATCTGCCACCACATTGGCCTTGCCTAGGTGGTAGCTAGTGAATTCCCACATTGTAGTCCTTAATAAGCTCAAGCCACCTTCTTTGTCGCAAATTCAAATCTGCTTGTGTAAAGATGTACTTGAGGCTTTTGTGGTCAGTGTAGATTTCACACCTATTACCAATGAGGTAATGGCGCCAAATCTTTAAGGCATGAACCACAGCAGCCAACTCTAGGTCATGAGTAGGGTAGTTTGCTTCATGAGGCTTCAACTGTCTTGAAGCATAAGCTACCACTTTTCTGTCTTGCATTAGAACACAGCCAAGTCCTTGCTTTGATGCATCACAATAGACTTCAAATCTTTCCCGACATCCGAAGAACCAAAATCGGGCAGAGGTCAACTTTTTCTTGAGCTCTTGGAAGCTTTGTTCACAATCTGAGGTCCAAAGGAACTTCTTTTCTTTCTTTAACAGCTGAGTGAGAGGTCTTGCAATCCGAGAGAAGCCTTCAATAAATCTTCTGTAGTAACCGGCCATACCAAGAAAACTCCTGACTTAAGGCACTGTTCTAGGGGGTTCCCAATTGAGCACATCTTGAACCTTACTAGGGTTGACAGACACTCCTTCTTTTGACAAAACATGCCCCAAAAGACCACTTCTTTTAGCCAAAACTCACACTTACTAAATTTGGCAAAGAGTCGATGAGCTCTCAAATTTTCCAAAACCGAAAAGAGATGGCTTGCATGCTCCTCTTCACTCTTGGAATACACTAGAATGTCATCAATGAAGACAATGACAAACTTGTCTAGGTACTCCATGAACACTCTGTTCATCAAATTCATGAAATAGGCAGGGCATTGGTCAGCCCAAAAGACATGACAAAGGAATTCAAATAACCCATACCTAGTTGAAAAAGCTGTCTTAGGGATGTCTTCCTTGCGAATCTTGAGTTGGTGATATCATGTTCTCAAATCTATCTTGGAAAACACAGCAGCTCCCTTCAATTGATCAAACAAATCATCAATTCTTGGCAAAGGATACTTGTTCTTGATGGTGACATCATTGAGAGCCCTGTAGTCCACACACATCCTTTGAGTGCCATCCTTTTTAGGCACAAAATCACCGGGCTCCCCAAGGTGAGGAGCTAGGTCTAATAAAACCCTTGCTCGCAAGTCTTCCAACCGCTTCTTCAACTCCACATGATCATCAACATGCAATCAGAGGGCCTTTTGGAGATGGGGAGGTCCCTCGACAAGGTTAATGACAAACTCAAGGTCTCTGTCTGGGGGCATTCCTGGGAGCTCATCAGGGAACACATCCATAAATTCTTTAACAATAGGGACATCCTCCAAAACTTGAACTTGAGCACTACAAGATAGGGCTCCTTGGAGCTTCTTTGAGGTGGCCGAAAACTTCACAGTGGCACCACTAGGGCTGGTCAAAGAGATACATTTGCCACTACAATCCAACATGGCATGGTGGTTAGCTAGCCACTCCATGCCCAAGATCACATCTAGGGACCTGATGTCCAAAAGGATAAGGTTGGCTAGAAATTCTACTTCTTCTATGACCATTTTCACTTAGGACAACCCCGGTTCGTACTTAGTTCGAGCCAGGATTGAACCAACAAGGTAGACTTAAGAGCAACAACTCAAACTGGTGCTTTGCAAAGAAAACTCCGAGAAATAAACGAATGGGAAGCTCCAGAGTCAAACAAAATTGCAAATGCAGACCGAATTTACTAGGAACATACCTAGTACCACGCCCGAGGAGGTCTCGAGCTTTTTCCATCGCCACATGGTTCACACGCCCTCCCAAAGGACCGGAGGTCCTAGCTTGAGGAGGTCCTACTACCGAGAGGTCTTGCTCGAGGGAGGTCCCGAAGTAGAGGTCTTTGCGGCTGGCTCAGTCTTCAGTGGGCATTGATTGGCAAAATGCCCCACTTGGTGACACTTGAACAGTGATCCCCGCCGCTATGGAGGTCGCTGGGTTGACTTGGTGCTGCCAAGGATGCAAATACTGGTCAGGGCAAGGGGGAGGTCTTGACAGAGGTCCTGGAGGTCCAGAGGTCCTAGGCGCTTGGGTTGGTAATTGCACAAATGTCTTGACACGCTGGGAGGTCTTTGCCGAGCAATCGAGGGTGGTACCTTTCTCTTGAAGGACTCAGAGAGTTTTCTTCGGATTCCTCAATGAGCATTGCCTTGTTCACCATATGCCGGAAATCGTGATAATCGCTGCCCACAACTTGAACTTTTAAACCGGGATGGAGGCTCGCTAAAGCGCTTCGCTGCATCATCCGTAGCCACATCTTCACGAGCATAACGCGACAATTGAGTGAACTTAGTGAGATACTCACTTATCGACATGTCGCCTTGCTTGAGCTCTCTAAGCTCTTCCTTTTTCATCTTTACCTTCCCATCGGGACATGCGAGTGACGAAAAGCACCGCGACCGCCTAAGTGATCCTCCGGGGTCAAAGATGTGAGGCACAAAATGTGCCCCACCACTCACCGCAGTCCTTCCAGCTTGATGTGAGGCAACAAAACCTTCTCCCTGCCTTCACAAAGGAGCAATATCCAACTTTTTTCTCGGTTGATCTCAGCCAATCATCTACATCTAAGGGCTCGGGGAGCTCGAATGTAGCCGGGCGTGTCTTCATGAACTCGACACTTTGATTGATGGTGAGTCAGGGGTGGAGGTGGTGGCCACTGCAGCTTGACTATTCTCGACTCATCATGGCAAGTAAAGCATTGGTGGTCCGCTTTGTTGAGCCATAATCTGTTCATATTCTCGCATCATGGAGCTCATCATTTGGGCTTGTGCCGCCATAAACCGCCTAAAACCCGGGTTCTGTCGCCATCGGAGGAGGTGGGGGTGGAGGCAACTGCTCGGGGCTCACCTCGACTTGTGGATCGCCGAGTTCTGCACTATCTCGACAAAACTCTAAAGGTTTAATAGGTAAGATGAAAGCATAGAGGATAAGAGGGTTAAAGCACCAAGACAAGAGGGATCAGAGAGAAAGATAGAGCATCTAAAAGGGGTGACTTGGTTAAACCCAAGAGAGAACCAAAAGGCCAGGAGGCCAAAAGAGGCAACAAAAGCTTCAAAACAGAGGTCTTAAAGACCAAAGCTAAGCGAGACTCAGACTAGGACCACTAACCCTAACCTTACTACGGTCGGCCCTATAGAAATTACAAAGGCAAGGAGGTCAAATTAGACTTAAAATTGAGGGTCCAGTAAGGGTAAGATAACAGAACTAAAGAGGGAGTTAAGATTGAAGTAGAACAGGGTAAGGAATGATTTGGACAAGTTAAGTGCAGCATAGAACCAGAACAAGGAAAGAACCTCCAAACAAAATTTTAAGTTGATTTGCTTTAGAAAATAACTTTTTGAGTCAAAACTAAACCGACCTTTCTACCGATGGCCACGTCCTACAGCCGACCAAGGCTCTGATACCAACTGTGAGGACCCACCCCGTGATGTACCGCAAGAGGTCCGGGAGGACCGTTTTTTTTTGCCAAGTCACCACGGAAAGAAGTGGTAGCACCGCATGGAGCTTTACCGAGGAGGTCTGCCAGGACCTCCCAGGAGGTCTTGAGGACCTCTTGGAAGGCGTGGCCACCACCCGCTCGGTAGCATCTCCAGGCACATCACTAAGAGAGGTCCGGTAGGACCTCCCAGGCTAAGTCCCGTAGAACCTCCTGGTGGTCCCCGCCTGCATCCGAGCTAGTCCCAGACAACAGAGCTAGCTCGCACAAGAACACAAGCCAATACCACAACCACGAGGTCAAACAAAGATGAAGCAGACAAATTAAACTTTATATAACAGGATCTTAAGGTCAAGCTTGTTAACAAGAGGTCTGCCACAGGGGCTTACAAAACCAACGAGGACTTACAACTGCCAACAAGGAGCTCTAGGGCTCGAACACCAAAACACGCAAAAGCCATCCAACAAGCACCATAGGCTGTCGGGTGGAGGACGCCCTAGGTAGCTTAGTCGTCGAAGAACTCCTCCTCAAGAGGTCTCAGACCGCCTCCCAGACTTGGTCATCTTCATAATCATGGACACAGGGCTTAAGCCATGAGTACTTGGAATGTACTCAACAAGTCACAGGAGCAAAGATGCAATAATATTCATGCAAGGACTTACCAATGGAGAGTCAGATGGTTAGTTTGCACAAAGCCAAGTTTGACAATAATAGCAATAATAGATTGTAAGGAAGCAAGGCAAAACCATAATACATAATACTTTTGAAGTTGAAAAAGTGGAGTGAGCACCAGCTCACATCCACAATCGAAAATGGGGGAGGTTTGGTCACACCAGTGGCCAGGTCCTCACCCAACGACCACCCAAGAGCACCCACTCAAGAGGTCCGAGCCAGTCCCTGGACTACTACCCGAGCCAATCCCTGACCCCTCTAGAGCCGGCCAAGGTCTCTTCGAGGCAAAGCCAAGGCATCTCAACAGAGTGCCCAAATGACGCAAACTTTCAAAACAACTACCCCTTGCACCATTTCAATCGAGTATGTCCATGACCAAGAACTTGGCTATTCAATAGATCTTTCACTCGCAGAGGTGTACAACTTTACCCACAATCCACGATCTCTAGCGGATGGGTTCCGGCCACCCTTGCTCACTTCCTAAGGTGAGCAGCCTAGAGAGCGCTGCAAGGCCTTTACAAAGCTTTGAACCGACTAGGGTTGCCCGCTAAGGTTTCGCAATCCCTCCAAAGGGTCTAGAAATCCACAGGTTATGGGGTGCCCTCTGCGCCAACGAATCACACGCCAACCACAACAAATTTCAAGCCATCTCATTGCTAATTATTCAGCCTGCACTATTCCCATAAATGATCTTGTGGTTGCAATTGCTTGGCCCAGCCAATGCACACAAAGTGAAGTCCTTAATTGTGCTAAGGCAAGACTCCACAACCAAGTGTGCAAAGCACCCACTACTCACTCCCCGCCTTCTTGCCTCAAAGAAACAATTTGTATTAGCCCATGCCAAAAGACCACCCAGCCTTGGCACAATAATTTTAGCCAAGTGGTCTCACACTATAGTCAACACAGCCTTAGGCATCCCGCCATAGTCGCCAACAAAGGGCACCAACCACACATTTCATAAGTCATTAGTCAAGATTATTAGAGATGAAGCATGATACGCTCAACCACGCTTAAGCAAGGCTATATAAGACCCACGGCCCCATGTTGGCAAATAACAAAGAACACCAACTAAATATCCACCCTAAGGCTCACAAGGTGAACATGACAACATGATGGAGACAAGGTATAAAGGAGGCATAACAAAGAAGTAGGCAAGTAACTACAGCCCAAACCATTTTCTTAGAAACATAGCCATGCATGATAAAGTAAACCAAATACATTTGTGAAACTAGGTTCAAAATGATCAAAGGAGGTCTGTGGCTTGCCTTGGTCAAGCAAAGGAGAGCCTTCTCGCAAAGAAGAGCCGGGTCCAAGATCTCCTCGAACTCGTGATCTACACGTCAAGAAGAAAACCAAATAAGCAAAACCACACTAAGCCAGAGAACTTCAAAAGAACCAAAAGGAACTCAAACCAACTCAGCCAAAAGGAAACCAAGAGGCTTAACACACCTCAAAGAGCTCCCTGGGAAGGGGGTCTTATGCAAGGAGGAAAACAAAGGGGAGACAAGGAAGAAATGAGCAACAAGTTACAAAGGCTTGCCCGCCTGTGCTTTATATAGCCGGAGTTGGTAGTGTGCACCACAAGGAAAACTCAAGGACGGTAGGCAATCGGGACAACTAGGCGTGGCTTGCCCTAAAAGAATTGAATAGTACTTCAGATGTGATCAGATTTAATGTGACCCGACACCTATTCAATGCGCACAGAGTTCTCGAGGCAAGAGCAATAATTACAAGGTGAAGAGGGGCCGCAAGTGGGGCTACCAAAAGGGTGCACCACTCACCAAAGAGGTGGCCCCACCGCAAGGGTCATCCCCGCCAAAGACCACTGTGGAGGTCCCGGGCAAGAGGTCCAAGACACTCAGAGGGGAGGTCCCGGACAGGAGGTCCAAGGACTCAAGAGGAGGTTCTGGACAAGAGGTCCTCAAAGCTCACAACGAGGAGGTCTCGACGCCGACTGCACAAGGGAGGTCTAAGGGTCAAGATTTCAAGGAGGACGCCAACGGTCCAGATCAAAGGGTGCAGGAGGTCCCGACGAGTAGATCTCCAAAAGGGAGATCTACGGCCAAGATCTCAAAGGGAGGACCTCAACGGTCCGCATCAAAGGGTGTAGGGAGGTCCCGACCAACAGGATATTCTGATTTAGGAGGGTGGTCTCATAAAGACCAAAGAAGGACCGAGGAGGTGGTCCTTGCAAAACAGCCAGTGAGGGGTCCTGGGAAACAAAGGAAAATGCGATCAAAGCGGAACTGCTCGGTTGAATCAAGCGGTCCAGAAGGAAAGGAACGCTCGCACCATCCAAACGTTATTCACAATTGAGCCATCGATCCAGATCGAATGGCGACAACAAAGGGGCCGTTTCGACCAAGTGAATGACTAACGAGACTAGGCCGCCTCGATTAAAATCGGACGGCTAGGAGGACAGGGACGCTCGGACCGAGCTAACGTGTTCTTAGGATCGGGCCATCCAAACCACATCGGATGGTCCTAAGGTTATGAAGGCAAAGCCTCAAGCGATACAAACACGAGAATCAAAGACTCGTCCAAGCGCTAAGGAGGTCTTGGACCTAAGGAGGCCTGAACCTTGGATCCAACTAAGGGGGACCCAAGGCTAAGATCTCCAGAGGGGAGGTCCTAATGGCCAGATCCTAACAAGGGGAGGTCCGAGCGGCTAGATCTCAACAGGGGAGGTCTGAGCGGCTAGATCTCAACAAGGGGAGGTCTTAAAGGACGTGGAGGAGGTCCGAAGGACACAGAAAAGTCCGCAGGGACAGAGGGAGGTCTATTTGAACACAAGGGAGGTCCAAATAGCCACGAGGAGGTCTAAGAAGGTCCCAAAAGAGCACTGGGAGGTCCAGAGAAACTCTGGAGCGCCCAAGAGAACTCAGGGGTTCCAAGAGAGCGTGGAGAGGTCCACGGGGAGGTCCAAAAGAAGCAAAGCCAAGCGTGGCTTGGGGGGGACCAAAGAGGTTTTGAAACACAAACCCGAGCCGGTCCTGACAGAAAACCCCAAGCAAGGGAGAGGTTCAAACAGAGGGAGATAAGAGAGAGGTCCTGACCTCAAAGAGATTCAAACCAACAAAGGAAGTTAAGAGAGAAGAGACAAACCAGGGCACACAGAGAGGCTTTGAGAACCAAAGAATTTCAAGGGCTGCAAAGACACCACAGAGAGCCACCACCAAAGAAGGAACACCAACAAAGAGCTTAGTTAAGGTTTGATTAATTCCAGCTTGAACTCTCCAGATTTCAAAATCTCAGGTTAAGCTTTGGATTCTCAGTAAAGCCAAATGGTTACTTTTATGTTGAAAACTAGGCAAGGAACTTAAGAGAAACGGGACGTTACAGCCTGGGTGCCGGCTCAGTTCAGGTTGGGGCATGCACAGGCGACGCAACTCGGGGCGTGGCTCACATAGGCAGGCCAAGGGGTGACGTGCGGTCATGGACGGTCCAAGGGCTACAAGGCAAAGGCAATGAGGCCTAGAGGAGCAACACCAAACAGAGCAAGCAACAGAGGAAAAGGAAAAGAAAAGAAAGAGAGAGGAAACATGAAAAGGGAAAAAGGAAAAGAAAAGGTTTTCGACCCAAGAATAAAAATTGAAATGAAATTATGAGATTTACATTTCGGAGAAAATTCAAATAGAAATTTGAATTTGAATTTCGGTTGAGGTTTGAATTTAAGGTGAGATGAATTCAAAATGAGAATTTGAATTCTAAATTGGTCTAGAATTGATTTGATTTTGGAATTTGATTTGAGATTTGAATTGAGATGATGGAATTTGAATTTGAATTTTGGATTTGGAATTTAAATAAATGCAAAAACTCCAAATGAAATCCAACACTTTGAATTAATAATTTGAATTAAATTTTTACAAAGAGCAAAATTTGGGATGTTACACCAAAGGTAGCAAGGTTCAATCGAGTTTGATAATAACTTCCCTGCCGATTTCATGACCAAAGCTTTGTTGTGATTCCTGAGATCGTGAATCCCCAAACCCCCTTGCTCTTTGGGCAGCACTACGTTTGTCCAAGCGACTAGGCAATGCCCGCTATTTACCTCTTTATCTCCCTTCCAAAGAAAGGCTCTTCGAATTTTGTCAAGGGCTTCTATGCTGCGTTCCGGCCATTGGAGGCAACTCATGTAATATGTAGGTATAGCTGATAGCACAGTGTTTATCATTAGTACTATCCCTTCCCAAGACAGTAGTCCGGGATTCCGACCTGCCAGTCTTCTATTTATTTTGTTGATAATTGGTTGTAGTAGACTGTGAGGTACCTTGTTAGTGGAGAGTGGTAGTCTTAAGTAATTACATGGCAGTGAGCTGATCGGGCATTATAGTGTGGTGGCAGCTAAGGCGGCATCCTATTGTGATATGTGGATGGGTACAAATGTACTCTTTATGGTAGTTGATCTTCAAACCTGATAAACTTGTAAACGATTCTAGGAGCTCTTTGAGAACCATTGCTTGCTGCGTTGTACCCTTGAGCAAGATTAGGATGTCATCTGCATATTGTAAGGTTGGGGGGGGGTGTCTCTTGTATATCCAAGGGGTGTAAGATCAGTCCATCGGTGTGGGCGTGTTGCAATATTCTTTGTAGGACATCAGCTACTAGTCTGAATAAATATGGAGAGAGCGGGTCTCCTTGTCGTACCCCACGTTTGTAATGAATTTGATTGCCCATTGTATCATTGACAAGAATCTGTGCTTTGCTGGATGAAAGAATAGTATGTATCCAGTTGATCCATTTACTATCGAAGCCTTGGTGTTGTAGTACCAGCAGAAGACAACCCCAATTTATTGTATCAAAAGCTTTATGGAAGTCTAATTGGAGTACTACCATTGGTTTTTTTCCTCTTCAATGCACATTGGACTAGTTCTGAAGCTAGTATGAAATTCACTGTGATTGATCGTTTTTTGATGAAATCTAACTGCATATGGTTGATGACTTCTGTGATTTTCGGTTGCAGTCTATTGGCCAAGACTTTGCTTATGAGCTTGGGTATACTATGTAGTAGCGAGATAGGCCTAAAATCTTTGATTTGCACAGGCGTCTCAATCTTTGGTATCAATGTGACATAAGAAGTGTTCACCCCTGAGAGGTCAAGATTAGTGGCATGCAAGTCTGCAAAGATGTGTAATAGATCAGGCTTTAATATATTCAAGAAATTTTTGTAGAACTCGTTGGTAAACCCGTATGGCCCTGGACTTTTGTTATTCGAGGAATGTACAATTGCATTTGCTATCTCTTCCCAAGTGAAGTTGGCCGAAAGAGCATGCAGATTTTGATTTTGCTGGTATAAACGTGTAAGGTCAATTGTTGGAGAC
The DNA here is from genome assembly GCA_036346405.1 of Phyllostachys edulis. Lineage (NCBI taxonomy): Eukaryota > Viridiplantae > Streptophyta > Magnoliopsida > Poales > Poaceae > Phyllostachys > Phyllostachys edulis. The sequence continues at coordinate 16,605,859 of CM070568.1, forward strand.
CATTGAACTGTCATATTGAAAAGATCTCTGAAGTAATTAGTAGTAATTTTTAATTTCGAGGCGCTGTCATAATGTTCAATCCCATCCTTAACAAGAACCTTAATGTTGTTCTTTCGGTGGTTGATGGTCGAGGTTACATGGAAGAAATGTGTATTCTCATCGTCCAGTTTGCACCACTTAATCTTTGCCCGACGTTTCCATTTTAGTGCCCAGAACAAGGTTAGGTCTTGTAGATGAAGTCTGACATTCTTTCTGAGAGTGAATTCGTAAGTTATTAGGGGTCTCCATTCTTCCATATTGCCCAAGTATTCCATAGTCTTGGTGTTGTCAAGTTGAGTGGCTAAGTTGTGCTTCCTCTTGGACCAAGATCTAATTTTTGCTCACAGTCTTCATAGTTTGAGATTGGCAATGGAGATATTAGCCAATTTTTTCATCCCTCGCGTCCAGCTTTGTATCACTAGGTTCTCAAACTTCGGCATATGAAGCCAGAAGTTTTCTAGTCTGAAAAGTCTCGAAGAAGATAGGTTGGTTGTGATGTCAGCAACAACTAGAGTGTGGTATGAAGTGGTAGCTACCTCTGATTTTGCAGAAGTGCCTAAAAATGTTTAGCTCTATTCTGTATCAATTAGAACCCTATCGAGCTTGACCATTGTTGGATTTCTTCTCTTGTTCATCTAGGTAAATTTCTTGTTAGGTATTTCCACATCTAGCAAGCTGTGATCTTGTATCCATGAGTTGAATATAGCCATACCTGTCCCATTTATATTGTCATTGCTTTTCTCATACGCATATCAGTATATAGTGAAGTTGCCAATTACCATCCATGGTCCAAAGAAGTTTTGCCGGATATCAGTTAGTCCATCGAAGAAAGGCTGGCGAGCATTATCTTTGAATGGTGCATAGATGTTTGTGATATTAAATTGGATTATGTCGGTTTTGGACTTGAAAGCTAGAGATAATGATGAATCATCAGCATGTATCAATGATGCGTCCAATTTAGTATTGCACCAGGCCATGAGGGTGCCACCTAAAGCCTCGACAGATGGATGATAATGGAAATTTCTCAATCTCGGAGGTAAGAAGCTTATCGCTTTAAATATATCAATGTTGGTCAATTTTGTTTCTTGTAAATAGATGACATCCGGTTGTAAATCCAATAGAGTCTAATAGACTAATGTCCTCTTCTTGATCTCTCCTAAACCTCGAACATTCCAAGTTAGGATCTTCATTAAGGTCCCTGGTCTACTGTAAGCATCAGGATGTGTGTAACATCCCAAATCTGGATCTGTGTTTCAAATGTAAGAAAATGAGTAGAAATTAAAACTTTTCTTGCATCTGGAAGTTTTTGAACAATTCTGTAATTCTTGTAAAGGAATTATGGGAAATCAAAAACCAAAATCTCCTGTTGACTGAAGTCATGACCTCTTTAAAACTTTTTAAGAAAAGTTTGTGATCAACATCGGGAAATTTTATGTAAGGTTTATCCTAGAGTCATCAACCTCCATTCAAAATTTCAGAATTTTTGGGGTTAGTTTGCTACCTCTAAAAAAATTCTTCCAAACTCAGCTTTCAAATTCAAACCCTAAACTAGTTTCACTGTTCCTCGGGTGCACTCGTTTGCATCTGCGCGCCGAGCCACTTTCTAGTTGGCCAAACCCAACCAGATCCCACCACCGAGCCTTTTCTCACAAGAAGCGCCAGCGCCGTTGATCGAAATCAACGACCACGACCTCCCTTCTCCTCCGCGACCTCCTTTGTCCCGGTCGAACCATCGGATAAATCCATCGCCACGACCTCATACCCCTTTTTCAACGCGCACGCCCACGACCTCCTATCTCATAGCGCCATCGGATGTAAATCCATCGGCCACGACCTCTTTTGGAGATCTTGACCGCCTCCAGACCTCCCTTTTCTTGTCGTGAACCGTCCGATGCAAATCTAACGGCGGCGACCTCCCTTTTTTCCTTTTCGACCCGTCTGCTTCAAATCCAATGGTCCACGATCACCTCGATTCAGATTCATCGTCCACGATCACCTCGATTCAGATCTCATCGTCCACGACCACTCCGCTTCAAATCCAAGGGTCCACGACCACCCGAAAGCAAGATCCAATGGTCCACGACCACCCCGATCTTGATCTAACGGTCAAAAATCATCTCACGCTGTTGGTTCGACTCGACCCATTTAACCCTTTGGGCTCGAGTTGGTTTGTTTCATCTCTCGTCTGGGGGACTCGCGCCAGGCCGATCATCCTTACCTCCCGCCACCAAGGCGTGCAGGTGTGCTGAGCATGGCGTGGGCGCTGCAGCAGCACCGCCCTCCAAGCGCCCTTCTCAACGGCTCTCGCCGCTAATCAATGCGCGTCCAGTCCGCCCTAAAGTCGAGTCGCCTGCCGCTTTGTCCTCAAGATCGCCAAAGCCAAAGCATCATGTCGACAAGGCGCCATCGCTATGTCATGGAAGCTCCCTTGTGCGCATCGCCATAAGCGTGCCAAGAGCGCCTCCCTTGCCCCCGCCGGCTATTCCTTTGCCCCAAACCATGTTTCCTTTCTTGTCTCCACCGCATTGGAGCCGTTGTTCTGGCTTCTTCATCTTCCCCACCGAGCTCTCTTCTTCCTCCCCATGGAGCCAAGCCCTCCACTCCACCGCCGCCCCATGGAGATCCTCCTCTCCCACCACGGCCTCCTCCCAAGCTCGCGCGCCCCAGATCCGCCACCACCACCACACCCCACTCAGGCCGCTTCTTCCCTACCAAGGCCATTCCCCAACCCGAGCTGCCTCCCTCGTCGGCCATGGCGCTGCCGCCTCGATCCGCCTCATCATACGGATCCGCTCCGCCACTGCTCGCCTCAGCCTTCGGTCCAGCGCCGACCACCGCCTCCCTCACCCAGAGCCGGCCAGATCTCCTCCTCCTGCCACCGGCCACCACCTCCACCACCGCCCAGCTCCCTTCGTCTCCCTGCACCGCCACCTCCATCGATCAGGCCCACTCGCCGCCTCCACCCGAGCTGCAGACTGCTTTCCTTTCGCTTCCACCGCCGCCTCGATCCGCCTCCTCGGCGGTCCGCCGCCCTCACCAAGAAATCGCCACCACAGTCGCCTCCACCACTTTGGTCCATGGCGCCGCCACTGGTGTGCCAGCTTTGCCAAGGCCAAGGACCTTCACCGCCGACTCACCTGCTCCTCCGCAGACTTCCTTGATCACGGCGGCAAGCCGATGCCGAGCTACCTTCGGTCCCTCCTCCTTGCCCTCTATGTGTTTGTGTGTATGCCTCAAAGAATGATTCTTGTTTCCCTACAGTGGAGCTCGCCTCGCCACCCCCGCCCATTTCATCTGTGTTTCGACCAACGCCGTGTCCCTTCGCTGTCGCCACAGTGCATCGAACCACTTGGCCATGATGTTTCGATTCACCGCCATTCATCCAATTGTTAGCTCGGTTTTCTTTCTATACACTTTATGCTCTCCTCTGTATGTTTGATGTTGATGAGTATGTTTGGTGCTCTCCTCTGCATTCCCTATCGATTAGTGGAAAGTGTTGTCACAAACTTGGACCTGCTATTTAGTCTAGTAATGTACTAACAAATTGATGTTTAAATTGGGAAGGAAGATTAGCTTATAGCATTTTTGCTCGGTCATCTCTTGCTGTTATAGGAATATAAGCAGAACCTAAATTCCGGAGTTGTCATGGGATTAATGATCATGTTATTGCAGTAGCTAGCAATGTTAGTGTTTTGATGAGTAGTTATACACGCATATTTAATGTATAATCAAATCTGAAAATCATTTAGGTTAAGAATGTTCTGAATTCAGCAGTGAATTAGCTATTTTCCTTTTATGCTTTGTTGCTTTTTAGGTCACTCAGTTTTTGCTTAACAAATGAGTATGTAAACTTACAAGAATATTGGTTAACACCCAAACCATTCGCATAATTTCAGTGATAAGAGTTCTTAGAACAGGAAAGAAATTAGAATGCAAATAACAAAAACAGTAATTTCCATTTCTTAATCATGAGCAAAAAAAAGGTTCCTAGATGAAACTTGCTTTTGTCAAGAGGGTGATAACCCTTCTTGCTTTCTTTTCCTTAGAAGATGATTGTTCCTTTTGAGCTTAGACCTTTAGCTAACACTTAAACTAACAGAGGCAAGATAGGAAAACAGTACACTTGTAACAGTGAGGTAGAGCTTTGTCTAATACCAATACAAATGGATTCTAAAATATAATTACTAGTCATTCCCATGTAACCTAACAGAATAAAATGTTTTGTAATCCAAAATTTGAATTAGTGGCTAGTAAACATCAGTAGACCTATTGCCATAATTTCAACTTTAGAAATGTATAAATAATTCAATTTAACTTCAAATAAAGTAAACCCAATTTTGCTGATCTTAGAATACCATGCTCTACCTGTCATAAAATTTTCACACTCAACAACCACCTAGAAAATTGTGCGATGAACAGTACCCGAAAACAATTAAATTGGAGTTTCCAGCCGATTGAAATTGTTTTAGCCATAACTTTTTCATACTTTATCCAAATCGAATGATTCTTGTTGCTAAATTCATTTAAAATCGTGGTCTTCCTGCTGTATAAATTTCATGGATTTTTGTTGACTTTGGATTTTGAATCTTTTTCGGTGTTCGTCGTTTTTATTGGATTTTCTCGTTCTTGCGATAGGTACCAACGATATTATCGATTGGGAGAGTATTCCTCTGCAGCAAGAAAGTTATCTCCAGCAAAGGCAAGCAGTTTGATCATATTCATCCAATTCCCATTACTTTAAAGTCTAATACTTTGTATTTACTTGTATGTATGCATGCTTTTGTGTCAAATTAATTTTATCGATTAGAGGTAGCTATTCCTATGCATGGTTGTCTTTAAATTATTATCCACTGCCACAAACCATAGGATAATAATCTCAAGGTGGATTAGAGCCCGCGATTGTATTATACTCTTTTAGTGTCTTTTCGGTGTCATGCTTAGAAATGCCTAGCTTACGGTAGAAATGGGCGGTTGTCGACTTATGTCGATAACCTTGATCACACAAAACTATTATTCCATTAGGTCCAGCATGTATGCTTTGTTACTTTGTAAACAAATAAAAATGAAAAATAAGAGATTGATTTAGACTTGGGCATATTGGATGGATGGTGTGGTTTTTGGAATGTGGTAGTATGCCTAAGTCCCTAAGGACCGAGTATCTTGTTACACTAAACCAAGCAATTATGCGCATTAACCACGCGAGGGGCATATGGAACCTCTCTTGACTAAGTACTTTGGGCGGTGCTAATTGGGGTCGCTTTGTTGGTGTGTTTTAAAGATAAAATGTGTGGGGTGATGTGGGAGGGAGCATTAGCTTCCGGTAGGTCGCTCGATGTCTCCTTCTCCCGTGGGTTGTGCGGGTCAGAATTAGCACCGCCCATTGAAATGTCTCAGAGGACTTAGCCGCGTTTACATACCAACGAAGTGTGCTTGGCGAAAAAGGCGGTCTCGACGTGGTGGGTACAAGTGGTACACCTCCGCAGGATAAAACTATTCAATAGCCTCGCCCTAGGTTATGGACACGCTTGGCAAGGTCTTTCGAGAACTAGACTACAACATTTAATTAAAACTTGATGGGTTGGTATGAGTGGATGCTCATGCTATTGTTGTGGTGGCTATTGGGTTAGCCACTTCCAGGTTGTTGTTACTGTTGTTATTATTATTGTATTGTTGTTATTTCAACAATTACAAATGCTTTGTCAAATTGCTTTAAATCTATTACATTATTGCAATTGTAAACTTGCTTTATGCTAAATGAGCCTAAAAAGCCTTCCACTTACATAAAGCTTGCATGTAGTTAATTAAAGTTCTGTTATACTACACGTCAGTCTTGCGAGTACAATTTTGTACTCATCGGCCTTGCTTGTGGCCCCTTTCTTTTGTTGCAGAGGAAGAAGTGGATCCCCAAAGGGATCAACTTGTGTGAGATGTACCGCGGGTTTGACGACTAGCTTGGCGGCCCGGTTGGTTGCCTTGTAGGTAAAGGCACACTAATTGGCTCTTATTTGTTGCCATCTTATGGCCTTGCTTCCGCTGTTTATTTACTTATTTGGTATGTCTTTTGGCCGTTTGGCCCTGTTGTAATAAACCTCTATATTATGTATGTCTTTTGTTCTTGTGCTTCGGTTCTATGTGATTGAATGGAATTGATGCATAATTTTGTAAAAGGGTGTATGTACAGCATTTCTGGGATGTACATATTTTCCCGAGGCACGGGATATTTTGTTTGTGATACTAGGGTCGATTGGATGACTAAGTATTACAAGCTAAATATTCCGGGGTCTCACAATGTGCCAACATGGGTCCCTCCCCATGATCCAACGTGAGCATAGCCCAGAAGGTTTTTCAGGTTGCCACACAAAAAAGCACCAAACAAAGAGATAGAAGGAAGCAAGATGCAACAAGAAAATGTAAACGAAAGTCTCCCGGAGCCAATTTAATCTATAGCAACACAAGTCTCTAACATACACTAGAGAAGAAATCTGACAAGGACAGTGAGTAGGACCTAATAAGATAGAGATGAACCGACTAAACACTAGAAGAACAAACACGATTGCATGGTGCAAATGAGGAGAGTTGTGCTTGCAAATGAAGTGAAGCACAGATGTAGATACAAAATAGGATGCATGAAACAGTGGCTCCAGTTGGTGGTACAATGCATCGCTTGTTTAAGCATTAGGGGTGCCGCCTGTGATGCGGCCTTCTCAATTCGTGCTGCTTCTTTGATGGTCTCCTTCACCTTTAAACGACAAAGGTCTGCTAGTTACATGATAATTGCCGTTGAAGTTGGCTTCAACTTTACTTTGAAAGGCATTTGGATTACTTCCTCAATTTTCCTTGCCCTTGGTCGGTTTTTGCGACGATTCCCTGTAGTTGAAGTCGAGCTAGCTGAAGAGCTTGGTGTTGCCGCTGCAACACGATGGCTAGCTTGTTCCACTGGGTTGATACGATCCCCGTCATATGCCTTCTGCAGCCTCGTGCTCCTCCAAATGTACACCTGTAGATCACTCTTCTTGCTGCGACAATTTCCAGCTAGTGGAGTGACATTGAGGTCTAGGATCTTGTCTTTGGACTATTTGCTCGGTGGTAGGAGCTATAGTAGTGCTGGAGCTTTATGGTTCGGGGAATCTAGCTTACGTGCACTTGCTGTGGAATCCTTGTTCTTGCTTTTGCTATCTACTACTTCGCGGAGCTGTGGCACTGGTAGTCTAATTCGAGCACAATGCAGCGATTCTAGGGGTACCACTACCACCAGGCTCCACTCAAGAGGATTTGGCAGGCGTTTGGCAACCGGTGGCAGCATGAAATGTGGCATGGTGTAGATTGGAGGTGATGACATGATGAATGTGTTGGTGATATGCCCTAGAGGCAATCATAGAGATGATTGCATCACGCCTATGTTTATGAGTTATAGAATAAATATTATTATGTTCATTGAATGAATTATCAGTTATAAAGATTAACACGTATGTGACTTGTTGGTGAAGCTCTTTAACTTAAAGGGTGTCATTCTAAATGTATCCCTGGTCGGATGTCACTAGTCGGAACATTAATGACTTATCGACTAGCACATGTATTGATTGATGACCATGTTTCCCCGGTCATTGATATAGGGATATCGAATCAATAATGTGAACACATGTTAGAGAATATGGTGTTGGATTGACCCACCTTGAGACACTATTGGGATTGTTATGATTTTATGTGTCATCAGTTGGTCTCAAGCAATGATGATGTATAATCCTTAAACCTAAAATCAGCATGGTTTCCTACATGTGAAATAGTACACTTAGGGGTTGCCAAACGCTACTCCGTAACTGAGTAGTTATAAAGGTAGCTCTCGGGTATGCTATGAAACACACGGAGTGTAACATCCCAAATGTATAATTAGGGTTATTCAAGCATAATTATATGTGTAGAAATTAAAACTTTTTCTCACATATTGAAAAACCCTAAAATCTCATGTGATTCTTGTCCAAGAGTGGTGTAATCCAAAAACACAAAGCTCTTGTTGACCAAAAGTCAAATTCCTTTTCCAATTATCTTAAATCTTGTGCCAAACATTTGAATATATTTTCCTTGGTCCCAAAACTGATATGGGACCCTCTGAAAAATATCATGAGTTAAAACACTTATTGATAATTTTGGAGGCAAAACAATCCTTTAAACAACCTTCATGAATTTCCTGAGAAAAATGCATTGCATAATAACCTCTGGAAATTTTATGCAAGGTTGATCTCATTATCAGCAAGCTCCAGTTAAAATTTCATTAAATTTGGAGTTCATTTGCTATCTCAAATAATTCTGCTAAGTTTCAGCTGTTAAAAACTAAATTTAAAAGCCTACACTGCTCCTTGGCTAGCTATATTCAAAGTCGGTCCAGCCCAACCATGTCTCAAGACCTCAACAGACCTCATCTCCATTTTGATCAAATCGCACTGCTGGATTTACATCCAACAGCCACGACCTCCTCCGCGTCAACACCGCAAAGACCTCCCTACCTCATGAGGTCATTGCCGTTGGATCAAAGATCCACGGTCATGACCTCCCCGTGTTAAACCTCAAAGACCTCCTCGAGTGTTAAACCATTGCAATGAGGTCATCCCATTTGTTGAGGTCGAGTCGCTGGATCAAATCCAACACCACGACCTCCTCCTCAACATACTCAACAGTCTTCCCATTCCACGTGAGGTCATAGCCCTTGGATCCAAGATCCATGGCCCCGACCTTCCCTCACCGCTAAACTAAGCAAACCTCCCACCTAACCAAGGTCGAGCCATTGGATCAAATCCAACACTCACGACCTCCCCCCTGCTATCAAGCACTCACAACCTCCCCATCTTTTGTTGTGCACCGTTAGATTAAAATCTACTACACGACCTCCTTTTTGTCTCATGCGCACTGACCTCCCCAACAAGACATGAGATCGTAGCCCTTAGATCTAAATCTAAAGGCCATGACCTCCCTTGTGCGTTGCAAGCTCAGACCTCCACCTCTTTTGATCGAACCCTTAGATCTAAATCTAACGGTCCCGACCTCCCTTGCTGCTATGCATCATATCGATCTTCCCATCGTGTCAAGGTTCTTGATTTAAATCCAAAGGCCATGACCTCCCTCATGTCTTTTGATCGCGTGCGGTTAAGTCCTCACCGGAGGTCCGCACTGCTGGATGGAGATCCAACGCTTTGGACCTCCCCGTCCCTTTTCCTCACGTATGCTGCTTACATGAAATTGAGGGCCACGACCTCCCACCTTGATCGTGTGGTGGGACCTCCTCCCACCACTTAAAACATAACGGTTCAAAAATTGATCCGATGGTTAGGACCTCCCTGTGTCTTATCCAACGGTCATAAGGACCTCCCTGTTCTTCTCCTTCCTCCGGCGCGCATGCGTGCTCGAGCGGTGGAGCACGCGTGCAGCCTCAGGCACCTTTAATCACTCTTTCTCGACCAAGATTTAATGCAGTCACCTTTCGCCTCATGTCCACTCAGCCCGCCAGTTGTCAACCTTTATGTCTTGTCCACCCCATGGACTAACCTGTGGGCTAAGCTCACCATGGAGCTTAGCCCCACTCATAACCTTCACCTCAGCTATAAGTGTCCACTGAGCTCCCCTGCTGGCTTCCTTTACACACTTGGAGCCCTGTCATACCAAAGGTTTGGCCGAGCTCCTAACTCACTCACCTCCTCTCTAGTGGCTGCCATTGTTGAAGTCCTTGAGCTCCTCAAGACTCAAGGGTTCCAAAGTGGCTCCTTCTTCAACCCTTGCTCACTTTGTGCTCCCCAAACCTCCCGGAATAACCCTAACTTATTTTGTTTGGGCATTTTTCAGAGGTGGACAAAGCCGAGCTTGAGCCGGTGCCGTGAGTCAAGCTTCATTGTCTTCCCCAACTCCGGCCATCACCTCCACGACCTCCCCAAAGACCTTAGGACCTCCTGTACCTCCCGTTAGTCCTTTAGTTGTCGGCACCCGCTTGAATGCATGTTGCGGAGCTTAAGTTTTGGCACACGCTTGAATGTCGCATGAGCTCCTTTTTGCATTTTGTCGTTTGGTCAGATTCGCCGTTGTTCTCTCCGGCTCACGGCTGCTCAAGGCCATCGCCGCCGTTGAGAGGAGGTCCTTTGCGCGCGCATGGTTATTGCGGACCCAATGGTACCATTGATCTCGCCGGCGAGGTCTACATCGCCGGCGATGACCACATCTTTGCGCCGGTTTTGTCGGACACAACGGCAGCGTCGTTGTCGTTTTTAGGACAGAAATCCTCCATGTTTAATGCGCTAATCATGTGTTCCAATCATTGTAATCATTGGATGTCTTAACTGCCATTAATCCACCCCTTTAATGCGTGCATTTAAGACCTCCCGCGCGCGCGGACCTCCTTGATGTCCAAATACAGATTTATTCATGTCCAAGTGCGCGCGCGAAGTTAAGGCACTGGTTTGGGACGCCCGCACCTCCTCCGAGGAGATCCGGAGCGCCCAAGACCTCCTTGCGCAATCGTGGCCGCCTGCAGACCTCCCCGGAGGTCTGTGGACGTTAGGACCTCCCTAGGTTATCTCACTGCTCATGACCTCCCCTGTAGATCTTGACCGCCACGGTCCTCCCTGACGATCTCGAACCATCGAGGACCTCCCTTGAACATCTCGACTGGCCCAGACCTCCCCGTGAGGTCCTCGACGATGTAGATTTTCCTCGTGGAGATCTTGATAGTTTGACCTTACTTTGGAAGATCTCAACCGCTGAGGACCTCCCTTTAAATCTGGTCCGCTCCGACCTCCTTTCCATGTTGTGGTCCGTTGATTTCACATCTACGGCCCCGACCTCCCTCACCACAAGATGTGCGTTGCTAGGAGGTCCAGACCTCTGACCTCCCGAGCGCTGCAAGCGTTGTTCACTGGGAGGTCTGAGCCGCTAGATCTGTGATCTGTGGCTCATGACCTCCCCCGCCCTTATGGGTTTTAGAAATTCCAAGGAGGTCTTAGTTAAACTGAAATAAGGTATAGACTTTAGAATTTCATATCTTTCTCATTTTAAATCCATTTGAGGTCATTCAACTTGTGTTAGCTCTGTCTTGAACTTGACTTTAATCCAAAAATGATTGAAAGTTGAATTCAGCTCTAGAGCACAGTTTGCCATTAGATTTTAAAACCATCTTTAAAATATACACTCAAATTGATGCTTAACTTGTAAAATACATAACTAATGCTCTATAGTTTATTTTTGGGTGAGACCAACTTTGTTGGTTTCCTCTATTAATGAACTCACTGTGAACATTAGTGTTGAGCTTGTTGCTGTTATAAAAATGAGGACTTGTGCATTATAATTTTGTTCAAGTTCTTGTTTTTGAAAAATTATAGAAAGTGCAATATAGCTCCAAATGAGGTGAACTCAATTGTGTTATTCATCTCATGAGGTGCTGGTTTTACAGTAAAAATTTCAGCTTCACTTCTATTCTAGAAAATTTTGCGATGAACAGTAGCATATTTCTAATTAATAGGCTGAGCAGAATTGATTTCATCATATCTTTTGCATTAAGAATCCAAATCAATTGGTTCTTGTTGCTAAATTCATGATAAATCATTGTCTTGCTGCTGTAAAATTTTCATAGCTTTCGGAGAAGTTTCTCTGTTGCGTCTTTTTGGTTTTTCGTCGTTTTATCGGTTCTTTCTCGCTTCCGTTAGGTTTCGACATTTGTGGTGATCCCGAGAGTGACCCTCTGCCACAACTTGGCCAGCAACAAGGCAAGCAGTTTGATCATTTCCATCATTGTCCCATTACTTTAAAGCTTAATATATTGTTTTACTTCTATGTATGCATGCTACTTTGTGTTAAATGTCGCTAGCAAGCCTATAGTTGCATAATCTGTAGGAATTGTTTATCCTCTACTACCATGAGCCTAGGTTATTTGCTGTGGTGGGAGCTCGTTGGATGAGCTCCTATCACTTAGTAGTTTCGATTTAAACTGCTTAGACATGCTTAGCTATCGGTAGAGATAGGGCGATCATCGACTTAGTCGATGATCTTGATCACTCAAAATGATTATTACTCCTATATGTCCAGCACTTGTGCTTTGATTAATTTGTAAAATCAAAAACTGAAAATAAAAGATTGATTTAGACTTGGGCATATTGGATGGATGGTGCGGTTTTTGGATGTGGTGGTATGCCCGGGTCCCTAAGGACCGAGTACTTGGGTCACTAAGTTGCGATTTCACAGACTAACCACGCGAGGGGCATATGGAACCCTCTTGACTAAGTACTCTAGGAGGTGTTAATTATGAGCGAGCTCGGTTGGTGTGTTTTCAAAACAAATGTATATGTATAGTGTGGGAGGGAGCATTAGCTTCCTGAAGGTTGTGATGTCTCCTTCTCCCGTGGGTTGTGCAGCTCAGAATTAGCATTCATCCTTTGGAAAGGTCTCAGAGGACTTAGCTGCACAAAGACACCTTCTAAGTGTGCGTAAGGAAAGGCGGTCTGACGTGTGGGTACAGTGGTACACCCTGCAGGGATAAAACTATTCGAATAGCCTCGTCCTAGGTTATGGACATGCTTGGTAAGGTCGTTCAAGACTAGTCTCAAACTTTTAATTAAAACTTGATGGGTTGGTATGAACGGGGAGTTCATGCTATTGTTGTGGTGACTTGGGTTAGTCACTTCCAGGTTGTTCTTGTTGTTGTTATTATGTTATTATCTCGTTGTTACTTCAACATTTAAAAATGCTTTGCCAAATTGCCTTCAATCTATTATGTTATTGCAAATAAATGTTGCTTTATGCTAAAATGAGTCCAAAGCCTCATCCACTTAAATAAAGCTTGCATGTAGCTATTTATAGTTCTGTTATCTCACACGTAAGTCTTATGGAGTACTTTATGTACTCATCTCGCCCGTGGTTGTGGCATTTTGTGGCTTTTGTTGCAGAGGAAGAAGGAGAGCTCCAAGAGCCTCTCTTTGTGCTACGTGTTGCGCTTTCTTCGACGACTAGCTTGGCGGTCCCACGATGCCTAGGGTTAAGGCACACCGATTGGCTTTGTGTTATAGCCATCTTTATGGCACTTTTGCTTCATTGTTATCTTTGTAGAATTGTTGCTATTTGGCCTAAGGGCCCTCTTTGTAATAGCTTTTCCTTATTAATATTAACTTCGGTTTGTTGCTTATGTACTATGTGTTGTATGGAATTGATACATCCTTTTGTTGTGAGGTATGTATACTGCATTCGGGAGTATACATCTTCGAGACCGAGTTTATTTGGTTGATAATACTAGGTCAATTGGATGACTAAGTATTATGAGCCTAATAAACGCCGGGTCTCACAAAAGTTGGTATCGAGCCGTTATGACCGTAGTAACGCAAGCTTGGTCGTCCTTAGGATATTTTGAAAACCTATTTTCAAAGCAAAGAAATGAGTTTTGAAAGCTTAGGTAAATTCTCGGATTTTATTCCTTACCTATCTTAGCTTTCTTCTCATCCCACTCTAATTTGAGTTTTAAAAGTTGTTTTCTCTCTTCCTTCTACAAAATAGTTGTTATCGATTAACACTGGTTTTTGGGAGAACCAATGAGATTGGCAAATTGAAGTGTGAGCTGCCCACTACAAGGTTTTGAAGTTCGAGTCGGTGATTCGACAAGGAGCTTGGATGCTAAACCCGGACAGCAAGCATCAAATTTCGGGACAGCAGTCTCAAAGGTGTCTAATTAGGATAGATAATGAGAGGTTAATCAACTAAAACTTGTGGGAATAAAAGGGTAAGATGTGATACTAGTTAGCTAAGTATCTAACACTTATTTCGCTGCATTAACCTTGCTCTCTAATAGTTTTAGATCTCACCCTACAATCTGATTTTTGATCTTCTCGACCAATTACTCGTTCATTCAATACGGGTTAGTTGAGATGAGAAGTTGAGCCTTGCGTTTGGTGTTTCTTGGCTATTTTTAGAGTCTTTTAGAAGCTTTTTAAAGTTTAAATAACCGCTGATTTTGGCTTTCGGTTGGGGTGATATTCCATTCCCCTAGTCGATCGCTTTTGCTTTCTTTAAGGCTTGGTTTTTGGGTCTAGTTGCTAACCAAATTTCATTGTAACAGGATGGCCGGACGCTTCAGTAGCGGCCAAGGCTGGCCACTGGTCCGGACGAGGAGCTTCTCCTCCTCCGACCATGGCCGAGGTTCTTCTTCAGATCGAAGCGCAACCGCTGGATGACCGGAGAGTTCTATCGACGCCATCGCGCAACACCACCGCACTTACGGAGCTTCGTGATCCGGGCGAGTGAATGCCCATCACCGCGTGGAGGACTCGCGGAGTTTCTTCAGACTCAGCCCCTACCTTTTCCCGGTCCGAGGACCTTTGATGCGGACGATTGGCTTCGCTCTTGTGGAGCGAAGCCAGATCGCGCAGCTGCCGAGAGCACGAGAAGGCGCTGCTCGCATCGCACCACCGGAGGGTGCAACTTTGTCATGGTGGGAGAACTTTCGCCATGCAGCCCGCAGACCACACCGCTTCTTGGGAGGAGTTTCAGATCGCCTTCCGTCGGGCTCACATCCTCGCCGCTTGATGGAGATCAAGAAGGTGAGTTTCTTGCGCCAAGCAAGGGCGAGCTCACCATGGAGTATGTCTACGAGTTCAACCATCTAGCTCGTTATGCTCCCGAGGACGGCCACCGATATGGCTAGGCAGCCAAGTTCAGCGTGGCTTGTCCGAGGAGTCAAGGACAAGCTATCCATTGTCGACTTCCTCGATTTTCAGACCTTGGTCGACAAGGCCATCACATCGAAAGCATGCGGCTCGAGAGCTTATGGACTCCCGCAAGCGCAAGTGGGAGGCCCATAAGTCATCCAGGCTGCTTCTTCCCGCCCCGCTTGAGCAGCCTCGGGGTACCACTCACTCTTCGGCGCCCGAGATCACCTCCGCCTGCTCGCCCATCGCAGTCGTGGTCTCACCACGCACTGTGAGTCGCAGAGCGGCCTCGCAACCCGGCCGCCGGGTCACATGTTTCTCATGAATCGAAAGGGCATTATGCTAACCAATGCCCTAAGAAGACAGAGCACCTCGCCCCAATGGAGGATGCGGGCCAGAGGTGGTGCACCAGACCGTAAGATCGTCCCGCTACCCAAGGCGTGGGTAGTGGTCGCGTCAACGCCATCACCACAGAGGAGGCTCAGAGGCACCCGACGCCGTGCTAGGTACACTTTCTCGTTAACTCTCATCCCGCCATCGCTTTTGTTTGATTCAGAGCATCTCATTCCTTTGTTTCGAAGTCTTTTGTCGCTGTTGGAGAGCTTTTTTCTCTCCATTGTCGGTCCCGCTTACTCATTCGCTCTCCGGTTTGGAGTTGAGGGCCGAGGTTGAGTGTAGGGATGTTCCTATCGAGATCGGCGAGGTTTCTTAGCAAACCTTATCCTTCTCCATTCAGCGAGTCTTGATGTGATTCTTGGCATGGATTGGTTGTCCCAAAGACATGGGGCAAATCGATTGCGCCAGAAGCTCATCTCTATCTAGTCCTCCTCCGCGGAAAGCAAGTTCGCACGGTCGCTAGATCCGCATCTCTTCAAGCTTGAAGCGAAGCCCGCTTAGATATTAGCGAAGTCCCAACAGTTTGTGACTTCGTTGATGTCTTTCCCGCAGATCTTCCGGGATGCCACCCGCTCGAGACCTCAAGTTTGTCATTGAGTTGGCTCCTGCACCGCCCCTATCTCAAAGAGGCCTTATCGGATGCCACCGAACGAGTTGGTGGAATTGAAGAAGCGCTAAGTGAGCTGCAAGAGAAGGGTTTCATTCGCCTAGCTCATCTCCTTGGGGTTGTCCAAAGAATCTTCGTAAAGAAGAAGGATTTGTATTTTATGCATGTGCGTTGATTATCGCCCACTTAATGAAGTGACGGTAAAGAACAAGTATCCATTGCCCGCAAGATTGACGATCTCTTCGATCAATTAACTGGAGCTCGAGTTTTCCAAGATTGATTCGAGAGTGGGATATCATCGTTTCGGATTCGACCGAGGATATTCCAAAGACGGCGTTTCTACTCGCTACGGCTTGTATGAATACACCGTCATGTCATTCGCTTAACCAATGCTCCTCGCCTCGTTCATGAACCTCATGAATTCGGTATTCATGGAGTATTTGGATAAGTTTGTCGTGGTCTTCATCGATGATATCCTTATCTACTCCCGAACGATGAGGAACATGCCGAGCATCCGCTTGTGTTAGGCAAGCTACGTGAGCACCACCAGACGCTGGTTCAAAGTGTGTGCGTTACGTTGAAGGAAGTGGCTTTCTTAGGCCATATTCTTTCAATGGAGGCGAGTGTTGATCCTAGCAAGGTCACCGATGTTCTTTCATGGAGTCCGCCCACTTCGGTCACCGGCGCGGAGTTTTCTTGGTTTAGCGGGATATTATCGCCGCTTATCGAGAACTTCTCCAAGATCGCGGGCCAATGACGAGTTGCTCAAGAAGGACAAGAAGTTCTTGTGGTCCGATGCTTGCATGGCAAGTTTCCATGTACTCAAGAAGCGCTTGACCACCGCCTCCCGTCTTGTTCTTCCCGATATCCATCGCAGCTTCGATATCTTTTGCGATGCTTCGCCGAGGCCTCGGTTGTGTCCTTATGCAAGAAGGCAAGGTAGTGGCCTATGCATCAAGGCAATTGAGACCTCATGAACTCAACTACCCTACTCATGATTTGGAGTTGGTTGTCGTGATTCATGCACTTAAGATTTGGCGACATTACCTCATCCAGAATCGCTGTGAAGTGTATTCGGATCACAAAAGCCTCAAGTACTTGTTCACCCAACCCGACCAACCTCGTGCAAAGGAGATGGTTCGAGTTGATCAAGGATTATGACATGGGTATACACTACCATCCGGCAAGGCTAATGTCGCTGCCGGCGCGCTTAGTCGCAAAGCGCATTGCCATGCCTTAGTGCTCAAGGAGCATTCGCCTCTCTTCTCGAGGCATTCCATCGCCTCAACTTGGAGATAGTTGAGCATGGATCTCTCACGCCATGGTTGTGCAACAAACCTTGGTGGATCGGATCAAGTCCGCCAGCAATGGATTTGGGAGTGAGCCACATTAAGGCAAATGTCAAGGCCTAACGACCAAGTGCTTTTCCGAGGATGAGCATGGTGTTGTGAGGTTCGGCAACGCCTTGTGGTTCCAAAGGACATGGAGTTGCGAATTTGATCCTCCGCGAAGCCCATGATTCGCTTTTATCCATTCATCCCGGCCACAAAGATGTATCAAGATCTCCGCCAGAGATTTTGTGGACCCGAATGAAGAGGGAGATCGCGGTTCGTTGTTGAGTGCGACGTGTGTCGCCGTGGTCAAGGCCGAGCATCGGCGTCTCGCCGATCGCTTGACCTTTGCCAATTCCTCGAGTGGAAGTGGATTCGATCGAATGGATTTCATCACCGGTCTACCCACGCCCCGAAGAAGAATGATGCCATTTGGGTCGCCATCGATCGATTGACTAAGGTGGCACATTTCCTTCCGCCAAGACCGAACTTCGTAGGTCTTTTGGCGGAACTCTATATCGCCTCGATCGTGAGTTTGCACGGTGTCAAGACGATCGTGTCGGATCGTGGATCCTTTTCACGCCTCGCTTTTGGCATAGTTTGCAAGAGGCCATGGGCACTGTTTTACCTTTAGCACGGCATATCATCCCCAAACCGATGGTCGACCGAGAGGGTCAACCAAGTTTTGGAAGACATGCTTCGTGCTTGTGTCCTTTCATATGGGAAGCTTTGGGAGAAATGCTTGCCATTCGCCGAGTTTTCTTATAACAACAATTTTCAGCCGGCCTCGGCATGGCACCATTTGAGGCCTTGTACGGAAGAAAGTGTAGAACCTCGTTGAACTGGTCGAGACCGGTGAGAGACCTCTCTTTGGCCTTGACTCAATCAATGAGGCCGAAAGCGCCAAGTCCAAATTTTATTCGTGGCTGCTTGCGCACAGCTCAATCCAGCAAAAGAGCTATGCGGACCGCCGTCGACGTGAGTTACGTTTTGAGCCTAATGACTTTGTTTATCTCAAAGTCTCTCCTTTGAAGGGCCATCAACGCTTTGGCGTCAAGGGCAGTTAGCTCTCGATATGTCGGTCCCTACCGCATTATCGAGAAGAAGGAGCTGCTGCCTATAAGTTGGAGTTGCTACCTGCACTTGAGGGGTACATGATGTTTTCCATGTGTCCCAGCTTAAGAAGTGCCTCCGTGTTCCAACCGAGGAAGCTCCGCTGGAAACTCTCGATGTCCAACCCGATTTGACCTATCGCGAGCACCTGCTCACAGACTCGATGAGTCTCGAACGAAGGACAAGGAATAAGACCATCAAGTTCCTTAAAGTTCAAGTGGTCAAACCATTCCGAGGATGAGGCTACTTGGGAAAGAGAAGATCGCCTGCGTGCGGACTATCCATCTTTCTTTACGAGTGAGCCAAATCTCGGGGAGATTGTAAGGGGGAGATTTTGTAACATCCCAAATGTATAATTAGGGTTATTCAAGCATAATTATATGTGTAGAAATTAAAACTTTTTCTCACATCTTGAAAAACCCTAAAATCTCATGTGATTCTTGTCCAAGAGTGGTGTAATCCAAAAACACAAAGCTCTTGTTGACCAAAAGTCAAATTCCTTTTCCAATTATCTTAAATCTTGTGCCAAACATTTGGAATATATTTTCCTTGATCCCAAAAACTGATATGGGACCCCTCTGAAAAATATCATGAGTTAAAACACTTATTGATAATTTTTGGAGGCAAAACAATCCTTTAAACAACCTTCATGAATTTCCTGAGAAAAATGCATTACATAATAACCTCTGGAAATTTTATGCAAGGTTGATCTCATTATCAGCAAGCTCCAGTTAAAATTTCATTAAATTTGGAGTTCATTTGCTATCTCAAATAATTCTGCTAAGTTTCAGCTGTTAAAAACTAAATTTAAAAGCCTACACTGCTCCTTGGGCTAGCTATATTCAAAGTCGGTCCAGCCCAACCATGTCTCAGACCTCACAGACCTCATCTCCACTTTGATCAAATCGCAGCTGCTGGATTTACATCCAACACCACGACCTCCTCCGCGATCAACACCGCAAAGACCTCCTACCTCATGAGGTCATTGCCGTTGGATCAAAGATCCACTGGCCATGACCTCCCCGTGTTAAACCTCAAAGACCTCCTCGAGTCGTTAAACCATCGCAATGAGGTCATCCCATTTGTTGAGGTCGAGCTGCTGGATCAAATCCAACACCCACGACCTCCTCCTCAACATACTCAACAGTCTTCCCACTTCACGTGAGGTCATAGCCCTTGGATCCAAGATCCATGGCCCTGACCTCCCCTCACTGTTAAACTAAGCAAACCTCCCACCTAACCAAGGTCGTAGCCATTGGATCAAATCCAACAGCTCACGACCTCCCCGTGCTATCAAGCACTCACAACCTCCCCCATCTTTTGTTGTGCACCGTTAGATTAAAATCTACGGTCACGACCTCCTTTTTGTCTCATGCGCACCAGACCTCCCCAGCGCACGTGAGATCGTAGCCCTTAGATCTAAATCTAAAGGCCATGACCTCCCTTGTGCGTATGCAAGCTCAGACCTCCACCTCTTTTGATCGGAACCCTTAGATCTAAATCTAACGGTCCCGACCTCCCTTGCTCGCTATGCATCATATCGACCTTCCCCATCGTGTCAAGGTTCTTGATTTAAATCCAAAGGCCATGACCTCCCTCATGTCTTTTGATCGCGTGCGTTAAGTCCTCACCGGAGGTCCGCACTGCTGGATGGAGATCCAACGCTTTGGACCTCTGTCCCTTTTCCTCACGTATGCTGCGACATGAAATTGAGGGCCACGACCTCCCACCCTTGATCGTGTGGTTGGGACCTCCTCCCACCCACTTAAAACATAACGGTTCAAAAATTGATCCGATGGTTAGGACCTCCCGTGTCTTATCCAACGGTCATAAGGACCTCCCTCGTTCTTCTCCTTCCTCCGGCGCGCATGCGTGCTCGAGCGGTGGAGTTACGCGCGCCAGCCTCAGGCACCTTTATCACTCTTTCTTCGACCAAGATTTAATGCAGTCACCTTTCGCCTCATGTCCACTCAGCCCCGCCAGTTGTCAACCTTTATGTCTTGTCCACCCCATGGACCAACCTGTGGGCTAAGCTCACCATGGAGCTTAGCCCCACTCATAACCTTCACCTCAGCTATAAGTGTCCATTCGAGCTCCCCGCTGGCTTCCTTTACACACTTGGAGCCCACATACCGATGTTTGGCCGAGCTCCTAACTCACTCACCTCCTCTCTAGTGGCTGCCATTGTTGAAGTCCTTGGAGCTCCTCAGTGACTCAAGGGTTCCAGTGGCTCCCTTCTTCAACCCTTGCTCACTTTGTGCTCCCCAAACCTCCTGGAATAACCCTAACTTATTTTGTTTGGGCATTTTTCAGAGGTGGACAAAGCCGAGCTTGAGCCGGTGCCGTGAGTCAAGCTTCATTGTCTTCCCCAACTCCGGCCATCACCTCCACGACCTCCCGGCACCTTAGGACCTCCGTGTACCTCCCGTTAGTCCTTTAGTTGCTGCACCGCTTGAATGTATGTTGCGGAGCTTAAGTTTTGCACACGCTTGAATGTCGCGCTGAGCTCCTTTTTGCATTTTGTCGCTTGGCAGATCGCGCCGTTGTCCTCTCGGCTCGCCGGCGCTCAAGGCCGCCGCCGCTGAGAGGAGGTCCTTTGGGTGCGCATGGTTATTGCGGACCCAACGGTACCATTGATCTCGCCATGAGGTCTACATCGCCGCGATGACCACATCTTTGCGCTGGTTTTGTCGGACACAACGGCAGCGGCGTGTTGTCGTTTTTAGGACAGAAATCCTCCATGTTTAATGCGCTAATCATGTGTTCCAATCATTGTAATCATTGGATGTCTTAACTGCCTTTAATCCACCCTTTAATGCGTGCATTTAAGACCTCCAGCGCGCGGACCTCCTTGATGTCCAGCGCATTTATTCATGTCCAAGTGCGTCTTGCGAGTTAAGGCGCTGGTGCAGGGACGCCCGACCTCCGAGGAGATCTGAGCGCCCAAGACCTCCCTTGCGCAATCGTGGCCGCCTGCACCTCCCTCGGAGGTCTGTGGACGTTAGGACCTCCCTTAGGACCTCCCTAGGTTATCTCACTGCTCATGACCTCCCCGGTAGATCTTGACCGTCACGGTCCTCCTCGAACGATCCGAACCATCGAGGACCTCCTTGGAACATCTAGACCGTCCCAGACCTCCTCCTGTGAGGTCCTCGACGATGTAGATTTTCCTCGGGGAGATCTTGATAGTTTGGACCTTCCTTTGGAAGATCTCAACCGCTGAGGACCTCCCTTTAAATCTGGTCCGCTCCGACCTCCTTTCCATGTTGTGGTCCGTTGGATTTCACATCTACGGCCCCGACCTCCCCTCACCTCACAAGATGTGCGTTGCTAGGAGGTCCAGACCTCTGGACCTCCCGAGCGTGTGTCGTTGTTCACTGGGAGGTCTGAGCCGTTAGATCTATGATCTGTGGCTCATGACCTCCCTATCCTTATGGGTTTTAGAAATTCCAAAGGAGGTCTTAGTTAAACCTGAAATAAGGTATAGACTTTAGAATTTCATATCTTTCTCATTTTAAATCCATTTGAGGTCATTCAACTTGTGTTAGCTCTGTCTTGAACTTGACTTTAATCCAAAAATGATTGAAAGTTGAATTCAGCTCTAGAGCATAGTTTGCCATTAGATTTTAAAACCATCTTTAAAATATACACTCAAATTGATGCTTAACTTGTAAAATACATAACTAATGCTCTATAGTTTATTTTTGGGTGAGACCAACTTTGTTGGTTTCTCTATTAATGAACTCACTGTGAACATTAGTGTTGAGCTTGTTGCTGTTATAAAATGAGGACTTGTGCATTATAATTTTGTTCAAGTTCTTGTTTTTGAAAAATTATAGAAAGTGCAATATAGCTCCAAATGAGGTGAACTCAATTGTGTTATTCATCTCATGAGGTGCTGGTTTTACAGTAAAAATTTCAGCTTCACTTCTATTCTAGAAAATTTTGCGATGAACAGTAGCATATTTCTAATTAATAGGCTGAGCAGAATTGATTTCATCATATCTTTTGCATTAAGAATCCAAATCAATTGGTTCTTGTTGCTAAATTCATGATAAATCATTGTCTTGCTGCTGTAAAATTTTCATAGCTTTCGGAGAAGTTTCTCTGTTGCGTCTTTTTGGTTTTTCGTCGTTCTTATCGGTTCTTTCTCGCTTTTCCGTTAGGTTTCGACATTTGTGGTGATCCCGAGAGTGACCCTCTGCCACAACTTGGCCAGCAACAAGGCAAGCAGTTTGATCATTTCCATCATTGTCCCATTACTTTAAAGCTTAATATATTGTTTTACTTCTATGTATGCATGCTACTTTGTGTTAAATGTCGCTAGCAAGCCTATAGTTGCATAATCTGTAGGAATTGTTTATCCTCTACTACCATGAGCCTAGGTTATTTGCTGTGGTGGGAGCTCGTTGGATGAGCTCCTATCACTTAGTAGTTTCGATTTAAACTGCTTAGACATGCTTAGCTATCGGTAGTATTAGGCGATCATCGACTTAGTCGATGATCTTGATCACTCAAAAATGATTATTACTCCTATATGTCCAGCACTTGTGCTTTGATTAATTTGTAAAATCAAAAACTGAAAATAAAAGATTGATTTAGACTTGGGCATATTGGATGGATGGTGCGGTTTTTGGATGTGGTGGTATGCCCGGGTCCCTAAGGACCGAGTACTTGGGTCACTAAGTTGCGATTTCGTAGACTAACCACGCGAGGGCATATGGAACCCTCTTGACTAAGTACTCTAGGAGGTGTTAATTATGAGCGAGCTCGGTTGGTGTGTTTTCAAAAACAAATGTATATGTATAGTGTGGGAGGGAGCATTAGCTTCCGGAAGGTTGTGATGTCTCCTTCTCCCGTGGGTTGTGCAGCTCGTAATTAGCATTCATCCTTTGGAAAGGTCTCAGAGGACTTAGCTGCACAAAGACACCTTCTAAGTGTGCGTAAAGGAAAGGCGGTCTGACGTGTGGGTACAGTGGTACACCTGCAGGATAAAACTATTCGAATAGCCTCGTCCTAGGTTATGGACATGCTTGGTAAGGTCGTTCAAGACTAGTCTCAAACTTTTAATTAAAACTTGATGGGTTGGTATGAACGGGGAGTTCATGCTATTGTTGTGGTGACTTGGGTTAGTCACTTCCTGTGTTGTTCTTGTTGTTGTTATTATGTTATTATCTCGTTGTTACTTCAACATTTAAAAATGCTTTGCCAAATTGCCTTCAATCTATTATGTTATTGCAAATAAATGTTGCTTTATGCTAAAATGAGTCCAAAGCCTCATCCACTTAAATAAAGCTTGCATGTAGCTATTTATAGTTCTGTTATCTCACACGTAAGTCTTATGGAGTACTTTATGTACTCATCTCGCCCGTGGTTGTGGCATTTTTGTGGCTTTTGTTGCAGAGGAAGAAGGAGAGCTCCAAGAGCCTCTCTTTTGTGCTACGTGTTGCGCTTTCTTCGACGACTAGCTTGGCGGTCCTACGATGCCTAGGGTTAAGGCACACCGATTGGCTTTGTGTTATAGCCATCTTTATGGCACTTTTGCTTCCGCTGTTATCTTTGTAGAATTGTTGCTATTTGGCCTAAGGGCCCTCTTTGTAATAGCTTTTCCTTATTAATATTAACTTCGGTTTGTTGCTTATGTACTATGTGTTGTATGGAATTGATACATCCTTTTGTTGTGAGGTATGTATATCGTGCAGGGAGTATACATCTCTCGAGACCGAGTTTATTTGGTTGATAATACTAGGGTCAATTGGATGACTAAGTATTATGAGCCTAATAAACGTCGGGGTCTCACACGGAGAGATATGACTGGTCGGATATGGGATTTGCCATCCCTAACATAACAGGAGAGATGTCTCTAGGCCCCTCGATGTGGTCAGATAAAGAAAATGCATGGCCATACCACTAGTGGTCGAAGAGTCGACCACATGAAGTTATCCGTCACTTGATTGAGAAAGTATTGAATAGTCTATGGATGACAAAATATCTCATCTAGAGTTCAACCAGATATCGTGAGGCAAAGGGAGAATACACAAGCAGGTTGTTTAGTTTGACCAAATACGGGCTGATCGTATGGAGATACGAGTTGGTCGTATACTGGTTGAACATAATCACTAACTGGTCGTGACTAAATATGAAACGAGCTGGTCATAACTAAATATGAACTAGTCGTATAGAGATACAAACTGGTCATAAGTGATAAGGACTTGGTCATATATCATATTACATTAAGATCCGTCCAATATAATTTATGTGTATTCGGAAAGGTTATGTCCTGCTAGGAACCGCTAACGACTCGTGGTCGAAAAGGTGTTTCTGAGTCACAACCGATTACGCATGAACCTACAGGGTCATACACTTAACAGGTTGGAACAAACGAGTTCAGATAGGATCCGTCATGGGCTCTTTATAAGAGGATGCATGAGGCTATTGGGAAAGAGGATGTGAGTTGCTCCATCGAAACTCTAGCCGCCATCTTCACGAAGGCCCTACCATGTGAGTTGGTGCTAGCACACCGGCGTACAGTGTTCCATCCCTAGACCTGTGGATACCGTAGAGGCGTGGCTATGATTGCTGCTACTGAACGAGGACGATCCACGATCTTCACAAGGAACGTGATTGGTTGCTGGAGGAGACGATCGGCATCGAGGACGTTGGATGATCGACTATGACCACTTCATCGACGCGCTCTACGTTGGATCAGGCTACTCTAACTCTTCTTCTGTTGCACTGCGCGTCTAGTGGTAATGATCTATGATCTCTTGCTTGCATGGTTTCCTGGTTTACATGGTAGAATTTTTGAATTGCTAGCTAGTGTAGCCTACCCGTATCCCTTCATATTGGAGTTTTTTTTGGCTAATCACTGTTTGAATGGAGTTGTGTGGGAACATGGGCCGGTCGCTGGGATAGTAGTGTAAGCAATAGTGGAGCGACTTTAGCAGTGAGAGGTTTCATGTGGATAACTGGTTTGATCTTGTACAGGCAATCAACAGCCGGAAGGAGAGCAAGCACTAGGCCATCTTCACTATCTGGTAACAAGCTAAACAAAAGAGATCGATAGCATTCCCTGGAAATGGAGCCAGATAGGATGTTGTAGCAAGGGATGGTGGATTCATCTACACAGTCCACGTGGACTACAAGGATATAGGCTTCTACAACCCTACTCGGGCTTAGTTCTAGACGGTCGTGGTAAGTGACGAGAATTAAAATCTCTATGTATTATTTTAATACATAATAAAAGACCATACATCTTCATGGTCATAACCCCTAAGGCTAATGACCTCACTAGTCGTAGGGATTTCAGAGGTTACATAATGGGTACCCTGGTCGGACAAGGTCCTATACCTAGTCTCCGACCAGGTAGCTGCTCGGAAAAGCTATGAACTGGCATCTGGATCTGATTCAGGTATATCCTTTACCGTGTGATAAATGGAACACGTGATACATGCTCCATACCACGCGATGTTACACAGTCCTAAGACACTGACAATAACCACCGAACGGTTGAGTGTCTCACAGACACTTAACCGCAGAGCAGTTGATACATTATCAACTGACACCTCGCTTCGACCAGTCGCGACGCTTCACCAGGGACGCCTTCTCCAGCAGTAACTGCCACCTCTTCAGAAGTTATTTAAGGGTGGAGCACAGAAGACACACGGGGCGATTTGAGACAAGCAAGATAGCATCAACAGATTAAAGCAGTGCAATCAGCCTTAGATTCGTGCTTTAAGTCTGATTGGTTAGCATAGCAATCTTCACACTCAGTGTAATTAGGATTAGTCCCTAATCGGGTCGTAAGCACCCCCTGTAAATCCAGTTCATATCAATAAAGAGTGGCCCCATTCTCTCCCAAGAAATATCGCGTCATTTTCCTCTTTTATTTCGTAAGATCAGCGACTCGATCGTCGACAGCTGGCGCCGTCCGTGGGGAAGACGACGTAAGTTTCCTGAAGAAACTCTCCGCTCATCAAATCCTCGCTCATTCCTCATAATCGCTCATGCGACTATGGCCGGAGTTTGGGACGAGGAGAATTGGTTCGACTTGGTAGACTACGCTGACCTCGACATAGAAGGATGCATCCGTGCCATACAAGAAAACGGCATGTCATCCTCCTCCTCCTCCGTTGGTTCGCACGTCACCGACGTTAGCGAAATCGACTGGATGGATGAAGATCCACCAGTACGACAAGTGACGCTTTCAGCCATTCCGACCAGCTCAGAATGTCCAAAGACCACTCTGAGCCCGGTCCTTCCGACCGGCGAAACAGGTGACAAAAAGTCAGCACCGTAACTCAAGAATCTCCATACTCTTGACGAAATCATGGATGAAATGTACTCACCTATGGCTTCTGGCAATTCCAGGGGCCAACCGACACCTGGTAACGGTGTCGATGAAATCTCCACTGGTCGTAGGCCATGTGGGGATGATAAGACTCAGCATACGATTAGCAGTCCACCGGATCAAGCTGAGTCCACTGAGAAGACCTCAGGAGGTGCTCATCTCTGACCGCTCTCCATCGTGGAAACTTCTAGCAGAAGTATTAGAAGGCTCTCCATTAGTTACGATGGAAGCTCGTCGGAAGATCACTGTTGGAGGCACGAGGTCAATGTGATCGGAGATGTAAATCAAGATACCTTGCACAGTCCTACACACTCTGCCATGCCACCACGTGTTGGTAGAGATGTTACAGGCCATCAAGCACCAACTTCCAGAGGCAACAGAATTGATCGACGTCCATCAGTTAACTCGTCTGGCTCTACCCCACCAAGAGTAGCTGATCGGACGGAACAAACCAGGAGGTCTGGGGAAGGATCGGGTCTTCGAACACCTACTACTAGTATGAATCCTATGAGACCTTCGGTAACTGTACAAAACCTAAAACATGTTCAAGATATGTTGAATAATTCTAACCCTGCTCTAGCAGAAACCCCAGATTTTATACAACTAGTAGGCCAAGTATCGGATATTCTTCAGCAGACCATGCAACGAACGGAAGCATACCAGGAACAGAGGAATTCAGGATGTCAAACTATGACTTCGTCCCAACATTCCTCCCTCAGTAGAGGGCAGAATGGTCATGTTGGAGAACAACCGATACCAAGGCCTCCTCGACGATTCCGACCAAGGAGTCACGAGGGGAGAAGGTTGTTTCAGGCAGCCACACCTTCACCTCGTTGAGAGGAACAATCACTTGGACCTGACGATATCCGACATCGTCTAAACCAAGCAGGAGATCGAAGGCATCATACCAATGTCTATGATCGGATTGGTACACCAGAGCTCCAATGTTCCAATCCTAGGAACCGGTCTCCGACCGATTACAATCCAGCATCTTTCCAAAGAAGGCGCCATGAATCAATCATAGGTTGTCGAGCCTTCTCTGCAGGGCTCCAAGCTGTGCGTTAGCCAAACAGGTTCCGACCAGCCAACTTGGACAAGTTCAATGGGACTCAGAACCCATTGGAATTTCTCCAAATATATACCACCGCCATCAGAACTGCTGGTGGTGATGAAAATGTGATGGTGAACTATCTGCCCACAGTGCTCGAAGGGTCTGTCCGGTCGGATCAATCTATACTTGGGTGCAACTCTGTGACCTTCTAATTGCGAATTTCCAAGGCACGTACGACTGCCCTGGAAAGGAGGACGATCTCCACCGAATCCGGCAAGGCTCTGATGAGACTCTCCATCAATACATCAAAAGATTCAGCCAGGTTCGTAATTCCATACCAGAGGTCGCAGAATCATTTGTCATTCAAGCTTTCAAAACAGGTCTAAGAAATCGATGGTTTACGGAGGACATAGCAATGAACCCTCCACGAATAACTGTCGAACTTTTCGACATGGCTAATAAATACGCCACTACTAGCGAAGCAATTGAGTGGTGTGAGGCCATTGATCGGAAGGGCAAAATCCCCCAATTTGGCTTGGATAAACCAGAGAAGAAAAATAAGAAAGCTCTCAAGAAGAAGAAGAACCGCGACCCGACGAGAAGGAAGTCCTTGCGATTCCTGAAAAGTTTACGAAGGGAAAGAAGGACTATACCTGATACAGATACAGACACACTTAGTACTTTTCAGTTAAATATATTATTTGACTGGAAAGAATTATTGAGCCGCATTAAATACTACCAGGTGAACTCTAATTTAATTTGGTCTTTAATTATCATACTTAGAGACACAGAGCTACTACTATTTTATTTAATTATATGCGATCAGATATATGATCTGTACAAGCCTAAAGTGAAGATGTTTAGAAGACTATGAAGGAATACATATATCCTTTCTTATATTCGGAGTTCACCATGGAAGGAGCAATCGGATTCATCTTGTGCACTTAACAATCAAAGTTGATGACGACTCATTTTTCGAGTGGGGAAGGATGATGAGGACATCTGATTGGACCTATTACATGAGCACGAGCTAAAAGATTTATCAACAGGACGCTTAAAAGAAGATAATGCAAGAGTTGAAAGGAAATAAAGGAGTGCATTGGCCAGAGGGATTAATACATGTTGTTCCTTTGCACCTTGTTTTTATGTTGGCTTAGAGTTGGAATGCATGTGTTACGTGAGATGCTTTGACTAAAAAGATGCATGAATGCATGGTCTTTGTTCATGCACATAAAGGAAGAAAGAGAATGCATGGTGGTCAAGATAAATAAAGAAAGAGAGGAATTAGCCAGCGTGATGGACAGAGAAGGCCGAATCAATTTAAAGTGATTACTTGTATGTTTACATCGTGATAGACAGAGAAGGCGAGCGCGTCTTTGGAAGCTTTGGTTAGCTGCGTGCTTTAATTACTTGGGCCGAATCGGTCATGTAATTCTTATTTAGTAAGTTGAGTCAGTTGCGTATTCGATGGCCGAAGCCAGAACGTAGCCGGCCCTAGGTTTGGCCGTGTATGGGAGTTAAATAACCCGATCACCACTACATGTAAAAGGTACCACGAATATGAATCTATTATTTTGAGAAAGAGCTATACGCCTGTTCTTCCTAGGGTTTGACACACAGTGCAACCTAGAGGGGAATTGGGCGTTCTCAACCCCGTTGTTCTTGTGATTCCTTGTGTGTTGCAGGAGCGGCGACACGTCTACTTTGTGTGGTCGGGTGCAGACGGGTCCTGGCGTGTGGTTGGGCGAATTCTTTTTGTCGCAGTTCTTTGTTTTGACAATGGTTGGCGCCATCGGTTAAAAGTTGCACGGATCCAAGTTATCATCGATCCTACGTCGTGAAGATCGGGCTTCCCCCCGCATCAATACCGGTCGAGGCAAAGCAAAAACTTCGACCGAAGGATATAAGAAAAATAAAAAGTGGTGTCCACTTCACCAGCAGGCAGGGCATGATTTGCGCAGCTGTCGAGCCTGGTAGAAAAAGCTGGAGGATTACTATACAGGTAAAGGACTACTCCCCACAATACCAGAACTTGGTGAAACAAGTTCCAAAAAGGATAAAGATGGTGACGAAGAAATGGAGTACCAGGAGCCTCAACATACGGTCAACATGATCTTTGGTGGGTCTTCTTCGTACGAGTCAAGGCGTCATCTCAAGGCCATGGAGCGAGAGGTCAACCTCATAGAGCCTCCGACCATCATCAAGCCGTCAAGGTGGTCGGACACCGTAATCTCCCTCAGCAAAGAAGGCTGCTCCATCTCTTCGACTCGACCAGGTAGTTTCCCTATTGTTGTTGAACCTACCATTAATAACTGTAAGGTTAATCGAGTCTTAATAGATGGTGGTAGTTCTTTAAACATTTTATTTGCGGGAGCTTTAGAAGACATGCAAGCTCCCAAATCCAAGGTGAAACCAGTGAAATATGCCTTTCACGGTATAGTCCTTGGCTCCACCGCTAAACCGATAGGACAAATTTCCTTACCGGTCACATTCGGAAGACCTGACGACTTCCGAACAGAAAAGATTCCATTTGATATAGTTGATTTTGAGTCTGCATACAACGGAATCCTAGGTCGTCCGGCTTTAGCAAAATTCTTGATAGCCACGCACTACGGTTATTAAAGTTTGAAAATACCAGGACCTAAAGGAGTCATCACGGTTCGAGGAGATCAGAAAATGGCTTTCGTGTGTGATAGAAAATCCTTAGAACTGGTCGATAAACTTCCGACCAAAGAGGCTAATCCGTCTACCATGCAGGTCAAGCACTCAGGGCCAAAGATGACACCAAAACCATCCGACCAGACAAAAGAGGTACCACTCGATAAAGGCGCTTCTCCGGACGGCGCCAAGTCGCCACCTGGGTCAAGAAACACTGACTCATCCACCCGCAAGATTCTGGCCGGGGCAAGACTCGACCCTAAATAGGAAGAGTCGTTCATCTCCTTCCTCCGAGCAATTCAGGACATATTCGCCTGGCAGGCATCCGATATGCCCGGAGTCCCCCGGGAGGTGATCGAGCACGGGCTAGCTCTCCAGCCTAACAAGAAAATGATCAAACAGAAGCTACGATGTTTTGCACCTGATTGGAAGGAGGCAATCCAGACGGAGATTGACAAGCTCCTCAAAGCTGGGTTTATTCGTGAGATCGACTACCCTCAGTGGCTCGCCAATCCTGTAATGGTTAGGAAAAATAATGGAAAATGACGAATGTGTATTAACTTTACAGATCTTAATAAAACTTGTCCGAAGGACGACTTTCCCCTTCCACACATTGACCAACTTGTAGACTCTACTTCCGGGTGTGAGTTATTAAGTTTTCTAGATGCATATTCAGGGTACCACCAGATTAATATGTGGAAAGAAGATGAAGAGAAAACCTCCTTCATCACCCTATATGGCACTTACTGCTATGTTAAGATGCCATTTGGTCTTAAAAACACTGGTGCAACTTTTCAAAGGTTAATGCAGAAAACCTTTAATCCACAGATAGGTCGGAATCTAGAAGCCTACGTTGATGATCTGGTCATAAAGAGCACCAACACTGGCGAACACATTCCTAACCTACAAGAAACTTTTAACAACTTGAGAAGACATAACCTCAAGTTAAATCCGGAAAAGTGTGTGTTCAGAGTTTCTACTGGAAAACTGCTCGGTTTCCTAGTCTCTGCTAGAGGTATTGAAGCAAATCCAGTAAAAATATCGGCCATCGACCAAATGCGCCTTCCGACCATGAAGAAAGAGGTCCATAAACAAACCGACTGTATGGCAGCGCTAAGCCGTTTCATAGCAAGGTTGGGGGAAAAAGGATTACATTTCTTCAAGCTTCTTCTGAAACATGGAAGTTTCGAGTGGACTAAAGAGGCAAACGATGCCTTTGAAAAACTTAAGAAGTACCTTACAAGCCCCCCGATCTTAGTTTCTCCAAGATCGAGAGAAACTGTAACACCCTGGCCCAAAATTCGCTCAATGCCCAGCCCACCGTGGGGCGGACCCGCGCACACATAGCACCCCACTTACACTTTCGTCCTCGCTTTGTGTAAAAGGGTTAACCCGGAGGTGCTATGTTTGGACCCAACAGCATTATATACTAGTACAACTCACTTTAGACAAGCAATGTGGGACTAATCCCACCACACAACTCCTCATGGGCCACATGGGCCGACACGAGTAGGCCGAGGTATTACATTCACCCCTTAAGGGCCGACGCCTCGGCAACACACCATCTGTGCTGCAATGCCTGTAACCACCCCTCGGTACACGTCCGTGCGTCCAAAGGTCTGCAGCACATATGCCATGCCGTGTGTCCACTCTGGGACCACACGCCATGCGCCATATGCCCGCCTGCCCCGCACACGCCTGCAAATGAGGTTGATGCTCGATACCATCTGTAACACCACAGCCCAAAATCCGCTCAATGCCCACCCACCGTATGCGGACCACAAGACACATAGCACCCCACTTACACTTTCGTCCTCGCTTTGTGTAAAAGGGTTAACCCGGAGGTGCTATGTTTGGACCCAACAGGCATTATATACTAGTACAACTCACTTTAGACAAGCAATGTGGGACTAATCCCACCACACAACTCCTCATGGGCCACATGGGCCGCATACGAGTAGGCCGAGGTATTACAGAAGCATTGCTAATTTACGTGGCTACAACGCCACAAACAGTTAGCGGTGTACTAGTCGTAGAATAGGATAACATTCAACGACCAGTGTATTACGTAAGCAAAGTCTTACATAGACCAAAGGAAAGATACCCACAGGTACAAAAGTTGCTCTATGGTCTCCTTATGTCTTCAAGGAAACTAAGGCATTACTTTCAAGCCCACAAAGTGGTCATACCAACCGGATATCCCCTTGGTCAAGTCCTTAGAAATAGGGAATCATCAGGACGAATAGCAAAATGGGCGGTTGAGCTACGGGCGTTTGACCTCCATTTCATCTCACGAATAGCAATCAAGTCCCAAGCAATAGCAGAATTCATTGCTGAATGGACAAACCCTGAACCCACCCAAGGGCCTGAGTACGAACACCACGATGAGTGGACAATGTACTTTGACGGTTCCTCGATGCTCAAAGGCTCGGGGGCTGGAGTTGTCTTGATATCCCCTACTGGCGAACACATTAAGTATGCCATCCAGTTAAATTTTCCTGCCACAAACAACGTGGCAGAATATGAAGGTTTACTGGCAGGACTTCGAGCAACTCGTTCGCTCATGATTCGCAGATTACTAGTGAAAGGCGATTCTCAACTAGTAGCGAATCAAGTAGGAAAAGAGTATCAATGCTCGAGTACCAAGATGTCATCTTATCTGGCGGAATTACAGAAACTCGAAAAGCACTTCTTTGGTTTTCAGATCCAACATATTCCTAGAAAGGAAAACTTTCTGGCATACCAGTTGGCACGGATGGCCTCCACGAGGTCGACCATCCTGCTCGGAGTTTTTCTCGAGCAACTCGATTCACCCTCGGTGGTCGAGCCTTCCAAGGACATACATGATTCTTTACAGGTCATACAAACCGATCGTGAGAGCATGAATGCTCCATAGGTCGTTGATGGTTGGCATTGTGTCGGGACCCAAAATATGCAATTCTGGACCCTCTGTGTATAATGCACTAGTCCAGGATCATGCTAGTGCACACAGTGTCAACATAGGTGAATATCGATCCACACCAGCGATTAATAACATAAACGAGTAATTTGATAACCAATAAGGGTTTTGACCTTAAGGTCGAGTTTACAATTATTAAACCACGCAGGGCTAGCAAAGAAATAAAATAGCAGCGGAATGAAGAAACTTCAGCGGAATCCCATCAATTCACCACAGGCAACTGACTGGGATCAAGACCCTACGATCAAGTACCTTCGATGAACTCCTCCTCAAAAGTAGGCGACGACTCCTCCTCTTCTATTGCATGTTTTACAACAAGCATGAGTACACACTGTACTCGCAAGTCATACCACAGAAATGCAATTATAGATGCTGGCTTATTCCAAAGGAATGTTTTCTGTGGTTCTTTTGCAGAAATGCAACATTTACAATTTAAATACCAGTAATAGATTGAAAGCATAATTAAAACAAATAGACAATAATAATTGAACAGTGTTATTTCACAAAGACACATAGCCTAAACAGGTTATTCACATAGCCATATGACTTAGGTCACACAGCTCCCTTCCCAAGGTTTTATGAAAATCTACCCCTCGTGTGAAATCACTGAGCATGTCCATGACCACGGACGCGGCTATTCGAATAGATTATTTAACACTCTGCAGAGGCTGTACACTTTACCCACAAGATACAACTAGTGTAGCTAGCACTAGTCATAACAAAATAGTTCAGAAACTTCATCTTAACATTGACACTCCCAGTGTGCTTACAAACCGTCAGACAACCCCACATAGGAAGTCAGTCCGACACACATCGTTGGATAGGGACACGGCGAACCACCCCGTGATGTGACTACCTGGTAGCACACCTCCACCCATGCACATAGCCTAACCTACTACCTGAGTAATCAATGCCAAGACTCCATAACTTACTAAGTTAGGCCCATCCCATACCAGGCATGTGGTTGTACGAATGGCTCAGTTCAATGGCGCACAAAGTTAAGTCCTTAATTGACCAAGGCAAGACTTCCAAATTAAACTACAAAACCCTATGCACACAGGTTACTAAGCCCACACACATAGCTCCACCAAAATATCACACAGTCCACTTGCCTCCGTCTAAATCCTTTCCCATCCTGTTGGTTAAGTGCAACATATGCCATCAACGAGTAATAGCACATAGCGCACACAGTTTCTATCACATAGTTCTATAGTCACTTAGCCAAGTTTATATTTGCAACTACATGAGATGGTGATTCGTAGCATGGCTAAGCAAACTAATCGCATCTAACCAACCCACGTTGGTAATACACTAGCACCAACTAAATAAACCAAACTAGGGTGACAAAATATTATGGCATACAATTAGACAAGGAGGTCATAACAAATTGGACATTAACTAATCCCAAAAGCATTGAAATAAATAATTAAAGTAAATGCAATAATTTGAATCAATATAACTTTTGAAAACTGGGTTTAACATGATCAAAGGTATAACTTGCCTTGGAAAAGGTCTTGGTATTGATCTTGGTTTGGAGATGCTCCTTGCTCTTCAAAACCTCCCGAAGTATCAACGTCTACTTGTAAACGAAACAAACAAACAAAACAAAATAAATAAAACAGAGGCAAAACAAACTCCAAAAATTAAATAAAAATCTCAGATAGGTAGATCTTGAATTTAGATGAATTTAGAAATTTGAATGGGCTCAATCGGAGTTCGGATGCAAAAGATATCGGCTTTGGAAGATTGAAAATCTAAAGAAAACCCTAAAAACTGATTATTCCGAATTTCTGAATTATTTCTTAAAAGAAAAATCAGATTATTGCGCAACGATGATGTCAGCGCTCGGAATTAAAGAATTAAAAAGAAAATCTAACATGTGGGACCCACATATCGGGGAGATGGCTCACGGTGAACCATGTTCACCAAGCCAGCTGGATTGGAGACCTGCCCGGGTGGCACGCACGCGCACACGTGGTGCTGACGCGACGCCACATAGGTTGACATGCACGCACGATGCTGAGGTGGATGCTGACGCGGGCGCTGACACGGGCGGCCACATCAGCTCGACGGCGGTGGAGGCTCGGGAACCTATGGCACGGTGAACGACGGCGCTCCGGCGAGTGTGGATGGTACCAGCGTGCAGCTCTTGCTATTGCGCACCTTCTGGTCCAACTCCGGGTGGTCGGCGACGACTGAGGCGGCCGGCGGCGAGCTCCAAGCGGCGGTGAGTCTCGGCTATTGTCGGACGAGCTTTCCGGCGAGGTTCCGACGATGTGGATGGTTCCAGGAGGTAGCCCACGCGACGGCGGACTCGGCTAGGCACTCCACGGAGGCAGGGCGTCAACGGTGGTGGCGCAATTCGAGGTTCCACCGGCGGCGGCAAGACCCTAAAAACTCGAATTAGCGGCAGCGCCGGAGCTCTTGGGTGGAATTGAGCGGGGGCTTGGGATGAGGAGGGCAGGGCGATCCCGGGGTACCCTTTTATAGGGGTCGGAAGGCAAGGGATAGGGAATCCCCAAATCGGGATTTCCTCGGGTTTGTTCAATCTATGAGATAGAGTTCGATTCTGTTCCAATTGAGAGCAGATATGAACGCGGTGGGATAAGGGATGAGATTTGGCAAGTTTTCTAGAAGGGGTTTTAGTTGGAAATCTTCGTTGCAGAAGCGAGCTCGGAGCTCCATCCATGGCGGACTCGGACGCGTGCGGCAGCGAGGACGGTTTAAACGGAGAGCGACCTCGGGCGGGCCCACCACCGAGACACAGAGCGAGGCAAGGCGTGGGGTGGGGATGCTAATCTGACCGTTGGTCGTTGATCCAACGGCGGAACGGCGAAGCGGCGGAGAGCCGGGCTTAAGCGAGGCGAGCTGGTCAAGACAGATCGGGCCGAGGAATCGGCCCAAGAGGTTTTTCTGAGATTTTAATACCTTTTCCTTTTAGAAAATACCAGAAATACAAATAAGCAAAGGAAAATAGCAAATGAACTTGGAAAAATTCGAGAAAAATCTGGAAAATATACCGAAGCCCAAGGAACCCAGATAAAATAGTTTTGACCATTGTTCATGTTGACTTTAATCATATTAAATTGTTTTGATGTACAAAATCCATATTAAGCTTTTGATTTAAAAACAAATAATATCCAAATGGTGAATTTCAACCTACTAACTCTTTAAAAGATTTTTAAAGCTCAGAAAATTAGGATGTTACACATTGTCACGATCAGGGTAGAGATTGGATGACATCGATCTACAATTATCTTCAGCATGACATAATTCCAGAAGATGATGTAGAGGCTGATCGTCTAGCATGAAAAGCCAAATCATACACTTTGATCGATCGTACCTTGTATAAACGAGGATCTCACGGAGTGTTGATGAGATACATATCTCAAACGGATGTCATTAAGTTGCTAACCTACATTCATAAAGGAGTCTGTGGAGCACATCATTCCTACAGAACACTGCTCGGTAAAGCCTTCAGGCAAGGATACTATTGGCCAACTACCCTTCATGATGCAAAAGAGCTCGTGATGAAGTGCGTACAATGTCAGTTTCATAGCCGACAAGTACATCAGCAGGCACAAGCTTTGCAAACTATTCCTCTTTCTTGGTCTTTTGCTACTTGGGGACTGGACATTCTGGGACCTTTCCCACGAGCACCCGGGGGCTTCGAATTCCTTTTCATCATGATTGACACATTTACAAAATGGATCGAAGCCGAGCCTGTTGTTAAAACAACAACTGAGGCCGCAAAGAGATTTCTCACAAAAAATATGATCACACGATTTGGTGTACCTAGTCATATAATCACAGACAATGGTGCCCAGTTCTCAAGTGGTCAATTCCAGGAATTTTGCGACAAACTTGGTATCAAGGTTCATTTTGCTTCAATTGCTCATCCGCAGAGCAACGGAGCAGTT
Source organism: Phyllostachys edulis (assembly GCA_036346405.1). Lineage (NCBI taxonomy): Eukaryota > Viridiplantae > Streptophyta > Magnoliopsida > Poales > Poaceae > Phyllostachys > Phyllostachys edulis. Next base: position 16,642,949 of record CM070568.1, read on the forward strand.
GAGCGAGCTAATTGTATCATTATGCAGGGGATCAAACGCCGAGTGTTCGACCAATTGATCAAACGCCGAGTGTTCGACCAGTTGATCAAACGGTCAGTAGCTTGGGTTCAATAACTTCCTTCTGTATTATGGGCCGTTCGAACCACGACCAGTCGTGCGACCGGTGAAACGCCATTCTTCTTGGTTTATGGTGCTGAAGCCATGCTTCCTCCAGAACTAAAACTTGGCTCTGTTCGAACTAATTGTTTCAACAAAAATGATCAGAATGAACGACGACTCGACAACATCAATTTCTTTGAAGAATGTTGAAATCAAGCCCTGGTACGATCTACAGTCTACCAACAAGCCATGCGAAGGTACCATAGTCATAAGGTGCAACCTCACAGCCTCGCTGTAGGTGATTTGGTTCTTACAAAAATTCAGAATCAAGCAGATCGCAACAAACTTTCTCCTAAGTGGGAAGGTCCTTATACTGTGGTCGAAGTCACCCGACCAGGCTCCGTACGACTAGCTATGTCTGATGGGCAAATTTTGTCAAATTCATGGAACATTGATCAATTGCGTAAGTTCTATGTTTAATTATTTTTTACATTCTTTCAATTCTTTTCATTTAAATAGAGATTAGTCATGCCTTTATTTATTTTGGTGAGTGATATTGCTTATCTGTACCTATACTTTGGTTGTCTACTATTGTTATTTCCAATTGGTCGGAGAAGTCAACTTTCTCTCTGACATCCTTTTCAAGGATCTTTGATTACTCTATGGCAACGACTTCTAAGTCATGCGCTGAATGGGTCCTAGTCGTGATTCATTCCAAGAATGATTTCCACGCGCGACCACACACTTTTCTTAAAAAAAAATATACGAGTAAACAGAGCATGATAAAAATAGCATAGTGACTCGTATGACTAAAATTGTGAAGAATATATTTCCTCATTTCAAAATTATGTTCTACTCTTGTTTGGCTACTGGTCGAGACACGGAAAGCCTCCTAGTCGAAGTCTCTCTTTTTTTGCACATGGTCCTGCCCACTAGAAGGAGCTTCCTAGCGATGGTTCTTTTCTTACGATCCTCGCTGCCAATCGGACTAGAGCCTGAGCACGTTTCGCGAAGTGTGTTATATATCTTCCGTTCTTAACATTCTGTCCGACCGGTTTCATATACTAGATATAAAAAAGATCACTTACCATTTGTTGCATACATTCTTGCATATTTTCTTTTTTCGCCAACACAAGTCTTTTTTCCGACTATATACTGCTTTGTTTGGTACTTTGATTATTACAACATAGATCTACAACTAGTCGAAATCATACACTGGTTCTGAACAAATTAATTTCTTAGTATTACTACGATCAGTTTTATCTTATAATCAGTATATACCTTAAACACAAAAAGAATGGTTGAGACTTTAAATTCTCTTTTTCTTAGCTTACTGTTTTTATAGTAATGTTCTTCTACTATAAATCAGTCGGGGGCTAGGGAATATCTGAGTACTTTAAAAAGTCAAAAGGATAAACAAAAGACTTGCTGATGGCAAAAAGGTAAGTTTTATACAATTTATAATTCTTATATTACAATGTCCTACTCTAGAATGCCTCCAGACTAATTACTACTTGATAGAGATCCGACATCCATCTCCTCTACAACTTTGTCTCCAAGCGGCCTTAGTTCTTTCATAAACTTGGTCGCCTCATTAGGCAGGCAGTTGAAGTCGTCTTCAACGGCTTGGAGATCAATGGAGGGGTCGGAAGCCTTCGGTTTTGCTAGCGCAAAACTAACTCCATTGGCAACGCCTTCTTTCATAGTCTGGGCATAATTCTCTCGAGTAGTCTTGAGCAGACCACTGAGATCTTCTAGAAGTGGGCCCAAGAAGTTCATTTTCTCTATTGGATCTCTTAAGTCAGGCACACTTGATCCTGATCCCATATCAAAGATCATCTTGTTTAAAGCATGAATCTTTTCATCAAGATTTTGCATAAGAGCCGCCTACTTACCCTGCTCAAATTCCAGAGCCTTCTTTGCTCTATTCAACGCTTGAGTTTGCTCTACAAGAGTAAACCAAGCAGTAAGTACAACTTGATTAAAGGAGGATAATAAGTCAAGTCTACGACCTATTACCTTCAATTTTCTTGTTAAGAGTCTCATTTACGGTCGCCATACTTTGCAATCGACCGGTCCTTGGCTTTGATTCTCTTCCTCAAAATTGAGTTATTACGGCTTTATCAGCCACGACCTCTTCTTTTATTTTCTCCAAATCTATCGAATATGATAAGTGAGAATAATTAGAGAAGAACAAAGTATTGAAGAAGGAAAAAGGTTAAGAGGAAAGTTCTTACTTTCCAATTCGGAGTGTTTTCGCTCCAAGTCCTTAATTCGCTAGGTCAGTCCTCCGACCACAGCAAAATTCTCGACCATGTGCTACACAAATAGCATTTCCTTTTTAAGTTTCTTGTAAACTTTTTAAAAGAGAAACTATAAAACTGGTCATAGATACTTACCCGGATTGCCACGTCATTATAATCAGCAAAAATAATATCAAGACCTATCTTGATTTGGCGGTCCAATATTCTTCCCCATGCGTCGTCAAGCTCCTTATCCTTGATAAATCGTGGGCGAAAAGAGAACTTGTTAGGATGAGAGGGATTACCAACAGTGGTTGGAACCTGTTAAGGGCCTTTAGGGGCATCTACCTTCGCAGAAGGAGTTAGAACCAGCACTGGATCCAACTCAACCGTTGGCATTGACACCTGCTCGGGGCTTCTTCGACCACTTTATCCTCAGGAACTCTGTCCTGAGAAGTGCTTTGGACGACAACCTCCATGGGTGCCTGGTCCTCAGGAACATTCTGGTCAGATACGACCGGAACACCAGAAGACCTAGATAAAACAAAGAAGGGAAGCTCAAAACTCCAAATCAAACTATTAAAGGTATGCACTCATACGACCTTTTCATTTGTACATACCTAGTTGATATTTTGGTTTTTACTTTAAAACACGGTAGAGTAAACTCTGTACAGCTAACCTTCCTTTTCTTTTTAACCAATTTTGCCGGTTCCGAACCAGCAGGGTTGGTTAAACCCCTCACATCCTCCAACATTAGGTCGGAAGCAATATCCTCGACCAACTGATCGAGGGTAGCATTCCTAACCATCGGGTTGGAGGGGGTGGTTTCATCAACCTCCAGATCAGTTGTTTCAGTAACAAGCTGTTGGGTAAATGAACTACCAATGCAGGTCTCGACTTCGCATGACTGCTTACAGGGCCTTGGTCTTCTCCACCTAAATCAGAAGACAAGTCTGGTTAGGTGATGAAAATTTCTATCTAAAAAATATATATTCTTCTTTTAAATGCTCTATTACCTCGGGAGAATCATCTTCTTCTAGTGCTTCTGGGCACGAATCAGTCGGAACCACGGTAGGATTATGATCCTCACCAGATTGTATGAATCTCAGTCCGACCGACTACAAAAATAGAGCAAGATTAATAAATTGATTGGAGAATATGTATACGTGATAAACCATAATTGATTATTTACCTTAAGTCTTGCCAGTCTCTCTTCAACAGAGGCTATTGCCAAGATGTCAGGGAATGCAGCTTTCTCACTAGGCTCCCTAGCGCAGATCACCCTGATCCGCTCTCTGATTTCCGCAGCAGAAAGGGCTTTAAAAAAGGGAGATAGAGCAGATTTTAAGGTTTTACGATAATCAAATAAAAAGTCATACTAGTCAGAGCTTCTTCGAAGACTTACCATCTCGTGAGTCCGTGATAGCTTCATCACGACCAATGGACCAGAGCAGGGATTGAGCTCGAAGCTTCAGAGGACTAATTTGGCGTTTGGTGAAATCTCTCACCACATGCCAGGAAGTCAAGCCCTTGATCCTCAGATCTTGGATGGCATCCACCCATCTTCTGACCACCCCTGCCTTCTCCACGGTCTTCCTCTATTTGGAATTCTCGTTCGCCCTAAGTCCAGCGAAGTAGAGGCCATCATCCCTTGTAACCATCATGTAAAACCAGTTCTTTTTCCATGACGACCACGAGGACTTTGAGTACATTTGGATGTACTCATCGGTCTTCCCATCATAAAGGCATAGTGTGCATTCTCCAGGAGCCGTCGTGGATCTTCCCGACATCGCCATCCGATAGAAATACCTGACGAGCTTCAAGTTTGGACGCACTCCCAAGTACATCTCACATAGGTAGATAAAAATACTAATGTTGGTGATGGAATTAGGGGCCAAGCTCACCAACTCCGCATCGTAATACTCTAGAATGCGAGGGAGGAACTTATGCACTTGTACCCTCAGCCCGTATTCGATGTGGGCAAGGAAGACTGGAATTTCCCCATATTCGCGGCTCAGAAAGTGCTCCCCGGTTGCTGACCTCCATCCGATCAGATTCCTATTCGAAAGCATTCCAATTTTTTCTAGCGATTCAAGCTTCTTCTCACTCAGATCCGAAGCCATCCACTTTGTGATTTGCTCCGACATGATGAAATTTCTTAAAGGGATGAGTAATGGTCGGAGGAAGCTTTGAGGTCGGAAAGAAAACAGAGGTCAGAAGTGCTCCTTGGTAAAGAACTGAAGAGGATTGAAGGAAGATCTGGAAGCGTAAATACTCTAAAGTCCAGCAATGGAGATTTTATAGCTTCAGATCTTTAACTGCAAATGGGAGTTATCTAAAAAGTCCAACGGACAAAAACCTTTTTGTCAAACGGACAGAAAAACTCTTAGGTTCCCAAGGCAAGTTCTCAACTTTAAAGTAAACACAGACCACTTCGTATATCACGCCATTAAATGGGGTCTGCCCAATATGACTTCATCGGAAAAGGTGTTCACACGACCTTTTCATTTAAAGTTCGGGGGCTAGCCGACGAGGATTAAAATCTCTATGTATTATTTTAATACATAATAAAAGACCATATGTCTTCATGGTCGTAACCCCTAAGGCTAACGACCTTACTGGTCATAAGGATTTCAGAGGTTACATAATGGGTACCCTGGTCGGACAAGGCCTTGTACCTAGTCTCCGATCAGGTAGCTACTCGAAAAAGCTATGAACTAGCATCTGGATCTGATTCAGGTATATCCTTTACCGTGTGATGAATGGAACACGTGATACATGCTCCGTACCATGCGATGTTACACAGTCCTAAGACACTGACAATAACCACCGAATGGTTGAGTGTCTCGCAGACACTTAACCACAGAGTAGTTGATACATTATCAACTAACACCTCGCTCTGACCAGTCACGACGCTTCACCAGTGACGCCTTCTCCAGGAGTAATTGCCACCTCTTCGGAAGTTATTTAAGGGTGGAGCACAGAAGACACAAGGGGCGATCTGAGACAAGCACGACAGCATCAATAGATTAAAGCAGTGCAATCAGCCTTAGATTTGTGCTTTAAGTCTGATTGGTTAGCATAGCAATCTTCACACTCAGTGTAATTAGGATTAGTCCCTAATCGGGTCGTAAGCACCCCCTATAAATCCAGTTCATATCAATAAAGAGCGGCCCCATTCTCTCCTAAGAAATATCGTGTCATTTTCCTCTTTTATTTCGTAAGATCGGTGACTCGATTGTCAACAGTAAGCTCCCCGCTCAAAAGCCACCGATGCATGTGGGGTGTGGCCAGGGAAGCCCTCGGTTTCCAGTTTACTTGTTTGGGCAAGAAAGGCTAGGAGATCGAAAAGGTTTGGGTTGGTGTTTTGCTGAAGGGTGCGCCTAGCACGGTCACCCATGAGGAAAAGAGTGACAGAGGATTCAGTGATGGTTCTAGAGTTTTTGGAACTTGTGATGGAGTTGGGAGCGTTTGCATTACTAGAGGTTGTTCGACGGCAACGATTGTTTGGTGTAGTGGGAGGTCAGTTATTGCGGCGGCAAAAAAGGTTTGGCGAGTGGCTAGAGCAAGGTGAAAGAGGGGGTAGGGTGAAGGATGGGTTGTCTATGTCCCAAATCTCGTTGATTACACATCTGCATAGGCGCCTGTCTCATCTAGTTATGGAAAGCTAAATGGTGAGGGGTGTGGTCTAGAGATTCGACCTTAACCATGGTGAAGATTGCCACAAAATCATGGCCTCTGAGGTAGGCGTGGTAGATGTTGATGAGGTTGGTGAAGCTAGAGATGCTAGATGTGACACCACGTCTATCCCAAAGCTCTTGGGGGATTTTATCAAGCGTGAGACAGACGATGTAGTGATAGAAGAAAGTGAATGCATTTCCTCCCTAGTTGTGTCAGAAAATAGACACCACGCATCCTTCAACACGCAACGGGCTGCTTCGGAGGGCACGCTCCTGTTCCTCAGGCCTGAGGAAGACAGTGAAGACGTGCCCACCCCTCCAGCAGCAAAGCGAAACTGAGGGTTGCCCATGCAACCATGGAAAACTCGATGAAGCCAAGGGACTATGGACAAAACAATGAGCTCAACAGTGACTGCCGTGACAAGGGAGTTCAGGTCGCGAGCTGGCAGGCAGTGGATATCGAGGGAAGTAGGACGACCTAGAATGGCAGGTTCCATGGAGGAGACTAGCGTTTTTGAAACTTGGTTTGCTAGCGAACTGAGAGGCCGGGGTAGTTCCTTTTTAAGTGGCCACTAGTTCTACAAAACCAGCAAATAACAGGGTCTGTACAAGATGCTATGAAATGGGAGTATGAAAGGCAGTGAAAACATCTGTTATGCAGGTCTTTAGGCTTTTTAGGGAAGACGTGGTGAGTGAGCTTTGGCCTTGGTAAACATGTTGCCTCGGAGAGGAGGGCTGATTTATAGGAAACTAGCTCAGCGGGCTGCCACATGGCTACGCACGAAGGGGTAGAGAGAAGGAGGTTGGTAGGGTTTGCACGTAGTCGTTGCATGGCTGGGTCACGAGGGAGCTTGGAAGTCTACCAGGTATTAGGGGGTGAGCGAGCGATACCAGGATGCAACCAGATCCTAACCAGCCACATAGCGTGATCTCAGCCGCTATGGCAGAGGAGGCCACTTTGAACTCAAAATTTCCCACTCCGAGTTGTTTGATCGTGTAAGCAGATGAACAGCCGTCGAAACGGGAAGAGAGAAGAGCGACGAGTCTCTCCGGCGAGATGAGGATGCCAGGAGAGACCACCGTTGCGAGGAGGTATGCTGGGGTGTGATATCTTGGATTAATAGGATCACAAGTTGCGGAGAAGTACTTGCCGAGCATCAAGGATTCGAAAGAGCTACCTTGAACGGTCGGCTTCCCCTTTAGAACAGAGGGAGCGATCCCATTGTGGGGCAAGAAAGACCAGGGGTAAGAGGGAGTAGACATGATCAAGGCTTAGGAGCAGCATGCAAAGCAGATAAAAGCCTGAAGGCTAGAAACGAAGTGAAACAAGAAACACAAGAGAAAAATGGGAGAAAAAACCAAAATGGCAATGTGAACGAACCTTAGCACTATGACACGAAAGAATGTGGGGTGTTGTTACTTAGCTGGGTGTCAATGCAAAGATGCTTCACTTTCCCCAAAGCATAAGTGGTGCCTTCCATCTCTGGTTGCCCGATAGCAATCACCACCGCCGTGGGTTGGCCGATATCCGACGGCGGCATTTTCACTTCTTTGGCTCCTCAGTCTCCGATGATCTTCTTTCCCTTAACTTGATGCAAATCAGATACTCCTCAAGCTATGCCCCTCCGTGCGGACGCGGACATAGCTGCACTCGGTGGCGAGTGGAGCCAGGTGGATGGAGAGACCCGCAGCTCCTCGCCGGAGATCAGCTGGAGTTTGGGGGCCTTCTTATTTCGTCTTTTGTATGCTTTTCTTACTTCTCCCATGTCACATCCCCAAATTAATAAAGAGAATTATTATGCATCTCATGAGCATGCATCATTGTTTTCAAGCATTTGCATTATATACTGCACTTGGAAAATCTCAAAAAGGGATTAAACCTACACTTCAAAGTTTAACTCCAAAAGAAAACAAGAACAAAATCTTATTCACGTCTTCTAAAAATAATTTAATCAAATACTAGAACAAGTGTAATGAATTAATATGTTTTTCTTAAATTTTTGGGACTGGTTTAAACCCTAAGAAAATTCAAACACAATTTAATGACCTACACTAAGTTTGAATTTAAATTTTACACTTTATATCATGAACAGTAGGGTTCAATAATTTTTATGGACACTAGACCTTCCCAGGAACTCTTGTGATTTATTTCACATTTTTAGGAAATTTATTTCTAATTTTAGCACTCTGGTCAAAGTGGAAGATTAGTTTTAAATACCAGTCAAACCCTCTACACTATTCCTTGGGTTCAAATCCGACCGCATCACCTGACTGGACCTAACCACCTAACGAAACCGACTTGCACTCACTGACTGCTCAGTGCCCTTTGCCACTCGGGCCCATCTGACAGTCGTCTTCTTTGTCATTGGCCTTGTAGCGTAGGGTTCTGTGCCACGCCACGTTCTCCTTCATGTTGATCGACACCGTGGCCTTGCCCAATTTGGCCTATCCCGGAGCTCCGCTAGGTCACGCCGTTTTGTTCTCCATCCTCGGGGTCGAACGAAAGCGCCTCGCTGCCCCCGTTCTCCCTCACTTCTCTTCCCGGCTGAAGAAGAGGAGGACGATCAAGCCGGCGTTCCATCAAGGTGAGCTCCATTCCGCCATGTCCCCTCTTTTCTTCTTCCCTCGCCCTGTCCATTTGAGCTAACCCAAGCAATTTTCTTCGCTTGTAGCTCTTGGAACACCACCGTGCTCTCGGCGACCTCAGAGCGCACCCGAGACTAGCCTTTGTTGCCATTTTCGTCTCCAGTGAGCTCCTCTCCAATTCTTTCGCGTCACTGTGTGTCTTAGGATCTAACTAAGTTTTCCCCTCAACTAATTGCTTGATTGCTTCACAGAAGTGTTTGAATTTTAGGTTAGCCCCATTTTCGGCCAAAAGCACTGTTCACTGTCCCTTTGCCATCTTGGTAAGCTATCCCTCGATTACCTTCATCCACACCATCCACACCACCCACTGAAGTTTTCTCTACCTCCATTTCTTGGTGTTGTTGCCCAGGGAGCTCTCTCCTCGTGGAGCTTGCTGCCGCCGTCACCATTGTTGTGGCCAACTCACCACTGAGCTCATCTGGCCTCCCGGCAGCACTGGTAAGGTTCATTGAACCTCGAGGTAGCTCATGCGCACATTGTTTCGGCCAATGCATCATCGGGTGGTATCATGCACTTAGGGCCGTGGGTCACCTCCGCTCGCCGCCGGCTAGCCGCCGGTACAGGTCATACTAGCCACCGTCACCGTTACCATGAGGTGCGCACGGCTCATAGCTTTCCATTCCGACCCTTCGTTCGCACTGGCGAGGACCACCACGCCGCGTGTTGCCGAACCATCTCACGGCCAAATCATAGCGCGCGGCGATTCGGCCAAACTCTTGTAGCATGAAGGTTAGGGCTAATCTGTAGCATTCTGTGCTAATCATTGATTAGGCTATTAAATGGTTGTCTTAATTTGCTACTGTGACTATTACACGTGGGACCGGGGACAAAAATCAGAACACTTAATTGGAACGTGGTGGAGTGATTGACATGTGGGCCCCCACCCTTAAGTGCCTAGTGCACTGAACTTTTAGCCATGTGAACTAGGTTCATGGACCTAGCCACTGACTTCGGGCCCCACTCGTCAGTTTGAGTTAATTCAGAGTTAATTGAAAAACACACTATTTAGTAGACCGCGCTGGTCAGTGACCACGGCTAGAGTAGCGCCCGGTAAGAAAAGTAATAAAGACTTTAGATAATTCGAACTCCAATTCTTTACACACTGAAAAATATGTATAACTTGAAAAAAATACATAACTAATTCATCTCAACTCCAAAATGGATGAAACCACTTCTGATAATTTTAATTGTTAATGAACTTTATATTAAAATTGGTTTCAAACATGTCTCTATAGCAGAGAGTATTATTTTGCAGATTGATCCATTAACACCATTATTTTTACAAAAGAAAATATTAATAACTTGGAAAATTCATAACTAATGTATGAAAACTCCAAATGAGGTAAACTCAACTGTTTTGGACTTGTATTAATATTCTCTATTTATCCATATAATCCTTTTTCCCTCTTTGTTACGTAAATTTTACCCAAATAATTAAATTAAATGAGCGATGTAGGTTCAGAATTAAACCTGGATTTTACGGAAAACTTATGTTCAAACCTTAATAACTCTCACATACTAAGTCCAACTGGAATAATTATTTCACCTAAATTCATCTAAAATCATGACTTAGCTACTATAGAAAAATCATGCATTTTTGAGCATTTTGAATTTTGAGGTATTTCTCGATGTTTATTCGGTATCGTATTTATATAGATTTCGAGCCTATTGATATTGACTTATATACGCTACAGAGGGAGAGCAGCTAAGCTATCAGCAAGGTAAGTATCATTTGAACTTTTTTTGCGTCATATTTGATCCCAGTTTTGTTAAGTTAGTGCAATGATAATTGATTGCATGCTATTTTGCTAATGTCGCTATTTTTGTGATGTGTAGATTAGTTATCTCCTATTCATTGAGGTTAATCTTGAATTGTTCCAGTACCACATGCTTGAGATAGTATGTTTGAAATATATTGTTGGGGTTTGCTTAGCCATGCAAGTCTAGAAACAGTAGTTGATTGTCGAGAATAACCCGACAATTGTGGGATAAACACAACTTTCATTATATACTTTTGTTTCAGATCTTCGTATCTATTTTATGAGTTAAATTTTGTTATTTTAAATGAGTTTTGGGTCTGGACAAGTGATGGTGTCTTTGTGCACGAGATTTGGATAAGTGATTGACTTGTCTGGACAATTAAGGACCGAACTTTGGTAACAACATCTTTGATTCAAGTAAAACTCATGCTTCCACACGCGGTGTATGGGCGCTGCTCGGTTAAGTAAGGGGTTGGTGTTGTTGAGTTGATGACTGGTGGTGTGAGGACGTATATGTGTTCCATTGCATATATGTTTCGTAGGGTGCCGATTGCAATTCTATAATGTGCGGATGAGCACTATTTAACCCTTGTTAATTGGGTCGGTATTCCCGGCACAACTTGCGTGCCCGTTTGGTTAGTAGGCTGTATAACCTACACTTATGTGGGATTACATCGCGCATAGGTGATTCAACTTAATAATATCAACTTGCTGAAAAATACCAAGTCTTGATTTACCCGGCCGGCATACCATAGGAAGTATGCTATATTCGGAGCATCTGGAGGCTTCTGAACTTAATCGAGTCATGCGGTAAAGTAGTACACCCCGCAAGGTATAAATATATTCGAATAGCCGTGTCCACGGTTATGGACAACCACTTGAGTTACATGGTTGCTATTGTTAGACTCGGAATTAAAATTGTGGTTATAACTTGGTATTCGTCATGAATGGGATGTTCATGCTTTTTGTTGTATCAAAATGGACAGCTACTTTGCTATTTGTATGATTCATTTGTTATTCAACTTATTACTTATTCACATGCTTTACTTCTACTTCAAATCTGATTTCGAAATGGCACTTGAAAAACTAGTATGTGTAGGTTGTAAATTGTTGCGTCACTTTTGCAAAACTAAGCCAATAGAGCCATCCTTTGGAACAACCTCTAGCATAACTAATTTTTATTTGTGTAAGACTTGCGAGTACCTTTGTACTCAACCCGGTTGCTGCAATTTTAGGTGTGGAAGGTTATGAGCCAGTTGAGCTCGTTAGCGCCGATTTAGACAACGCTGACGAGTAGTGCTATCATTTATCTCCCAGTCGGTTGCCGATGGGATATGGGCATACCACTGCTGGTCTTTTGGTTTATTTACTTGTTTCCACTGCTACTTAATACTCTTATTTGAATTTGGCCGGTCGGCCGTTTGTAATAGTTGTAGACTTAAACTAATATGTTGTATGACTTTTGAACTATTAATGTATGTTTGTTGTATGGATGTGATCAACGTTGTATGAGAGTATGAGTATATTGGTCGCTGATCTTGGGAGCCAATATAAGTCATGCTCGCTGTTCATGGCTTCCCATTTAACCCACTAAGTGTAGTGCTTGACTTGTTGGAGAACCGACAATCATGTAATGCTCGTAGAGGAGCAGCACGAATGATCGTCGGGGCTCTAGTTTTCAGTTAAGCCTCTCGCTTAGATGGAGTTAAGTTGGAATCCATTTACTTGAGGCCCAGGTTATGTCCTTAAGACCATGCTTAGTCTCGGTCTTAAGGAGATAACCAGTGGGTCCTCACGTTAATATCGAGCCATCTTGTTGTAGGATAGAATATGCTTGGCGTTAAGTTTAGCAAGTCCCTTGGTCTAAAATATTTTAAGTTATCAAAATTACTTCAGAAAGTTTAAGTTAGGAATATCTTTTATTCCTCATCCATCTTAGTATCATTCCTTACCTTATTCTGGTTTTGGTTTGCAAAACTAACTTACCTTGCCCTTCTTGTTCTTTAGATGAACCCTCAATACCTTGTTCGGGAGACTCAAGCTGAAGATGTGGGAGGATACCCGGAGTTACTAAGAGATATTATGTGGAAGGCAAATTTCACCTACCAGCCGACGTACTCCATTTATCAACGAGACCGAGGGCCAGAAATGGAGGAGTACCTGGCCATGGTGGACATTATTGCTAGGCGTGTTACAGGAAGCATACCATACCAACTTCAAGCACGTGGCACTTCTGAGGCCATGGCGCTACAGGAAGTGGCTCGAGTGGCCATGAGTCGACTCCGTTATGATTTAACAGAGCTGTCTCAGCCGCCCTATGACCATTTCCCCATGCAAGCACATGTCGGGAAGTGGCGGGTTCACGAGATTGATTCGGGAAGATCCCCAAATGCGGCAATTGGCGAGGCTGCGCATCATGGACCAGATGCATCGCTGCACTATGCGTGAGTTATGGGAGACGCGGCGTCGTCTCATGATAGCTCAGGAGCACTTACGGCTCATGCACGACATGAGGCTCATTCATACAAATGAGCTGTATGGCGCTAATGTGATCTCCCCATACCTTTATGCGCCACCGGAGTATCGCCTTCCTGTAGTAGAAGGCCATATTAATGACATAGGATCGCCTTTGCACCTCCCTAACCTAGGGGACCCCGACGATACAGGATCCCCTGGATGTCATCTACTTGACGAGTTTCTGGTGAACTTTGACCGGAACCATATTTAGGGTATTAGGGTAGTAAGCTCGCTGTCCTGTCATGTGTTCAGCGATGCATGTATCTTTAAAATTCTTGTAATAGGCTAGTAGTTGTTGGAACCTTCGAGTTTTATTTGCAAGAACTTTTATTTCGGGCAGTTACCATTCGCCTACGGGCTAATCTCAATGTAATTGTACCGGGATTCTATGAGTTGCTTTAATGGATCTTGTACTGGCCTTAGTGCCTTTGTACCCCCATTTGGTGTTAAGTTCTTTCGCAATTTTTATCTTTATGCATGCTTAGTTATGTGTGACTTTTTATATTGTCTAACCATCCATGTTACCGCAGGATGACAGGTCCCAACACTCGTTCGAGAGCTCAGCATGATGAGGGATCTCCATCCCGGGGACCTCGTCCTGCTGTAGTGGGTGAACCTTCTCAGCAACATGATCGGTGAGGTAGCACACCTGAAGAAGCACTTCCACCACCTCCCACCATGGCAGAGGTGTTGGCTCAAATAGAGAGAAACTGTATGGACCAGACAAGGATTCTCGAAGCTATCGCTCGCAATACCTCTCCTGCTCCCGCGGCAACAGGAGGGGGAAATCATAGGCAGCATGGAGGTCTCGCTGACTTTCAGTGGACTAATCCTCCAACCTTTGCGGGCACCGAAGACCCGATGGAGGCTGAAGACTGGCTAAGGAATATTGAGAAGAAGCTAGCTATTGCTCAGTGCACAGGCATTGAGAAGGTCCTCTTTTCGGCTATCGGTGGAGGTCTTTACCGGCGCATGGTGGGATAACTTTTTCGCCATGCAACTCGACGGAGACGTTCCCTCTTGGAACGAGTTTCAAGTAGCCTATAGGGAGGCCCACATTCCTGAGGGGGTCATGACAAGCAGCAGCAGTTTCTTGCTTTGAAGCAAGGAAAGAAGACGGTCATTGAATACCTTCACGAGTTCAACTCTTTGGCTCGTTATGCCCCTGACGATGTCTCCACAAGCGCCCACTTGAGCGGTTCAAGAACGGCTTGGTGAGGAGATCTGACTAGCTCTAGGCAGACATGATTCTGGAACTTCGAGCACATGGTGAACAAGGCCATAGTGGTGGAACACAAGAGTGTGGCATTAGAGGAGTCCAAGAAGAGGAAGAGAGCCGCTCCGATTTCAGCTAGCGGCAGCTTTCCTCGGCAGCGCATTAGACCGCCCCAGGCACCTCGTTCTCAGGCTCCAGTGCCACCGAGGCCTTCCACGACAACTCCACAGTCTTCTCTTCCAGCGACATAGTGGTACAATGGGGGTAAGAACCCCCAAAACAGTGGTGCATACAAGCTAAATATCACTTGCTTTCATTGTGGCCGCCAGGGCCACTATGCACACCAGTGCCTCGCCAAGCAGCGAGGGATGCCCCAGACTTATCGAGCTCCTACACCACCTCCTACTGTGGCAAGACCTTCACCACCTCCACGTGCATCATCTACCCCTCCTCAAGTCCCTACACGTGGCCGAGTGAACCACGTCACCGCCGAGGAGGCAAGCGGCGCTCCGGACGTCGTTTTGGGTACACTTCTCGTTAATTCTTGTCCAGCATCAGTTTTATTTGATTCAGGAGCATCTCATTCATTCATTAAAAAGGAATATGATGCAATTAATCAATTTGAAATACATTGACTTCAGTCACCTTATCAGATCCAGTCACCGGGATCGGTTCTTCAAACCGATCAAGTCTGCCGGGACGTAAAAGTGGAAATTCAAAAGGTTAACTTCTTGTCAAATCTAATTGTGATAACTTCAGTGGGTATTGATGTGATCTTAGGGATGGATTGGCTGTCCAAAAATCAGGGAAAGATCAATTGTGCTCAATGGTCTATTTCAATCACAAGTGAAGACGGCAGTCAAGTCGTTTTTGCACCTTTAGTGGGCGATTCTCATCTCTATGCCTTGGAAGCTGGTACCTCACTTGAAATGGATAAAGTACCAGTGGTATGTGAATATCCAGATGTATTTCTAGAAGAACTTTCAGGCATGCCCCCTGATCATGAAGTTGAATTCGTCATCGAGCTCGCGCCCGGTACCGCGCCAATTTCAAAACGGTCGTATCGGATGCCTCCTAATGAGTTAATAGAATTGAAAGAACAACTCAAGGAACTTCAAGATAAGGGATTCATTAGGCCGAGCTCCTCACCTTAGGGATGCCCGTCTATCTTTGTCAAGAAGAAAGATAAGAGTTTGCGAATGTGTGTTGACTACCGTCCGTTGAACGAAGTCACTATCAAGAACAAGTACCCGCTTCCGCGGATTGATGATTTGTTCGATCAATTAAATGGAGGTCAGGTTTTCTCCAAGATTGACTTGAGATTGGGCTACCATCAGATCAAAGTCAGAACTGAAGACATACCAAAGACAGCATTCTCCACTTGTTACGGTCTGTACAAGTACACCGTCATGTCCTTCGGATTAACTAATGCACCAGCATACTTCATGAACCTCATGAATTCAGTCTTCATGGAGTACTTGGATAAGTTTGTCATTGTATTCATCGATGACATCCTTATCTACTCAAGGCGATCACGAGAACCTGGCGACACTTGCGACTTGTGTTAGAAAAGCCGTCAACATCAACTCTATGCCAAGTTCAGCAAATGTGAGTTCTGGTTGCGTGAAGTTAGTTTCTTGGGTCATGTGCTATCTAGGAGTGGTGTCGCTGCTGATCCAAGCAAGGTGCAAGATGTGCTAAAATGGAGGCAACCCAAAAGCGTCACCGACATTCGCAGTTTTCTTGGGCTTGCGGGATACTACCGTAGATTCATCAAGGACTTCTCCAAAATTGCGAGGCCAATGACCCAATTATTAAAAAAGGAAAAGAAGTTTGAATGGTCAGCAGAATGTGAGGAAAGCTTTCAGGTCTTGAGAGATCTCCTGACCAAAGCTCCGGTTCTCATCTTGCCAGATATTCACAAGAGCTTCGACATTTATTATGATGCATCTCGCCACGAGCTCGGTTGTGTGCTCATGCAAGAGGGCCGAGTGGTGGCATATGCATCGAGGCAATTGAGACCTCATGAAGTGAATTACCCCACACATGACTTAGAGCTTGCAGCTGTAGTCCATGCTTTGAAGATTTGGCAACATTACCTCATCGGTAATCGTTGTGAGATCTACACCGACCACAAGAGTCTCAAATATATTTTCACCCAAGCCGATCTAAACTTGAGGCAAAGAAGGTGGCTTGAGTTGATCAAAGACTACGATATAGGACTTCATTATCACCCAGGGAAAGCTAATGTCGATGCATTGAGCAGAAAATCTCAATGCAACTGTTTGTCGGTAACTCCTTTTTCGGCAGGCTTGTGTGCTGCAATGAAACGTTTGCACCTGGAGATAATTGAAGAAGGTTCTCTTGCTGCCCTAAGTGTGAATTTTACACTTGAGGACCAGATTAGAGAAGCCCAAAAGACTGACATGGAAGTAGCTCAAATCCGGGAAGAAATGAAGAAAGGCAAGGCCAAATGCTTCAAAGAAGATGCACAAGGCACCCTATGGTTCGGAAACCGGTTGGTGGTGCCATTTGATCGCACCTTGAGAGAGCTAATTCTCAAAGAAGCTCATGACTCCAAGTTCTCTATTCACCCAGGGAGTACCAAGATGTACCAAGATTTGAAGAAGCGGCTTTGGTGGAGCCGAATGAAGCGACAGATCGCTCAATATGTTGCCAGGTGTGATGTATGCCAAAGAGTCAAGGTTGAGCATTTGAAGCCAGCAGGTACTCTACAACCCCTGCCTATTCCCAAGTGGAAATGGGAATAAGTTGGCATGGATTTTATCACCGGCCTTCCAAGGACTCAAACTGGGTCCGATTCTATTTGGGTGATTGTCGATCGTCTAACAAAAGTTGCTCATTTCATTCTTGTCAAGACCACTTACACCGGAGTCAAGCTAGCAGAGCTGTACATCTCCAGAATTGTTTGTCTCCATGGTGTACCAAAGGTGATCGTGTCAGATAGAGGCCCTCAATTCACATCCCGCTTCTGGGGATGCTTACATCAAGCAATGGGGACCAATCTATCTTTTAGCTCTGCTTACCACCTGCAAACGAATGGACAAATTGAAAGGGTGAATCAAATTTTAGAAGACCTTCTCCGAGCATGTGTGCCGTCCTATAGCAAGAATTGGGAGAAGTGCTTACCGTTTGCGGAGTTCTCCTACAATAATAGTTTTCAATCAAGCATACAAATGTCACCCTTCGAGGCATTGTATGGGAGAGCTTGTAGGACGCCCTTGAATTGGTTCGAAGCTGGGGAGAGATCATTTTATGGTCCAACCTTGGTGGAGGATGCAGAAGAGCAAGTTTGTGTCATCCGTGAGCGACTTCGGACGGCTCAATCTCGTCAGAATTCTTATGCCGACAGTCGTCATCATGAGTTGAGTTTTGCGGTGGATTATCATGTTTATCTTAAAGTCTCTCCAATAAAAGGAATGCATCGTTTCCAAGTCAAAGGCAAATTGGCACCTCGCTACATTGGACCATTCCGAATTCTAGCAAAATTGGGATCGGTGGCCTATCGATTGGAATTGCCACCATCACTTTCAGATGTACATGATGTGTTCCATGTTTCACAATTAAAGAAGTGTCTTCGTGTTCCAACCGAAGCAACCGAGTTGGAAGAACTTGACTTGCCACCCGATCTTTCTTATCGGGAGCGCTCGATTCGCATTCTTGAAGAAACGGAACGCAAGACGAGGAATCGCAATATCAAGTTCATCAAAGTTCAATGGAGTAATCATACTGAAGATGAGGCTACATGGGAACGTGAAGATCAATTGCGTCAAGAATATCCTGACCTTTTTCCTTGAAGTGCCTTCGAATCAAGAAAAGCAAGGTTAAACAAAGCAATGGTAAGGAAAATGTAAAAATCATACTTTGTAACCTTGTAAGTTATCTTAGCGCTATCTTTAAAGGAAATCAAAACAACAGGTGTTGTATCTTCTTTAGGAACCTTTCTATCTGAATTCCACCCTACCACCGATTTCGGGGTCGAGATCTTTTGTAAGGGTGGGGGAGGTTTGTCACATCCCTAAATTAATAAAGAGAATTATTATGCATCTCATGAGCATGCATCATTGTTTTCAAGCATTTGCATTATATACTGCACTTGAAAAATCTCAAAAAGGGATTAAACCTACACTTCAAAGTTTAACTCCAAAAGAAAACAAGAACAAAATCTTATTCACGTCTTCTGGAAATAATTTAATCAAATACTAGAACAAGTGTAATGAATTAATATATTTTTCTCAAATTTTTGGGACTGGTTTAAACCCTAAGAAAATTCAAACACAATTTAATGGGCTACACTAAGTTTGAATTTAAATTATACACTTTATATCATGAACAGTAGTGTTCAATAGTTTTTATGGACACTAGACCTTCCCAGGAACTCTTGTGATTTATTTCACATTTTTAGGAAATTTATTTCTAATTTTAGCACTCTGGTCAAAGTGGAAGATTAGTTTTAAATCGATCAAACCCTCTACACTATTCCTTGGGTTGAATCCGTAGCATCACTGTTGGACCTAACCACCTAATCTGAAACCGACTACTTTGCACTGCTTTCTGTGCCACTACCATTTCGGGCCCATCGCGACGGTCATCTTCTTTGTCTCATTGGCCTTGCAGGTTCTGTGCCCTTGCTGACGCGTTCTCCATCCGCACGCAATGATCGGCACGATTCTGCCGCCCCAATTTAGCCTATCCCGGAGCTCCGCTAGGTCACACCGTTTTGTTCTCCATCCTCGGGGTCGAACAAAAGCGCCTTGATGCCCCCCTTTCTCCCTCACTTCTCTTCCCGGCTGAAGAAGAGGAGGACGATCAAGCCGGCGTTCCATCAAGGTGAGCTCCATTCCGCCATGTCCCCTCTTTTCTTCTTCCCTCGCCCTGTCCATTTGAGCTAACCCAAGCAATTTTCTTCACTTGTAGCTCTTGGAACACCACCGTGCTCTCGGCGACCTCAGAGCGCACCCGAGACTAGCCTTTGTTGCCATTTTCGTCTCCAGTGAGCTCCTCTCCAATTCTTTCGCGTCACTGTGTGTCTTAGGATCTAACTAAGTTTTCCCCTCAACTAATTGCTTGATTGCTTCACAGAAGTGTTTGAATTTTAGGTTAGCCCCATTTTCGGCCAAAAGCACTGTTCACTGTCCCTTTGCCATCTTGGTAAGCTATCCCTCGATTACCTTCATCCACACCATCCACACCACCCACTGAAGTTTTCTCTACCTCCATTTCTCGGTGTTGTTGCCCAGGGAGCTCTCTCCTCGTGGAGCTTGCTGCCGCCGTCACCATTGTTGTGGCCAACTCACCACTGAGCTCATCTGGCCTCCCGGCAGCACTGGTAAGGTTCATTGAACCTCGAGGTAGCTCATGCGCACATTGTTTCGGCCAATGCATCATCGGATGGTATCATGCACTTAGGGCTGTGGGTCACCTCACTTCATGGCCAAGCTGGCAGCGTCTGAGTCATACTAGCCACCGTCACCGTTACCATGAGATCTTGTGACTCATAGCTTTCCATTCCGACCCTTTGTTACGCACCGGCCGAGACCACAGCGCCCGGCTGCCGAGCCATCTCACGGCCAAGCAGCGCAAGTCGTGGCGATTCGGCAAACAACTTGTAGCATGAAGGTTAGGGCTAATCTGTAGCATTCTGTGCTAATCATTGATTAGGCTATTAAATGGTTGTCTTAATTTGCTACTGTGACTATTACACGTGGGACCGGGGACAAAAATCAGAACACTTAATTGGAACGCGGTGGAGTGATTGACATGTGGGCCCCCACCCTTAAGTGCCTAGTGCACTGAACTTTTAGCCATGTGAACTAGGTTCATGGACCTAGCCACTGACTTCGGGCCCCACTCGTCAGTTTGAGTTAATTCTGAGTTAATTGAAAAACACACTATTTAGTAGACCCCGCTGGTCAGTGACCGCGGCTAGAGTAGCGCCCGATAAGAAAAGTAATAAAGACTTTAGATAATTCGAAATCCAATTCTTTACACACTGAAAAATATGTATAACTCGAAAAAAAATATATAACTAATTCATCTCAACTCCAAAATGGATGAAACCACTTCTGATAATTTAATTGTTAATGAACTTTATATTAAAATTGGTTTCAAACATTTCACTGTAGCAGAGAGTATTATTTTTGTGATTGATCCATTAACACCATTATTTTTACAAAAGAAAATGTTAATAACTTGGAAAATTCATAACTAATGTATGAAAACTCCAAATGAGGTAAACTCAACTATTTTGGACTTGTATTAATATTCTCTATTTATCCATATAATCCTTTGTCCCAGTACTTTTTTGTAAATTTTATCCAAATAATTAAATTAAATGAACAGTAATCGGTTGGAATTAAACTGGATTTTCTGGAAAACTGATGTTCAAACCTTAATAACTCTCACATACTAAGTCCAAATGGAATAATTATTTCACCTAAATTCATCTAAAATCATGACTTAGCTACTGTAGAAAAATCATGTATTTTTGAGCATTTTGAATTTTGAGGTATTTCTCGATGTTTATTCGGTATCGTATTTATATAGATTCTGAGCCTATTGATATTGACTTATATACGCTACTGAGGGAAAGCAGCTAAGCTATCAGCAAGGTAAGCATCATTTGAACTTTCTTTTACGTCATAATTGATCCCAGTTTTGTTAAGTTAGTGCAATGATAATTGATTGCATGCTATTTTGCTAATGTCGCTATTTTTGTGATGAGTAGATTAGTTATCTCCTATTCATTGAGGTTAATCTTGAATTGTTCCAGTACCACATGCTTGAGATAGGATGTTTGAAATATATTGTTGGGGTTTGCTTAGCCATGCAAGTCTAGAAACGGTAGTTGATTGTCGGGAATAACCCAATAATTATGGGATAAACACAACTTTCATTATATACTTTTGTTTCAGATCTTCGTATCTATTTTATGAGTTAAATTTTGTCATTTTAAATGAGTTTTGGGTTTGGACAAGTGATGGTTAGTGATGGTGTCTTTGTGCACGAGATTTGGGTAAGTGATTGACTTGTCTGGACAATTAAGGACCGAACTTTGGTAACAACATCTTTGATTCAAGTAAAACTCGTGCTTCCACACACGGTGTATGGGTGCTGCTTGGTTAAGTAAGGGGTTGGTGTTGTTGAGTTGATGACTGGTCGTGTGAGGACGTATATGTGTTCCATCGCATATATGTTTCGTAGGGTGCCGATTGCAATTCTATAATGTGCGGATGAGCACTATTTAACCCTTGTTAATTGGGTCGGTATTCCCGGCACAACTTGCGTGCCCATTTGGTTAGTAGGCTGTATAACCTACACTTAAGTGGGATTACATCGCGCATAGGTGATTCAAGTTAATAATATCAACTTGCTGAAAAATACCGAGTCTTGATTTACCCGGCCGGCATACCATAGGAAGTATGCTATATTCGGAGGCATCTGGAGGCTTACAGGCTAATCGAGTCATGCAGGTAAAGTAGTACACCCCTGCAAGGTATAAATCTATTCGAATAGCCGTGTCCACGGTTATGGACAACCACTTGAGTTACATGGTTGCTATTGTTAGACTTGGAATTAAAATTGTGGTTATAACTTGGTATTCGTCATGAATGGGATGTTCATGCATTTTGTTGTATCAAAGTGGACAGCTACTTTGCTATTTGTATGATTCATTTGTTATTCAACTTATTACTTATTCACATGCTTTACTTCTACTTCAAATCTTATTTCGAAATGGCACTTGAAAAACTAGTATGTGTAGGTTGTAAATTGTTGCGTTACTTTTGCAAAACTAAGCCAATATGAGCCATCCTTTGGAACAACCTCTAGCATAACTAATTTTTATTTGTGTAAGACTTGCGAGTACCTTTGTACTCAACCGGTTGCTGCAATTTCAGGTGAGGAAGGTTATGAGCCCGTTGAGCTCGTTAAGCGCCCGATTTAGGCGGCAATGACAGTAGTGCTATCATTTATCTCGATCGGTTGCCGATGGGATATGGGCATACCACTGCTGTTCTTTTGGTTTATTTACTTGTTTCCACTGCTACTTAATACTCTTATTTGAATTTGCCGGTCGGCCGTTTGTAATAGTTGTAGACTTAAACTAATATGTTGTATGTCTTTTGAACTATTAATGTATGTTTGTTGTATGGATGTGATCAACGTTGTATGAAAGTATGAGTATATTGGTCGCTGATCTTGGGAGCCAATATAAGTCATGCTCGCTGTTCATGGCTTCCCATTTAACCCACTAAGTGTAGTGCTTGACTTGTTGGAGAACCGACATTCATGTAGTGCTCGCAGAGGAGCAGCACGCATGATCGTCTGGGCTTTAGTTTTTAGTTAAGTCTCTCGCTTAGATGGAGTTAAGTTGGAATCCATTTACTTGAGGCCCAGAGTTATGTCCTTAAGACCATGCTTAGTCTCGGTCTTAAGGAGATAACCCAGGGGTCCTCACATCCCTGATCTTGTCCCCACTACTGCTTAATGTGAGACTCATCATCTGATACTTGTATCATCAGTGAGGCTTGATTACATTTGTTCAATTACTCATCATTACACAAAAAGCTTTGTAGCAGCGAGGTAAGGTATCCTCATGCATGCCAGGAGGTTAGTGCTTGCAATATTGGAGCGCAAATCCATGCAGTACTCTAGGTGTCGGTCGACCATCACCTTATGTGCGAACGTGCATTGTCGGAAGAA
Organism: Phyllostachys edulis; assembly: GCA_036346405.1. NCBI lineage: Eukaryota > Viridiplantae > Streptophyta > Magnoliopsida > Poales > Poaceae > Phyllostachys > Phyllostachys edulis. The sequence continues at coordinate 16,665,834 of CM070568.1, forward strand.
CGTTCAACTTATCTAGATTGATGATATATGCAGTGGCGTACGCAGGACAAAAATAGAGGGGGTGTTCATGGGAGAAAACTAATATGATAAAATCATACCAAACATACATAATACGTCTAATGCAATCCAAATTCATACATAAATAAACATAAGATAAAGCGAGAATATAAAATAAACTTAATGTAGTACCTGACTAAGGAACATAACAATCCGAACATCTATAAATACGTGCGAGTAGAAATCTGCGGAACAAAAGTAGCTAAATTAGTAAGACAATCAGAAAATTGTGACTAATTAGAAACATTGAAATGAAATAGAAGTATGTAACATACCGCACAACCGCTAGCTATGACTAGGAGCAGGAGGCAAGTCCATTCTACGAGATTTCATATGTTGAAAACGATCCATGATTGTTTTATCATCAATGCTTTTGAATATCTCTCGCTCAGTGTAGCACACCATCAAGTCATTACGCCATTCATCGGAGACTTTGTTGCGCAAGTCTGTCTTGATAATTTTCATTGCCGAAAAGATTCTTTCAACTGATGCAGTTGCCATAGGAAGAATCAATGTTAGCTCAATGAGACGATAGACCAATGGGAAGGTTTTGTCTTTTCCCGTTTCAACCATCTTTTCGGCGAGCCTTGCAATGTCACGACATCCACAGAATTCTACACTTCTCCTAACATTGAGAATATAGTTTTGAAGCTGAGTTCTTAACAATATACGATCACCTACGGTGAAATCATCAGAATAAATCTCAGCAAGTCGCAAAAGCTTGTCCACATCAAACTTGGAGAACGAGTTCCTTGGATCAGGATAAGACATACATATCAATAACTCTGTAGAAACTTCATTGAAGCGATGATTTATCTCTGACTTAGTGGCATCGATAGCTGCATAGAAGATGCCGACTCTATAAAAATGATCTTGAGTCACTGTATGGCCTTGATGTGACATTCGACCCATAATTGGGGTGCTTTCATCCATATCTGGAACAGTGATGCCATTTGCTTCACAAAAGCTTTTTGCTCGCTCGAGCAATGGCTCCCAACCATTATCCCTCGTCTATTGCAAGTTCTCTTTGACATCCACAATCAAACTAATGGCATGAACGATGTCTAGATCCTTCCTTTGGAATTCATGTGATAATTCATTTGTAATGTCCAATAAGTCCAACATCAAATGCAATATGAACACAAACTCAAAGCTTTCCATTTTTCTAATCAAACCATATGCTCCACCAGAATTAGATGGTTGGCGACTATCATCACTTACAATTTCTAGCACCTCCTCTGTTGCCTCCCACATTTCATACAAACGGAGCAAGGTTTTATGATGTGAGCCCCATCTAGTATCTCCAGGTCTAGCTAGGCTAGTTTCCTGATGCAACCCCGTTCCAGTGAGAATCTAGCCATTCTCTACCTTCTGCAATAAGACTTCACGATGTTTTTCAATCAAAGCATCCATCCTCTTGCAAGATGAACTAACAGTGTTCACTATTAGGGAAACATAATTGAAGAAATCAGCAATAGCTTTGACACTACTTGAGACGGTGACAACTGCTAATTGCAACTGATGGGCAAAGCAATGGACATAGAAAGCATACAGATTTTCATCTCGAATCTGTCTTTGCAAGCCATTAAATTCTCCTCTCATATTTGAAGCTCCATCATATCCTTGCCCATGAAGCCTCGAAGAGATAGATCATGTCCATAAGCACACCAAGCAATGCACCCTTCAATGCGTGATACACTCTTTGACATGTACAAGTTTAAGAAACCTTTCCATGACCTTCCCCTAGTTGTTAACAAATCTGCATATCATAAGATATACAAGTTAGGACACACAATGCATAAATAGTATGATTTGAAATATAAAACCAACTACTAACCTCACAATCATAGCCATTTGCTCCTTTATTGATACATCTCGGGATTCATCAATAAGCACTGAAAAATTCTTATCTCCAATCTCACCCATAATCACCTGAGTGACCTCTTCTACACAAGCTTTTGCAAGGTCTTTTTGAATCCATGGAGAAGTCATGGTACAATGCCTAGGAGCTACATCAAATGCCTTCTTCACTTCTTCCTTCTTATCTTTATACCACTCCACCAACTCCTTAAAATTTCCCTTGTTGATGGAAGTAGCAGATTCATCATGTCTACAGAAAGCTTCGCCTTGCATTAGGAGAAATCTTGCACAATCTAGAGAAATAGTTAGACGAATTTTATATGCAATTTCGTCCGCCTTACCACGAGCATCTAATTTACGTGACACACTTAATCTTTGATTATTGAAATCCTCACATGCTTGCCTACAAAAGCTATGGGTATTACTAGGTCCACCAACATGATCATTCAAACTTTTCAAAGCCTTCCTCCAATTAACAAATCCAACTTTTGTGAATGCATCATTGCCAAAATAATTGGGATGTGACAGACTCTTGAAAAGAAAGCGATAGAAACAAAAGGCGGCATCCTTTGACACGCTATATTCCAACCAATCAAATTTGTTGAACCATACTTTTTGAAAGGATCTCGAACAATCCATCAATTTCTTTGGAAAAACATGTCCGATTGGTTGAGTTGGACCCTTCAACAAATATGCTCTCCTCACTTGATCTCTAATTTCATTGGGATAATCTTCAATTGGTATGCGACATGCTGGATCGGCAATGGTGTCATCCGGATTAAAATCAATCCGGGGCTTCTTTTGTTGAGTTGTGCTCTCATTGGTTCGAGGATTACTTGTATTTGGATTGTTAAAGAAATAACTACGCAAAGTTCGTTTGTCCATCTTTTATAAATCTACAATAAATTGTATATAATTCATGAGTACTAAGTACATTTCAATTGTCAACAATTATTACTTTACCAATTACCAATTACCAGTTTATAAAATTAGTGATTACTGTTACTAATTACCTCATTTCATAGTGGCATTTCGATCTTTTTCTAAGGACCACAGATCGTTCTATGGACCACGGGACCAAGATTGCTCCAAAGTTTGTCTTCGTATATATCCCATTGACCATTCAATACTCTACATTCCACAATCTAGATCTGAGATCTCCTCAGTCTCTTTTTTTTTTGAATGAAAACCGGCAGGAGAGTTGCCCGTTATATTAATAGAGGAGGGACAGAATAAGGTCCGCACAAAACTAGAGTTAAAAAAACAGGGCCGAAATTACAGAGAAATAAAAAACTCCAAAGATTTGGCCCCCGCGAGGTGCCAAGCTCTTCCCTCCTCCTTGATCTTAGCAAGAAGATCAAGAGGCTCTGTTGCTCTATTATTGAAGATTCTCGCGTTACGTTCCTTCCAAAGCTCCCAGATGATTAAGATCATGGTCGTCGTCCTGGTCTTCCTGAATGGACCTGATGTTTTTGCCACGTTGGACCACCAGGTAAGAATGTTCGTGCAAGGGGACCAGGTGGAGGGTTGAAAGTCATGCTGTTCTGTCGGTCCCGCCATGAGCTTCCAAATCGACTGAGTAACCTTTGCGCAAAAGGTGTAAGATCGATTCGAGGTGTGTAATGCGCAAAGGGGCAAAAGTGGTTGTTTGGCCATCCCCTTGTTCCAAGCCTGTCAGAGGTCCACGATTTGTTTTGGATTGCTAGCCAAGCGAATAGCTTTCCCTTCGACGGGGCCTGGGTTTGCCAGATTAAAGATTTGAAGTTGGTTGCTATGGAACCCATCAAGTGTAGAGCGTAGGCGGATCTAGAGGAGTAGGTTCCATTCTGATTTTGCTTCCAGGATATCGCATCCGGGGTGCCTTGAATCAGTTGAACTTGTTCGATTTTGGTCCACAGTCGTACAAATTGTTCGATGTGATCGACCGAGAATCCTGACGATTGGTTAATGTCCTGCACCCACCGCCCGTTCTGTAAGGCTGAGAACACAGACTGTTTTTTGCGCTTTGAGGAAGCAAAGAACTTGGGGGCTATGTCTTTGGGGGCCTCTCCAAATAACCACACCGAGAACCAGAATTTGGCTGTCTTCCCGTCCCCGAGGGAGATCCTTGTTGCCGCCGCAAAGAGATTTCGGTTAGAGTCATCACAAGGGATTTCCATGCCAACCTAGGGTTTAGTTGGGTTCTTCCATTCTTGCTAGAGCCAGCGCAGTCTGATTGCCGAGGAGAAATGCTGGAGGCTGAGGATGCCTAAGCCGCCAAGGTGGGTTGGGTGACACACTCTTTCCCAGTTGATTTTGCACTTTGCACCGGAGAGGTTTTCGTAGCCGGCCCAGAGGAAATGCCGCCTTAACTTGTCTATGGAGAGGATAATTGCTTTGGGTATTTTGAAGGCTGTGAGGAAATAAATTGGGATCGAGGTGAGAACTGATTTGACAAGAGTGGCCCACCCTACTGGAGAAAGTAGACACCCCTGCCAGCCTGCTAACCTTCCGGCCACCTTGTCGAGAAGCGGTTGAAAGTCCACTTTGCGGATCCGTCTATAGGTGAGCGGGAGTCCCAGGTACTTGATCGGAAAGGTTGATCGGATTGCCGGGTAGTCTTGGAGCACCGAGGTAAGGTCTAAATGGTCACAGCTTATTGGGAGCATAGTGCTTTTTTGGAAGTTGGTGTGTAGGCCGGTGGCCTTCCCGAAATTGAGAATGATTTGGGTGGTTAAGAAAATTTCACTTGGGCTAGGGTTGATGAAGATAGCTGCATCATCCACGTAAATGGAGGTTCTAAGTCTGGCGAGATGGTCACGCAGGGGAGCGAGATGTCCCAAATCCGTTGCCACCTCGAGGAGACTTTGAATGGGATCGATGGCCAAAATGAAGAGGAAGGGTGAAAGGGGGTCTCCTTGCCGTAGCCCCCACCCATGAGTGATCACATTACTAGGGATGCCGTTGAGGAGGACTATCGACGAGGCAGACCTTAACAGGGCTGCCACCCAGTTTGTCCAACGAAGGGGGAAGCCTCTTTTGTGCAGCAGCTCTAGAAGGTAGTCCCAGCGGACCGAATCGAAGGCCTTGGCTATGTCAAGCTTGAAGAAGAGAGAGGGGGTATTGGAGTGGTGAAGTCTTCTAATCAGGTTGCGGACGTAGAGAAAGTTGCCATCGATGCTTCGAGTCTTGATGAAGGCACTCTGAGCTCGCGAGACCAAGCTATTGAGGAAAGGCACCAACCGCGGCGCTAACATTTTAGCGATCCACTTCCCGATCCCATGTATAAGGCTGATAGGTCTGAAATCTTGCACTTTGTCGGCTCCCTCCTTTTTTGGGATCAGCATAATGTTTGCAGTATTGAGTAAGTGAAAGTGTGACGTGCGGAGGGAGTGAAAGCTGTAGAACACAGACATGATTTCTGCTTTAATGATTGACCAGCAGGATTTGTAGAAATTAGTGGAGAAACCTTCTGGCCCTGGTGCTTTGTCTCCCAGTAGTTGGTCTAGAGCAAGGTGCACTTGATTCGAGAACCTGACTGCAGACTGTAAATCTTGTCTTGGGAGGGTGCAGAGCCTCCCAGTTGAGGTCGGTGTCGCATGGGCCACCGCCCAACATTTCTTGGAAGTGCTTTGAGTTATGTCCTCTTTCTCAGAGTGCGAGATCGCCCAACCCATACCATTTTGGAGTCTTTGGATGTGGTTTTTCCTTTTACGGCCATTTGCTTTTATATGGAAGAACTTTGTGTTTGCGTCATTTTCTCTGAGGTTTGTGATCCGGGAACTCTGGCGTTTCCTGGTTCGCTCGATCACTGCCAGTCCCAGAACTCTCTTCTTTAGGTGGGACCTCAAGGTCAGTTCAGAAGAGGACAAGTCCCTGCGCTCTTGAGCCATGTCGAACCTGAGAATGAGCTCTAAAGCCATATGGAGAAAGAGCCTAGGCCGGGGGAAGAGGGAGAAGCTCCACGATTTTAGAGCGGTTGCCGTGGAAGCTAGCTTGTGGTGCAACCTATGCATGGGTTCGGTGTGCAGGCAGGGTGCTAGCCAGGCATTTTTGACCGTCTCAAAGAATCCTGGCATCTTGATCCAGAAGTTTTCGAAATGAAAAGTTTTAGGGCGAGCGGGTCCGGAAGAGTTGGAAGGAGTAGAGGGCAATGGTCGGAGATCGAAGAGGACAGCACCTGAAGGACGTGGTTGTCGAAGAGGGTATCCCAGCCTTCATTAGAGAAGACTCTGTCCAGCCTGACCAGGGTGGGTCTCCGACGTTCGCTGCTCCAAGTGAATTTTCTGTTTTGAAGGTGGATTTCTTTGAGCTCACAAGCGTTGAGCGTGTTGCGGAATTGCGCCATGCGTCGCGGGTTAATGTTGGAGTTGTTTTTATCTTGAGCTCGATAGATAAGGTTGAAATCGCCTAGGACCAACCAGTTGGTGCCGGTGGTAGGTTTTAATGAGGCGATTTCTTGAAGGAAGGCTGACTGAAGTCTACTTCGAGAAGGCCCGTAAACTATCGTGAGGCGGAAGGACGAATTGCACTCTTTTAGATGCACCATCGCCGACAGATTGAAGACCGAGATGAGAACATCTTGCACCGCAATGACCTCGTTATTCCAGAGAAGGAGAATTCCACCCCTCGAACCCTCCGCCGGGTTGCAGACGAAATTCCGCAGGTTGTAACCCCCAAGGGAGCAAGCAAGGTTTTGATCCACGGAGGCAAGCTTAGTTTCCTGCAAGCAAACTAGATGGCACGTTGTGGAGGTGAGGGTCTCCTGAATGAGCGTGTGCCTGGCCTGGTTGTTGAGACCCCGCACGTTCCAGCAGAGAATGTTGATACAAGGGCTTGTCATGGTAGGAAGTTGCAGCCGCAGGGAAGGGAGTGGCCTAGGAGATTAAGGGTTGGCAGCAAGAACGCTTCACCACAGGGATCCCTTTCTTCGGCCCCCACCAGGGACTTGCACGGAAGAGCAGCCACCCACTAGGACCTCCCGCCCAGCAACGGAAAGAGCTGAGGGGTCAAGTGACGGCAAACAGGACTAAGGAAGACTAGCGGGAAAAGATCCCAGAGGGTTTGCAACTGTGCCGATGGAAGAAAAGGAGCTTGGCCGAAGCTGCTGTCTGACACCGGGGGGGACCGAGGGGAGCTAGGAGATTGGAGCTTCAGCAACGAAGGCAGTTTCCTTAATGGACATTTCAGCAACAGACTAGACTTTCTCAGTAGATAAATCATCAACAAATGGCTGAAGGAATACAGCAGAAGTCTTGACATCCACATAGGACTTAAGTTCAACAGGAGACCCTAAGGAGAGCGGCTAGAGTCTAGAGTTCCACAACAAAGGACTGAAAGAAAACAATAGTAGTCTTGACATCCTTAGTGCACATGAGTTCAACAGAAGACTGAAAGTAACCAGCGAGTGTGTAGAGCTCCTTAATGGACTTAACTTCAACAAAACACTGAAGGGAAATAGTTGAAGCTTAAACAACAACAATGCAGCAAAGGACACAGGAATCGCAAGGTCGAAAAAAGCATAAGGGGAGGTCTGCATGGTCCAGAATTTGTCCTGTCTTCGCATGGAAAGGGACTCCGTCTTCTATGTCGGCACCACTAGGGCGCCCTTTGCAACTGCAGGTCTAGCAGCAATCAGCGTGGACGAAGCCTCGATCTCCTGACTATCCAGCAGGGAGGGGCCTCCAAGTTCAACGAGGGCGTTATCCGCTTGTTGAGTAAGCTGGCAGTCCACCTTGAAGAGCTGCGCCAAAGCTAAGATTGTGGCTTCCGGAAGGGGGGCTTCGAAAGTTGCGAGGTACTCTTTGAGCGCTTGATCTCGTGAGGCGATCCTTGGCGAGTGCCCAGCTTGTGGGCAAGGGCTTCCTGGGCACGTTGAAGAATTGAGCCCGTTCTTCTCTTGGTGGCCAGGCGAACGCTGCTACGGGGATTGGTCCGTCCGGTTGTGCGATTGTTATATGAGGAGACCGGCGAGGTGATGATCGAAGGAGTCGGGGTGGAGAACAAGGCCGTCTGGAGAGCTTGCCATCAGACTGATCGCTTGCTCCTCTTCTTGTGCGATCTCTGGTGTGCGAGAGAGGTATCGACAACCGCAATGATAGGGGCGATGGAGGTGGAGGCAGCGTGGGTCCCGCTGCTCAGCTCCAAAGGGACCCGGTCGGCGCTAGACCTCCCATTGGGACCGTGGGGAAGCTAGCTCGAGGGAGCGACAGTCCGGCTTGGGACGGTCCTTGAAGCTCTTCAGTAGCCGCCTGGAGAGCAAGCGGCTGGATTGGCTCTTGTCCCTTGTAACACCTCAAATGTACAAATGGAACCAAATCTAGGTTTGTGTTTCAAATGTAATCAAATCTAGATGTGTGTTTCAAATGTAACCTAAAATGGGTGTGTGTTTTAAATGTAAGAAAATGTGTAGAAATTAAAACTTTTCTCACATCTTGAAACTCTTGAACTTTTCTATAATTCTTGTCAAGAGTTGTGGAATTCAAAAACACAAATCTCCTGTTGACTAAAGTCAAACCCTTCTTCAACCTTTGTCGAAATCTTATGTTGACCTTGGGAAATATTTTTTCTTGGTTCTAGGGATGATGTGTGACCCCTCTGAAAAATTTCACAATTTTTAGAAATTATTTGATAATTTTTGGAGGCAAGTCAAACCAATTTTTCAATTGGTCAAACCCTAAAGCAAACTTTGAGGAATTTCTTGAGAAAAATGCAGTGGATAAAAACCTCTAGAAATTTTATGTAAGGTTAATCCTAGAGTGAGGAAGCTCCAGTCAAAATTTCATAATTTTTGGAGTTAGTTTGCTATCTCTAAAAATTCTTCCAAACTCAGCTTGCAAATTCAAATCAAAACTGGTTGGCATTGTTACTCGGGTTCAAGCCAGTCTCGGGCTCGGACCCAAACCTCTTGACTTGACTCGACCCAGCCAGCCCAACCCATTCCCGCGCGCGCTCCATCTCCACCGTTGGATCGCAATCCAACGCTGCTTAACGCGTACCCCTTCACGCCGGTCGTTTACAAAGGGGCGCGTGCGTTGAGCCGTCAGATCGACATCGGACGACCATCGTTCACATAGGCCGCGTGCGTGCGCTGTGTTGCGGGTGATTGGAGCCATTGGATTCGAATCTGACCGCCGCCGCTCGCGTCCTGGTCATCGTCTCCGCCCCGCCTATGTCCCGCGCGCGTGCGCCAGCAGCGACATGGCGTGCAAAGGGTATGGGGGAGAGGCCTTGTCTCCTCCGCATCCTTGCAACGACTCTGAGCCTTAATTGGTTGTCAGGGTTGCCTCTTAGTCCCGCCTTTCACCTGCTCCCGTCCTCTTGGTGCTCTGGGTAGGGCATTGACCCGAGCTCCACCATGGAGTTGCTGCCGTTGCACTCCTTGTCCCGCTCAGCTATAAGTAGCTCCCAAGCTTCCTTTGCAATCCTTTTAGCCTCCTTGAGCTTTGCCTGTGCCTCTCGGTGGTTGGTTGAGCTCAATTCATTGAAACCCTAAAATCGCCATTGGAGGCCGCAAGCAAGCTTCTTCCTCCTCGGTGCTCCAGTGGTTCCTCCATCAATTCTTTCACGTCATCTCATGCCTCTCATCTTCCTAAGAAAATCCCCTAACCTAATTTGGTTTGACATTCACAGAGAAGGTCACATTTGGGGATTTGTTCGTTGTCGGCCGAAATCACCCCCTTTCTTCCTCAGCACCGGTAAGTCCTCCATCTTCCAATTACTTTCTCATGGACCATCTATGGGCTATATGGAAGCTTTATTGATGACCCGGTCAGGTTAATTTTTCTCAGGCCGTGTCCTCCACTTCATCGTCCTCGGGTCCCAAAGCTCCTTCGTCACCGAGCAACCCGACCACCTCAGAGCTCACTTGGTGCCAAGGTAACTCCTAAGTAGCCCCTAGTTGCTTGGGCACTAGCTATCTTGGACTGCCGCGGAGCCACTTTGCTTTTTGTCTTACGGCCGTGTTGGTCACCGTCGCCTCCGGCCAGCTCGCCGCCGTTCTAGGGCACCACCGTCACAGTGGGTGGTACCATCATGGCCGCAAGGTTATTACGAACCCATCCATACTATTGGTGCGTGCCGCCGTGACCTATCTCGCCAGCAGTGACAAGTTCTTTGCCGTCGGGCGTTTTGTCGGACGAAAACAACGCGCGCGGTTGTCATTAGGACACAGTAATTACATCATTAAATGTTTAATCATTAGTTAGTATTTAATGTGTCCAAAATCGGCTTAATGAGTCAATGATAAGTGGGTCCCACGCCCTTTAAACCGCCGCTGTGCGTGCGCCGCGCAATATCCATCTGAGTCGTCCATTTCAGAATCGACGGCTGAGATTCGCGGGAGTTCGCACGCGTGCGTGTTCAAACGCGTTAGCACCCGGTGCTTGTGAGCCGTTGGATCCAAGATCAACGGCCCGCACTCGGTTGAGCTCGCGCGGGCGTGCTCACGATGTCCAGTTCGTCTTGGGCCGTTGGATCCAAGATCAACGGCCCACAAAATTCCACGTCGATTTGATTTTAGGATTTTCCCGAGAGATTTATTTGTGAACTGAAAAAGGTAATAAACTTTAAATTTTCATAACTAATTCAATTTAGCTCCAATTGAGTTGATTCAAATTTTGTTAGCTCTGGTTTGAACTGAGCTTTAATCTAAAAAATGGTTGTAAGCTTGGTTTGGCTCCAGAAAATGGATTGGTAAATTGGTTTAAAAAATTAACTTTAAATGTTACTCTAAATGTTGCATTTAACTTGTAAAATGCATAAGTAATTCTATATAGATCCTTTTTGAGTGAATCCAATTTTGTTGGCTTCCTCTGTTAGTGCACTAAATGGTAGAATAGGATTTAGGCATGTCACTATTTTCAAAAGGATTGTGGGTGCATTTTATTTGTGCTCTTTTGCATGTCTTTGAAAAAATCATAAAACATGCATCATAGCTCCAAATGAGGTAAACTCAATTGTGTTATTCATCTCATGAGGTGCTTGATTTACCATAAAAATCCCAGGTGCAACACCTCTTTGGAAAATTGTGCTAGGGAATTTAATTCGGGTGAACAGTAACCGCTTTCTATTTTCCAGCATTTTCCAGGCTGAGCAAAATTGTTTTGGCCATAACTTTTGCATTGAGAATCCAAATCAATTGGTTCTTGTTGCTAAATTCCTTACAAATCATACTCTTGCTTCTGTAAAAATTTCAATGTATTTGGAGAAAGTTTGCTGTTGAGTCTTTTCGGTTTTCGTCGTTCTTATCGATTCTTTATCGTTTTTTCGTTAGGTGCCGACGAGTGCATTGATAACGAGAGTGTTCCCCTGCAGTAATCTGAGTATATCCAGTAAGGTAAGTAGTTTGATCATATCCAATCAATTCCCTTATTTTAAAGTCTAATACTTTGTTTAACTTGTATGTATGCATGCTTACTTTGTGTTAAATTATCGATTAGTTGACCCTATAGATGCATACTCTCTAGGTAAATGTTCATTCTCTACTACTAAGCCTAGGATTATCTTGCTGTGATTTAGAGTTCGATGGATGGACTCTTATCACTTAGTAGTTTACGTTGATAATGCTTAGAAATGCTTAGATAACGGTAGAAATGGGCGGTTGTCGAATTATGTCGATGACCTTGATCACACAAAAAAAAATATTATTATTCCATTATGTTCAGCACTTGTGCTTTGTTACTTTGTAAAGAAATAAAAGTGAAAACAAAATTATTATTGACTTGGGCACAATGGATGTTGGTGTGATCTTATGGTGTGATGGAATGGTACCTAAGTCCCCAAGGACCGAGTTACTTGGACCACTAAACTGAGCAATATTGCGTGCTAACCACACGAGGGTATTGGGAACCCCTCTTGACTAAGTACTTTGGGGGGTGTTAATTATGAGCTGGTTGGTGGTGTTAAAAGAAAAATGTTATTATAATATGAGGGGAACATCTGTAATTCGGCTTGAGCTGGCTGATGTGTCCTTCTCTTTGTTGGGTTGCGGCTCTTAATTAGCATCATCCATTGGAAATGTCTCGTAGAACTTAGCAGTGCCGGCATACCAAAGGAAGTGTGCTAATAGCTTGGCGAAAAGGTGGTCTGACGTGTGGGTACATTGGTACACCCCTACAGGGATAAAACTATTCGAATAGCCTCGTCCTAGGTTATGGACATGCTTAGCAAGGTCACTCAAGAACTAGATTAAACCATTTAATTAAAACTTGTTGGGTGGTATGAATTGGGTAATTCATGCTATTGTTGTGGTGACTATTGGGTTAGTCACTTCCAGGTTGTCTTACTGTTGTTATTATTATTGTATCGTTGTTACTTCAACAATTAAAAATGCTTTGTCAAATTGCTTTAAATCTATTACATTATTGCAAATGAAAGCTTGCTTTATGCTAAAATGAGCCTATAGCCTTCCACTTAAATGAAGATTGCATGTAGCTAATTATAGGTTGTTACCCTTACACGTCAGTCTTACGAGTACATTTTTGTACTCATTTGCTTTGCTTATCTGTAATTGTTGTAGAGGAAGAAGTTGAGCCCCAAGGGCCCTACTTTTATGAGATGTGCGGTGGATGGGATGACTAGGTTGGTGGCTTGGTTGGTTGCCTTGTGAGCTAAAGGCAAACTATATGGCTTTCTTTTGTTTATCGCCATCTTATGGCTTTCGCTTCCGCTTTTGTTTAACTCTTAGTTGTATTTAGCCGGTCGGCTCTTTTGTAATAACTCTCTCTCTCTATTATGCATGTCTTTGGTTTATCTAGTTCGTGCTTTGGTTTTATGTCTTGAATGGAATTGATGCATGATTTTGTAAAAGGGGTGTGTATACTGTATTTCTGGGAAGTATACATATCTCGAAGACATGGGTTATTTTGTTTGTGATGCTAGGTTCAATGGATGATTAAGCATTATAAGCCAAATAAGTTGGGGTCCTCACATCCCTCCACTGGTGCAACCTGATCCGGTTGATGGGGAGGGATGAGGTTCGCCGCCTCCTGGTGAGCAAAAGAGATCTCGCCAAACTTGAACTGTGAGGGGGCAGGGGGAGGAAAATCAGCACTAGATTGAAGAGGAGAGGAACCGGGTGGAACCTGGAGCGCCAGAGCCGAATACCCCCCTCGCAGCTCCTAAGACGAAGACCCACCGCACAGCTCCTGTGAAGGCCTAGTCGGCCCTGGGACGAGGCCTCCCGAGATAGGACCTGGCACCAGGGGGAACGACAGCCCAGCTTGGGACGGCCCCTGGGGCTCGCCAGTGGCCGACTCAACCGTGTCGATCTTCAGTTCTTGCCGCTGGTCAGAAGGAACCACCAGAGGGCTAGCTGTTGTCAGTGTAGATAGGGGACTCAAGACGTGGTGCTGCTGGAGTGTGGTTGCGAGCTCGTCAGTTTGGGGGCGGGAGGGTATAGCTGGTTGGGCAGCCAACGTGTAGGGGGCTTCCCTTATGGTCGTTAGATCAGCCCTGAGCAATGCCTCCTCGCTTTCCCCCAGGTTGAAGAGCAAGGGGGACCTGCCACCTACGGCCCCTGGGTAGGCATCGTGCCGCCCACCTGGTTCTGGCCTTCACTACCTCCCTCTGTACTCGGCATGGTGGGCAGGTTCACAGCCGCGTGATTCACCCCAAGCAGTGTATCCTCTATTCCCCCAAGGCTGGAGACTAGGAGTGGGCCTGCCAGCTGAGCTGCACTAGGCAGCCCCTGGGTTGGAGTCGCATCACCCGCCTGGAACTGGATTGGTAGGTTGAGTCTTAACTTCTGGCCTGGTTTGTCTTTCGGGGATGCTGGGACTGCAAGTTTGCTCGCCGCTTGAAGGAAGGACGCCCAAGTTGGCCTGGGAGTTGTGGATGTCGCCGGCCCTGGTGCAATGCCAAGTTGCACTGCCGCCGCTGAGGTAGCCCCTAAGTACTCCTCCACCTTGCGCAGCCAAGCACCACGCACCTCCTCAGAAATGGGAGGCTGAGTGGGGCTCGGAGGGAGGCCAGAGCCGAAAACCTCATGGAGGGCTGCGCGTAGGGACTTGGTGTAGGAAGCGAAGAGCTCTTGTAAGGCTTGATCGGTGTTTGCTTTGGCTTGCTCCAGCGACGGCGAGGGTGGGGCGAAGCAGGCGGGACTGAGTAGGGGAGGAAGATCCTCTCTGTCCGCTGGCCGGCGCCGGCCGTCCCTGTTGGCCCCAAAGGAGTGTCCCCGGTGGTGGGGGGAACGATCGCGCTCGCGACCCGAGCTGAGGCGTAGCTTAGTAGATGAGTTTGAGCTTCTGGCGCCTTGATGGTTGTTGAAGTGGTGGCGACCTTCGTCTTCGTCGCTGTCTTCATTGTTCTTGGGTCTCCAGTTTAGGTTGGAGGGGTGATCGTCATGGCCCGAGTGACGCGGAGGTCGACGGTGGCCACGGGAGGGGCGCTGGCCTTCTGTTGGGAGGCTTGGCTGCGCCTCCTTCTCTAGCCGCAGAGGTTGAGGAGGGTTGTGGGTCGGCCCTCCTTTGGATTCAGGCGTGCCGTCCACCGCCCCCAGATTCCAAGAAAGCCGGGTTGTGCACGACTCATAAGGAACAGTATCCACTGCGGACAGGAAGTCATCCAGAGGTGCGGCAATGTGGTCCTCAACGTAGTCCAGGTGAATGATCACCCGGTGGGTGAGCCCTCGCCTCCATTTGTCCATGCTGCGGGAGCTCGATTCTGGCTGAGATGAGACCTCACCTCGATGCGTGAAGGTGAGCCAGGCCACCTTCGGGATCATGCTGGGATTGGACGTCCAGGCCCAAAGGTTGAGGGTCCTTGTGTCCTCAAGGTTTGCTGAAACCCCTTCGATGGAGAGCAACGAGCATTTCCTGCCTACGATGTGCTCCACCACCTCCGGGGTCCAGGCGTACACAGGGACGCCTTCCAGGCAAAGCCAAACCCGGAAGAACATGGCAGTGCCGAATGCATGACTCACCGACCTCCAAGGTCGCACATGAATCTCCAGGGCTTCGTGATGAAACTTCTTCGCCTCTCAGACTCTGTCACGGTCTTGTTTACTGCTAAACTTGAGAAGGAAAGCCTCCGGGTGGTGGAGGGAGACGGCCACGTCCTCACAACGCAGGCCATCAGCGCTGGCGTCGCCCTATAGCACCCAGGCTACGAGTGCAGTAGCCTCCCAATCCTGGCAAGCACGGTCGAGCGGAGTGGAGCCGTTGACAATGCAGTAGTCCTCCTCTGGACGGGTGTCAGGGGCGCCAAGGAAAGTCATGGCCGGAGGTCGTGGGGGGGCTTCGGAGGGGCTTGCTGTGGCTCACAGCTTTGTGGGAGGAGGTGAACGAGGATGCTGCAGCGATGGTGGTTGAGGCTTTGGGGGAGGTGGTGAGCGAGGAGGCTGCAGCGATGGTGGTTGAGGCTTTGGGGGGGGTGGTGAGCGAGGAGGCTGCAGCGAAGGTGGTTGAGGCTTTGGGGGAGGAGGTGTGCGAGGCCGCAGATGTCTCCGTCGACAATCCCTTGCCCGGTGCCCAGAGGAAGAGCAGAGAAGACACCGAACAGGGTCCCGACGGCTAGAGATTTTGTGGCTGCTCGAAAGGCAACGGAAGCACCTCCCTGCGGTTTTGGCAAGAAAGGAGGTAGATGGAGCTGAGTGAATGCCTCGGAAAAAGCGATGGCCAACGGCGCGCCACCAGTGAGGCCTCTTCACTTCCTGCCATCCTTCATCTGCTCCGCGCCGAACGGCTTTGAGGTGGAGTGGAGGCAGACCTGCTTTGACGGGGCGATCTGCGGCTTGCTCGAGGAAGCTTTGATGGGACATTAGGGAGGAGGCGCAAACTTTGTAATCAACTCTTTTGCTATTAATAAAGTCTCGTGTGAATATATGTTATCACTTGTAATTGCTGTGAGAACTAGCCATTGATCCTTGGGACTGGTTCGGATCACAGGAGGGTTAGGACTTCTCCAAGTCCCATGACCTCCTCGGGTTGGTCTCTGGACCTCTCCCAGGTTTGGTCGTGGCTCTTGGGGTGGTCCTGAGCCTCAAGACCTCCTCGGGTCAGTTCCCTGGACCTCTAGGAGGTCCGGCTGGACCTCCTGGGAGGCCTAGCAGGACTGCCCGAGAGGTCCTTAGGACCTCTTGGGAGGTCCTGGTGGACTCCCAGGGAGGTCTTGGAGGACCTCTCGGGTGAGGCCCTTGGCAGGGTCGTCACAATGTGTTCACATTATTGATTCGATATCCCTATATCTATGACCGATGAAACATGGTCATCAATCAATACATGTGCTGGTTGTAGAGTAACTGGTGTTCCGACCAGGGATTCATTTAGAACGACATCATATAAGTTAAAGAGTTTCACCAACAAGTCACATACTTGTTAATCTTTATAACCAATGATTCTTTCAAGAAACAGAATAACATTTATTCAATAACTCATAAATATAGACGTGATACAATAATCTTTATGATTGCCTCTAGGGCATATCACCAACAAAAATCTCTTCAAGTAAGTTATTTTCACTTGAAGTTGAGGGGCTAACTGACGAGGATTGTTGACTAGTCAATTATTCAGGTATATCTTTATTTGCTTATTTATAGATAAGCCAAATTTTTACTGGGCTTGAGTTAGTTTTCTGGGCCCAAGATCAATTAAGCAGTCAGAAGGTGGGCCTAAAAAAGTCTTTCCTTTGACCGTTCCCGAAACCTCTTCTGGAGGCCCAGTTGGACCTCCTCTATGGGTTCCTCTAGGACCTCTCCCCCGTAGAGGAGGTTCTAGAAAGTGGTTACCCACGTGTGGTTAATATCAGCTACACGTGGAGATATTGGTGATAACGGTCATCACGAAAAGATGCGATTGTTGGCTCGAAGAGACGCAACCCTTGGGCAAAGAGGTACCACTGTGATAAACTGCCGATGCATGTAAAACTATAAATAGTCCGGTCTATGCGCCCTTGTAACATAGATTCACATACAAGCCCTAATCCACGTGTATTCACAGCCACCTTCCCTATAATAAGAGCATACTCTTTGCAATACACATTTACTATTTTGAGTCCTTTGGCGAATATATAGTAATCTCCATTTGTCCTTTATATTCTTGTTTTGTCCATTCTGTGACGAGAGTCCCAGACGTTGACACCACGCATCTTTCGCTGTCTCCTTTTCGGCAAGTAGGAGGAGGGTCTCCTCCGGGACTCTTTGGAAGATGGCCGTAAGGGCCATCTGATCTTGGCGCTCATCAACGTTGCATGCCACCACAGCTTCCCAAACACCTAGTGCCTTCATGAACACCGTCATCTTGATTTTCCACACGCCGTAGTTGCTCTTATTTAGCATAAGGTATTGAAGAGAGACGCTGCTTTCCCTTCTCGATACCCTCGACGGACCACCGCCGGCAACGAAGGTGCGGCTTAACGGCAACATGGACCTTACCCTCGACGTGGCTCTACTACCAATTGTTGGCCCAGCTCCCCAGAGAAAACTCGCACATTGTTTCCTCTCTGGAACACACACACACACACAAAAAGATGAACACAAATTAGTTTTGCGACGTCTAACCACTTGCGTCTTTTCTCTCTTCTATATGGATCAACTAAAAACAACAATGTGCAAGAGACTAAATAGCCACCATACATCGTGACCTACTAACCCACTAACATGTCAGACTAATACAAATACTAACTCTTACATACAAACGCACACACTAATAACACGCACTCTCGGCACTACTAACGGACGCACGACCCACTAACGCACGCACTACTGCCTTGATTATTCCAAACAAGGTTGTACGGCTGTAGTTGACATCATATCCGCTGTTGCACAACCAATGGAGTTTTCGCAACTTCCAAACACCGATTTTTGGGTATCTGATCAATAACATCTTCCCGGAGTATCTTTTCAGGTTTGCAAGAATATCTGCATGATTGATTGCACCTGTTTTGGCTTTCAATATCAGGGAGGTGCAGAGTCATGCTATCCAAAGTCTTTTCTTGTCAATGGAAGGTCTTACCCGACACCAACCGCTCGCACAATGTATCTCAAACTACCAAAGAGTGTGGACATTACAATGTATCTCAAACTACCAAAGAGTGGACATTTCAAATGACTCTGTTCCCCAATCCAATGTGCTTGACTCTACACCGCATGATATTCACTGTGGTCAAGAGAGTACAACACTAATGCAACCATTCCCAGATGTACGTAAGACCAGCGAGGGGGGTGGGGTCAAAATGGCTTTACTTCTATGGGTTCATTGCTGCATTTTTTGTTATTGAAGTTTTCTTTACCGTATTTGCATGGTTGTTTATTTTGAGGAGGGAGCTGAGGTCACCGGAAGTATGTGCAATTAAGGAGGGCCTGAAGGGTATGACTAACCATTTCCGAAGATATAGTTATAAAGAGCTGGTCAAGGTAACTGAAAATTTTAAAGATGAGCTCGGAACCGGAGGTTCAGGGGTTGTCTTTAGGGCATGTACAATGGTATAGACAGCTGTTGTCTATAGCAACTCTCCATATCGCATATAGACAGCACTAAAGACAACTCATACAATAGTACAGACAGCTGCTGTCTTTTTAGTTGTCTTTATAGAACACACAATCTTTAATGCTTTTCTTGTTTCTTGTACTATAGTCAGTTACAGGATTGTAGACAACATCTTTCTCTCTCTTCATTCTCTTTTATCCACGTTAGCAAAAATCCTATGTGACAATGACCATAGATGGCTAACATAAGCCCATTGTACATGCTCTAAGGGAATCTTAGATGATAAAAGAATGGCGGCTGTAAAGAGGCTGGAAAATGTAAGGCAAGGTGAGGAAGAGTTCCAAGCTGAGCTATGTGTAATTGGGAGGATCAATCATATAGATCTTGTTAGAATATGGGCGTTTTGCTCTGAAAGCTCCTACAGGATGTTAGTTTCTGAGTACGTTGAGAATGGATCATTAGCTAATGCCCTGTTCAAAAATAGCATCTTGTTACAGTGGGAAGAAAGATTTACAATTGCTCTAAGTGTTGCTAAGGGGTTGGCTTATCTTCATCATGAGTACCTAGAGTGGGTCGTTCACTGCGATGTGAAGCCAGAGAACATGTTGCTTGACCAAAATTTAGAGCCTAAGATCACTGATTTTGGGTTGGCAAAGCTATTCAGTAGAGGCAGGTCGAATCAGAACGTATCACGGGTGCGAGGAACCATAGGCTACATTGCTCCTGAGTGGGTATCTGGTTTACCGATCACGGAAAAAGCTGATGTTTATAGCTATGGAGTAGTTGCTTCTTGAACTAGTGTCTGGAATGCGAATTTTTGACTTGGTTATGGGTATGGATGAAAAGGTGCCCGTGGTACTCAATAATCTTGTTTTGATGCTAGCTGATAAATTGGACGGGGACGAGGTATTGTGGATAGCAGAGTTTGCAGATTTCAGACTGTGTGGCCAATACAACTGCATGCAAGCAAGAACTTTGATCAAGTTGGCTCTTTCATGCTTAGAAGATATAGAAGAGGCCTACAATGGAATCAATAGTCCATATTCTCGTTTCGGTTCATGAAGCTGATTGCATAATGAAAGAATGATACACTGAAATGAAGTGCTTGCTCTACTTTAGTAAGCTAAGGCCCCTCTTACATCGGTAGATTGTTATACTGTACATACCATACTAAATCTTGCCATGCCAACTTCCTTAAGTACAATACATGTATGCCTTGTGTACACGCACGCGTGCATGTTGTATCGTAGTAATTCAATGTTAGGTAGCAATGCAATAGTAGTAATGTATGTCCTAATGGTCCTTGTATTCAAAATCCCAAATTTTCTCATAGATGAAATAATTTTGCTACTCATGTGGATGTCCGTGGGAAAGTTATTCCATGGGCACCGTATCCGCCGTATATCCAGTGGTGACTAATGGCAGAACTTGACAAAAAATAAGAGGGGGCCACCTATACAAATGAAACATCAACATGGGAGAACTAAGCTTTTAACTTACAAAATGATGGACAAGAGAGGGCAAAATTACTGATGTTGTAGCATAATATATAATATAGTCTATTATCTTCTTAACTATGCGTATAAAATCGTCATGCCAAGCCAATGCCAAGTTGGCTTACATGAAGCTCCGCCCCTTGTGGTGACTACATGCCATCTCCACTTTTTTAAAATGAAAACAGCAGGAAATCTTCTGTTCTTTTCGAACCATTGGATCAACCTAGAATCAAACACATGCACATCTCAAAGCTAACCCAAAGCCAAGAAAATCATCTTAGAGTTGACAAAAACTCAGGTAACTTACATATAGCAAACCCGGAAATTCTAATGAATTTGAGTTTCATGACGTACATGGACCTTATTCGATACGCATGATCTGTCGCCATGGGACATGTAGAAGACCATCGGACTTGCGGTTTGAATCTCGCCCTAGTAATTATTTTTTACATCACATGCATTGCAGCACCTAACCGCACAATTAAGAGGGATTTAAACTATTTAATTAACTTGCAACATTGTTATTAAGTGACTATTGGTGAGGGCACACCAATTAATATAGATTGGCATCCTACCATGTTGGATGCTGCCAAAGTGCCATCGAGTGTAGCAAAATGAAGAGATTTTTTTTTGTTGCTAACAGTACTTGCCGAATGGTATGGTGTTTTACATTTTGTTATCATCCAAATTTTTTTGTCCATTTAAAAAGGGAAATTTTTGTTCATGCCAGTCAAAATGTGTGCAATATTGTTTCTGCCATTAAAAATCTTCTCATTTCGCTTTTGACATCCTTCTGTCAGTGTGCATTTCGTTTTTGTCACTCCGTCCATTTTTCCATCAAGTCAATGGGGGATTGACTGTTAAAAAATATGAAAAAATAACAGAGAAAAGAAAATAACATATAAACATCAGAAAAAAAAATCAAGAAAAATAGCAAGAGAATATGGAAAAATTTAAGGATAATTTTTGAACATTTTTTATTTCCTTTTAGAAAAAATACACTAGGAAAAATTCTCAAAAAAATACACAAAGGAAAAAGGTTTATTCTTCCCAAACCTTTATGAAATATTGCTAAAGTTTTCCTGATGTAAAAATTTTGCACAATTTTTTTCTCCAGAAGTGGTCCCTTAATTTTTCTGTGTTTTCCTGTATTTTTTCTTCTTTATGATATTTTTGCAGATTTCTTAACGTTTAATCTCCGTTGACTTGAGGGAAAATTGGACGGAACGGCAAAAACAAGGTGCTCACTGACAGAAAGATGTCAAAAACAAAATAAGCAAACTTCCGATGGCAGAAACAACATTACACACATTTTGAGTGTAGCAACAAAATTTTCCAATTTTAAAAAAGGGCTGTCCTGCAAAGACAGATACTGTTTCTCGGTTAGACCAATATTTGGTTTATTGCTAACCGTGCTTATCGCAAGGTGTGAGTAGCTGGCAGCTGAGTATCACCTTTTATGCGACGGGGTTTTACCCTTCATGGTCATGGACGAGGTGGTACTAATAGGAAATCAGCTTAACACGAACACAACGCGTGCGCCTCGGTCTCTCCGTCCTCGCGGCGGTGCAGGCAGGCCGGCTGCGGAATGACATTATTCATGCGGTCAATCCACGTACTTTTGGACATTGTCAATTTTTTATTAATTAACTTTTTTTAATTTTATTTTAAAGTTAACTCTCGACGCACTTTATTTCTAATTCTGACCCCTTTGGTCACGCCACGGATAATGACGTGACAAAACAACACTGTCACGCGCCAGGATAAATCCTCAAAATAGCACTTTTTATCACGCCACTGGTCATGGCGTGACCAAATACAAGAGTTTGACCAGAAATAGGCTGGCGTGACAGTGTTTTTTTGTCACGCCACGGGTGGTGGCGTGACCAAAGGGGCCAGAATTGGAAATAAAGTGCGCCAGATGTTAACTTTAAAATAAAATTCAAAAAAAGGTTAATCAATAAATAAAAAAATTCAAAGATTCACGAGCTATGGCACTAGGTCTTTTCCATGTTTTTTTTCAAAAACAAAAGCATAGTTTCTTTTACATTTTTAAACATAAATTCAAATGAAGCGACGCAAACTCAATAACACCGCAAACATCATAAATAACACGCAAGTCGGAAAATAACATCGGTGTGCCATTGACAAGTGGCCCTAAGCACCAATTATGAGCCTCACGTTGGATGTCATTTTCCAATCATACATATTTGCATTATGACTAACACTAGGATACTGAGTTCCCCTTTAATAAATAAATAGTTTCTAATTTTGGGCAAGGAAGCGCTACAATTTAAGTACACCATTTGGTTGGATGCCCCCTTTTTTTCCCCTTTGCAAAACATTTTGTGCTACAACGTGGCACTAGCACACTTTATGTGGATGGCAAAATCTTAGCTGAAAATTGTGTATGTGGGATATTGAGCTAAAAAATTATGACATCATATGAGTGTAGCAACAAACCAAACACTAGTTAAAATGTCAAACTTGCATAAGTTTGTTATAGCACAATATGGCAGTGAACTCAACACCCTAGAATTCTTCCTCCAAATACGGAATTGTTTGCTATTGCAGAAAACATGGTTTCATCAACCATGAAGTGATGTGACCCAGGAAGACAGTTGACATGATACCAGTCGGTACAAATGACAATGTGGGACTTGGCTTGGTTTTAGGCGACGGCTTTGACCTCTGGCGATCAAGCCAAACTGTAAGGTTGGAATTTGCTTTCACGTGAATAGCCTGCCAAAAGGTTTGTATAGGGATCTAGGACCTTGTTCATGTCAATTATGAAGGGTGAAGCCATGCTCTACTCAAGGTTACCGGTGGTTACCGCTCGTACCCGTAAAAAAATATCGGTCCAAAAAAGTTCAAAGTTCAAAATTTAAATTGATGAACAACAATTCCGGGCGGTGACCAGCTGAAAACCGATTAATTCAAATTTTGAGTTCGAATTGGATAGTTGAAACTGTTCCATAGAAAACTAGTTACTGTCGGTAACGGGTATCAACCAAGGCCCGATATTTTCCCCGTGATTGATTTTTGAACCCTTCCTCATACTTCGAATATATTTTTAAGGCACTTATTTTGGAGACATGAGACAATATTTCAAGCTAAGTATTTTAAGTGTCAAGATTTCTCACCATTTTTCCAACAATACCAGTTTCTCTACCGTCTACTGATTAATTCAATATGGTAATTTATTAAGTAAATATCTTACCATCGCCTTCAAAAACTGGGAAATATGGTCAGAGCATGCGTACGGAGAGGATTTTTTATTAATTAACTATTTTTTAATTTTTATTTTAAAGTTAACCCCCGACACGCTTAATTTCCAATTCTGACCCCTTTGATCACGCTACCATCCATGGCATGACAAAACAACGCTGTCACGCGGTAGAATAAGTCCACTAAATAGCATTTTTTGTTACGCCACTGGTCGTAACGTGACCAAACAACACTGTCACGCCACAGGTGGTGGCGTGACAAGAGATACGGGCGGCGTGATAGGGTTATTTTGTCACGCCACGAGTGATGGCGTGACCAAAGGGATCAGAACTGGAAATAAAGTGCGCCAGAGGGTGGCGTGACCAAAGAGGTCAGAACTGGAAATAAAGTGCGCCAGAGGTTAACTTTAAAATAAAAATTAAAAAAGGGGTAATTAATAAAAAAAATTCTACGGAGAGGACTAATCTGGTGCATCCCGGTCCTTGGGTTCTCCTGTGCATTTTTTTCTTCAATCATTATGCAAACTAGAAGATCACCCACACCAAATGGTGCGGGCTGTAATGGTGTGGCAGTGAGTGCAAATTGAATTATGTTAGATGGATTATATTATTTATAGTGTAGTTATGTAGTTTATTGTAGCATCTGTTGAATTTAATAATCTGTTATTATTTGCAGGATTGATATAAATAGGAAGGGAGTAACGAAATGATATGTATATATAAAGTGGTCAGTCTCGGACATAGGTGAGCTGTAAATATTTACCAAACAGAGTAAGGAAGCAACACGTTTACAAAATAGAGCAATACAAACTGCATTCAGTCTCGGACATAGGTGAGTTGTAAATATTTACAAAATAGAGCAAGGAAGCAGCACGTTTACAAAATAGAGCAAGTAAGCAGTGGAAGTATATGTACATACAAACCGAAGTCACTGATGGACCCAATTGAGCTGAAAGTGTTTACAAAATAGGATTTGCAGGAGTAGTAACTTAGTTCACATGGGTGTTGTAATGAATAATATTGATAGAACACTGCTAAAACGGGTTGAAAAAAGCAAAAGTTGTTAAGCATAAGCTATTCCTGGGAAGCAGTGGTTGCAGCGGCAGTCTCAAAAGATGTATGTAAAACCTGTATAAAGTAGCAGTTAGTTAGAAGCATTTTTTGTTTATTTTTTGATCTGTCAGTGGTTTAGAAGTATACCTGAGGTTACAGTGCTAAGTAGAGCACGGACAAATATGAGGAACGGTGCTGTTAAGATAATATGGTTTGGAAGTTTTGTTTTCCTTTTTTTATACATAACTCAGTTGCCATGTGACTGGCTGTAGCTTCGTAGTCAGTATGTATATTTCTTCGAATAGGCTGTAGCTTCGTAGTCAGTAGATAGCTTTTTGGAGACATTTATTTATCGAGTTAGAAGTGTATATTTCATGTAGCTTTTTTTCAGTAAACCACATTAGTTATATTGTATGATTAGCTTTCCATTTTATATGAACAAACTGTCCATATCTCTATAAAGCTCATTTAGTTTCATAAAAGGAAAATTTGTGTAAATACTTTGAACATACAACCTGTACAAATCAGCAGTATGTAGATATACTGAACAATAGGTAAATCTATAAATGCACTTGCATGATTCTGCATGCGCGGTTAATAACAAAATCTTTGTTCAAATTTAAGTGTGTAACATAATATTGAAAATAGATAGCTCAAAAAAGCATCCTAAAAACAATCGAAGGATCTATCGTAGTTTCCCTGAAACGACATGCAAATTTAATAAGAAAACAACCTCTGTCGCTGAGACAACGGAGGAGTTGAGGTAAAAGCAATAGCACATAAGCTTACCAGTTTGATAAAAGTCATCTAGCACAGATTGGCTAGATATCAAAGTGAGGTAACAATGCTTAAGATATAGGCTATGAATCTATTGAGATGACGGATACCGTTAACAATGTTACATTTCACGTAGCGTTTGTTTTTAGCAAACCACAGTAGTTATATTGTATGATTAGTTTTCCATTTTATATGAACAAACTATCCATATCTCTATAAAGCTCATTTAGTTTCATAAAAGGAAATTTTATGTAAATACTTTGAACATACAAACTGTACAAATTAGCAGTATATAGATATAATGAACAATAGGTAAATCTATAAATGCACTTATATGATTCTGCATGCGCGGTTAATAACCAAATCTTTGTTCAGATTTAAGTGTGTAACATAATATTGAAAATAGATAGCTCCAAAAGGCATCCTAAAGACAACCAAAGGATCTATTGTGGCATCCCTGAAATGACATGCAAATTCAATGAGAAAACAACCTCTATCGCCGAGACAATGGAGGAGTTGAGGTAAAAGCAATAGCACATAAGTTTTTTTAGTTTTATGAGAGTTGTCTATCGTAGATTGGCTAGACATCAAAGTGAGGTAACAATGCGTAAGATATAGGCTATGAATCTATTGAGATGACGGATACTGTTAACAATGTTTCACATAAAATAAATTTAGTGAAATAAAAATTGTACCTGAGAAGCAAATACCTTTAATACTCACGACCTTCTAGAATCAATGACATCAACTTCCTGAATGGTGCAAGTGACCCCTTTGCTCTCATGTCTTTGCTGTAGAAAGGACACAATGTTCAGGTCGGTATTGCAGAACATGTAATACCCAAGCCTATGTAAATGTAACACTAAGATAAATACTCTAATAATTGCCCATAATTCACCCTACATAGCATCTGTAAACCTCCTACGTTATCCAATTTAGCTAACCTTTGCAAAAAAATGGGGCAATAAACTGACCGCATCTACTTCAGCGAACCAAACTAAAAACGATAAATTCATAACCATTGGATCTGTGCAAAAGCACGATTCCTTTTTTTTTTTGGTATTCTAGGAATAACAGTGCTAATATAAGGTCAACTAAGGCAGTATAAGGAGGCACTAAAATGACGTTCATACCAGCACGGTAAGCATTCAGACATGCGGCCAATCCAATCAGTACTTTGGCCACACTAAGCAGATCAGGCCGCATGATAGTGTGTAAAAGATAGCGCATGTAATAGATAGTAGTGAAGCCACTCTATAGGAAGCTGCAGAGTAGACTAATATGTAGCGATGGCATATATCTAGAATTTCTGAATCCACCAAGTTGTAACAACCTAGGCGGTGGTAATATATAGCAATGAGAAGCAACTAAGCTGCAAGGATAAGATGTAAGATTAATGCTGTAGAATAGCATACATCGTAAATATAGGCCGCTACAGGTTTTGTGTAGTTTGTATCCACAATCAAAGATGACAAAACAGGCAGTTACAGTGTAAGGGAAACATCTGAAATGCGTGCCTAGTAAATAGGAGTAATTATACATGTAAGGTAGAAGCGAGAAGAAAAAATACCTAAAAATGAGGGTTGAAGGGTCTAATTGTGAGCGTAGGTTCATTTGGTATACGGTGAACGCAACATGAGATGGACAACGGTAAAGCAGTGAAGAGGCACACAATCTGAGGAAAAAGAATAATTAGTTACACACAAGTGGAGCAGCAAGAACATCAATGTATAGCAAGGTTACTGAGTGAGGGAAGTAAGGATAGCCATTATAAGACAGGCTAACTGAAAGTAACTAACCAAGTACTTATTGTAGGAATAAATTTGAAAGTTGTGTAACCTAGTGCACTTTAGAGAGCCAGAGAGTCAGGAGCATACCGTAGGTATAAGTCAGTATGAAGATCGTACCCCATGGTAGTTGTGTACTCTTGTGCATCGATAAATTCCAGCAAATCCAAATCAATAAAAAAATCGGCCTATAGTAAGGTAAACAGATAGTCAAGATAAATACTTTTTAAAGCACGAGGAGAATTAGTGTTTTTTTTTAATATCTCTACACAACAAAGCCTCACCTCTGGTCATGGCTAACAAACACACAATTCATCGTTGATCCAAGCCAATAAAAAGGCCTACTAACCCCTATTTGCACACAGATGAACAAAGCAATTGTAAAGATGTTAGTATCATGTATTACAAATGTACATTACCTGAAAACGTATCTCTTGTTTCCTTTGATATGCCACATATGGACTCTCCGAGTCCAAAAAGCTGGCTTGTAACAAAAAAAATAAGCTAGGTAAACAGGCAGCGCATACGCACTCCACAACAATAGGACTTATGAGAAAACGGTTCCTTTCCCGTATACGTCCTTCTAAGAAATCTAGTTCTCACTTTGCCAATCACTGATATGTCATTAAATTAATTTGTACTGCATGTCTTTCATAATTCTGCCGCAATCCAACACCGCAAGAACACAAGCTCCCCACTAAACTCTTACAAAAACCCCAATACCCCATAACTTCCAATGCAGAATTGTTCCTGAAATCATGAAGATGTGATCGATCATAAGACATATCGTGTTAAGCCCACCGATCAAGCGTAATAGGCACCACTTTTGCTCCTTCCCTAGCACCAACCGCTGCTTTCACCTAAACCACACAACCTCCGTAACCATTAGTAAAAAAAAATCTAAAAGCAAACAGCAAATCCAGCAGATGGCGAGAGAGGAGTAGAGAGGACTACATGGGAGAGGAGGGCGTCGGCGTCCTCAGAGCGGAAACAGAGAAGGCCGAGAGAGCGGAGGCCGGTGGCGGGGTCAGAGACGAGCACGAACTCGTTGCTGGAGTTGCAGACGATGAAGACGGGCGTGCCGGTGAGCTGGAGTTGCAGACGGTGAAGACGGGCGTGCCGGTGAGCTGGAGTTGCAGACGGTGAAGACGGGCGTGGGCGTGCTGGTGAGCTGGAGTTGCAGACGGTGAAGACGGGCGTGCAGATGTGCGAGAAGGCTGATTTCACTCCAAGGCGAGCGCAGGAGAGGGAGGCACCCTAGGGCCTCGACGGCAAGGCCATGGGCGAGGGCGAGGCGCGGCGGGCGGCGAGGCGAGTGGGAGAGGTGGTGGTGGAGGAAGGAGGAGGCGGCGGCAATGGGGTTGGGAGGTGGTGAGGGGAAAGGGGAGGGAGAGGGGTTGGACATGGGAGCGGCGGCGAGCGGGAGGGAGGAGGAGCACGTGGAGTTAGGCGGCGGCGGCAGCGCATGACGGAAGTAGCGAGAAGCCGAGAGGAGAGACCGAGAGAGACGGGTGGTATTAGGCGAGTTCGCGACGCACGCGACGTGTGCTGTTCGGACCAAGCGTAGGTGGCAGTTCGGACCAAGCGCAGGAGCTTGGTCGAACAGGCAGATGGAGCCGCGAGGGAGATCTAACGGTCCTCGTTTTTCGGGTAACGTGTCCAGGCCGGGAAGGCTCCCTTTCTTCCAAGAATTAAGTTTAGTAATGCTTACTGAAAATTCCAGAGAAAAAATTCACAACGTTGACACAAAATCAATATACCATGCCGCGAAGTTTAAAATCTAAATCTGTTGTACACACGGGGAACAAAAAAGAAAGCAACTGCGTGGAAAGGAATTCCGAAAAGAAGGTGGTTACTATTTACTGAAAATTTGTATCCCCCCCAACCCAATACCCTGAGTGTTGAGTTGCTAGGTGGTGGGATGTAAACACTCATGTTAACCAAAACAATTCAGAACGTTAATTCGTGTGCTCAGTCTGTGATCCTATTTAGCAGGTTGAGAATGTAAGAACGTAATTTGTCTCCTATAAAATTGCAATCTCCTATAAAATTCCTTCCCTGAAAAAAATATATAAAATTCCAACCTTGTATTTTCACTTTGTTGACTAAAAAAGAGGGCTACTACAATTCAGAACGTTAATTCGTGTGCTCAGTCTGTGATCCTATTTAGCAGGTTGAGAATGTAAGAACGTAATTTGTCTCCTATAAAATTCCTTCCCTGAAAAAATCTATAAAATTCCAACCTTGTATTTTCACTTTGTCGACAAAAAAAGAGGGCTACTAGGGGGAATATATAGGGGCTCTAATTGCTCAGAGATCCACCAACCCTATCCTGGGAGGGGCACCCACGCAAGGCATCGATGCTTGTGTTATCAAGGCCAAAGCACCGGAAGAACAAGCCTTTGGTTCAGATTTTCTTGCGTGCCCCTGCAACTCGACCCCACAAGGAGGGAGTGCAGTATGGTTTAGGGTTATAGCCGCACAGAGTGCGCTTGTTACGTAGGCGCCCCTCCCTTAGGCCACACTTCACCCTCGGTTGGTGCCGCGCTTCACTCCACCATATAAAGCAGCCGCGGCCACAGTAAGAAAGCGGTATGGGACTAAAGATGCACACTGTGCCGCCGTGGTGGCAATGGGCCTGCTTCTAGCAGAACATTGTATTCAGATACGAGCTCCACGTTGCTTGGGGCTGGACGTTCATTTGGATCTCCAAGTTCTGCAAGCGAAAATTTTACCTTCCACAACATTATTTAGGCCCCTTGAGCAATGGATCATCGCGCAAAATTCACAATCTAGGTGAGCTTGGACCACATTGGAGCAAAACACAGCATTCTTACATCTAAATGCACCGAAATGATTAAAACCCAGCACTTGTAGTTTCTTCCCCCTCTGGTCTTGCTAGTGACGAAACACACATAGATTAGATAATTTAGATTACACATGAGCTGGAATCATATTGGGAAAAACATAGCTTATAGATGTACGTGAGAGATGTGCCTGTTTGGATTGAAACCTAAATGAACTTTATCAAATTTTGGTAATGTCCATAAAATTTGACTAGCATTTGAATTGGTTCCAATATGTGATATGCCTTGGAAAACTTTAACCATACCAAATATCGGTAATGTCTATAAAATTTGGCTACAATTTGATTTGTTACCAAATTTTGGTACTACCATCGAAAATTTAGTAAAATCAATTTTTTCTTCACAATTCTTAGGCAAAGTTTGGGTGGCTAAAAAGCTAACCAAATAATTAGTAAGGCAACTAGCTCATGAGTTTGCTAGGTGACATCATTTCGTTAGATGTGAATAGGGACATATTAGTCAATATCAAGTATTGCCCGTAGATCCCACATGACATTAATTTTCTTTTACCCCAAAATATATCAACTTGGGTCTTGTTTTGTTGATAAAATAACGAGGAACACAAAAGTTCAAACGGATCGCAAATCAGATACTCGGTTTACGAAATATGATCATTTCAAACAAATAAATCAATCTAACCATGCAATTAATATCAATCTTACCAAATTTTTATAATACCAAAATCTGGGCAATACCAAACAAAACACTACCAACTACTTTTTTTGCCCATATTTTGGCATTGCCCAGATATTGGTGCCAAACCAAACACTAGCCAACTACTTTTATTACCTATATTTTGATATTACCCAGATTTTGGTATTACCAAAATTTGGTTTAGCTCACTAGAGCATCAATCCAAACAGCCCCATAGAGCCTAGGACCAGTCACTACTCACTACTGGTCATCCAGCTTCCACACCTCATGGAGGAGCCTGTACCTCGCCGTGTTTGAGTTGCTGATCTGCTTCAGCTTGGCGAGCGGGTTCGATGACGCCCTGGAGACGAAGGTCAATGGCGAGCTCAGTTCATCGAGCTCGTCGTCGCTCGTGTTGGACTTGCGAAGGATTGCCGATCCACTCTTCCTAGGATCACTGATGATGCTTAATATTGTGCCAGATGCAGGGTAAGGGTACAAGATTGGCGATGCGCTGCACGGAACCGCTCCAATGCCCTTGACGTTGCCCTCCAGATGGTCCTAACAACAGGAAAAGATTGCTAACGGATTTCTGATGGACCAATACTCCGTAAATTGCAAT
Source organism: Phyllostachys edulis (assembly GCA_036346405.1). Taxonomy (NCBI): domain Eukaryota; kingdom Viridiplantae; phylum Streptophyta; class Magnoliopsida; order Poales; family Poaceae; genus Phyllostachys; species Phyllostachys edulis. The sequence goes on from CM070568.1 coordinate 16,696,616, forward strand.
CAAACAGCCTACACTTTGCTCAAATTGTAGTTTGTTACATACACTTCCAGTGTTGGTAAATGGTAATTACCTAGTTGTAGTTTCCTCGTGAAATTAGCAACCTCTAACTTGAAACTACAATCTTATACAAAACGGAATTACATTGTTAAAAATGACACCCATTTTCAATTTTTTTTTTCTTAAAAATGTCACTTTTCATATTTAGCTTCACAAAAAAGGGAAATGTTTTTCGGTTTGTGGTACATCATAAAAAATGTGCATTTGCCCAATGATATAAGTAAATGTTGAATTTGCAATTTAAAAAATACTCCGGTGTTTTATAACAAAAATTCCCTCTCAGTAACTACCTAGTTTGCTCATTCCACCCAAAACGGGAGCAGGGTGGGTTTATACCCTTTAGTCATGGAATTGACTAGATATCCTACAGTTTTGTGAGATGTAGGCAATCCAGCATATGACGTTCTTAACCTTTCGAGTAACTAGGTTTGTTACCAACATAAGTCCTATATTCTCAATGCATTCAAAAATTGAATAAACTAACCTCCAATTCTAGTGCTTGAAGCAAAGAATCTTGTATTGGGTCTGGGCAAAATTCATCTGGCACAAAGCCATCAAGGATGCTCTTGATGATTGATGAACTAAAGGTAGGACAAAGCTGTGAAAAACAAGACGATAGTATTAGAAATAGAAAATTAACTTCAAATTGACCAGAAAGAATTAAATAGTTCAAATGGATAATTCATTATTAAAATAATGAACTTATTTTTGAACAAGATAGGAGCTCATGCCTCTTTCCTGGTACTGGTTTCCATGAGCACATCCTTAGGGAGCATTAGGAGATCACTCAAAGCATTTAGGAGAGAGAATGGCTTGAGGGTTTCAGCACTGCCATTTTCACCATCCCCATTCTCAACTTCTGGATAGTCATCCATGTCCATAGCAAACAAGTCAGTAAGACATCTGGACCAGCTGCCAATCTAGCACCACCAGAAAAGACATAGGTTAGTGCTCTCGATAACAAGTGAAAAAATAATATAAATAAGTTCCAGTGGTGTGAGTAGTGTGACCTCACAATGAGCATGGTTTACTTACAGCATTTTTCAGTTGGACCCCGGCACCGAAGCTAAATTTCCCAGATGGGATGGGAAGCACCTTAGGATCAGTTATTGGGTCAGACATGGGATCTGTTGGAATCTCATTATCTGACTCCCGTAAAATAGCATTGAACATTGCTACATCCAATCTAGCTATGCATTGTTCCATCACCTATCAAAGGGAAATACTGTTGGTAATTAATACAAGTCTATAAGATTTGTATGAAGTCCATATTTTCGCATTCTCAGTGCCTAAAGCTTGAATCAAGATGCAGTTGCATTGAACATCAAAATATTTCATAAATAAAATAATTTAAGGTGAAATGTATAAATAGACATAAACAATTTTAGGAAAAGCACATCTAGTGAACAAGTGTAAAATGCACATCTAGTGAACAAGTGTAAAATGCATTGCTCCATCACCTATCATGAAAAATTAAGGGTCAAATTATGCTCATATCCGGTTTGTAACATCCAAACCAACAATCATGATGGCCACAGTGAATGAAAAAAAGAATACATTTTATGGCACTCTTAAAAAGAAAAATCTCATGGGAAATGTCAGTAACAGCTTCAATAGACCACCCAGTTTAGTATCAATCTGAGAACAAAAACATCACAGTTATTTTTCATGCTAGAAATATATAACTATATATTTCTATACCTACTTTGGAAAAAATATGAGCATATTCGAGATATTGATCTATCATATGAAGCTCACCAATTTGGCCAACATAGGCAGACACCCACACTCATGTCCAGCTGCCCTTACTGGGCAAAGCTTTTCTGATGCTTCTTTGAAAGCCTCCTTCCATATGTCTATAGATAAGGTTGCTTGTTGCTGATTGCCCACAACAGTAATCCTTCCATAACATTTCTTTGCATTTGAACTAGCCTTTGGTTCACTGATTATATGAGCAGATTGCATATGTGGTGCGAATGTCTGCAAGGGAAGATTTGTAGTGCATCAAGTTCAACAAATTCCTACAAACAAAGGTACATGCAACAAAGGATTTAGACTAACAAGGAAACAAACCTGCCACCAAATGGATTCAACAATCCGTGAGAATACCCATGACTCAATCTTCTTTAGTGCAGCTATAAACGTGTCGATATCTTCCCAGTTATCAAACTCAGGGGAAAGCAATTTTCCTTTCTTCCGATTAAGCGATTCCCACATTGATGCAGGATTTCTCCTGGGTGTTGTTTTAGAATTATAATCAGCAGAATTGGTGCCATTTCCAGTGCCCGATTGCTTAGAAATTTCAGTAACAATTGCTCGCAGCACCAAACAGTTTGACAGCCAGAAACTCAACCTGATTGAAAAATCATGTCAGAATACGGATAAAACAATACATTAGAAAGTTCATCGACTGCTCTAACATAATGATGAGAGACTAAAGTTAAGCATGTAAAAATTTATCGTCACAGCCAATTATTCCACACCCCCAAAAAAAAAAAGTAGGCATTCCTTAAAATATGAAGGTTTGAACATAAGTGGAAATCCCATGCACCTTGCAACATCATATCCACAAGCTTTTGCAACCAAAACCAGCCCTGAGGAAGCACTCCTGGCTGCACTTCCCATCTTATCTCTCGACCAGTTTTTTAATGCATGAATAAAATGTCTAGAGAGCCTTCGTGCTGGTGTATGGACCTTGTTTGTTGAGCTACCATGTTCAGCAACCACGGAATGAAGGCCTATCTCAGCAGCAGCAGCTTCTCGCAGCTCTGCTTCAAGCAACTCAACCCTAAGTTCTAGTTCTCGAACTTTGCTGTCATTTCGATTATTTGAAATGCGTATTGGCACCTGGGCCTGCATTCCATCATCAGCACTGGCCTTAGAATCAGGAGAGATCAAGATATCTTGGGAATCAACTTCCTTCACTTCTTCCTTTTGGGAATCAACTTTCTTATTTATGACGCTTCCATTAACATCTGGAACTCTCATATTAAACCTCATATTCATTGCTCTATCACTAGTTAAAGTGCTATAAGTTCTCTCCCCAAAGTGTCTTTGGTTGGAATCGGTCATACCATAAGCAAATGACATTTTACGATCAGTTCTGAGAGCACTGTGTGGTGGGAGAGATGGACTTTGTTCTCCGGGCAAATCTGATAAAATAGACATATTCCCTGGATGGCCATTTGTCTTTTGGACTTGAATTGGATACTTCTCAACTTCTTCGCTCCTCACTTTTGTACTGGAAGATGGCACTTCAGGCTGGGAATCCAATGATGAGCTGGCACCTTCATTACCAACTACCCTGACATCCTTTCCCTAGCAAATTTCAAACTAGATTCAGATGATGCAAATAAGAAGACTCTAAGTTTAATTAGAGGGGGAAAAACATCAAGAACTCATGTGTTGTTGCGGATAAAAATGAACAATAGAGCTGAATTACACCATTACTACTTTTACTAAAACTAGTAAGCATGCATGTGAACTCCTGTTGTATTAACATGGTGTTTACTTGACAGAATTAAGTGAAGGAAGAGACAAAGCTTGGACTATCCAATCAACCATTCCAACAGTTATGGCTTGCCTTGTGAGGAACAGTGTGTAAAAATTCAAAGATTGAATACTCCCTTTTTATATCAGCCACACTTTATAATGTGATGGAAGCGTGATAGTAGTAACAACTCCCTATGCCCTGCTCAATGTGTCCCATCTATTACAATTTTTTAACAAGCAAGGTTTCTTCACTTAAGGTGGAAAATAACTTTCCAAAGTAAGATGAGCAGACAAGAGTCCATTCCACATATAAAGATGAAATTCTGCTTTTACCTTGAGAGAGTCCTGAGATCTATCACTAGCTGTATGCACATTCCCATCCGAGCGGTATGGGTATGGAGCTTCCTCCTCATCGTCATCAGTAAAGGAAGCAAAATCAGTATCCTCAGTGTACTCCTCACTCATTGTTGCCGACATCAATTCCTTTGAATCCTTATCAACTGATGCCTCTTTCGATAATGCATCTCTTGAGGAAACACTCGAGGTATCCCCTTCCAAAGGCAGGATTCGAAGGTAAACCATGGGTTGTGCATTGTTTTTAAGGCTCCTCTTGGAGTTGAGAGGCACAGGAACACTGGTATCCTCGTGAAACATTGCATGCTCGGCCAAGTCTAGTGTTGCAGTCCCCAAATGCTGTCCCTTCAGCTTATCCCTCCTCGGTTCATACAAATTGAACTCAAGCAGGTTCTTCTGCCGCTTTCCGCTCTTCGATGACCCCTCCTTCTGAAAAACAGCCTGTATGCCTATGAACTCATTGAATTCAATCTTCCCTGCTGTGGAACCTGACCCAATTGAAGGTGCAACAGTGTTTGTCTTCCCTGAACTGCGCTCGCCATTTTCCCAAAAGAGTACCACAGAGCGCAAAGATTTGAGGGATTCAGAAGGGGGCCATGGGCTGATTTCCTGGATGAGGATATTGAAGTCTGCATGGAAGGCAGCATCCTTCTTCGTCTTGGTTCGGAGGCCTAGTACCATTGCTGCAACACTGGATACAAACTGAGCTTATGGGTGGTACTTGAAAACTTGAAGACCGGATAAAGATCACAACCTCTCTGCGGTTCACTCTCAACTATCCATCAAATCAAGCAATGACACATTAAGTTCATTGGAAGCAAAGTTCCTGCAATTAGTAATGGAGTTAATCAGTTAATCTAGTACTAACAAAGAAGAAAAGCAGAAAACTTATGTGAAATTTAAGAATCATTGCACCAAGTCCTACAGCACATGCAGCAAGAAAAGGAAGAGTGAAACGAGATGAGCATCTCTCCACGTTAAAAATCTATCACCAGAATGCAAATTTATTGCAATGATAGAGGAGTGAAGAATTCAGTCAACTATTCCATAAATACAACTAATGGCATCGCGCAGAACTAAACATAAAAATTCAGTTATAATTGATAGATAACATATTTTTCGTGAAACTATGTGAAATAGTTCCTTAGTCTGTATCACAGGAAAAAAAACACAAGATCAAGAAGGACCTAAAAGAAAAGTATAAAACCACCCCTAAAACTTCGTTTAAACAAAAAAAAAAGATTGTCACATGAAAGAAAAGAGAAAAATGCATCTCAAATTCCAAAATACAGCAATATTATGATAAAACAAAATAAAGGAAGAAAATGCTAGGGACATGAAGGGGTCTGAGAAAACAGATGATTTTCACCAGAAAGTACCAATACAACATCCAAAACATGGCAAGCACCCCTCTCAAAGTCCCGATTTTTACGAGGAAAAAAAAAGTCCACTTCAATTAAACCGAGTCCAACCAGTTTGCAAGAACAGCCTCCAAAAGAAAGGGAACAACAATTAATAGGACGGGAAAATGGGGCTTTTGGGGGGAGAAAGGGCAGGAACTTCATCTACAATAACACCCGAATGCAGTACTAGAAGTAAAACACAACAAAACAAACCAGCAACAACCCGAGATGCCTCAGTACAACAGTATTGAATGCCGATTAAATGCTAAAATACCTCAAGCTAACAAGTTAGGACATCCAAATGCAGTACCAAAAACCAAAAGAAGGGGGAAACGGGAGAGGATTTAGTAGAAAACCTAAACCAATTTATTACACCAAATTCAGTACAAAAAAAAGGAGAAAGTTCATTCCAAATTGCTGCATCCAAGAAACGTAATGGCGCAAAAAGGAATGCAAGCATCAATCCAATCAAACCAAAATGGGGAGACAAGAAAGACATCAAACTAGTCAAAAATCAAGAAAAGAAAGGGGCCTCAGCCACACCAGAAGTAAACGCGTCAAGAACAGAAACCACCGAAAAAAGAAAAGGAATAGGAAGAACCGCAACTACCTGAATCTACCAGGGCCAATCCAAACGCAATGCAACGAACCGGAAAAGATTGACAGAAAGAGAAAAGGAGGGAGATAAAGCATGGAAGAATCTGCTCACGTAGGAATGATTGGCTTGGTGAATGAGTTCGTGGACACGCGGTAGTGGTTGTCGGTGGGGTGGGGAGAACAAGACAAAGGATACAAGAAGCCGGCCCTCCTCGAGCTCGAGGGGGAGAGGAGATCGTGACCCGAAGCAAAGAGTAAACTATTCGGAAGGAAAGAATCCGGGTGACTTGTTAATTTGGGCGGAGAGCTCGTGGAACGGGGGGTAATTATGAGCAATTATTTGGAGGTTTTGGGGGCAGCAATTACTTATGGTAAGCAAAAAAGATCTCTGCTGTAGAGAGAGAAACATGTTGTCTTCTTGTAACTAAATGTATCAACAGAATTGAAGAGTGAATATGTTAGATACGTAAAAGCCTTAAAAGATTATATCATCTATAAAGATAAATAAAAAATAATCTATTATGCGAGTGTTTTTTAGATCGCTTCTACAATCGGTATGGAGAGTTGCTATAGACAAAGAATCGTTCTGCATCATTGTACATGCCCTAGACAAATTGTTGTCTCACAAAGAACTCTTCATATCACCTGTAGACAAAGACTAAAGACAATTTCATACAATGAGTTGTGGTGATACAAATCCATTCTGATTATAGACAACACACAATCTTTTAATGCTTTTCTTGGTTCTAGTGCTACAGTTGGCTACAGGATTATAGACAGCACATTTTTCTCCTTTTATTCTCTTTCATCCATATCAGGTTAAATCCTACGTAGCAGAAGCTATAGACAGCTGATGTAAGCCCATTGTACATGTCCTAAGCTGCTATTGTATTGGGTTATCTTTATTTCTTCAAATTTTTATAACGCACGGAATCCTAAAAAAAAGTGAAACGTAGTCGTCAAACATACCATAAATATCCATTTTCTTTTACACATATGTCAAGGAAAACATATTTATGTAAGCTAGTACATAGATCAAACCATGAAAAAATATGACATGTACTAAAATCCTAAAAGCGAAATAAAGCCATCATCATTATGAGGTGGTTGAAATGCCTCTGTCGTCACTTTCCAGCCCCTTCTCGAGTTCCATTTCTCTCTCTCCCCCACCTCCCTTCCCGTTCATCCCATTTCTCTGTCTCCCCACCTCTACCTCAATTTTTTTTAAATAATATTTTTTAAAAAGGAAATTACGAAAATATATAGTCGCCCCAAAAAATTACAAAAATATATCCCTGTCACCATTTAAACTAGCGACAGGAACCTATCGCCAGTTCAACTAGCGATAGGGACCCTGTTCCCGCCTGTCACCGGTCCAACTACCTATCACCAGTTGAACTGACGACAGGTAACTATCGCCAGTTGAACTAGCGATAGCTTCCTGTCGCCAGTTCAACTGGCGACAGATTCATCCTCTTCCTAACCTAGTTTGCAAGTCTAGTTTACGTACTTGTGATTTTCATAAATTTTTAACGGTAGAAAATCTATTAGTCTCGCAATAACATTTATGATCATCGTATGTTGTTCTAGTGCAGTGAATTTCTGTAGAATTTTACGAGGACGATTGAGGTATTAATGATTCGTAAGTAGGAAGCTAAGTGATATTACAATGCTGCGAATAACACGAAAGATTGGAATGCGAAAAGATGAGGAGGTTTGATGTTGCGAATTAAAAAACACTTTATAACGAAACTGGGAATAACACGGCGCATAGGGTTTAGTTACGTGCGTAACAAACAGCATCATACACGATGCAACAAACCGAAGTACATCTACGATACATATGTGCCTTTTTTGAATGGAAATAAATTAGACCTTCCGGGAACTAGTACGGAAAGGTGCCTCACGCTACCCACATAGAGTGTTCTCCAGTTGGGCGCCTCGGACGTGGCTGACCGTCATTGTAGTGGCACGCACATATGCAACTAGGGTTGGCGCAGCAGCATGTGGGATCATAGGAACTTCCTATGTTGATGACCTCCTCGTTGCTCCTCTCGCGCTGCATCTGTTGGCGGAGGTCATCATTTTGCTCCTTGAGATCGTCAATTTGCGCCTCCAAATCAAAGATTCGGTTCCACAATGTACCCACGTGCATCACAACATGTCGTTCATGGGGACGATCGATCCAGCGGGTAAAGTTGCATTTCGCCATCTGCTGCAAGGGACGGTTAGTATGGAGGATGTATTAGCAATAACATGAGCAAAACTATTTACCCCAGAGTATGGGCATCGGAAGAAATGTCGTCCGCCATCGAAAGGGTCGTCTATGACCTGCACGATAGCATCCTCCCCGTGTCCGTATTTCGGCCATACCAGTTGAGCACGCTTGTTCGGCATCAACCGGTAGTTAGGGCCGAAGTCCTCCCTCCTTTCGAGGGGAAGGTCTTGCTTCAGCGACCCCGGTTGGACTGGTCCCTAGGCATCTGTCATGGTATATTAGTGTACGACGGAAAAGGTTCTTCTTCCTACAGTTTCAAGGGTCGAGTGGTCCTTCCGGAGCATAGGGTGCACATTTTATAGCCCGCGGGGGGAGGCTAACAAAACGGGTAATGTGTTAGGTTGTAGATGACAAGACCTGACAGGGCTGGCTACTTTGCGCGGAGATAAGACCAAATAGGGCAGCTTTGCATAGTGATAACACCAAAAGAGACAGCCTTGCGTAGTGACAAGACCGGACGGGGTAGCTTTTGCGTAGTGACAAGACCACACGGAGCAGCTTTGCGTAGTGACAACCCTGACCACCTCGCCAGCTTTTCAGAACAAAAAGACACGACTCTGCAAAGAAAGACGTAGAGTGTTGTCACGTCGATCTGAAAACCTGGCGAGGGTCAGAGTTGTCCAACCGATCTGAAAAGCCTAAACCCTAAGCATGAACCCTAAGCCTAAGCCTTAACCTTAACCCTAACCCTAAACCCTGAACCTAAAACCCTAAAACAGATGTTGTGATGTACGTGGATAGATTGTGGAACCGAACAAACATGCAAAAAAAGAGATATCGAAACACGAGACTATCATAATAATATTTGTACACATATTAATATTTACATGGCATGACTGATATTTGGAGGACCAAATATTACTGGCGGCCCCTCTTGGGGCACACTCCGCGTGTTGCCCCTGGCCTCGTCTTGCGACGGTCCGAGTATGTCAGAGGATCAGGCGGGATGACAGGCCGACCGACACGAGTAGTCCGAGGTGGTGTCGCGAGGGGGGCGTCCTGTGTCGGTTGAGTCAGTGGCGGTGCACTTTGCAGCTGAGAAGCCTCCAAGTTGAACACGGGGTCACGCGAGTCACCGAAGAAGTAATCGAGGGGTACCGATAGGTCTGCCTCGTCGTCCAGAAATGAACCGTCCACCCAAGGCATTCTTGTGAAGTACTATGTTACAAACATAATCAAGTTGAAACAACGAAAAAGAAACATAATCATCCCAAGGTGGTCATACCTGCTAGCCCGAAGACGTGCTCCGACGACTCCGCGTACCCCTGCCCCGTGTAACATCCCAAATGTATATATGGGTATGATTTTCAAATGTAAGAAAATGTGTAGAAATTAAAACTTTTTCTCACATCTTGAAACTCTTGAACTCTTCTATAATTCTTGTCAAGAGTTGTGGAGTTCAAAAACCTAAACCTCCTGTTGACTAAAGTCAACCCCTTTATCAACTTGGCAAGAATCTAGTGTCCAACCTTTGGAAATATTTTTCCTAGGTTCTTGAGATGATGTGTGACCTCTCTGAATTATATCATAATTTTTATAAATTATTTGATAAATTTTGGAGGTAAGTCAAACCCTAGAACAGCCTTGATGAATTTCTAGAGAAAAATGCAGTGCACAAAAACCTTTCAAAATTTTATGTAAGGTTAATCCTGGAGTGAGGAAGCTCCAGTTAAAATTTCAGAATTTTTGGAGTTAGTTTGCTACCTGTAAAAATTCCTCCATCCTCAGCCTTTAAATTTAAATTCAAACCATGCACTGTTCCTCGAGCTGAGCCACTTTCCATGTGGGTCGAACCCAACCCACTTTCCCGGCTCAGCCGTGCCCTTTCCCCCGAGGTCGTAGCCGTTGGATCGAAATCCAACAGCCACGACCTCCGCCACAATCAACCTCGGCCAGTCCTTTCCCCGCGCGAGGTCGTGTCCGTTGGATCTGAATCCAACAGCCACGACCTCCCCTTTCTGTCATGCGCACCAGACCTCCTTCCCCGTGCGAGGTCATGTCCTTTGGATCCGCATCCAACGCCCACGACCTCCCCTATCCTCTCATCGCCGTCAGATGAAAATCTCGCGGCCAGGACCTCCCCTCTTTATCAAGCGCACCAGTCCTCCCCTGCGCGTTGTGTTGTGAGCCATTGGATTAAGATCCAACAGCCACGACCTCCCCTCATCATGGTGTGCCATTGGATTAAAATCCAACCGCCACGACCTCCCTCCCTTTTCAAGATTAATGTGCCCAACGGCCCGACCTCCGCGACTCATTTCGTCGCCTTTGGATCGAGATCCGGTGGCTACAACCTCCCTCTCATCTTCTGTCAGATCAAGATCCAACACCACGACCTCCTCACCCTTTTTTCCGTGATCGCGCGAATCGCCACGACCTCCTACTCTGTTAAGCCGCCATTGGATTAACATCCAACCGCTCGACCTCCCATCTCTATTGTGTGCCCGTGATTGAAATCCAATGGTCACGACCTCCTTTGTGTCGCATTTAACGCCCACGACCTTCTCTCCATGTTGTGTGCCCTTGGATGTAAATCCAATGGCCACGACCTCCCCTTCAATGTTGTGTGCCATTGGATCAAAATCCAACAGCCATGACCTCCCATCGCTTATCAAGGTCGCGCGGTAATTAAGACCTCCGCCTCTGTTGCTCACCCTTGATGCAAATCCAATGGCCATGACCTCCTATCCCTTTCACAAGACGACCTCCCCTTTTCTTTGCGCCACCGTGCGATGAAGATCGTGCGGCTGCGACCTCCCCCTTTTCCTTTGCAAGTCATACCGTTTCGAATCAGATCGGAGGGTCACGACCTCCCCATGTTCTTATCCAACGATGGCGACGAGGTCCTGTTCTTCTCCTTCCTCGGGCGCGCGCGTGCGCCATGGCAGAGGAGGAGGGCAGTGACCTGTCAACTCCCAACAACTCTTGTCTTTGCCAAGATTAAATGCCGGGTCGACCTTCCGCCACCTCCGCCTCGCTCCTCGCCGCCCCCATCACCTCCACATCCTTGTGAGCCATGGACTGAGCCATGGGCTAAGCTCACCATGGAGCTTAACCCTAGCTCATGACCTCTGCTCCCCGGGCTATAAGACCTCCTCTTGTTCCTCCTTGGCTTCTTTTACACACTTCCCCTCTTGCTCTCGGACTGTTGAGCTCAAGCACCCGTGAGCTCCCCCAACCGCCATTGTTGAGCTTGGAGCTCCTCGGTGGCACAGGGTCTCAGTGGCTTTCCTCTCCCTCTCTTTGCTTCCACTTGAGCCACTCATCACCCTGGTGCTTTCCCCTAACTTGATTTTATCTTGTCTCCACAGGGGCGACTTAATTTCGAGTTTGGATCTTTTCGGCCGTGGAGCACCCCTTTCTTCACCATCGCCGGTCCTCCTCTCCCCCAACCTCCTCGGCTCCTCCTCAATCTCTAGGTAACCTCCTGGTAGTCCCCTAGTTGTTTGGCACTCGCTTGTATGGCTGCTGCGGAGCTCCTTGTGCTGATTGTCTTTTGGCCGTGCATCACCACACCGCCCCTCTCCGGCTCGCCGGCGCTCTGGTCCACCCCCGCGGGTGTGGGTGGTACCAGCGGGTGCGCACGGCTATTGCGCACCCGTACCTAGCACCCATTTGCGCCGCCATGCCGTAGAACGCCGGCGGTGACCAAATCTTTACCGTCGGTTTCGTTGTCGGACGAAACCGACAACTGTAGCGACCTCCTTGAGCCGTTCGTGTTTAGATCTGGGGCTCAGATCTCCTAGGGGTCCGTGTGTGCGCTGTGTGCGTTGGTCGTGAGTCGTCCATCTCGCGATCAACGGCCATGACCTCCGCCACCGTTCGCGCGCGTGAGATCCAAACGCGCGTGTTGCGGGGAGGACATGAGCCGTTGGATTCAAGATCAACGGCCCATGTTCGTTGGACCTGCACGGGCGCGAGCGCGCGATGCCGCAGGTCGTGAGCCGTTGGATCCAGGATCCACGGCCCACGTTTGTCATTCGCGCAGACGAGTGCACGTCTTCCCTGAGGTCTTGGGCCGTCCGATCCAGGATCAACGGCCCAGGCTTTTCCGCGTCGTTTCCTATTTAGGAGATTTTCCGATGGATTTAATTGTAAACTGAAAAAGGTAATAAACTTCAAAAATGCATAACTATTTCATTTTTAATCCAAATGAGTTGATTCAAATTTTGGTAGCTCTGGTTTGAACTGGGCTTTAATCTAAAAATGGTTGTAAGCTTAGTTCAGCTCCAGAAAATGGATTTGCAAATTGGTTTAGAAATAGACTTTAAATGTTGCTCTAAAAATTGCAATTAACTTGTAAAATGCATAAGTAATTCCCTATAGATCACTTTTGAGTGAATCCAACTTTGTTGGCTTTCTCTATTAGTGCACTAAGTGGTAGAATAGGATTTAGGCATGTCACTATTTTCAAAAGAATTGTGGGTGCATTTTACTTGTGCTCTTTTGCATGTCTTTGAAAAATCATAAAACATGCATCATAGCTCCAAATGAGGTGAACTCAATTGTGTTATTCATCTCGTGAGTTGCTTGACTTACCATAAAAATCTCAGGTGCAGCACCTCTTTGGAAAATTATGCTAGAGAATTTAATTCGGATGAACAGTAACCGATTTGAATTTTCCAGCAATTTCCAGGCTGAGCAGAATTGTTTTGGCCATATCTTTTGCATTGAGAATCCAAATAAATTGGTTCTTATTGCTAAATTCTCTAAAAATCATGCTCTAGCTGCTATAAAAATTTCAGAGCTTTTGGAGAAAGTTTGCTGTGGAGTCCTTTTGGTTTTCTTCGTTCTTATCGGTTCTTTTTCGCTTTTTCGTTAGGTGCCGACGAGTGCGTTGATCCCGTGAGTGATCCTGTGCAGCATAGTGAACAGCCCCAGCAAGGCAAGCAGTTTGATCATGTCCATTTCGTCCCATTACTTTAAAGTCTAATATATTGTTTAACTTGTATGTATGCATTGCTATTTTGTTGTTAAATGTTATCGATTAGTGATCCTATAGATGCATTCTCTGTAGGTAAATGTTCATTCTCTACTACTAAGCGTAGGATTATCTTGTTGTGATGTAGAGTTCGATGGATGGACTCTTATCACTTAGTAGTTTGCGTTGATGATGCTTAGAAATGCTTAGATAACGGTAGAAATGGGCGGTTGTCGATATTATGTCAATGACCTTGATCACACAAAAATTATTATTCCATTATGTCCATCTTGTGCTTTGTTACTTTGTAAACAAATAAAATAAAAATGAAAACAAAATTGTTTCATGACATGGGCACAATGGATGTTGGTGTGATTGTTGGGTGTGAATGGAATGGTGCCTAGGTCCCCAAGGACCTAATTACTTGTGTCACTAAGCCAAGCGCTTATATGCTAACCACACGAGGGTATTGGGAACCCCTCTTGGCTAAGTATTTTGGGAGGTGTTAATTGTGGGTCGCAGTGGTTAAAACTGTTTTTATAAGGAAAGAGCACCCAGCTTGCTTAGGCTGGGCCAGTGTCTCCTACCTTCCCAAGTTGTCGCGACTCTTAATTAGCATCATTCATTGGAAATGCCTCGTAGGACTTAGCCGTGCCGACATACCAAAGGAAGTGTGCTAAATAGCTTGGCGAAAAGGCGGTCTGATGTGTGGGTACATTGGTACACCCCTGCAGGGTTAAAACTATTCGAATAGCCTCGTCCTAGGTTATGGACATGCTTGGTAAGGTCGTGCAAGAAATAGACTAACCATTTAATTAAAACTTGTTGGGTGGTATGAATGGGTAATTCATGCTATTGTTGTGGTGGCTATTGGGTTAGTCACTTCCAGGATTGTTGCTGTCATCTATCTATTGTTATTATGTTGTTGTCTCGTTGTTATTTGCAAATTAAAAATGAATTGCAGAACTGCTTTGAATCTATTTGAATATTGCAAATGAAAACTTGCTTTATGCTAAAATGAGCCTAAAGCCTTCCACTTAAATAAAGTTTGCATGTAGCATATGTATAGGTCTGTTACCCTTACACGTCAGTCTTGTGAGTACATTTTTGTACTCATTTGCTTTGCTTAATAACTTTGTTGCAGAGGAGGTAGAGCCCCAAGGGTTTTACTTTTGTGAGATGTGCTGCGGTTGGGAAGACTAGCTAGGCGGCCCGGTCGGTTGCCTTGTGGGCTTAAGGCAAACCCTATGGCCTTCTTTTGTTTATCGCCATCTTATGGCTTTTGCTTCCGCTGTTGTTTATCTTCCTTAATTGTATTTGGCCGGTCGGCCCCTTTTGTAATAACTCTCTCTATTATATGTATGTCTTTTATTTAATCTAGTTTGTGCTTTGGTTCTATGTCTTGAATGGAATTGATGCATGATTTTGTAAAGGGGTGTGTATATCTTGCATTTACGGAAGTATACATATCTCGAAGACACGGTTATTTTGTTTGTGATGCTAGGGTCAATGGATGACTAAGCATTACAAGCCAAATAAACCGGGGTCCTCACACCCCGCGTGATGGTGGAGCTCAAGACCTGAAAGAGAATATTGTCGTTAATAACTATTGGGGTTCGAAAGAAACTAGCATTACGTTTCACAAGCAAGCAGGGTGGTCATACCTGGTGGCACATAGGCGTGCCCTGATGACTCTACATACCCCTGCCCCGCGTGATGGTGGAGCTCAATACCTAAAAGAGAAGATTGCCATTAGTAACTATTGGGGTTCGAAAGAAACAAGCATTACGTTCCGCAAGCAAGCAGGGTGGTCATACCTAGTGGCACGAAAGCGTGCCCCGATGACTCTACGTACCCCTGCCCCGCGTGATGGTGGAGCTCAGGACCTGAAAGAGAAGATTGTTGTTAGTTCTAGTTCGGTTCGAAAGAAACAAGCATTACGTTCCACAAGCAAGCAGGGTGGTCATACCTGGTGGCGTGAAGGCGTGCCCTGATGACTCTGTGTACTCCTGCCCAGTGGTGCTCCCACCATGGTGCCACGATGACATGCCCGCCACGTCCGGGGCAGGAGCCCGTGGACGTGAACCACCTCGGCTGACCCCTAGTCCCGAGGTGACCCCTCGTCCTCGCACTGGTCGGTCCACCGAGTCCCTCGGCGTGCGACAAGTCGCGATCTGGATGCCTCGTCTCACCGCGTCCATGATCCGCTGCACGAGCCCTCTCGTGTCCTCCTGCGTCCTCTGGTGCACGGTGGTTGCTACCTTGAGAATCTCCTGGTGTAAATCCGTCTGCACAAGTAATGAACAAGTTGGAAACATTAATCTAGCAAGTTAAATATGAATTAAGGACTGTCACAGCCTTATGTCGTGGTGGGTCGACCACGACCCGGACGCAACGAAGTCTCATCCGACTAGCGTACCAAACCACATAATCCTCGTACGTGTCGAGGTCGTAGGGCTCATTCCCACACTGGATGAGATCCTCGTACGCGCCACTCCAAGCCTCAACCCAAGGCCTCATCCTATCCAACCAGGACATCGTGCAACGTACTCCCTTCCTAGTGTACCTGTGGACAGCAGCACAATTATTTGGTCAGCACATAATTACATTGTATGAAAGAAGTAAAGATGTGAACTTACGCGTGGACGCAGGCCGCCACCGCGTCCCCTAAGGGCTGGGACCACTGTCGAGACCGAATCGGTGCAGACCAGCGCACTGGTACTCCTCCATGAAGACATCATGTACCCAGGCCCTCCGCGTGTACCAGTACACGTGGTCTCGCGTCTGCAGGGAGCGACAAATCACGGGCGCCATGCTGAAAGCCTCTCCGTAGTGTACGGTGTCCAGATGACGCGGTCATCAGTCAACTGATCGACCATCACGACGTACTCCAGGTAGGACCCCTGTGAACTGATCGGCGTGAAGGTGACCTGTGCAATAGAACACCGCAGACTTAGCACACAAAATTGTGATTACAACACAAAAAAATAATAAATGATCATAAAACTAACCCGTCAGCGGCACCAAACCGTGCCCATGGTGGGCCGGTCCACCTCGTCGCCCGCAACGTACAAGCTGATCGTATACGCTCTCAAGTCCAGATGTGGTCGTCCGTGTAATATCCCAAAAAATTAAAGAGAAGAAAACTTTACGGATGCAAATTGTTTTAGAGAGTGGTTTTAACCGAAGTTTTTGGGGGGGTTTCGCGTTATTCAGAGAACCTGGGCTGTGGGCCGAAAGCCCAAAGCACCTTGGCCCATTAGGGCAATCATCCAAGTGGAGGGGGACAGCCATGCTATTGTAGCATGCACTGTAGCACTGCCACTGTAGCACCCCTTCCACTCCCCATTGCGCCTCCACCTCTTTTCCCCTCCCTTGCGCCTCCTTCCTACTGCTGTCAAGAGATCAAAGGGAAGGAGAAGAAGAGGAAGAAAGTAGGAAAGAGATGAAGGCTAGAAGAAGGGGTTGATCTCACAGGGGAATTTCGTAGGTATATTCATGTTCTCCATTAATTATTGTAACTCTTTCATGTGTGAATTGTCACCGATAGTCAGATTGTTATCCTGTTGATCTAGATCGGTCTTCTGTAGTTCGGTTAATTCATCATATTTAATTAGTTCCGTGCGGATTCAGAAGTTAGGGTCTTTTGGAGTTAGATGGAGAATTTCGTTAGCTTTCTAGAAAGTCTTAAATCATAATTTTTGGATAAACGATGATTTAGTTATGAATTTCGCAAGACTGGGTGCTAAATTAGTCTCAAGACTTGTGTAGCGAACATAGATCTGCAAGTTTGATCTTGGAGACGGTCGAATTGGGTCAGTTGGTATACGTGAGATTTGTAGGTATTTTCATTATGATTCCAAAAAGTTAAATTTCATAATTTTTGAATTTCTAGATCAAAATATATGAATTTTAGAAGCTAAGGCTGTAATCTGTCTCTCTGTTGTGGACAGAGGAGTTTTACTTGACTGTTTGCAACCATTGTTGCACAGCAAAAATATTTGAGATAACTTTATTGAGATAGCTAGTTTTCTGTAGTTTTCAGAGAGTATTATAACAATGTGTTTGGTTGAGCCAAACAAAAGTTATGAAATTCACAAGTTAGTAGTACTGGAGATGACAGATCAGTCTTCAGAATTAAAAACAAAGGCCTAGATGAACTAGTTTGATCTTTTGGTCACCTGAGAAGTTGTAGCTAGGCTTGTATAGGTTCTAGGAAAATTGGATTCATGGCTTTTGGAGTTTTTACTCAAAAGTTATGAATTTTTCCTTAACCATTGTCTGTTTGGGCAGATTTAGGAATTTGAAAGTGTATTGATTAAATGTTCAGGTTGCGGGTAGGGACGTTTGTTCTCATTTTGTTCTATTGCTATGATGTACACTGTTGGTTAGTGTACTTAGTATATTGTTTTACGGCTGCCAGGCGGTGGTGAACCTCAGGGCTAGAGCTTTCCATCATTGTCTTCCGTCTCACGGTTGAGGCAAGTACAATTGAATTGTCTTGTTTGTTGTTTGTTCCATTTGATTGTTGAATATGCAAATGGGTAATATTGGTATTTCTTGTTTCCCTTCATAATTGATATGCCATGATTCTTCGATAATATGTTTACGTTCAGTATATTCATTTGTTCCTTCTTTCATGTTCACCACGGAAGTGGGTAGTGAAGCCCCGTCATTCCAACATAGGCAAGTACCTTGTGATTCTTATTGTTGGTAAATGCTGAGTGCTCGTTGTTCATATTGTTATTTCTATGACCCATGAGTAGATTCAATGCTTTATGTTCATTTCATGTTCGTTAATCCATGTTTAATGAGATGATGTCTTTCATTATTCATAATTCATTCCATTCATTCATTGTTCATGTTTCATCCACGAGAGTGGAAAGTAAAGACCCATCAATTCCAGTATGGGCACATAAGACCCACCATTCCAATGTGGGCAGATTTGGATCCCCGTATGAAACGTTCTTCATACGGGCCTTGGATCCCCGCATTTTGTTAAATGCGGGCCTAAGTGAACACCGACGGGTGTGTCACTGGCTATACCAGTATAAGCAGAAGTGGAGTTCATGCATTTCATTCATTCATATGTTTTCTGTCATTCTACCTTCATATTCTTTAGTGTGATGTTATGTTCTTATTCCTCGATTCCACATTCGAATTCTATCCCGTGATATAATGATATTACTCATCCATTCTACATTCGTATTATATTCTGTGATTGTTATGTTCTTATTCAGTATTGTTCGTAATGTTCTGTTGTACTTGCTGAGTCGTGGACTCATTCTTGCCGTGTTTATTTGTTTTAGGTAAACATTGAAGACGGCATGCATAGGAGGGTATAGTCGTGTGGATCACTTCATCCACTTCACAATCTTCCTTTCACTTCACAATATTCACTTATAAATTAGATGAACTTGTCATTACCTTTCCTTTGATAATAATTGGGTTGTAATAAAAATAGGTTGATGTTTGATATTATCATTCTTTATGATATGGTTGTATTGGTATTGGATTATGATACTAGTATAGACTTCTGATAGTTGCATCATAATTGATTCGATATGATTAGATGAAAGAGTTTGATATGTTATTGAATTCTGATTCAATTCTTATATTCATTCTATCAGTTGTTGATTCTTACATGTCGTAGGTTGATAGATTGCTGAAATTATTTCGTATTGTTGATGAATGTTAGACTTCTAGGTGATATCTTGGCTTCTGCATAGCCAGGGTGTTACAGTTGGTATCAAAGCGGGCTTTAGGTCCGTGGTAATTGAAACATTAAATTGACAAAAGCAAGGAGTTATATATAACATTTATCGGTATTACACGAACATTGACCGTGATTGTACACACTTACAGTGTCTAGCATCGTATGAGTGAGACGTCGAGCTCGTCGAGATTGAAGAGACAGAACAAGTCCTCGAAGGTCACCGTGAAGACACAGTCTTGATGCACGTGGTTAAAATGATCCTCCTTGAACTTGACGGTGACACCCGAGCGTCGTTGTTTAGCCAGCTTGTTAGCCTGTTCCATGTACCATGTATGCAATGCTGTGCAAGCCGGTCCTAGGGTAGGACTGTCTAACCTCTCGACCAACGGCTCACCTAGCACGAATTTCTGGGCCAACAGCAAGAAGGGGATATCAGAACAAGAGTCGACCATCTTCTATTTGCCCTTGCTGCCTCGCTTTGTATAGGTCAACTTCACAAAAGTCGACTGAGCACGAGGTGTAGATGCATCTGATGCACCGGGCCCTTGCCACGTCGGTGCAGGTAGCTTCGGTGTAGTCAGCTCCCGTGGACTTGATACCGTTGCAGGAGATGTCCCCATTGGGCCACTAGATGAACGTTCCAACGGCTTACTTTAGAGTCATGACCTCATCATTTGGGGGAATATGTAGCGGGACGGCCTGAAATTGGCACATACCGTCCACATTCACTTTTGCGAAACCTGGCGTCAGATTTGCACCGTGCACCAAAGCCCCGACACCGGATGGATACACCTGGCCCCAAGCAGCATCTAGGGCAACAAAGGCATATCTCACTTGGAGCTTGCACTTCATAGCCGCCTACATAACGATACAAAATTAGCTATTCCAACAGGCCTATCAATGGATCGAGCATTCCAGAGATAATAATTATTACCTGGATGTCATCGACAGGAAATCTATCGTCGCCTATTTGGGTAGGGTTAGACGTGCAGCTACTCGAAAGTTTGGAGGGGCTGGCTAGCATAGTAGGGGCAGGGGCTTGCAACTGATTTGAGATTTGTAATTCCCTAATCCTTTCCTCAAACCGTTGTGACACAGCTCTGACGCGATCATCGAGCTCATCTCTGATGGATTCAGTGATCTCATCTTTGAGGGATGCACGAATCTCCTCTCGTAGCTTTGCATCGCGGTCGACTTTGGCTCTCTTCCTACTCGATCGACGATCCGAGTCCGCTTGGAACCATTCTGCCCATGTAACATAAACACCAGCGCCTCTCGTGCGACGGGATGCTCATTGTTTCCTAGGGCCGTGGAGAGTATATCTCTCTCCTATGCACTGGAATGAGCCTTGGGAAGATTGTGCACTCGGCGTTACACTGCAATAGCCCGACATGTCATTTCACTTCCTATGAAGTTATGGAGTAATTACAAACTAGGTAGTTCGATATCTTACGGTCTTTGGGACACTTCTGAGTCTGGGGTTTGGAAAGGAGACTTCCCGTGGCGGTGGTACGTAACCTCCCAAATAACCACCGCTTCGTGCACATTAGTGATCTTGGGAAATGGCGGAGAGACATTCGAACGGCTTGCTCTGCTGGTCTGATCCTCCATATCGATTTTACCCGCATACCAGCGGTGCCGAGTCTGTGGGGGTGCTTGTTTTTTACCTGGAGGGCCATGTGCGCCGCACTTTTACTCCTAAATTCATTTGTCGTCTTCTTCGCCACAAACTCGGCTCAGGACTCTTCCAAGAACGGATACTTGTGGAAGGGCGTCAGATCCTTCTCCACATAGTTCTTGATAAGCGTGCTCTTGAAGTTTTTTCACGCTTTGCACGCCTGTAGCAACGCGTGTCGTCGCACGGAGTCCAGGTGTTGTTCCGGGATCTCGAACGATTTGAGAATATCCGTCAGCAGCGCAGCTTTCAGTTCTTCCGGCAACTCCTTCCACGAATCGTAGGTGACGTTGACCCGTTGCCGTGCAACTATTCTGACCATTCTCCGGAATGCAGACGCTGCTCGGCGAGGATTGATAGGGGTCCCAGACTGATCGACCTCCGTGATGGTATATCGGCCCGCGGGCCTTTTCGATATTCCTCTTCTTCTACCGCGGTTGGATATTCCAAATGATGGTGTATCATCAGACACATGAGGTGGCGATGACGAAGAATGAGCGGAAGACATCTTCACAAGAAATAGAAGTTCTGACACGCATAAACATGTTATCATAAGATTCGATCTCTATGTGTATGGGTATACACACCAATTAATAATAATTGGGATAATTGACATAGGCATGTAAATCCTCCAAGTCATTTAAAAGGAATAATATGCTCAACACAAACATCATGTGAACAAATGAAATCAGCATAAAGCTAAGATTTAACATTTTGATATTGCTATCAGATGTAGAGTAAGCATTCCAATTAGAGCTCAAGTTCAAACCCGATTATCAAAACAATTTCAGTACAAGACTATTATGACATCACAGAGCATTCATCTCAAGCCCACCACACCACATTGCAATATATTCTAGTAGCAGTATCGATCAAAACAAATACCATATGAATAACTGACTAGAACAAATACAAATTCCTAAAACAGCATGATAGATTATTGATAGAAAGAGTGAGGGAAAGGGGCGTCGGGGTCGGCAACTCGGCATTGGTTACCTTTGGGCATCGAGAAGAAGGACAAGCAGGGAGCAGTTCCGGAGCAGCAAGGCGGCGTCGAAGGGGAGGGGAGGAGGCGGTGGGCTCGGGGAAGGAGATGCGGCGGGCTCGGGGGAGGAGGCAAGCCGGGCTGGAGGAGGAGGTGGTGTCGAGGATGGCGTCGACAGGCTCGGGGGAGGAGTCATGCCGGGCTCGAGGAGGAGGCGGCGTCGACGGGCTCGGGGGAGGAGTCGTGCCGGGCTCGGGGGAGGATGGAGCGAGGAGTTGAGAAACTTAATCGTTTCAGTGGGCGCGGGCAAACCCTAGAGTCCGAATATAAATAGGGATGGACATCACAGACGGTTCTAAAGTAGAACCGTCTATGATATGTGATGTATCATAGACAGTTCTGACCAACAACCGTCTGTGATATGTATGTATCACAGACGGTTCTGACCAACAACCGTGTGTGATATATTGTATCACAAACGGTTTTTACCAAGGAACCGTCTGTGATATAGAATCACAGACGTTTTGATCTACAAACCGTCTGTGATATTATTTTGTATTGGTTAATCTAGTTCTGTTTATTGGCTAGCCTCAGGAAATGCTAGCCATGCCCTCTGAAACGAGCAGAAAACACAACAAGTACATGTATATACATCCAATTCAACTTCATTTCAGAACAATCACATCCATTTTACAGTACAAATCAATTAACTAAAATTAACCATTCATCAGAGCGTACATATACACACATTGTTCAATTAATCTTTAAAAATTAGCCCTTCATGATGATCGACGCGTATGTAGCTAGTTTCGTCACGTTCTTCTTTCTCAACCCTTATGCCGTTTTCAAAAGGAGGCAACTCATCAAATTGATTCTATTCTTTCTCGTCCACTACATTCTCAACTCCGACAATCATCCTTTTTCCATGAAGAACTACATGGCGTTTCTTATTTGCCGGGTCGGTTACATAGAAGACTTGAACAACTTGGTTAGCCAGTACGAATGGTTCGTCTTTGTATCTGACACGTTCGAGGTCCACTGTAGTGACGCTGTACTTGTCAACCTTCACCTCGAGAGATGGACCCAACGGCACCGAAATAGGGGGATCTTGAAAAGCACGTAGTCGAGCTCCGATATCTCCTCAATTTGCCCATAGTAAGAGCTCCTCAGCCCATCGGTATTGAATGCATCTATGTAGACACCGTTGTTCTGGTTAGTGCTCTTTATATCCTGAGCCTGCATATAGAATGTGTACCCATTTATGTCGTATCCTTGCCATGTCACAACTGTAAATGTTGGCCCTTTTGACAACCATGTCAGCATATCACTTGACGAGCTCCTAGCGAGTCGCTCCTTCAACCATTGGTTGAACCATTGTTGTGTTGTCTTGTGATCCAAACATCCAGACGCCCCGGATTCTGTTGCCGAAGCACGTCCTTGTGCTGGTCGATATACGGGGACACTTCAGTCATGTGTTGCAAGACCGTGAAATGGGCTTGAGCATACGAATCTATATCTGGAGTGATTGCTTTCCTTCCGATGGTCCCGATACCGTCGAGCCTTCCCTCATGGCAAGATCGAGGCACACCTATCGGTTTAACCTAAGCCATGTAATCGACGCAGAACTCAATGACCTCTTCGGTTGCATAACCTTCGACGATGCTGCCCTCCGGCCGAGATCGATTCCGTACATAGGACTTGAGAAATCCCATGAACCTCTCGAACGGGTACATGCTACGTATGAACACGGGCTTGCACATCTTTATCTCCCTCACAATGTGAACAATGAGATGGACCATGATATCAAAAAACGACGGAGGGAAATACATCTCAAGATCACATAGAGTCGTCACCACCTCGTCCTGCAGAGCATCTAGTCCTTCGGGATCGATGACCTTCTGAGCAATTGTGTTAAATAACACAGCCTCATGATTGTCTCTCGGACCTTGATC
This sequence comes from Phyllostachys edulis, assembly GCA_036346405.1. Lineage (NCBI taxonomy): Eukaryota > Viridiplantae > Streptophyta > Magnoliopsida > Poales > Poaceae > Phyllostachys > Phyllostachys edulis. The sequence continues at coordinate 16,720,046 of CM070568.1, forward strand.
GGCAAAATACTTCTAATTGCAACAGGGAGCATTTGTGTCATGAGTACATGATAATCATGAGACTTCATGCCAATTAACTTTAAATCTTCCATTGAAACAAGTTTCTTCATGTTGGTGGAGTAACTGGATGGAACTTTCACACCATACAAGCACCGGTACAGTTCAGTTCTCTCGACCTTGGACATAGTGTAAGAAGCATGGGGAAGGTACGTTCGTCCTTTATCGGTCTTTGTTGGTGCTAACTCAGGTCCGATGTCCATATCAACCAAGTCAAGCCGTGCATTGACACCATCCTTTGTTTTATCGCGAATGTTCAGTAAGAGACTAATCAAGCTGTCACAGACATTCTTCTCTATGTGCATGACGTCGATGCAGTGGCGAACTTCTAAGTGCTCCCAATAAGATAAGTCCCAAAATATTGATCTCTTCTTCCACATGTTCTTCTTATGGGTCCTCGATTTACATCCCTTTCCGAGCACAACATCTAAATCCTTAACCATATCATATATCTCTTTTTCGCTTAAATGCCTTGGAGCTGAACTGTCCTCCTTCTCTCCGTCGAATTGTTTCTTCATCATGCGGTATGGGTAAGCCCTCCGAAGGAACCTACGATAACGCATGTACACGGTTTTGCGTGAGTGATTCAGCCACACACTCTCGGTATCATCTAAGCAATGAGTACAGGCTTTGGTCCCTTTTGTACTATGGCCCGATAGATTAGTAAGGGCAGGATAATCATTTATGGTGCAAAACAACAAGGAACGTAAAGTGAAGTTCTCTCGTTTGTACGCATCCCATACCTGTACCCCTTCAATCCATAGTATTTTTAGATCTTCCATCAATGGTGCTAGGTACACATCAATATCATTCCCAGGTTGCTTCGGCCCTTGGATAAGTATCGACAGCAAAATATACTTCCGCTTCATACACAACCAAGGAGGAATGTTGTAGATACAGAGCGTCACGAGCCAAGTGTTATGTCGGCTGCTCATGTTACCGAAAGGATTCATTCCATCTGTACTCAATCCAAACCTTATATTCCTTAGTTCCACACCGAAGTCTGCAAACCTCCTATCGATGTTTCTCCACTGGGCGGAATCAGCAGGGTGTCTTAGTTTTTCGTCATTCTTACGCTCCTCTGAGTGCCAATGCAGTAGTTTTGCATTCTTTGGGTTCGCAAAAAACCGCTTCAAACGGGGAATTACAGGAAGATACCACACCACTTTAGCAGGAGGTCCTTTCTTCACCTCGATTCCCTTGTCGTCATCTGATTGATTCTTATGCTTGTATCGGGATGCGTTGCACACCGGACATACATGCATGTTTGTATACTCGTTACGGCAGACGATACAGTCGTTCGGACACACATGTATTCTTTCTACTTCCATTCCCAATGGACAAAGAACCTTCTTGGCTTTGTAGGTGGTTTTGGGCAACTCATTTTCGTCTGGAAGCATGTCCGCTAAGAGACCTAACAGCCCCGTGAAACTCTTGTCGGACCAACCGTTGCTTGCCTTCAATTTCAACAGTTCAAGCACGGATGACAACCTTGTGTATTCCGGCTTGCAGCCCGGGAACAAAGGTTTCTCCAAGTCCTCCATCAAGCCGCGGAATTGAACATACTCCCTCTCATCACAGTTCCCTTCTACATCACGAAGCATCTGATCTAGATTGTCATCGTGCAGCCTATCTGAATCGGAACCACAATCGACATCATCCAGCGGCATATTGATATCGTTGACTTCCTGTATAATATGCTCTTCACCGTGACTGGTCCAACGTGTATAACCCTTTTTGAAAGCCCTTCGAATCAAGTGTGCTTCGATCTACGCTCGGTTTTTAAACATCTTCAGATTCTCGCAGTCAATGCATGGACAATACATATATTTCGCCCCCTTATTCAACATATCCTCCTCGGTAGCTCTTGTAAAAGCACACACGCCATTAATGTACTCTTCACTTACATGGTTCTCAGCGTACATCCAGCTTCGGTCCATCACACGGTTCGTATTGAAAACCCTGGAAATGAATAAAAGGGTGTGACTTCGAAAGCGTATTTTCTGAGGCTTAATTACGCTTTCCAACAAACAAAGCGTATTTTCTCTGAACTAAAGGTGGCTTTTTATTTTTACATTTTTCTCGATTTTATTAACTTACATGTGGGCCCTACTTGTCGCTGACTCATTTTTATTTCATGATTTTATTTATAAAATCTATGGCGGTCCCACATTCATAGACTCGTTAGTTTATTAACTAAATGATTAAAAACAGTAGGATTTGAAGCTCAAATTGGGCTTAGGGTGACATCGCATTGCTAATAGTCGTGGCTCGGGGCCCTAAGGTCGCCTGAGGCGAACCGACGGTGATGTCCCGTGGCGGCGCCATGGGCTTCACTAGTGATTTCAGCGTAAACACCTGAAACTACTCAAATTAAAGGATGCTTATGCTCCAGTAGCTCACCTCGATCACGAGGAAGGTGTCAATAAAGTCGGGAAAGGTCCAAGGCGGCTAGTCGTTGATCGGTGAACAGAGGCAACGGCGGCAAACTCCTCGGTGACAATAGTTGAAATGGACCACACGAGCGGGCTCAGTGAGGTGAGGCGATACTCAAACCGGGCACGGAGTGGCGATGAACTCATCGGGCTTAGAGATCTCCCGCGGTTACCGTAGCACCAGAGATGGAGATCAAGAAGACTCTGTTGGGGAGCTATATATGTACACTGCACCGTCTATGATGAGTTAACTATCACGGACGGTTTTCAACAAAAATTGTCTATGAAGAGGTCATCTCACAGACGGTTCGTGTTTAAAACCGTCTGTGAAGAGGTCATATCACAGACGGTTCATGTTTAAAACCGTTTGTGAAGTATCACAGACGGTTCTGACCAAAAACCGTCTGTGATATTGTGATACTTCATAGATGGTTTTAAACATGAACCGTTTGTGATATGACCTCTTCACAGACGATTTTTAGCGCGCAGAATAACACAAACGGTGGGTAAACAAAAATCATCTGAGATTGTGTTTAATACAGACGGTTTCGATGAACCGTCTGTGATTAGACGTCTAGTATTAGCATTTCTGTAGTAGTGGTATATACGAAGAGTAAAGCAAAGATAGAAAAACCATAACATAGACATGTGATGTTTTCCCCGTTGTATCGAAGACTTGCTGGTCATCACTAATCCACATTGAGTTAAGCCGAAATGGATTGGACCGGCTCTACAAAATAAGCCTCAACACCTCAATTCCACTAAGGTTGCTTTTCCTCCACTCGGGAGGTGGTGAGAACCAAACCAATCACAATCGTTGTCGGGCCTCTTCACACTCTTCTTGAAGAGATCACCACGCAAACCTTCTCCAAGCCGTCTAGGTGCTAGCAAGCACCAAGAGTAACAAATTACAGTGCTTGCTTGAAGATTATCAAGTGCCAAAGAGATCAACTAATGATACAATTCTCTTGAATGCTCTTAACTACCTCAAAATATGAAATATGAGCAAATGAGTAGTAGAGAGTGCACTAGAGACTCAAATGTATTCAATGAGGTCCAATATTCTGAGCTTGGTGCAGGTGACAGGGTATTTATAGCCCCTAACCACAAAACTAGCCGTTTGAAGATGATCTCAGAAAAAATCAGCATTTGCGATAGTACCACTGTAGAAACCCGGTACTACCGCACTCACTGTTCAACGGTCAATTGTTATTCATTTAATTCTTCTGAACTAGCCATTATAAAAAGGTGTAGTACTACCGCACTCACAAGCTCCGGTACTACCGCACAGTAGTAGCACCGCTTAGCTAAAATAGAACTACCGATTTCCAGAGTTTAAAAGAAATACAAAAACATGCTCTTTGGAAATTACGTACCACCATGTAAACATCGGTCCTACCGTACGGCGGTAGTACCGCTCAAAGGATGTGGTCATACTGTTCCTCAGGGGAGAAGAAACTCCGAAAAACATGCTCTCTGGAATATACGGTCATACCGCACTATGGTACTACTATTTCTCATATGTGGTACTACCGTTTTTGCTGAAAGACTTTTTCCAGAAGCTATTCTAAGTGCAATGCATGACTCTTAGTTGATCAAGTTGGCACAAAAATTAATTCTCAAGCTACTAGCCATGATCCCTCTTTATAGTATGACATTTATCCTATAAATTCAGTCTTTTCTCCAAACTCCAAGACCGGTAAAAACTATAAAAAGATCCTTAGGATACACAATACCTTTGTCTTGAGCCATGTCGATCTCTTATCATCTTTGCATTTCCATTTTGATGTCATCATTCAAACTCTGGGACTAAGTCTTTAAAACATCTTAGCACACATATTAGTTCCTTAACACATTGTTGACATTAATTACCAAAATTATTTTTAGGGGCCTAGATGCTTTCAATCTCCCTCTTTTTGGTAATTGATGACAACCAAAGAAATATGAATGAATTGAAAGGTTTGAATATACACTAAGTTGTATATTCTTGTTTTGACTTTTGATTTGCAAATAATTCTTGAGATGAGTTCAAAAGAGATGAAGAATTAGTTGCTTTCAAAGTCAATCAATCAAATAAACAAAACTCCCCCTAAACATGTGCATATAGGTTTATGAAGTGATTTTCATGCACACGTGTAGATTTTTGGAAATTTTGACGAAGTTTTCTTTATTTATTGAATATGAGGATCATGGAAGAATTTATCATTTAAGCATAAAAGATAACAATCATGACAAAGATGCTTAATAACATAAACTTTGATAAACATAAACAACTATAGTTATTGAGCATATCATAAGTACCACAAAGCATCAAGTTTCACTTAGACTATTACAAGCAAACATACGACCAAATAGTCCAAACAAAAGGAGTCATTACAAATCCAAACAGATAATAAGATATAATATATAATAGAAGAGTCTTCATAATCCATTTCTTCTAGACTCCCCCTTGATCTCCTAGCCCCCCCCCCCTTAATCTCTCCCCCTTTGTCATAAAGTACCAAAAAGAATCACTCAAAAGGAGGGGTGATGCTCGATCTGTACTTTGTATGAGCTGTGTCACTGCCAAGGTAGAAACCAAACTTGTCTCGAATAATCTTCATAATGTAGGGAGCATAGAAAATGGTATCCTCTGTATCACTTTTTGAAAAAGCAATCTCTATTATGGTAAAGTCGACGATATCAAACTTGGTGCCCTTCAGAATGTGATAGATAATATTTCATGTCTTGCAATGAACCTCATCATTGTTGCCTCCTTTGGGAAAGAAAGTTGCTCTCAAAATCTTGTTTATGACACTAGGCATAAGTAGTAGTCCAGTTGCTTTTCCACGCATAAAGGGTTGTGTAATATCCCATTTAATTAAATAAACAATTGAGGAATTAGAAGAGGTATTTAAGAGTGAAATTTTAGAATTTAGTGAGTTAAAAGTAGTGGGCCACCGGCCCATAGCCCAAGTGGGGGAGCCCGACTTAAGAGGGAGGGGGAGGCCAAACCCTAGCAACCCTGCACTGTAGCATGCATTGTAGCCGCCGTACTGTAGCACCACCCCTTGCCCTCCTCCTAGCTGCCCTATGCTACCGATCAAAAGCAAGAAAAGGAGAAAAGGAAGAAAGGAGAAGGGAAGAAGGAAAAGAGGGAGATAGGGAGGAGGTTCTCGCTGGGATCTTGTGTTCCTCATCGTGGTTTCGCGGGTGACGGTCAGTTTCCCATCGTTATTTAATATTTTGCTAGTTGGAGACAAGTCGTGTAGTAGATTGGTTGTTCTGCTGTTTCGGTTGATCTATAGTTTTGTTTCTCCTAAATAATTGTATATCTTTTCCCAAGGTTTCCAAAGAAACTAAGTAGGTAATTTTTGGATTAATCGTTAGAAAGTTATGATTTTCGCAATACTGTTGTCCAGATGATTCTGTTAGGTTTCGGACTGTCACGGTAATCTATGCATTTAAAATAGATTATGACCTAATTAGGGAATTTCATCTGCTAGAGTTAAGTAGAGGATATAAATGGTTTTCCACGGAATTTTTGTGCATGATTTTTGGATGGGTGGATTTTTAGTTATGATGTTTTTTACAATCTGTCAGCCTGTTCTGTTCCTCGGTTTCAGGCAGCATGCATGGTTAAATATATTAGATTTGGTAAATAGACGAATTTGGACTTTTGATATCCAGGAGATAGGTATATGACATTATAAAAATTCCAAAAAGTCAAAGATCACTCATTTTGGACAAGTATAACCATAGTTATGGAATTTTAAATTATGCAATTTAGTTCTAACTCTCTATTGGGGATGGTCGGGGAAAGCTGTTAAATTAGCAAAAATTTTTGCAGAGTCAAAACAATATTATAAATTTATTATGGTAAATAATTCTTTGTAGATTCCAAAATGTCCTAGATCACCGTTTTTGGATGAACCAATTAGGAGTTATGAAATTCCTAAGTTGATAGTACTGAAGATGACAGATCTGTCTTCGGAATTAAAAACAAGGGTTTAGATGAAATAATCTAAACTTTCGATCACCTGAGGAATTGTGGGTTTATGTGTGCAGTTTCCAGAAAGTCTAAGTTCATATTTTTTTGGAGATTTAGGTCAAAAGTTATGAATTTTGTTCTAAAGTGATTGTTCTGTTTTGGGCATAATAGTGTTCAGGAAGGGTTGGTATCGTTTTGGGTTGCGAGTAGGAGCGGATATGCCAATCTAGTTTTATTGAAAGGTTGTGTGCTTTTGGTTGGTATTCTTAAGTATGTTTTACAAATGCCAAGTGGTGGTGTGAAACCGGGGGTAGAGCCCTCATCTTGTCATCCATTCTCCGGTTGAGGCAAGTACAATTTTGTTGCGATGTTGTGTGGTCGACAACATCTTCATTGTGATGCAAGTTATTATGATTGATCATGTTGAGACTGTTTATCTCTTATTGCTCACATGTTGTTTCCCTAGTTGAAAAATGTTTTGATATGAGATTGTGGACCATTGATGTTACTTCACATTATGCATGCATGTTGGCATGATGAACCCACATGAGTAGGCTTGAGATCCCCATATTTAAGATATAGGCATTGGATCCCCATCTGACAAGGACGGGCTTGGGTCCCTGCATTTGATAATGCGTGCTTGAGTGAACACCGACGGGTGTTACACTCGGCTATACCGGTATATGCAGAAGAGAAGAGATTTGGATTTGTGCATGAATTGCATTTGCATTGCATTCATGAATCAAAAGTTCATAGTGTTCATATTGATTATGAATTGTTGATACTTTGATGCTAATTTTGGTTAATCATATTTGTACTTGCTGAGTCTTGGACTCACTCTTGTCTTATATTGTTTTAGGTGATCGTTGAGACCGGCATGCATTGGGAGAAAGTAGCACATGGGATAATTTCACATCTATTCACCTCACACCTGTTGGGTTACGGGTAGGCTATGATAGCTACAAATCAAAAATTTCTACCACGTAAACCAGGAAGCCAAGCAAGTAGATGATCACAGATCGTTACCACCAGATGCGCAGAGCAGCGAAAGAAGAGTTGGAGCAGCCTGGTCCAACGAAGAGCATGTCGATGTAGTGGTTGTAGTCGATCGTCCAGCGTCGAGCACGTCGATGCGGTGGTCATGGTCGATCGTTTCCTCCAGCGACCTCTATAGTTCCTTATGAAGATCGCGGATCGTCCTCAAGCGCAACAGCGACCACAGTAGCGCCTCTACGGTATCCACACGTCCAGGGAAGGAACAACCATACGCCAGTGTGCTAGCACCAAGTCGCACGGCAGAGCTCTCAGGAAGATGGCGGCTAGGGTTTTGGTGGAACAACTCAACTCACGACTTTCGTATGTCTCGTCTATCACATTCACCACCACCCTCCCAACAGCCTCATGCATCTCCTTATATAGTGCTCGTGACGAATCCTATCCGAACACGTTTGACGAATCGTATCCGTACTAGTTTGTTCCAACCAGTTAAGTGTGTGACCCTGTAGGTTCATGCGTAATTAGTTGTGACTCGGAAACCCTTTCCGATCACGAGTCGTTAGTGGTTCCTAGCAGGACATAACGATTCCCGAATACAAACAAATTTTATCGGACGAACCTTAGTGCATCATGATCTATGACCAGGTCCTATCTCTATACGACTAGTTCGTATTTGGTCACGACCAGTTCGTAACTCCTTACGATCAGGTTTCGACCAGTCTGTGATTTCGTTCGACCAGTCTACGACCAGCTTGTATCTCCATACGACCAGTCCATAACTAATCGAACTAAGTGACCTACTTGCGTATTCTCCCTTTGCCTCACGATGTCTGGTTGAACTCCAGGTGAGATGTTGTGTCATCCATGGACTGTTCAATACTTTCTCAATCGAGTGTCGGATAACTTCACGTGGTCGAACACTTCGACCACTAGTGGCATGGCCATGCACTTTCTTTATCCGACCACAACGAGGAGCCTAAAGACATCTCTCTTGTTATGTTAGGAGGGGAAAATCCCATATTAGACTAGTCACATTCCTCCGCATGTTTCATAGCATACCCGAAAGCTACCTTTATAACTACCCAGTTACGAGTAGCGATTGGCAACCCCTAAGAGTGCTATTACACATGTAAGAATACATGTTGATCTCAGGTCTAAGGATTATACATCATCATTGCTTGAGACCAACTAATGACACATAGAATCATAACAATCTCAATAGTGTCTCAAGGTGGGTCAATCCAATCACATGTTCTCTAACGTGTGTTTACATTATTGATTCGATATCCCTATATCCATGACCGGTGAAACATGGTCATCAATCAATACAATGTGTTGTCGATAGAGTCAATAGTGTTCCGACCATTGACATCCGACTAGGGATACATTTAGAACGACATCATATAAGTTAAGAGTTTCACCAACAAGTCACATACTTGTTAATCTTCATAACCAATGATTCATTCAAGGAACAAGATAACACATTATCCAATATTATGAACATAATGAAATATAATCATCTCTATGATTGCCTCTAGGGCGTATTTCCAACAACACCAACCTACATTCTAATGATGACATGATGGAACCTCCTTCTATAATGATTGGTTACCTTGTGTTTCTAATGGTCTCTTATGGATTTATCCATGCTAGTTGATGGATTCTACCACTTGAGGATTACTTTTGATGCTTTAGCAAATGTTTGGGTTGAAATATTTGTGGACTTAGTTTTAATTACTTGCTGAAATTTATGTTATCTTTGTGGTTGTGAATGTTTAGACTTGAGGTCTAGATGCTTATAGTTGATGTTTTGATATGCTGGTGAGGTACAGAGAGGAGCTCACAAGACCAATCCAAGAAGCCGACGAGTTCTTTAGGAGCTTGGAGGCATAGATGGTTTCTAGCTAGTTTAACTTTGTAATTTTATTATTTTTTCCCATTCAGAGGGGGCGTTGTGAAACCTTTTGGTTTCCCTTTCCTATAATGTGTTTGCCATCAGAATATTAATTGGATTTTAGTTGTCTTGCTAGAGGTTGCATATGGAAACTACTGTCTAGCAATTGATTGGTTTGGCTCAAAATCCGATTTTTTTTTGTAATAGAAAAAACTATCACAGACGGTTCTGAACAAGAACCGTCTGTGATAAGTAATTATCACAGACGGTTCTTGTTCAGAACCGTCTAAGATAGCTTTTTCACAGACGGTTCAAAAACCATCTGTGATGACCTCATGTCATCACTGACCTATAAACTCAGACGGCTCATGAAACCGTCTATGATGGCATTTTTGAGCCGTCTGTGAAGACCTTTTCTGTAGTAGTGCTCGCCGCCGCCACCTCCCTTCCCCTTCCTCGTCGTTGTCGCCACCTCCCTTCCCCTCCCTCACCGCCATTGCCCAGGTGGAACCATGGAAGCCCAGAGATCCCCTCCGGCCCTTGTGAAGGGACGAGGCAAGGAGGGGAGCCTCGGCCTGAGCTTGCCCGGGCGGATGCTTGTCGGCATTGTGCTGGTCTCTATTCTCGTCTGTGTCAACTTGTTGGGGCTGCTTGTGCAGAGCGTGTTCTACTACGCCTGTAAGGCCTTCCACAACCAGCAGATTGATAGGAGCGTGTTGTACGAGCATCTCGGTGGGTACCTTGGCGAGTATGTACTGCTCAAGAGCAATATCCAGATGGAGAACCTATTAAATTGGCGCATAGGGGAAGGGTAAGCTGCTCACCTGTTTGCTCCATACTAGTTGTCTTGTTGGATCTTACTCTAAAGAAGAGACTGGTGTAGTGGTGTTACTAGGATTTATTTAGTGTTCTTGTTTCTAGCCTACTGTAGTTGTTTGTAATCTGTAAGTAGTAATCGTAGTATGGACCAGTCTGTGGAATGGAACAAAGATGTATAAAGAAAGTTCTCTTTCTTTTGCAAAATTGTGTCCTTGCTTTCTTGTGATTATTGTTATAATTATGACATATGATTAGTGATTTAATGGTTGAAGAGTGGAGGTTAACAGTGTGTGGTTGGTTTACTATTTACTAATGTGAGAAGCACTTCTTATTTGCTGGTGCTCTTATTTTTGTTCCATGGGATATCCTATCAATCCAGGGTTTAGTGTCACTTAGTAAAAAAAAATATTGTGGAATTGATGTTAAGTGACTTGTTCTAGAGAAACTATGCACTATTGCGAAATTTCTACAATTATAAAGTATAGTGACAAAGCAACAGAAGGCTCAAGCAGGGTTGGAGATTATCATATTTTCTTTCTGGAGATCAATCGTATTATCATGTTTATGTTAGAAAAGACTAGTCCCTGGTTAGGCAATATTATATGGAGAATGCTCTAATGAATATGCACAATTAGTTTGTTTAGGAGATGAAGAGGACAGAGTGAGACCATGGGTAAGCTAGTTATTTTCATTCTCACTTATGTTATTGTTACATTGCCATAGTGGATAATGCTAGCACGAAGCTAGTTAGATTCATTCTTGATGGGCTTTTAATTATTGTCTTTAACGTTTCATTCTCTGTGGCTTTTTAATTACTGTCTTTAACTTGAAAAACCCAATAATGTGCAGATTCTTGAAGTTGTTTGCCTTGAAGGACAACCTCTTACTCATGACGAAGATCTCGTTTCAAGGGATATCCACCCGCTTCAGGTAAGAATCTGAGTGCAATCTCTTTACTTTTATTTTGTGTCCTTTTTGTGTCTCAATGGAGAGAACAATGACTAGTCGACTAGCATCACAGTATCAATAATTTCTTACTTAACAATATGATCAATCTATCTTCTCTTTAGTATGGTGGCTTGTTAATATTTGGTTCTGCTTTCATCATGTCACATTGTCGTATCTTAGTACGTAATATAAAGTAACAACTAGCGTGACCATTTTTGTGCGGTTATACTAAGTAGCTTACTCTTGTATCTTTTCCTAAGTGGAGTAAAAGATGCAAAACTTTCTACAAGGTACGTAAATATTCTTGTCTAATGTGGTTTTTGAAGTCTCGTTATAGCCACTTCATTATAGCCACTATTCCTTCGCTCACTTGAAAGGGCCGCCAATCATGCAAACTATTTATATTGTACTAAATTTCGACGTATTCTTTGTTCTTTTGATCCTTGACTTTGCACTAGAATAGATGAGAAATCTGAGGATCCTCCTTCCACTTGTCTTTGCACCAATTGATGATTTTCCGGATGATGCTCCATTGATTTCTTCTTGCTTTCGTGTTATACCGCTTGATACAAAAATGTTAAGCATTTCAACCGCAATAATCTGTAATGGATTGTGGATGTCTATTAGCTCTTGCAATCAACCTCAATTTTGTTGATGGGTGTGCTATATAACTAAACCTGCTCATGTGTAAAATTGTTAATAGGACACTTTTGATTGTTCTAGGATGATATTCATTTGGCATAAATCCTTTACTACTAAAAAACTTTGTTACTTATTATGGGTCATTAGCTCATTATGCTCATCACTCTATTTAGCATGCTTTGGAACAAAAGCAATGTGTTTGGTAGTCTTATCAAAAAACTTTATCTAGCATTTTCCCTTAAGTTGCATATTTGATGGTATTGGCATCAATTCTGGTGATATATGAATGATCACTTTTAAGTTGAGTAATGCATGATAATGATAGCACCAAATGTGCAAAAGGCCTGATTGTAACAGAATGCAAAGACAAAGTCAAATAAATCTTCTTTGAATTGATGGAAATTGTGATTACTTGACTATGAGGATGGGTTGAGGCAGAAACCTCAATCTGCGCACACTAGTGTTACTTTGGTAGTTCTGTTTTACCCTTGAACTCTAAAAAGTTAACTAGCCTTCCTCTAAGGGAGAGATCCCACTACTTGTAACAATTATACAAGTTCCCAGCTACAAGAGTGCTATTGTTTGTTTCCATGCCTTGTAAGTAATGGTGTTACTGACCTGATCAGGAAATGGTAACTTAGCCGCACAAAAGAAAATTACCAAATTGATGTGAATCATGTTGTTGATCCTTATTCTTTCAAACTTGTGAAATCAGCAAAGAATTAGCTATCTAATTTAATTATCATTTCATATCAATGGCATCGATGTCATTGAGGAGGATTTAAATAACCTATAATTTTTATTATTAGTGGGGGTCTAACATTATGCAAAGGTTTAAATAGTAAACATAACTATTGATATGCCAAGCTGAGTCAAGCGTGATCGTTACCATTTGGAGGTGTAATGAGGGTTTTGGAAACCATTTAGGGAGTGAAAGCCGGAACCTGGCTAGTTCTGGTTTTTGCCTGGAAATTATATGTCGCCACCACCACCGCCATCTTACAAAGAAGTTAATGGCATGTTCTCATCCTCTTCTGCTGATGAGTTAGTAACATCTGTTGATTTCTTCCTAGGAGAGGTGTGACATGTTTTTAATAGAAAAATTATTGTGCTTGCCGCCAAATGTACATGATGTTGTCAATATCTGGGATTCTTCTTAAATATGTTTATGTATTCTTTGTGATGCAGGCCCTTGATTTCCTTCAAGGCTGAAAGTGAGTTTGAGCTTAACTTGTCAGCTGGCGACATTATTATTATCTGAAAGGTAATACTTTTTCTAGCCATGTTTTGTATGCTTCGTCTGAGACTCTGAGTTATTAATCATGTTTCAAAGGCTTCTCAATGCTTTCTCCTAGCAGCTAAACATATCATCATTTATCTGTCATTAATAATCTAGTACAAGTCTTTTGTACGACCAAGGACCTGCTACTTACTTAGCACTTACTATTACTACTTGACTACTTATTGTGCAACTAGTGATGTACTTGGCTATGGCTATTGGCTAGTTGAATTTTGGACCATGTGAGAGTTGTGACTTGCTACTTGCTAGTTAGTAGTTACTACTAGATTAACTAGCCCTTGTCATGTACTTGCTACTTGCTAGTTATTAGTTACTACCACTTGCTTAACTAGTTAACTACCCTCTGTTATCGTGTGATGTATTTAAATCCGCTTGTTAAACTACTAATCTAGTTGTATTTTGGACATGTAGTATGATTGGTTGATCTTTATTTGTACGACATATATGGTTTCTGTTTCGCGAAATATCTGAATAAGTATTCGTGACCGAGACTATCCGCATTCGTATTCGTATCCAGCATTGTCCGTGTTCGATTCCGAATCCAAGAAAAAATGTGGAAAAGGATACGGGATGAGCGATATCCGTCCGTATTCGCTCCGTTTGCAGCCCTATCCTTTTTTCCATGAGGCATGTAGGAGTGGAGAAGAGTGATGATGCTTCCTTGATGGCAATGCTAACAAGTCCCCTCTTCTTGGAGGACTCATCATCGTTGGAGTCGGAATACTCCTCATCGGAGTTCCATTCTCCAATATAAGCCTCGCCTTTGCCTTCTTTGTGAAGCTTCTTGTAATACCCCAAGTTTAATTAAGTAAGAAGAAAAGAATTCGGGGAGAAGAATCAATTAGAAAAGTGATTTAACAGAAGATTCAGGGGGATTCTTGCGTAATTTAGAAAACCTGGGCTGTGGGCCAAAAGCCCACAACACCTTGGCCCATTAGGGAAACCATCCAAGTGGAGGGGGAGGCCATGCTATTGTAGCATGCACTGTATCGCCGCCACTGTAGCAGCCCCTCCCCTCCCCATTGCGCCACCCACTCCCCCCTTGGTGCTCCCTGCTGCCGGCCTTGGTGTTCCCCGCTACCGGCCATTGGAGGAAGGAGCAAGGCGAGAGAAGGAGATCAACTTCGTGGGGCAAGATCTTCAACTTTCTGCGATTCTACAAGGGTAACGTCGCGTGTTCTTCGCTGGTTAATGTGTAGTAGATGCGTTTGATGTCGTTTGATAGATTGAATTGCGTCGGTTTAATAGATCGCGTTCTGTCCAGTAGTTTGGACGATGGTTTTCATATCTGTAGAGGCAGAATCTAGGGATCCAACCTCTTAGAAATAGTTGGGCTATGTTGTTAGCTTTCCGTGGCCGCCAAGAACGCCCAGATCCGATTAACGGTTAGAAAGTTATGAATTGTTTAGTGCCGCTGTCCGGTTAATCTGTCAACATCCTAACAGTCTGTAGAAATCTGAGTTAATCTATTAGTTAAAGATGAAATCAGAGGATCTCGTTATAATTAAAAAGATGGGTAATTTCCTCACCTTTCCAGAAAGCTAAAGAACGTAATAATTGGACTTTCGTAGCAAAAGTTATGATAATTTTAGTGTACTGTCCAGAGAACCCGACGTGATAATTGATGTTCTATAGATTGGCTTGGTAGGGCGATAGATGGCGAGAATCGGAAGGGCTCCCCAACTAAGTTTATTTAGGTAATTTAATTATCTTCCAGAAAGTATTAGAACATCTTATTTGGACTCCTGAGAAGAAATTTATGTATTTTAGAAGTTGACTATCCGCAGTGAACACCAAGCGATCGGTAGAAATTGGAAGATTAGAAACGCTTGGGAGTTTAGCGAGTTCAATTGTGTTCTTATTTATGCTTTTGGTCCAGTATGCTTGTCTTAGTTTGGGTTATCATTATGTTCAGGTGGGAGCGTGATCCCAGGGCAGCGTCCTCTTCGCGTCCACCGTTCTCGCCTGCAGTTGAGGCAAGTATTCGGGTTGTAGAATAATTATGATTGTTTCTTTGAGATTGATTGTGTCTTGTTCGTAATAGCCATGCGTGGATGTTAATGTGATGAATTACAATATAACTTGGTAAATGCAAGTTATGGTTAAAGCTTCCTATGTATGTTGTTAATGCTTACATGTTATTATGTACACGTTGAATTCATATGTTTGGAAGATGATGTCATTGTACATATGCATGTAGTAAGCATGATTGAGTCTTGGTCACGTGGTGACCAAGTATGAATAGTTGAGGTCCCTGTCATGTAAATGACGGGCTTGAGGTCCCCACATTCGTAGAATGTGGGCAATGAGTAAAGAGGTCCCCATCATGATGATGACGGGCAAAGGTCCCTATACTTGTGGAGTATAGGCTCTTGGTCCCTGTGCCAGAGTGCATAGGCAAGGGTATACATCGACGGTTGTATACCCCGCATTACCGGTAAAATGCGAAAAGAGATAAAGTTTAAAAGGTGCATTGAATGGTCGCATTACATAAGCATGAAGGCTATGTTTAGTGTAATGTTTAATTTGGAATATTGATGCTATGACTGTGATTTTAGCTTTAGCCTTGTTGATACTTGCTGAGTCTTTGGGCTCACTCTTGTTTTGATATGTTTTAGGTACAACTGGCAAGAACGGCATGCATGGGAGTGAGTAGATGTTTGGATACACTCACTACCACTCATCCTTAAGGCGACTGCTATTTAGATTTTATTCCAATAATAAGTAGACTGCTTGTGAATCGCGTATGGATGGTTTTAAGTTTCAGGTTAATTGTAATAAGGAGAATAGCAAGTTTTGTCTATGTTTATTAGATTATCTTGCATGCTTGAATGAACTTGAATATTGAGTTTATTGTTAATTGCTATGATTAATTGTTGGAACCTCGGTATAGTTAATTATACAAAGGAGGTTCTGCCGAAAATTGGTAATTGGTCTTAGTTTAGTTTTGTTTAATTTAATTTTAGTAGCATTCCAGGCTCAATGTTGAGTTGGGGTGTTACACTTCTTGAAAAGGTTCTTCTTACCATTGAATTCCTTCTTGTTTGATGACTTGGTCTTATCATCCTTCTTGTTTGGGCAATGAGAGGCAATGTGCCCCTTCTCATCGCACTCATAGCAACGAATATTGCTATAGCGCTTATTGTTGTTGGAGAAGTGCCATTTTTTGTTCTTATCAAAATTAGCACTTCGGTATGAGTGCCTTCTCATAAATTTCTTCATTCTCCTCACAAGGAGAGCAAATTCTTCTTCGGAGTCATCTTCTTCATCCTCCGTTTCGTCACTTGATTCCGCTTTTGCTTTGAAAACGGTAATCTTCTTCTTGGAGGAGGATGGCTCCAAAAGATCCTCCTTGTCTTTCTTGTGCAACTCATTTGTAATGAGATTGCCCAAGAGACTGGTTGATATCATCCTTGGCAACTCAGATGAGTTGAGGAATAGAGTCACTAACATCTCATACTTCTTTGGTAGAGCCCTAAACATTTTACACATAATATCAGCATTGGTTAGATTAGAGCCTAGGCCCTTAAGCTTATTTATAATGTTGTTGAGTCTAGAATACATCTCAGTGATGTTCGCATGAGGCAACATTGTAAATATCTCATATTTAATCCGAAGCCTATGCAATTTGGCTTCTTTGACCGTGGATATGCCCTCATGAATTTCCGAGAGCGTAGTCCCTATCTCATGACTCATGAGCGGTATCAAGGTTGCTCACTTGATTGAATTCATTCGCATTCAAAGCTCTAAAAAAAAGTGTTCATCGCTTGAGCATTGAGGTGGGAGTTTTGTTCCTAAAGATCCGTGGGGTATGTAGGATCAAGTGCCATAATGAAATCCTCACTAACAATTCTACATATGCTCTGGCTTATGGCCTTTAAATAAATGGATATTCTAATTTTTCAATAAGCTTAATTTGATCCATCAAATAGAGGTGCCTTGCCTATTGACATACCCTCACTAGCTATCCTTTTCTCTCTTAAATGGTTAAGCCTAAATAAAAGAGAGACGAAGATCTGAAACCACTTGTAGGATTAAGGATGACCGACTAGAGGGGGTGAATAGGAGGTTTATAGAATTCTTGTACTCTAATTAACAATTTTAGCAAGAATGATCTAATTAAACAATTCTAGCACAATTCAAGAGATATAATTCAATCTTTCACTAAGACACCCTAAGATTATGGCAATACTAAAAACAATTCTAGCTAAGCAATTCTACACAAGAGCTAGAAATGTAGATGCGGAATAGTAAAGCCAAGAGAGAAAAACCACAATGTAGACTTGTGATGTTTTTCTCGTGGTATCGAAGATTTGCTGGTCTTCATTAATCTACGTTGAGATAAGTCCAAATGGATTGGACCGGCTCCACAAATTAAGCCTCAGCACCTCAATTCCACTAAGATTGCTCTTCCTACACTCTGGAGATGGTGAGCATCAAACCAATTACAACCGTTGTCGGGCCTCTTCACACTCTTCTTGAAGAGATCACCGCACAAACCTTCTCCATGACGTCTAAGTGCTGGCAAGCACCAAGAGTAACAAATTACAGTGCTTGCTTGAAGATTATCAAGTGCCAAAGAGATCAACTAATGATGCAATGCACTTGAATGCTCTCAACTACCTCAAAATGTGAAATATGAGCTAATGAGTAGTAGATAGTGCACTAGAGACTCAAATGTATTCAATGAGGTCCAAGATTCTGCGCTTGGTGCAAGTGAGGGGGTATTTATAGCCCCCAACCACAAAACTAGTCGTTTGAAGCTGATCTAAAAAAAATCAGCATTTTGCGGTAGTACCGCTGTAGAAACCCGGTACTACTGCACTCACTGTTCAACGATCGACTGTTGTTCATTTAACAGTTATTTAATTCTTCTGAACTAGCCGTTATAAAAGGTGCAAGATTACTCAAGACTCACAAGCTCGGTACTACCGCCTGCAATTAGCAGCAGCTAAAATGGAACTACCGATTTCCAGAGTTTAAAAGAAACACAAAAACATGCTCTCTGGAAATTACGTACCGCCATGTAAACATCGGTCCTACTGCATGGTGGTAGTACCGCTCAAAGGATGCGGTCATTCCGTTCTTCAAGGGAGAAGAAATTCCCAAAAACATGCTTTCTGGAATATACGCACCGCCAACTAAAATTCGGTTATACCGCACTACGGTACTACCGTTTCTCAAATGCGGTACTACCATTTTTGCTGAAAGACTTTTTCCAAAAGCTATTCTAATTGCAATGCATAACTCTTAGTTGATCAAGTTGGCACAAAATTAATTCTCAGCTACTAGCCATGATCCCTCTTTATAGTACGACATTTATCCTATAAATCCTGTCTTTTCTACAAACCCCGAGATCAGTAAAAACTATAAAAAGATCTTTAGGATACATAATACTTTTGTCTTGAGCCATGTCGATCTCTTATTATATTTGCATTGCCATTTTCATGTCATCATTCAAACTCCGAGACTAAACCTTTAAAACATCTTAGCACACATATTAGTCCCATAATACATTATTGATATTAATTACCAAAATCATTTTTAGGGGCCTAGATGCTTTAGTATATAATGCCTATTGGATCCAAACATAGCACCTCTGGGTTAACCCTTTTACACGAAGCGAGGATGAAACTGTAAGTGAGGTGGTATGTGTGCGCGGGTTCGCCCCACGGTGGGCTGGGCATTGAGAGGATTTTGGGCCAGGGTGTTACACAGTGGATGGAGGACTTCCTGCTCGACGCGGTGATGACCCGGATGCCTGGCTTCCCATCTCAGCATGGTGGGCAATGACCATAACTACGACCACCTTCACGCCATCTGACATGTGAGCCGACCTCTCTCCCATCTTGTTGTCCAACGTTGCCACTTCTCATGTCCCGGCCACTGCCTCCTCTCCTCGCTAGGCACCGAAGGCGTGAGGGTGGCGGTGTAGAAGGAGTTGAAGGGAGGGGGCTTGTGGCTTCCCCCATCGAGGACATGCTAGGAGCCTAGGATCTACCAATGTAGAGACAAGGTGGCGAGCGGCGGCGGCGAGGGGGGAGGTAGCGACGGTAGAAACGATGGAGGAGAAGTGGCGACACGGGAGATAGAGGAACATGTGGCGCCGTGCGCCTCGGCAGAGGTGGGAGATGGCAGCGGCTGCCATTGGAGCCTGTAGTTGGCTTGCAAGATTTGGGTTGGGGAGGAAGAATCGATCGTCACAGATAGTTTGGGGTAGTTTCTTTCATGGGACGATGGGAGTTGTGGTTTAGTGGATTGGTGGTTTACATGAGAGAGTGGTTTAGGAGAGGGGAGGACGATGCCGATGCACTGGGCCTCCTGGGATCTAGACATTGGTTAGGGACTGACATGGTGGCCCCACATGTCATTCGCTTTTCCTTGGGTTTTTTTTGGTATTTTCAGAGCCGGAATTCCAGAGGATCGTTTGGGGGATGGGTAGATGCAAGGAGGGTGCTGCGCACATGAGGGGACTATGCAAGGGGTAAACTCCTTTTATTAGTTAAGATATATGACCTCTTTGGCAATATATACACAAAACAGATCTGTAAAAAAGAAGAGGCCAAAATAGGCTAGAGACCCTCAAAATTTTTGGTGTTTGTCGTGGACATCTAAATTTTGTGTCCTTGATGAAAGACACTAGAAAAATGTGCCTCTTTGCTGCAGTACGCTAAGGATATTATAATAATATTATCCTATTTAGTAGGGGAAAGAGTGTATGCAAAATGTCATATTTGCCCTTTGCCTTGACCTTCGCCTTCCCCTTCTTCCTCTCTCCCTTCTGACTAGCCTCCCCCCATGTCCCATTCGCCCCGCTTGCCCTCTCCCCCTACTCTGCCAATGCCTTCACCACTCCCTCTCCCCTACACATCCGCACCCGCCCTCCAAACGCAATCCCCTCCACCTCCTTCCCGATGTCCCCCTCCTCCCTACTGCTGTTGCCTGATCTCACGTGTTGGTTGGTGTCCTAGATTATCCTAGGGCGGTGGGGTTGGCGCGATTGGAGGTAACAGAGGAGGAAGCTGCGGTGGTCCTCGGTTCCATGGCTAGAATGGCACAACAATGTCGAAGGCGAACAAGGGTGGTGTGGCTCAACGGCGACCGTGATACAGCGGTGAGCTAGGCCAACAGTTAAGCACATGAGCACCAAGTGGTCAAGATGAAGACGATGGTGCCCTTGGCTCAGTTGAAGGTGGCTCAAAGTGGCCTAACAGTTGTGGCAGCCATGACATAGTGGAGGTGCACATCGACAACGATGCTCTGGTGAGAATGGAGGCTAGAGGTGGTGCTGAAGGTGTTTACAATGACGAGGTAGAGCTTCTGACGCAATTGGACCGGCATGGAGAGGACCAAGGCAGTGAGATAACTGTGATGATGATGGCATCGTGAGAATAAGAGCACAAACTACACGGCTGGTCGCGTGATAGGATTCTGATGGCCATGTCGCCAATGGAGTGGCTTGCTGGGGCGCAAAGGTGTGGTGAAGGTAGTGAGGGCATCAATTTTGGAAGGGACACAAGGTAGGAAGCATTTTTTATTTGGGTAGGGCGGCAACGATTCACAGAGGTTGTGGAAGAAGAACAAAGGCACAACTGGCGCCGGTGAGACCCCTAGGACGTCCTCAATCCCCGTTCTTCGTCCCCAATTACATGACATGGGAGTGATTCCTCCCGTTCCCGACCCTGGTGGGGAATGGGAACCCAATGGGCCCCGTTCCCTGGTAACAAATAACCACATCAATTGTACAACTAATCATAATCAATAATAATATGATGATTATATTAGTAAGCAATGCATGAATTTATCATAAATTTCAAGTAAATATATGGTACCATCATATAATGCTAAGATCTAAGGTTTGCGAGAGGGTATACAAGCAATATATGTTCGAGGGCCCACTTGCCATATGCTTATCGAGGGCCTAACAGGGAATGGGTATGAGGGTGGGGGAAATGTCCCTGTCCCCTCAACATATATTGCTTGTCGTGCCCACGATGTCACTCATCCTCGGCACCAGCTCCTGCAGATCTTAGCATCGACGTTGGCGACCGCAGCAAGGTTGGCCGACGAGCGGAAGCAACGATCGAGGAAGCATCAAATCTTCAATTGATGGAGGGGAATTGAAGAGGGGGTGGATTGGGAGTTGACAAGCGTGAGGAATTGGGTTACAACTCACAGATGTAAAAGATCTAGACCTACCATTATATGTTAATGGAGTTTTGGTGATTAATGACAAATCTAATTGTGAGACTAACACTTTGATTGATATACATGTTGTGTAGTCTTATTTGGATATAAAGGTGAAAATTATGAAAGCATGCAAGTGATTAATGACAAATCCAATTCATTGGATAAACAAAAGGAAAACTCCAAACAGGTATGCATTTATAATGATAAATCTATTGGTGAGACTAACTATTCTATTTGCCTTATCTCTTGATTAGTCTCGTTTGGATATAAAGAACAAAAGAGGTATGCATTCGACTTCATAGTTCTTACATATTATTGCATTCCTCGGATCCAAAATATAGGTTGAACCCACCAAAAGGTTATCTTGAATATGTGCATATGTTTCCATTACATATTCATGTATGCACATATAAGGGAGTTCATTCTATATTTTGAGGTTTCATTAGTATTGATCCATATTCTGTTTTCACATATATTTGGGATCTTTACTTTGAAACATATCCTTTGAATATATTTAACTTGCATAGTTAATATATTCATGTGTGTATATGAGACTTGTGTAGTTCATATATCCTTGAATATATTTAAATTGTGTAGTTAATATATTCACGTGAGTATATAAGACTTGTGTAGTCTAAATATACTTATATGTGAGTATAACATAACTTGTGTAGTTCATGTGTACTCATATATCATTGAATATATATATAACTTGTGAAGTTAATATATTCATGTGTGTATATGAGACTTGTGTAGTCTAAATATACTTATATGTGAGTATAACATAACTTGTGTAGTTCATGTGTACTCACATATCCTTGAATATATATAACTTGTGAAGTTAATATATTCATGTGTGTATATGAGACTTGTGTAGTCTAAATATACTTATATGTGAGTATAACATAACTTGTGCAGTTCATGTGTACTCACATATCCTTGAATATATATAACTTGTGTAGTTAATATATTCATGTGTGTATATGAGACATGAGTGCTCATATATCCTTTGAGTATATATAACTTGTGTAGTTATATATATTCATATGAGTATATACAACTTGTGTAGTGCCTATATACTCATACCAATCTACATTCAATTATTTGTTATTGAACTGATTATCATCAATTACCAAAGAGGGAAAGATTGTGGTATCTTGTCCCACCATTATGAGTTAATGGTATGGTGTGGTAATTAATGATAATCATATTGTGGAACTAACATTTTCCATGAGTTGGATAAGCAGGTTAGGTTCCAAGATAATGAAGACTTGGGATGACATCATGTGAGGATTGTCATCAAGTCAAGAGGAGTTCCATCATGTGTTGATGGAAGTCAAGTGAAGGAAATCATCGTGTGTCGATGATGTTCAAGAAAAGGAGATGATCATGAGTTGATCATCAAGTCAAGTTTCTTGAAGAAGAGAAGATCATCATGTGTTGATGATGTTCAAGATGAGGAGATGATCATGAGTTGATCATCAAATCAAGTGAAGACCCATCATGTGTTGATGGAGGTCAAGTGAAGAGTGCATCATGTGTTGATGCATATCAAGACTCGGGATGGAGGATGTCATCATGTGTTGATGAGCATCAAGTCAAGATCCTGAAGTGAATCTTCATCATGTGTTGATGAAGATCAAGTGAAGAACTCATCATGTGTTGATGAGCATTCAAGTCAAGAACCCGGACTTGAAGTGAGGATGTGCGTCATCAAGCTTCAAGTGTTTGTGCAAGGCAAAGTTATGACTAGCTAGGGCTAAGGATGTGTTCCTAGTCTTTTACCGGTCTCGGTGTTTGGTTGGGAGACCGGATTGCTAGTATAGGTTGCCGTACTATTAAGAGGGGTCTTGACTAGTAGCTTGAGTTAGTCATGTGTTGATAGCTCATTGTGTTTGCTCTAGCTCATCTTAACATGTTGCCAATATTTGCGAATGTGTTTTGCAAATAGTTGTGGCTCGTGGATAATCCTTGTAGCATGTGACTTAAGTTTGCGAATGTGTTTTGCCAATGGTGTAAGTCCATGTACCTTATTCTTTGTAGTGTGATTCTATAAGTTGGCAAATGTGTTTTGCAACTTGTTGAGAATCTCACTTGAATCCTTGTTTGCACCGCGCGTCAATTTGGCAAATGTGTTTTGCAAATTGAGTTTGAGCAAAGTGCATTTTGTGGTATGATTCTAAAAGTTGGCAAATGTGTTTTGTAACTTGTTGAGAATCTTGCCTACATGCCTTGTTTGCATTTCATATCATTTGCAAATGTGTTTTGCAAAGTTGAGATTGAAAAAGAAATGCAAAGTTGTGCTTTTCTCTGTGGAGTAGTCTGACCGGCACTCATGGAGCGGTCTAACTGACCCGATCGGCCGTGCTTGTGGGTGACGACTGACTCCGGACCTTTGAAGCGGTCAACGTCGAAAAATGTGCCCGCGTTGCAACGGTAGTCTTGGTTACACGCCCCATGAGCGGGCGAGGACCCCTCCCCGGGCACATTTCAATAAGCGTCGTTCTCCCCGTATAGACCACGAAGCACAACCTCAAATAACGATCGAAGCTGGGCGCAGAGCACGGGCAAATCAAAAGCATTTCATTTAACCAGGAGGACATTACACAAAAAAAAGGGTTTTTCCTCCCCAGGACCCCAGCAGAACAACAAAGTACATAGTGAGGCCCTACGATATGCTACAAGTTTGAGCCGCTTCTGGCAAGCGGAGGGTCACACCTTGCCTTCGTGAATGGACCCCCGCTTGCCCCCTTCCAAGCCTTCGTCAGTGCCTGTCGCACGTGCCTTCCCTTTGGCCTGCCGTGCCTGCAACGCCCGAAACGACGCGATCGCATCCTCGTGGCCGCACCGCGCCCAGTAGTCCTCCAATAGGACCCTGCTGGCCCGGCGTATTCGGCGCTCTGCGCTCGCCGACTCTTCGGCGGTAGCTACGGCGACCGTGCGGGTGGCGAGAGCGTCAATATGTGCGCACCCCGCCTTGTCAAGCGAGGCCAAGGTCGTGCACCAGGCCACCATGGCACAATGGTCTCCGTATGAGCGCGCCGCCGGCATGCACACCCTCCTAACGTTTTTAAGGCGTTTGAGGGTGATGTCCGTCTCCGCGGGACAATGAATCCTCAGGGGGGGCACCACGCCGAGCTGCGTCACGGCATCCTCAAGGGTCTCCAAAGCCTCAAAAGCAGCGAGCCCCATGCTGTTTGATAGCTCGCGCTCTGTCTCAACCTCCTCCTCGGCAAGCGCCCGCGCTTTCCGCGAAGCCTCCAGCTCATCCCGAAGGACCGCCACTTGCTCCTCCAGCGCCTTTACCCTCACCGCGAGGGAATTGCGCTCACCACTGAGGGTCTCGTTCTTGGCGTGCTCCCTGTCTAGCTCGCTCTGAATCTTGCCGAAGCATCGGGAGATATCATCATCCAACGCCCGCAAAAGCATCATCATCTGCGCAAAGGACACCTTAGCAATGGCCGAACAAGACGAAGGAAGGTGCCGAGAGGAACTTACGAACCTTCATGGCATTCGCCTCCACGCTCCGGAGCATGTTCTTCACGGCCATTTTCTTGAAGAAATGCTTGAGATGGGGCGAGTGCACGAAGTCTCCAACCACCTCGCACACTTCGGCGGCGCCGGGGCTAACCATGAAATCCTTGTTACACATGGGGAGCACGTCCATAGGGCCCGCAGCCGCTATAGCAGGCATCGAGGGGCACGGGACCCTCGACCCCGCCGAGCCAGCCGCGACATTCTCGCCCGCACCGTCCCCATCACGTCCAGGCTCCTCGTCATCTACCCTCCGCGCGACGTCACTCACCTCTGCATCGACAAGCAAGTATCAGACACGCGCAATCATGCACAAGGACCAAAATTCACTACCTTGGGGCAACCGCAGAGCATGAGGGTCGTCGGAGGCGACATCAGCACGCCCCGGAGTAGGCAGGGTGGCCAACACAACCTCGACATCCGTGCCATAAATACGCGACGGAGTGTCTTCACTCAAAGACTCGGCAATAACAACACCTGTCAGCCCGATCGCGCTCGTTGCCCTGGCCACCTCCACCACGGGGTGCCCCGTCGCATCCCCCGACGCGTCTTCATCGACCGAGTCGATGCGCTTGCTGGACGAGGAGCCACTTGAGGCGGAGGACTCCACCTGTTCCACGGCCCCTGCCAACTTCTTGGCAGGCCGGTTCGTGTCCTCCGCCACCTCCACAGGGCTGTTTGCATCACGGGGAGCGGCACCGCTACAATCGGCTCCGGCCCACCGGCCTCGACGGTGCGAGCGCGTTTCCTTTTTCTGGCGTCCGGGTCCGGACGCTCGGAAAGCCGAACTGACAAAGCGTACGCCCAGTTAAGCTGACTCTCTCGCACCACTGTGATGCGTTTTGAATGTTCCTCGCCTGTGTAAGGGCCCAGAAGCACCTCCACCGCGCGAGTGGCTTCGGTAATGGGCAAGACTACGAAACCATCATCAATACAACCGTGAGAGGCCGTGTCAAAAAATGAGAAACACATACCGAAACGGAGAAAATTAAAAGCCGCTGTGATTCGTACCCTCCTGTCCTTTCACAGTAAGGATCGGGCGCCCGATCTTCGAACCCCCAATCTCCACTCTCCAATCCTAGTCCAGGGGCCAGATCCCGAAGGCACAGAACTCCTCCACCAGGTCGCGGGTAGAGAAGCGCTTCGTAACATCCAATAGAAGCTGAAGGAGGGCCTCTTCCCTCGCGCTGAGATCAAATCGGGGCTGGCGATGAGTCGTATCGCGCCCCGAGATTGCATACCATCCTCCGGTGGTGACTTGTGGTAGAACCACCGCTGAGTCCAGTCTGTGTCCCAGCGGTTACACGCCGCCGGGGTAGGAAGATACATCTGGCACCGGGTCCTCGGCTGGAAGTTTACACTGCCAAAGTTTAGCGTATCGCCGGTGTTCTTCTTCTTCTTCAGCTGGCAGCGCCCATCATGAAGATGGGCAAACAAACGCCCTTCGCAACTGGCCCCGGCCGTCCGAAGCATCCATTCGAAGACCCCCAGCTTCACGATGGAGTTCGGCGTCAGTTGCGCCAACTCCACCCTATACAGCCGGAGCGCGTCCTTAACCAACACGACGCATGGCAAGCGGAGGCCAGCATCAAAGAAGGCAACAAAGACCACCGCCTTGTCCGAGCGGGGCGCCGGCGTGGTCTCCTTGCCCGGAGCGCGGACCTTTTCAAGACTCTCCAACTTGCCCTCGTCAACAAGAGTGACGAGGACAAGATCGGTCATGGTGGACCTCCCCAACTCGCTCGTGTACATCGCCTCCCCCGCACTCTCCTTCGCACGCTTTGGCATGCGCGAAGCAGTAAGATGGACCCTCACCAGAAAAGCCAAGCACCGCAGCAGGAACAAAGCACAAAGCAGGATGGGCTAGAAAACTGGAAATGAACACCAATAGGGAGGATAGTGGGGTGCATATATATAGGTGGGCGAAACCTGCAAGGTTGGAAACGAGGCGCCGCGTGCCAATCCGCGTGCGCCACGTGCACAAACCCTGTAGCACGCCCGCCATTCATTAAACTGGCACAAAGCCCAAAGAACGACGCGTGGAATCCCAAGAGGCAGCGACACCATTTATGGCCCACAACAACCCAGGCTACGCACCATCCCATGGCGTGCGGGAACCCAGGAGCCAGCGAACGCCACCAGCAACCCATCTTCGCTGGCTCTTCCAAGGATATGCTTAGCCAAGCCTGAGGGGACGGTGTGCCTGGACCCTCCGGGAGAACGGTGTGGTTTCGGTCATGGCGAAGCAGGATCTCGACCACGATGGGCTTGTCGTAGGGGCGGCCCACCAGCCCCACGACACAGGCGGTGCGACAGAGGGTCCCCCGAGGGACCCAGCAGCGCTTCAAGGGGCTCCGAAGGCGACCTCGGAGCTGCCCTCCCGAAGGGGCCTTGAAGTACCCAGAGACGCTTCCGGAGGCTCCGAGGGTGGCACTAAAGGTGACCTCCGGAGGGGCCCCGAGGGCTCCGAAGGCACTCCCGAAGCCTCCGTAGGGTTCCTGAGGGTCCCTAAGGCCAGCTCCAAGGATGCCCCCGCGAGGGGGCCCCACGGGCGGCCCAAAGGAAGGCCCCGAAGGGGCCTCGCAACTATCAGCAAAGTGCAACAAAGGTGGACTAAGCTCACTGTCCCGGTAGACCAGGACCAAGGGAGTCTACCATGCGTTGAGGCCTACCCGTAGGCTAGGAAAAGCCCCTACTACCCCTAGGGTAGTTGTACTTTCATAGGAGTATGTATGTAACTTCTTGTACCAAGCAAAGGAGGCTATAAATAGCCTCCTCCCCCTATCATCAGGGGGGGATAATAAGAAATATTTTCTAAATCAAATACAAGTACCTCTCCAACTGAAATCCCGCTCTTGGGACCCTCTAGCCCCTCTCTCAGAAGCCAAGGGTCCCCCTCAGTCTACTGTCTGGTCTTTCTTCCACGACAAAGCCAATTCCTTTGGCAAATGCCATCATTTATAAATTGCATTTTGTGGTACAACTTGTTAAGTACTAGATGTGCTCACTCTTGCTATAATCATTATTCAGAAGAAGGATTGGAGGACTCAACTTGTGCTTTGGAGGAGGTGTTCTTCGACATGGTTGATCATTAGGTCTTGTTCCCAGTCGGTTGCCTGTGGCAAGTGATGGGTTTTGCTGAAGTTTCTTTCCGTTCCATGGCAGCTATTTCTCTTTATTTGCCCAAGCCCTGCATGGCTGAATAAGTGTAAACTCGACCATAAGGTCAAAACCCTATTTACTTATCCAATCTAGTCATTTATTCCTTTAAATCGCTTGTGTTTTATCAGAACACTAGAGTTTGGATTGAGTGTGTTCTAGAGTTATAATTGAGTTCTAGAAGTCGAATTGGAGTTGGGCTTGGCCCAAGGCTGGTTCAGCTGAACTTGGGGGGGGCGTAGCTCCCTATTTAAGTGTTGTGTCTGGCCCTAGCAAGGTTAGCCATGAATTTTGATGAAATTTCCGGATTGGATCTGTTAGTAGACTTGTTTCATTCTTGAAGAACTGTATGTTCTTGCATATTCTTGAAGTTTGCTTGTATTGATTGGTCATGGTCAACCTCTCCATGCATTAGCCTACGTGCTAGTTGTGTGGATTGGGATTTCGTGAGAGTTATGGTATGATTGCCATTGTGAGGTCTTGTGCTTGACACAAGGTTGCTCAATTTCAGATTGTGTTGCTGCCCTTGATTTATCTTCGTGCTACGTGTATCCATTGTTATCACAAGATCGAGACACCTTGTATCATCTTGGTATCATAGCATCAGTTGTGTGGTGACAATTTCTATCCTTTAGATTAGATTGATTTATCATCCTACCAGAAATAGCCTATAAAAATATTTTTTTGTTTTAGCCTTTTGTTTCAATATGATATTTTAGTGAGTTAGGTTAAGTTTTCATCCATTAGAATCATTGTTTAGCTTGATTATCTTAGTTTTCCTTTGCATAGCTTCATATTTTTGTTTCTAATCTTGAAAACCGAATTGGTGTGTTGATCTTTGATTCGGCTGAAATTATGGTTTGAGAATTTATACCATGTGCATCACCATAGCCGCCACATACAATATCCAAACTGAAAGCTTTGCCATCTAGGGTTTTGGAGGGCATTTGTGGCTCGTGGGTACAGCTCACCAAGGGCATTGCATGCTTGAGCAAACACTAGTATCTTAAACCGCATATCTTGTGATAGCTGAACCACTTTAGGGCTTCAATTTCTAGCCGCTTGCATATAGCCAAGGACCAAAAACCGAAGGCTTGATTGAGGGAAGCAAAACCCTAGCAGTGAAGCTATTGTTAAACCACATATCATCTTTGATCTTTGATTCCTTGTAGTTTTGCACCAAAAAACCGAAAGAAAGCCTCAATATATTATGTTTTGTGCAATCTTGATAATTATTCTTTCTTTGCAAAAAAAACTTTGTTCCTATTTGAAGACTAGCTATTAATTGTTGTTTAGGGCTGCAAATAAACTTTGTATATAAGTTTGGGAAGCTTATAAGCTCTTTGATTTGCTATCATCTTGATCTCATTGGTTCAACCATTGTGAAAAAGAAAAAAAAAACAACAAGAAGAAAGAAAAACAAAAGTGGAAAGAGGAAGAAAAAGTGAAAAGAAAAGCTTTAGTTGAAATAAATCAATTGAGTAAAATACACATTACTTGTTGGTGCAATTGTGAGCATATACACCTTTTGTGCAATCTTGTGCCCTAGTGTTCATAATTGCAACTAGCTAAGTGTATTTCCATACTTGCTGCAATACAAGCTAGTTCAATTTTTAGATTACTCTCAACAAGCTTATTCCTTTAATTGCATCAAGTTTCATATATCTTTGCATGCGAGTTGCTATACACTTTGCTTATATCTTGTAATCAGTAACTAGGCAATTTCATTCTAGTTTGGATTATTACTTAACTTGACAAAAGTCTAGAATTCAAATTGTTTCCTTTGACTAACCTACCAAGCTCCACATACTACTTGTATTACATTGATTTCAACATTGGTAATCGCTCTATATATCTCTCATTACCAACACCGCACACGAACAGCCGTGGCATGTACTTGCAACTTGTGAGAATAAGTAAGAAAATTTGGAAGGTGAGGGTGAGTTGTGAGTGGTGAGTGAGCACCACATTTAATCATTTTTTATTGTTATTTTCTTGTTTCCACTAACAATGCTAGGAGCTTCACATCAAGGAGAACACCATGGAGAAGAGGAATTGAAGGACATACACTATGGTGATGGTCTTCCTCCAAACATTCGTTCTCAATTTCTTGCTACAAATCAACACTTCACTAGAAGGTGTGATGCTTTGGATCAAGGCCTACAAGACCTTCGGATTGATCTAGGCAACTGAGTCACTGAGGCGGAGGGTAATCTGAACACTCACTTCACAAGGCATGACCAAGCATTCCAAAGGCATGAACGAGCGGTGGATATTCGTTTCAATGCTATTATGGATTCCCTACGGTGATTGGAGGGGAGTCAAGGTGTTCAAGCCTAAGATAGAGTTGATGCTCCCGTTTTTCCACAACAACAACGTCCACAAGTACAACATAATTTTGTTATTGATTTTTAGGACTATCACTTTAACGTTGTGTCTAATGGAGCTTTTGATGGGAATTACCACTATAATAGCCAACGATGTGATTTCAATCACCACAATCGAGCTGCTGGTCATATGGGAGGTGATCTATTTGGGCATAACAATGGAGGTGGACGAGGTCGAGAGGATGATGGCTTGGGAAGGCTCAAGATCTCAATTCCATCATTCACAGGCAAAACTGATTCGGAGAAGTACCTAGAGTGGGTAATGCGTGTTGATCAAATCTATGATGGTCAAAACTTCTCCGAAGAAAAGAAGGTATGTGAGGTTTCAATTGAATTCACTGAATATACTTTGGTTTGGTGGGATCAATTGAACAGGGAAGGACGACGACCCATGACTTGGAATGACATGAAGAACATCATGAGAGAGAGATTTGTACCACCAATTTATGCACAGTCTATTCATAACAAACTACAACGCCTTAGACAAGGTAATCTCTCTATTGATGAATATTGGATAGAGATGTAAAAGCTATTGATTCGTGCAGGTATGCATGAACCTGAGGAGGCTACTATGACACGCTTTTTGGAGGGGCTCAATGAGGACGTCCAGGACTGTGTTGAGATGCACTCATATACCAATCTTCAAGAATTGGTGCATCAAGCATTGCGGTCTAAACAAAAACTATTAAGGAAAGTTAAAGGCGGCCGCTCCTACTCTTCTCCATCCACTTGGAAGTGCCCAAATCCACAAGACGGAGGTGCTGGATCCACATCCAAACTGATGGCATCATCAAAATCAACACCACCTTCCCACAGAGATGCTTCTAAAATGGTAAGCTCAGTAAGTAATAACATGAGTAAAACTGCTAGTAGTGTTGTTTCTAATACTAGCACCAACAATATTACTTGTTTTAAATGTCTTGGTAAAGGTCATAAGATGAGTGAATATCCTAACAAACACACCATGATTGTTAATGATATCGGCAAGCTTCATTCTCAAAGTGAGAAAGAAGATGATGTACAATCTGATCATAATGATGATGAGTCATGTGATCCTACATATTATGACTTTTAGCAAGGTATATCACTTTCAGTTAGGAAAATACACAAGTAAGGCGATGAGTGTGTTGGGCACAAGTCAACGAAACAACATCTTTCATACACAAGGTAAAGTTAAGAGCGAGGTATGCACTTTAATTATTGATGGTGGTAGTAGTCAAAACCTTGCTAGTCTTGACATGATTAAGAGTTTAGGATTATCTACATTCAAGAAACCTAAGGCTTATCAAATTGAATGGTTAAATGAATGTGGAATTCTTAAAGTAACACATGTTGTTCGGGTGCCATTCACTATTAATAAAGATGTGGTTATTTGTGATGTGATACCAATGAAGGCTTGTCATATACTTTTGGGGAGACCATTATAATATGATCGTGGTTCTATGCATGATGGTAAGAGAAATCAATACACATGCATACTTAGGGGGAAAGAGTTATACTTCACTTCCTATGTCTCCTAAATATGTACTTGATGCTAGTAGTAAGAAAAAAAACCACCAAATAAAGAGAGAACACCAGGGGCAAATCTGTTTCACTTGCTAACATACATGATTTGATAGAGGTAGATGCTAGGTGTGAGGAAACTAACACTTCACTATCTATTTTCCAGTGTTATTTGTGATGATTTGTAGCTTACACAACAAGAGGAGACACGACAACTTTATCTATCTAAGCCGTGTATGCTACAAGTTCAAGAGACGACCAAGGTTAAGGTTTGTAATGAACCACAGTTGATGACGACTTTTCTTGAAGGGGGGAGATGATGATGAAATCCCATTGGTTTACACTCACATAACAACACCTAAACATCAATTGATCCATGATAAGTTGAATCTTTTACTTGAAAGTTCATTCTTTCATAAAAATAACTTTGAGGCTGCCTAATTGCTTAATTGATGGATGTAGGAATGCTAGATGTATACATGGTGTCCAGCGGAAGGTGGGGGAGGAAGGCACCACAAAGGGAAGACATACAAGTGCTTGCATTCACTTTGACCAAAAGAAAGAAGCAAGAAGAGAAAAAAAAACCAAGTTTTGGCCCAAAGAGAAAGCAAGAGGGGATTTCGGCCAAGCCAAGCCAAGGTGGGCAGCCGCATGGGCCAAGCAAAGGGAGAGCGAAGGGGGCGCATGGGCCCAATGAGGAAGGCACATAGCCCAAGGTGGGTTTCAGCCAGGCCTAGACATGAGGGAGGGCAATTGGACTCCAATACAAACACAAAATCCGAATGAGAGCCCTCTCCAAAAATCAGCCCAAAGGTAATTCTGAATTTCAAGTGGATTTCAATCCGAATTGGGCTTTATGATTTAGGAAATTGTGTGGGCTTGCATGTCTAGTATTTAGGCCAAATTATTGTTATAGTTTTGGCCATGTATCACTTGTTTTCGATTAGAACAATAGAGTTTGGATTGAGTGCGTTCTAGAGTTGTAATTGAGTTCTTGAAGTCGAAGTGGAGTTGGGCTTGGCCCAAGGCTAGCTCGGCCGAACCTAGGGGGATAGCTCCCTATTTAAGTGTGGTGGCTGGCCCTAGCAAGGTGAGCTACGAATTTTGATCAAATTTCCATATTAGATCTATTAGTAGATTGGTTTTGTTCACGAAGAATTATGTGTTCTTACTACCTTTGTTCTTGCAAATTCTTGGAGTTTGCTTGGATTGATCGGTTGTGGTCAACCTCTCTGTGTATTAAACTACATGCTAGTTATGTGGATTGGGATTTTGTGAGAGTTGTGGTACGATTGCCATTGTGAGGTCTTGTGCTTGACACAGAGTTGCTCAATTTCATATCGTGTTGCTGCCCATGATTTATCTTCATGTTACATGTATCATTATCATCACAAGATTGGGACACCTCGTATCAGGAGGGAGTATAAATTGAAAAGGAACATTTAATGTGAGGACCACAAATATGGTACCTAAGATCACATATCGGTGATATGTCGATCTTTGTAGCGTTAGCAAGCAATTTGTCCTATGGGAGCTTCTAGACACCATCCTATTAGATTTAAACAGTAAACATGCAAGGTGATTCCTCCATACAAAGGAAGTTTACTTTTTTCCTATAAAATTTATACGGAATCCTTTCACATGGTAACAAGCAACAACTTCATGAGAGAGCTTGAAATCATCAAGGAAAATAGCTAATCGCCCCCATGCATGGTCCATCAGTCAGTCAGACTAAATTTTTTTTTTTGGAGTTGTCAGAATGATTAGCTGACCGTTGCGTTATGCAAAGTAGTGATTTAAAAGTGAAGTAGAGGTCAAACAATCCTAGTTTGGTTTCTGTCAGGAGTGAGCATTAGATTCTACTTCTAGGCCCTATCAAGCATATATTAACTGGATGTGCAAGCCAAGGAAAATAGCAGTTGCCACATGTGTTACAAGGTTCTTTCTTGAACGCATCTAGCCATTACATTATGTTACAATTACAATTATTACAATTACAACTACAAATATTATATTATTATTACAATTACAACTACAAATATTATATTATTATTACAATTACAAATATTAAACCCTCAACCCTATTCAAGCAATTACAAATATTAAACCCTTTGCACGTAGTCGGATCTCACCCACCACTTGCCTCTAGCCGTCTGATCTCAGCGTCCTGCATGACTTCTCGAAGTGTTTCCTGGCCTAGCCTCTCCTTCCTCCCCACCATCCTCCCATGCTTCTTCCTCCCATTACTGCTGGCCGCACCGTCACCTCCCAAACCACACCGTTTCAGTTGCTTTGATATTGTGTCGTGCCACCCTCCTTGCTCCCAACGACCTGCCGTAGGACGACCTCAAGGGCATCGCGACGCATCGCGCAGTTGAGCTAGTCGTGCCCACGATGTCACTCATCCTCGGCACCAGCTCCTGTAGATCTTAGCATCGACGTTGGCGACCACAGCAAGGTTGGCTGACGAGCGGAAGCAACGGTCGAGGAAGCATCAAATCTTCAATTGATGGAGGGGAATTGAAGAGAGGGTGGATTGGGAGTTGACAAGCGTGAGGAATTGGGTTACAACTCACAGATGTAAAGGATCTAGACCTACCATTATATGTTAATGGAGTTTTGGTGATTAATGACAAATCTAATTGTGAGACTAACACTTTGATTGATATACATGTTGTGTAGTCTTATTTGGATATAAAGGTGAAAATCATAAAAGCATGCAAGTGATTAATGACAAATCCAATTCATTGGATAAACAAAAGGAAAACTCCAAACAGGTATGCATTTATAATGATAAATCTATTGGTGAGACTAACTATTCTATTTGCCTTATCTCTTGATTAGTCTCGTTTGGATATAAAGAACAAAAGAGGTATGCATTCGACTTCATAGTTCTTATATATTATTGCATTCCTCGGATCCAAAATATAGGTTGAACCCACCAAAAGGTTATCTTGAATATGTGCATATGTTTCCATTACATATTCATGTATGCACATATAAGGGGAGTTCATTCTATATTTTGAGGTTTCATTAGTATTGATCCATATTCCTGTTTTCACATATATTTGGGATCTTTACTTTGAAACATATCCTTTGAATATATTTAACTTGCATAGTTAATATATTCATGTGTGTATATGAGACTTGTGTAGTTCATATATCCTTGAATATATTTAACTTGTGTAGTTAATATATTCACGTGAGTATATAAGACTTGTGTAGTCTAAATATACTTATATGTGAGTATAACATAACTTGTGTAGTTCATGTGTACTCACATATCCTTGAATATATATAACTTGTGAAGTTAATATATTTATGTGTGTATATGAGACTTGTGTAGTCTAAATATACTTATATGTGAGTATAACATAACTTGTGCAGTTCATGTGTACTCACATATCCTGAATATATATAACTTGTGTAGTTAATATATTTATGTGTGTATATGAGACATGAGTGCTCATATATCCTTTGAGTATATATAACTTGTGTAGTTATATATATTCATATGAGTATATACAACTTGTGTAGTTCCTATATACTCATACCAATCTACATTCAATTATTTGTTATTGAAGTGATTATCATCAATTACCAAAGAGGGAAAGATTGTGGTATCTTGTCCCACCATTATGAGTTAATGGTATGGTGTGGTAATTAATGATAATCATATTGTGGAACTAACATTTTTCATGAGTTGGATAAGCAGGTTAGGTTCCAAGATAATGAAGACTTGGGATGACATCATGTGAGGATTGTCATCAAGTCAAAAGGAGTTCCATCATGTGTTGATGGAAGTCAAGTGAAGAAAATCATCGTGTGTCGATGATGTTCAAGAAAAGGAGATGATCATGAGTTGATCATCAAGTCAAGTTTCTTGAAGAAGAGAAGATCATCATGTGTTGATGATGTTCAAGATGAGGAGATGATCATGAGTTGGTCATCAAATCAAGTGAAGACCCATAATGTGTTGATGGAGGTCAAGTGAAGAGTGCATCATGTGTTGATGCATATCAAGACTCGGGATGGAGGATGTCATCATGTGTTGATGAGCATCAAGTCAAGATCTCGAAGTGAATCTTCATCATGTGTTGATGAAGATCAAGTGAAGAACTCATCATGTGTTGATGAGCATTCAAGTCAAGAACCCGGACTTGAAGTGAGGATGTGCGTCATCAAGCTTCAAGTGTTTGCGCAAGGCAAAGGTATGACTAGCTAAGGCTAAGGATGTGTTCCTAGTCTTTTACCGGTCTCGGTGTTTGGTTGGGAGACCGGATTGCTAGTATAGATTGCCGTACTATTAAGAGGGGTCTTGACTAGTAGCTTGAGTTAGTCATGTGTTGATAGCTCATTGTGTTTGCTCTAGCTCATCTTAACATGTTGCCAATATTTGCGAATGTGTTTTGCAAATAGTTGTGGCTCGTGGATAATCCTTGTAGCATGTGACTTAAGTTTGCGAATGTGTTTTGCAAATGGTGTAAGTCCATGTACCTTATTCCTTGTAGTGTGATTCTATAAGTTGGCAAATGTGTTTTGCAACTTGTTGAGAATCTCAATTGAATCCTTGTTTGCACCGCGCATCAATTTGGCAAATGTGTTTTGCAAATTGAGTTTGAGCGGAGTGCATTTTGTGGTATGATTCTAAAAGTTGGCAAATGTGTTTTGCAACTTGTTGAGAATCTTGCCTACATGCCTTGTTTGCATTTCATATCATTTGTAAATGTGTTTTCCAAAGTTGAGATTGAAAAAGAAATGCAAAGTTGTGCTTTTCTCTGTGGAGTAGTCTGACCGGCACTCATGGAGCGGTCTCGACCGACCGATCGACGGCGGTGATGGCGTCTTGGTGGCCGGACTCGAACCTTTGAAGCGTCAACATTTTCCAGAGAGCGACATTTCTGGTTTTTGGCCGTGCAGTCTGATCAGCATGTGTCATGCAGTTAGACTGGGCTGGCCGGTCTGACTGGCCTTTGGTTGGCGGTCAGACCGGAGGTCCTCCAACGGCTATTTTTCTGACCGTTGGAGGGGGTGCGGTCTGACCGGGCGTATAACATCGGTCTAACCGCCCTCGGCTGATTTTTTCTGGAATCTTGCCCCAACGGCTAGTTTTTGTGTGTGGGCTATAAATACCCACCTTGGCCGTGTGAGGGGAAGATGCTGGTGCCCCTAGACATTCTATTGAGCAAAGAGTAAGCCCTCTACTCTCATTTGTGCATGTGTTGCACTTAGCGAGCTTGAGAGGCAAACCCTAAGTGCATGTGTTGCCTTAGGTAGTGGATTGAGTATCCACTTGAGCTTAGACACTTGATTAGTTCAAGTGATAGTTCTAGACTTGTTACTCTTGGTGTTTACCGACACCTAGACGGCGTGGTGGCGTCGTGCGTCAGTGATCTTCTCAAAGGAGCTTGTGAGAAGACCCGAACGGTTTGTGAGTGGCGCGGTGCTCGCCATCTCTGGAGTGGAGGAAAGAGCAACCCTAGTGGAGCGAGGTGTTGGTTCGGTTTGGAACCGGTCCAAGTGGTTGGACTTACCTCGGAGGCAGGTGCTCAATTCATGGAGCCGGTCCAATTAGTTTGGGCTTGCCTCAACGTGGATTAGGGGAGACCGGCAAGTCTCCGATCACCACGGTAAACATCGCCGTGTCAATTGTGGTTTGCATTCTTGTGCCTTACTATTGCATTTACATTCATTGTGTATGAATGCTTGCATTACTTTGTGCTATTTACATTGCTTACAAGTCCTTGCTTGATTGCTATTTATCAATAGACTTTTATTGTTGGTGCACTTAGGTGAACCTAGTTGATTTAGGCTTTAATTTTGCAAAACCGTATTTGTATTAGCTTCCGCATTAAAAATTGGTTTTAGCCAAAGAAGTTTTTACAAAAACGCCTATTCACCCCCCTCTAGTCGGCCTCCTCGATCTTACAAGATGGCAGAGATCATGCATGGTGGTTGGACGACTGGAGCTAGGGATGATGACATCATGGTGATGGAACGCGTGGTCAGGAAGGCAGCGGCCCACACAGGGCAGAGATATGTGCTGCACGTGGAGAACAGTGAGTGGACAAGGCAGCAACGCAGGATGGCGAGGAGCGCGACACCTAGTCGGGAAGGCGACAGCACGGTTGGTAACAACAGGAGGAAGAAGCAGAGGAGGGCGGTGGGGAGGAAGGAGAACTCAGGGGTAAAATAGTCTTAGAGCAACATATTGTGAGACCCCAATTTTGGAACTTGGGATCTATTGTGTATATTTGTGTCATTCCTTAGATCAGTAGATAGCACACACAGTTACATTGTTGGTTTAAACACATATCATGAAAATGTAAAACTATTATATAATATTAAACAAAGCATAAATATACCTTACGACTTTTGACTTGCAAAATGGCCGGATAGGCCAAATACTTTTCAAAGAACAACAGCGGAAGTAGAATCAAAGTCTAACGCGTGGAACCCTCATGATATGCCCACCGGCAATCGACTGTGGGCTCGCGACTTAGTTCTTGGCCTTCTTGATCTTTATTCTTGTCCAATGCTCATATTTGTCCCTATAGTCTTCTTTTGTGTTTACTGACTAAAAGAATATAAATAGCGAGCATGAGTACACAACCGTACTCGTGAGCCAATACACAATACAATTATTATACATGCAAGGCTAATCAAAGGGGAGGCTCATGGTTCTTTTATTTTGCACAAAGCCATTTATTGAAATAGATTAAGTAATAGCAAATCCTGAGACTTAGCATTTTTAACTAATGTAGGTTTTATAAACTGAATTTTTGTTTGTAAAGTACTAGTGGAGATTCCGTCTCCTATACCATTGAGTGGCTCCGTCCACTCAATGCTCAGGCTATCTCGTATTTACCACTGGTCCCAGACCAGGCTTTCTCAAATCCCTGGGGTCCCGCCCCACCTTTTTCCATTCCAACCACAATTTTTTTATATAAAAAGGAAAGTTATATCAAGCAAGTTCTCAGCACCGCTCTTGACCATGAGCACAACTATCTAGATAGTTTTCTTACTCTACAGAGTTTGTACACTTTACCCACAAGAGATAAATCAATTTATACTATCCTGACACACTTCCGTAGGTGTGCGACTAAGTTGATTATTACAAGGCCTTTACAATGTCCCACCTCATCGCACTTTCACGCTACTAGGTATCACCTCCTTAGGCCTTGCCCCTGGGAGGTCTCCCATTGGCGCCGTGCAGATCGGTGACTCCCTTTGCCCTTTGTACACTCCACACATCCACCAGTGGTGAAATTGCGAGACGACGGACAAATTAGTTAGCCAGGTCTTAAGTGTTAAGACTTGTGGTTGCACTATTTTACATGAGAGGTCATTACAAGATTCGGTCCTTAATTGACTCAGGCGGTACATCCACATACCAACTCTCTCTTGTGCACCGGCGCCAACCACTCTTTCCAGCCACCCGAGTCAAAATATGTTTTTCAAGTTTTCCTTTGTTTTTAAAATAAACTTTAGTCCAACATACTAGCTAGGCTTCTGGCCTCGTCTACCCAAATTCATTTTCAAATATTTTTAATGAGGTTTCAGGCAAATTAATGCCCGCATGACAATATATCTAAGCAAGACTAAGCATGACACTTAGATACAGACTTATAAAATAGTATGTTAACCATTAATTCTAGGGTGACAAGGATAGTGTCCAAGTTTAAGGATTGGAAGTTTATACACGATTATTATTAAGGCATTAACTATGAGCTAGACCAATATAGCTGTATAAACCATAGCAATGCAATTTCATAGTCTAAAATAATATAATTGCAAAAATTAGGTGCAATATGATCAAAATATTGACTCGCCTTGCTCAATATTCTGATAATAATCTTGTTTGACATTCTAATAATCGCCTTGCTCAATATTTGATAATCTTGGTCTCAACCTCGTCCATGTTGGGGTTGTT
Source organism: Phyllostachys edulis (assembly GCA_036346405.1). Taxonomy (NCBI): domain Eukaryota; kingdom Viridiplantae; phylum Streptophyta; class Magnoliopsida; order Poales; family Poaceae; genus Phyllostachys; species Phyllostachys edulis. The sequence continues at coordinate 16,759,813 of CM070568.1, forward strand.
GTCCCTTCATGATTTCAGAGTCTAATTACGCATAATACGATTGAACTCCAGAACGACTGAAAGTAACCAAATGAAATCCAATAAATCCAAAGGCATTCAAAACAAATGAAAACACTCTGTAACATCCCAAATAATGGTGTGTGTTTAAAATGTATCAAAATGAGGATAAATTAAAACTTTTGATGCCTCATGGTGTCATTTGAAAATTTCCTGGGAATTTTTCCCTAGGGTTTCCTATTTTCTAAGATCAATGTTTTTTTTATGGAAGTTTTAGTCCTTGAAAACTCCATAATCAAATCTTGTGATAATCCTCTGGAAATATTTTTCCTAGCTTCTAGATCAACCTAGGAACCTCTCTGAAAATTTTCATAATTTTTAGATTTTAGTTGCTATTTCTTAAGAGCTAGTCAAACCAGTTAGAACTCTGGTCAAACCTCTAGGGCAGCCACTTGTGAATTTTCTAGAGAGCAATGCAGTGCATGAAAATTCCTAAAAATATTATACAAGGTTTTTCTCAGATCCAGAAAGCTTCCATAAACATTTCAGAATTTTTGGAGCTTCAGAGCTATCTCTAAAAATTCCCCAAATCACCTCAGCCTTATTTTCCCAAAAATTAGATTCGCTGTTGGGCTGACTCGAACCGGACTCAAGTCCAACCCGAGCCGACTTGGCTCGACCGAGTCACCTAACCCGCACCTCCGACCGCACCACACCGCGTCTCCTTGAGCCGTCCGATTTAGGATCGATGGTCCGGAGCCATCCCTCACCACGCCGTTGTTGTGCCGCTGACCTGCTGGGCCCGCGCGTCAGGGTCGTCGTCCACCTCCCACTGCCGCGCGCAAGAGCGATGTGCCACGTCGCGGCGAAGCTCTGAGGTGCTCCGTCCACGGCGTCAATCCACCACCCCTCTCGGCCAATCCCTACGCACCGCTAGTTGACGCCGCTCCCATTTCTATCGTCACCTGGGGATAATACCCCCCCATTGCCTCCATCTCTCCTCATCCTTCCTCTCGGGTCTGAGGAAGGAGGCACTCGCCATTGCTCAGTTCTTTGGTAAAAGCCTCACCTCTATTTCCCCTAGCTTACTCGTTGCATGTCGATCACATCTAAGCCAAATGCGACCTTTGACCTTGCTTGTAGGTTCCAAACCAAGTTCACGCTCTCGGCGGCCTCAGTGCGCGCTCCGAGGGCCACCCTGGTACAAGCTTGGTCTCTGGTGAGTTTCTTTCTTGCTTAAGTGCTTCAACGTGCGCCTTTTAGTCTAAGGAGGTGTTCCCCTCAACTATTTTGGCCTTTGTATCACAGGAGCTCGGGAATTTCTGGGTTTCTCCATTTCCGACCGCTAGAGCCCCTTTCTTCTCCGATGACAGCACAGTGAGCCATTCCCTAATTCCTTGCTCTCTGACCATCGCAGTGACCCTACCTAGCGGTTCCGACACCTCTTTCTCTCTTTCTTTGCTCAGGGAGAGCTCTCCTCGGTAACACCATCGCCGCCACCGCTGTTCTTCATCGCCGGCCCAACTCCGGCAACCTCCCCACCTCCGGGTCATCGCAGTAAGTTTCTGGAGCCCCTCCTTTGCTGTTGCGTGCGTTGAATCGCCTCGGGCGCCATCGCATTGTGCATTGGCTTGTAGCCCGAGCACCACCACCGCCTTAGCTCACCGCGCCGCCGCATCGGACCACCGCAGGCCTCGCCACTGGTGCCATCGGGTGCGCGAGGTTGCATGCTATCCAATTTGAGCATTCACCCGCGCCGCCGTGCTCTGGTTCGCCGGCGTTTCGCCGGGGAAGCTCGCGACCGCGCGCGGCCCTGCATGGCACGTCCCGACAGCCACTGTAGCATCGCAATTAGCGCTAATCTGTGTCGGATTAGGTTAATTAATGCGTATTGGAATCATTTGACCCTTAAGTATTCTTTTATCTCTATGGCATGCGGGCCCGGAGAAACAGTAAAAGCATTTCTTTAGCTTTTAAGCTCCTTTGAGGCGTTGACGTGTGGGCCCGTGGCCATTTTGACCGAGCCAGCGCTGACTGGGTTTGGTTTGACCGTGGCCCCACGGGTCAGTGACTGTGGTTAGGTTAGACTTGGTATAAAAAGTATGTTATGTTTATGTAATTTCCGAAATGCTTTACTTGTGAACTGAAAAATGGGTTAAACTTCAAAATTGCATAAGTAATTCATTTTGGCTCCAAAATTGATGATTCAAATTTTGTTAGTTTCCTTTTTAAATGTAATTTAATATAAAAATGGTTTGAATCATTTTATTGTTACAGAAAACACTTTTGACAAAATTACTTTAGGTTTAGTAATATTGTTGCATTAAAAATTGCCTTAATTTCAAAAATGCATAAGTATTTCTCTGTAACTCCAAATTGAGTAAACTCAACTTTGTTGGAATACTCTATTAGTGCAGTTTATTGTAGAATAGGTTTTGAGCATGTTGCTATTACTAAAAGTCTCATCTTACAAATGTTTTGTACACTACTTTCATGACTTTGAAAAATCATAGAAAATTCATCTTAGCTCCAAATGAGGTGAATCAAATTCCATTGTTCATCTCATGTGGTGCTCTGTCTACCATAAAAATTTCAAGTACACCACCCCTCTAGAAAGTTTCACCAAAATATTTAATTCGGATGAACCGTAACCGATAGCAATTTATTTGGATTTTCTGGAAAACTGATCTTCAAACTGCCATAACTTTTGCATAGAGCATCCAAATCAATTGATTCTTGTTGATAAATTCACCTAAAATCATACTCTACCTTCTGTGAGTTTTTCATGATTTTTGGATGAATTTGAATTTTTGGGTCTTTTCGGTATTATTCGTTCTTATTGTGCTTTCGATTCTTTCGGTAGGTTCCGACGATTCTATTGTATACAAGAGTGATCCTCTACAGCAAGAAAGTCATCCCCAGTAAGGCAAGCAGTTTGATTATAAATATCCCATTACTTTCAAGTCTAATACTTTGTTTACAAATTGTATGTATGCATGCTTTTGTGTCAAAGTTTATTTTCCCGATTAGAGGTAGTTATTCCTATTGCATGGTTGCCCTTAAATTGTTCATCCCCTGCAACTAAACATCAGGTATTAATCTCACCGGTGAATTAGAGCCCGGTTGTTGAATTATGCTCTTTTACTGTCTTTACGGTGTCATGCTTAGCTACTAGTAGAATTGGGCGGTTATCGACTTAGTCGATAACTTTGATCACACAAAATTATTATTATAATTATGCTCATCACCTTGTGTTTTGTTACTTTGTAAAGCCAAAAACTGAAACTGAAAATAAAATGTTTTAGACTTGGGCATATGGTTGATGGTGTGATTATTTGGTGTGTGGTGGTATGCCCAAGTCAACAAGGACCGAACATCTTGTGTCACACTATCCAGGCATTTTTGCATGCAACCACATGAGGGGGATATGGGACCTCTCTTGATCTAGTACTTTGGCGTGTGTTAGCTCCGGGTCGCATGGTGGGCATTTGGGTGAGCAGTGGTGGAGGTTATCCACTGTAAGGAGCATCGTCCTTTATAAAGGTGGTGAGCATCTTTGATGACTCCGTATCAACATATGGGCTTCTTCCATATGAGCGACTCGTAGTTAATACACAATATTGGAAACGTCTCGTAGGACTTAGCTCTGCCGTCATACCTTCATAAGTGTGCTTTATCGCGTGGCAAAAGGAGTGTTCTGACATGTGGGTAAAGTTGTACACCCCTACAGGGTTTAATCTATTCGAATAGCCTCGTCCTAGGTTATGGACACGCTTGGTTAGGTTTTGCAAGAGTTAGACTATAACATTTAATTAAAACTTGATGTGGGTGGTATGAATGGGGAATTCATGCTATTGTTGTGGTGGCTATTGGGTTAGCCACTTCCAAGATGTCTTGTTATTATTGTTACTTGTATCTCGCTGTTTTTGTCCAATAAAAACAGATTGTAAAACTACTTTCAATCTATTACATTATTGCAAATGAAAACTTGCTTTATGCTAAAAATGAGTCTAGAGCCTCCTCCACTTAAATAAGCTTACATGTAGCTATGTATAGGCCTGTTACCCTACACGTAAGTCTTGCGAGTATATTTTTGTACTCATTTGCTTTGCGTAATTAATTATTGCAGAGGAGGAAGCTGATCCCCATGAGATCCACTTTTGTGAGATGTGCGGCGGGTTTGACGACTAGGTTGGTGGCCCGGTTGGTTGCCTTGTGGGTTAAAGGTACACTAATTGGCTCTTGTTTATCGCCATCTTATGGCTGTTTGCTTCCGCTGTTTATCTAACTCTTTAGTTGTTATTTGGCCGGTCGGCCCCTTTCGTAATAACTCTATTATGTATGTCTTTTGAATTGCTTAGTTGTACTTCGGTTCTAAGTGTTGTATGGAATTGATGCATAATTTTTGTATAGGGTATGTGTACTGCAATTATGGAAAGTACATATACGCCGAGAGTCGAGATATTTGATTTGTAATGCTAGAACCATCTTGATGGTTAAGTATTATAAGTTAAATACCCCAGGTTCTCACACACTCAAACAGAACTAAACATACTTACCAGTGTTTTGAAAGTAGGGGGTACTTCGGATGAGATCTAAGTATATACTCATTTGGTGCTGATGAAGGAAATACTACAGACAAAGTATAACCAAGGAGTTGATGAAGGAAATACTTCAGACCAAAGTATAACCAAAGTAGCTGATGAAGGAAATACTTCAGACGAAGTATAACCCAAGAAGCTGATGAAGAAAATACTACGGACAAAATATATCCATTGATAATTGGAATGAAGGAAATACTTCAGACCAAACCAGATAAATCTAGCAGGGAGAGAGAGAATGTCTGCAGGAACATTCCTCACGGGTTACCGATATGGGAGATATTACCTGGTTAGGTATGACTCTCGTGATTATTTTAGTTATTACTTCCTATTTACCGAGGAAGTTCCATGTTTTAAGCGTGTCCTTTTGATAGTCATAATCATGACTAAGCTTATACTAAGGTACTTCTAGTATATTAGGTTAACCTTTAACTAGAATGTGTATTAAGATTATCTTTAGTTGACCTCCATTTTTAACCTAGATATTACTGATAATGGCTAAGTACATACTAATGATTTTCAATCTCTAATAGCCTTATCATCTTTTATTAACCATCTCATTGGCCTAGTGCCATTATTGCTATTATCAAAACCACAGCATATGGTTACTGTTGCTTAGATAACTCTAATCCAAAACTCTTGTTATTATTCATCCATCTTAGTAAGCACTTACCTATTTAAAGTTTTCTCTAGATTATCTAGCTCACTAACCAGCTCTTTTAACATGATCTACTGTTCATTTGATTGTTGAATGGCTATTAAGAACTACAAAACACCTTTAACTTATTAGACTTAGCTATCATGTGGTTTGCCGATTGAAACTTCTATTAGCGGTTTACTCACTGTTCTTCTCAGATTTTTTCTAACATATTAATTATTTGCCAAATCAAAGCATGCTTTGATTAATTAGTTCACTAAAGCTTTTTGACCAATTTGGTGGTTCACTGTTTGCTGTTGAATGTTCATATTAACATTGGTTTTTAGATTGGGTTGTAGCTATTTAGATAAATGACCAAAGGCTAATTGAATCAACAAGATTTCTACCTACCTGTATTTGCAAAATCATTAGTCCATTGTCATTATAAGGCATCCTCAATTTATCTTCTCTGTTCATCCATTCAATCAAATATGTTTTACTGAGTATGAGTGTTTGTTATCTAAACTTCCTACTAATTCAAATATTCATTTGATAAGCAATTTTTGAGTGAATTAATAGCTAATCACAGCACTTAGAAAAAGCACTAATCTTTCTTACATTTTAGTTGGCATTAGCTTACTGTTAGTTTGGAGTGCTACTAATTAATTACAAAACTAATTTTCTAATTAACAATTCCTAATTAGCTTTTCTCACTAGTTTTTAGTTGTAGGTGTGGTCTACTATTGTTTTAACAAAACCTATTACTGTACTAAACATTATTCATTTCTATCAATCTCAAAATCATTGAACTTAATTCCTTGATTAACCTTATGTAGGCATACTATTTGTTATTGGAACACCTACTAGCTAATTTGCCAACTAACAGATTCCAATTGGTTATCTAACCTAGTTGGCCTTACTGCTCATCTTAATTCATCCTCTGATTTAAACACGAACTCTAAATTAGTATTCATTCCTAGGTTAATTACTTAGCACACTTATCACCTAACCTTCAAAATGAAAGATCCACTATCATTATTTAACCATTCTCATATTTCCTTGCTGCTCATGTTCAGACATTCTGGACATTGAAAAGAACTTGCCTAGTGGGAGTATTGTCCAACTATTCATGGTTTACATCCAACTGCTAACAATATACTAATTAACTTAACAAAATACAAGTGCGCTTGATCTGTGTATTTAGTTATCTGACAAAACCCACTGAATGTTATTATCCGAAAACACAACTTATCAATTGAGTAGTTATAAACTAACTAATCTTCCAATATCTCTAATTTAGCTACTGTTGTGGTACTGTCATATGCTCACAATCACTCTCTAATTTATTTACTAATCACTTACCTTTTATACATATAGAGATAGCAAGTAAGACCGAGACAACAAGCTCTCAGAGAGAGAGAGAGAGAGAGAGAAAGGAGAGAGAAGAGGAGGCAAGGCATGCGATGGTGACACGGGCGGCGACGGCGGCGGAGATGGCGATGGAGGCAGCCGTGTGGGGGCAAAATGGGTCTGAGGAGAGGAGGCGAACTCAGTGGCGATGGAGGCGCGGCCGTGGGTGGTCGGGTGCGGGCGGACGAGGGTGTGAGACGGCCAGAGCCGATGAAGGAGAAATGGGTGGCGGCGCTGGAGAGGAGTAGGGTGGAAAGCAGCATGCGCATGAGTTCCGACCGGGTGTGGGGAACCCATTAGAGTTGTTGTCGACGATGGGGAGTGGCCGAAACGGGCCGGCGGCGTGAACCACGGGCGGCGCGGAGGGCTTGCCGTGGGGGCTCCGCTACGGGAAAGGGGAGGGGAAGCGGATGGTACGGTGAGGTAGAGGGAGTCCTAAGGGTGCTTTAGGTGCGGGGAATCGAGGGTCTGCTCACTGGTGGCAATACGGTGGCGGTTTTGGCGGAGTTGGCTGATCGCAGAGAAGACGGGGCCTGCGCGGTGCTCCGATGGGGGAAACTCCCAATTGATGGTGGTGGTGCGGGACGCAGCGTGACGTGGTCGAGAATGATCGAGGGTCGCCGGTGCGGCCAGAGCGATGAGCGTGGCTTAGCGGCCGACGTGGGCGCAACCGGCTTGAGCTCGCTCTGTGGTTTTTGTTCTCGGTTGAGTTCAATGGAGAAGGTGGGGAGGGGAAGGGAAGGCCAAGGAAGGCGATGGGGAGCTCGGGCTAGCCATTTATAGGCAAGGGGTGGAGTGCTCCATGGTGGCCGACGACATAGGCAACGGGGCGGCGTAGCGGCCATGCAAGAGCAGAGGGTGGCTGCTGCGTGGAGGAAGGGCGCTACCATGTAGGGCCCAGTAGCTAGCGAGAGGGAGAAAAGAAAATGGTTTTTCCAGATTTCTAAAAAGGCTGAGGGTGTTAGGAAGTTTTTATGGGGAGGCTCCTAATAAGGTCTAGTTCATACTGTAATTTTTGTAGAATTTTATTTGTTCCTTATTTTTCTCTAAAAATGTTTTAAGTTCCTATTTTTATGCATCTTTATTATTTGATTTGAGGAAAGTATAGAAATGTGTTTGATAATAATTTCCCCTTTTTATTAGCAGTACAATTACACCCAATTTGGACTCTAAATTCCTTCAATTCAATTTGCTTTAAGAAATTCTCACGTAATGATAGTTCATAATCTAACATATTCCAAAGAATTCTAATTGGTCTTTTGATCCTTTTGGAAAATTAAATTTCATACTTTATGTTGTCGACCTATTTAGGGTTTATACTTTAGTAACATTTAATAGGGTAACATCTTAGGTCAACTTTGCATTTGAAATTTATGTTTCTAGAGTTTTTATTTTTACCGTTTTATGCCTTTACACCACCGGCTAAAAGGAGAGAATGTAACCAGAATAACTTCCAAAAAGACAAGCAATTAAAATGGCAACATATAACATAAAAACTTTTAAAATTTTCATATTTTCGTATTTAAGCACTTTTTGGATGTTACACATATATAAAAGAAGTTACGTTTTAGAGCGATATTGTTCTAATTTGCTCTTTTGTAGTGATATTTCTCGAATAAGAGAAATTGGGCAAGCTTTGAAGTTTCATTAATCTAATTTTGCCAAAATAAAGATCCCCGTCTCATCTCACCAGAAGGAAAAACCAACAAAACCCCGACCCGACCCAGGGAAGCACAGAGAGACTTCTGCGACTGCGAGACGCTGCAACAACGCACACAAGACAACGGGCGAGTTGAGTTGTTGCGGCCGCGGCGGAGGCGAATATGGCGGCGAACCTGGAGGACGTGCCGTCGCTGGAGCTGATGACCGAGCTGCTCCGCCGCATGAAGTGCAGCTCCAAGCCCGACAAGCGCATCATCCTCATCGGTAAAACCCCTTACCCACTTCTTCTTCTTAGCGCTCGTTGGATCTAGTCCCACGCGCATAATGATACCGCCAGGGGGAAGATTGCGCCTTGGTGCCGTTCTTGCTCTAGATCCGCAGAAAGCTCTCTCTCCTTTTTCGATCAAATCTTGGTTCCTTTTTTTATCCCTTTTCGCGTTTCTTGCAAAGAAAATTTTAGCTTTCTAAATATAATCTTGAGGAATTTGTTTGTTTGTTTGCCCCATTGTGAAACCGTAGCCAGCGTTGTGTATGTTCTGGTCGAATTGCGCCTGTTTGTGTTGCTCGTTTGGATCGATTGGGTGTTTCTTGATGGATGGAAGGATATCGCAGGTCAAACACAACAAGAAACCTCAACCTATGGGCATGGCCGCTGCTCGATTCAGAATAGGATAGAATTTTAGGTTACTAAGTTCTTTTTGTTTGCTGTGTAAGTCCTCTGCGTTTGCATGAAGCCCTCGAGAGGGGAAAAACTGTTATCTTGCCGGCCAATGTCGATTTATTTCTACTCCGTATGTGTGAAGTTGAGGAGGAGGCTCTTATTTTTTACATGGAAGATGAACTAGTTATAACATTCTTCACATGAAGATTGGTTCTAGTGATTGAACGATGTGTGGAATTTGTCATATATGGAAATTGCTTGAGGATTAAAAAAATTTAGAAAGCAGAGGTTCATAGTCATTTTGGTCTGATGTGAACTTTATGCATATGTGTAAAGATGTAGAGTTAAAAAAATGCAAATCTGAAAAGGAAGATAGGGATAATCTGTCCTTTTTTGTTTTACTTTTCACTGAGTCCAATGAGTCTGTATTTTTTGTCCAAATTGTGTGGAGTGTGGACACCTTGAACGTCAAGTGAACTCTTTTATTTTTAGTTGCTCAGTGCTATGCAGTAGCAATGTGCTAATCCCTGGTCTTGTTTATTGAGCAATTCACTATGAAATGTAATTCTTGTGTTTCTAACTACCTCAAGCAAAACTGATTGAAAACTGCACTTGCATCCTGAAAATTGATTTGCATTAGAAAAATGGTAGAAATCTTCAACAGCAAAGCTGATACATTAAATGTACTCAATGTCTGCTCTTAGCTATCTAACTTTCCATGGATACCTTGTTCCATTTCATGCATGTGCTACTGCTACTGTTATCGGTAATGTAACACCTTATTGTTTTTGACTTTTGGTCTCCATAGTTATTATATATAGTTTAACCTGCAACTTCGTACTAGTAGTTCAGCTAAAAGAGTAGACAATTGCGTGAGGGTATGATTGTATAGGGAGGGGTGAGGTGATGAGACACTTGCAATTCTTTTATGGAGACCAACAAACAAAGCATAGAATAATATTAATGGTCATCTTTAATTTTCTCATTCATTTTGAATCCTTGAACACATAGTTCCACTGTTTATATTCTAGAATGCTCTTAGGTTGGACAATTTGACATCTAATTGTGTTACGGATTTTGTAGGTCCACCTGGCTCTGGAAAGGGAACACAGTCGCCCCTTATTAAGGATGAATATTGCTTGTGCCATTTAGCCACTGGTGATATGCTGAGGGCTGCTGTGGCTGCTAAGACTCCTCTCGGGGTCAAGGCTAAAGAAGCTATGGACAAGGTAGTGTTTTAATAACATTGCAAAACAACAAATTAATAATGAGCAGAAATGGCGTTTGTTGACTCCATTGTTTCTTGATTTCTATTTTTTTTAGGGAGAGCTCGTTTCTGATGACTTGGTTGTCGGGATTATTGATGAAGCCATGAAGAAACCTTCATGCCAAAAAGGCTTTATCCTTGATGGCTTCCCTAGAACTGTTGTTCAAGCACAAAAGGTCAGGTCCTTGGTCAATAACTCACTATGCATCACCAAGAAGGAACCATCTTTTTGTTGTTAGGACTGTCTATTTTTATGGATATTTTGACTTTTGAGTCCTTGGGAGAGTACCCCCCACCTCACTGTTTGGTTTAACGACGAGTGCAGCTCGACCACATGTTGGCAAAGCAAGGCTCTAAGGTTGACAAGGTTATGAACTTTGCCATCGATGATGCGATATTGGAAGAGCGAATTACCGGCCGTTGGATCCATCCATCAAGTGGTAGATCTTACCATACAAAATTTGCTCCTCCTAAGACTCCAGGAGTTGATGATGTAAGTCAAATACAGATCACTTGGTGTGACCTGGACATGTCATATTTGCATATAATTTTTTAATATCATTATTCTCATTGTTTGGACTAGTTTAAGTGTCAAGCTGTTCAATTTCTTTTCCTGCATACTATTCTTTCAGTTTGCTTCCCAGTTAACTATGCTAAACTGGTATATTTACTTCCCAATTAGTTATGCTAAACTGATATATCTTATATATTAAATTTTGGGAAAATATTTATGTTGTAGCAGATGAGTTTTAGTTTCTCAGGCTAAATAAAATAAGTGCATTGGTACAATTGTGGCAGGTTTCTGCTTGAAGATGCAATTAATTTTGTACTGACTACTGGGGCGATGTTTGGTTAGTTTAAATAGTTGAATATGCTGCCCTCTTATTCTTCTGAGTGTATTGATGCCATTTTTGTAGATGTAGTTTTCTTGAATTCACCTCGTTTGTCAAGATATGCTGGGTAATGTTTTCACTTTGCGTAACACTCTATTTCCACTCCTTGAATGACAATTATGCTCATTGCAAATGTCCATCAATAAATATATTGACATGTTTTGCCAGCAAGAAGAGAACATACATTATTGCTAGTACTTCGATCTTTGGTTGTAGTCATGTCATATGCTACTTTTTTCTATTACAAGAGTTCATATCTTTCATCCAGAAAATATGTGTGGTGCTGTGATTTTAAATTCCTTTGATACCTTATATTTCTCCATTTGGCAATATTCTGTGAATCATTGCCCCCTGTTTGCTTCTTTCTTTCACCTAGGTTTCTGGAGAGCCGTTAATTCAAAGGAGAGATGACACAGCTGAAGTCTTGAAGTCAAGGCTTGAAGCCTTCCACATACAAACTGAACCTGTATGTTTTCCTAAGCAACTATGTTCTCATATATTCTTCAGATCTTTGTTCGAGACGAAAATCTTCTTCAGTTAATATGGATTCCCTCAGTTGCATTAGTGTCTTTCCTGCTAAACTATGGTTTAACTGTCTTTGAGTAAATTTGATTGACCTTACATTTCTACATCGATATTTTTTGTCCATTTGTCTATTTAGGTCAACTATGTCACGAACATGTTCCTACTTATAGCGCTGCATAAGGTCTTTTGAGGATTTGGTGGAACCGGACATTTCTTGTGTTCTCTCTGGTTCTGATCTTCCATTCTTCTTTGTTACCTGATGTGTCTTGGTTGACTCTCTGTGTTCATAATCCCGAGTCATGTTGCCGTGGAAAGATTGTTTGTTATCTGGCATCGAGCAAAGTAAGTTGCTGTTCAATCAATATTTTTAATTTTGGGACGGTTTGCTTTCTCCAGGTTATTGACTACTACTCCAAGAAGGGTTTAGTGGCAAATCTTCATGCGGAGAAACCGCCGAAGGAAGTGACTGCTGAGGTGCAGAAAGCCCTTTCATGAAGGGCCTGATTTTCAGCTTAAACATGAGAGATGTACCAAAACCCCTTGTCTGGGTTTCCTAGAAGTTTAAACTGATGCCGACATCCTATGGTTTTCATTTTGCATTTGCCATACGTGATTGCGCCATTTTACTACAGCCTTGACTAGTCTGGGAATTCGTCCAAATAATTTCTGTTTGGATTGAGGAAAGGAGTTCTTTTTTGTACCAGGACACAGAGAATTACAGCAACTTATCATTGACAAAATTTCCCTTGCCCAACCTGATTTTAATTCTTGCCTTGATGCTTTTGTTGTGTTTGATTGTTGTGAGTTCCCAGAAAAGATCCCTTGCTTTATCCGTGCATAACTCATGTTCCATTAGGAGTTGGATTTCTGTTACAAACTTGAATCACAGCCATGTGTTATGCCTGCCCGAGTGCCCGTGCTCTTAGGTATCCTGCTGAAAATCACAGATACTTTTACCTACCTTTTTTTTTCAAAAATGGCTACAGGACATCTAACTTTTGTGTCACTGGCTGGCTGACACCTAATTTTGTGTTTTTGCCAATAGATTCTAAAATTTTATGGCTCTTGCTATAAGATACTGAGGCAAATATAATATTATTTTCGGGCTGAACTGAAGAGGCCAGTGAAAAGTCCATTTTTCCTTTTCTCTTTCCCTTATCCTTTTCCTTTCGGTCTACTTCCTTCTAGGGGTGAAAACGGATCGGATAGTTTTCATCTGATCCGGACGAAAACGGGTTCGGATAGTCTCGAATCGGATAATTTTTTAATCAGAAACGGATTCGGATTTTTTTTTCCGAAAATAGAAACAATAGACATGATATCCGGCAGATACGAATACGGATTCGGATTATCCGGATAAGAGCACGTCCGAATATCCGGCACTTAGCCACTCCTCCCCCGGCGCGCTCCTCCTGCTGGCCTCCTCCCCAGCACCCCTCCTCCCAGATCTCCCCCGGCGCACTCCTCCCCGTCGGTCTCCTTCCCAGCATTCAGACCATCAGTTCGGTTCGGCGGCAGCAACAGCATCAGTTCATCCATTCACAGATCAAGAAATAATCTATCCATTCACAGATCAAGAAAACAGAAGCAAGCATTCATGATTCATCACAAGAACAAACAAGCAAATCAAGCATTCAAGCAGGCTCCTTCTTGATCTGATCTCCTCCATCCTCCTAGTGCCGGCGCTGGCGGCCTGGATGGTGACGCTGTGGAAGGGGTGGTGGTGGTGGGTTGGAGCCTGGAGGACGGCGGCGAGGAGGAAGAGGGGGCGGTGACGGCCACCTCGCCTCGATGGCCTCCGGCGGCGGTGAAACAGCGAAGGTGGGCGTGGAGCACTGGAGAGTGGAGGCGGTGGGGAATGGCCGGTGGATGGAGGCGTGGAGCTGAGCGAGGGGGAGAGCCGGACTACCAGAGAGGGAAGGGGAGGCGGCGGACGGAGCTGGGCGAGGGGGACGGGGAGAGGGAGGCGACAGTGAGTCAGCTGGCGGAGGCGGCAGTGGAGGAGTTGAGGCGGTGGGCCGGGGAGAGCCGGAGAGGGAAGGGCCGAAGGGGAGGCGGCCGACAGAGCTACCGAGGAGGAGACGAGGAGTGGAGGGCTGGAGGCAAATGCGATCGGCCATTGCCGAGAGGATTGGAGAACTTATTCGGCCAGGCTGGGCCTGATCGTTTGCCGTTTAGGCCGAGCATTGTGTTGTATACTACTTCTTAAGTTCAATTAATATCTATAAAACATTGGCATTATTTCTGTTCTTTATCATGCATTATTCTATTGTTACTAGGCTTTGGATATTGTTTAGCTCATTTCTTGACAACTAGTTGTGAGTCATGGATAATAGTTGAAAATTCGGTGCTTGATCAGTTTTATGACCTAATTGAGGTTGGTAAGGTGTACTTGATATCTAGAGGATCAATAAAACTTGCTCAGAAGTAGTTTACAAGGACTATGAAGTAACTCTGGATGCTAAAAACATGAACAATTCATGAATATTTGCATCAAACAAAATAGTTATATGTTTTCGTTAATTTCTGGCATACAATTTAAGGGGTTTTTATATTCCAAAAAAATATCCGTGATCGTATTCGTTTCGATTCATATTCGCTCCGTATTCGTATTTGATATTATTCGCATCCGTATTCGTATCCAGGGTATCCATATTCGTATCTACATCCGAAAAAAAAATAAAAACAAATATAACAGAACTATTATCCGTCTGTATCCGATCCATTTTCACCTCTACTTCCTTCTCCCTTCTCCCTGTGCCTTCGTTTCTTTTCCTCTCTCTGCCTCCATTTCTTTTCCTCTGTCAACCCCTCTCTGATCTCTCGGCTTTTCTCTCTGGCCCAAGATCGTGGGCGGACCAGCAGTGGTGGCGTAGGGCGGCTATTCTAGAATAGGGAGACGGCGTGGTGTAGCGGCTAGGCTCGGGGATGACCAAGCAGCGCGTGCCGACGGCAACTAGAGCAGAGGCGGTTCAGGATGCATGGCGGCGGCGTGCTTCAGCGGAAAAACGACGGGGATGGCGCGCGCACGGTGCGTTCCCGAGCGAGGTAGAGCAGGTGACATTGGTTATTGGCCCTGGGGAGCTTCGTGGTGGTCAGAACGACTTGACAACGGGGGTGGTGGCCGCGGGAGGAATACCTTGCCGACGACGAGATGCGGCGGAGCCTTGGCCAAATTGGACGACGAAATAGTAGGAGGGGACCACGGTGGCCCTTACCGTGGTGAGAGATTGGCTCAGTATGGCCTGAGGTGGTGGCAACCATGGCTAGGCAGCGAAGCTCGGTGGCGGCGCGATACGGTGATGAGGACGACCAATGGAGATGATGGAGAGATTCAGAAAGGCGAGGCGGAGTCTGTGATGCGACTGGCGTGGAATGGAGAGGTCGGGAGCACCGATCTGCTCGGCGGTGCGCGCGGCACACGCGACGACGAGGTCGGCGGCACGGCTGGCTTCCTGTGTAACTCCAGCGAAGATGCCGGGAACAGGGTCACGGAAGGATGGCGGAGACATGGATGGCATCAATTTTTTAAGGGAAAACGAAAAGCGCAACGGATTTAGAGGCTTGTGGCGCTCAGCTTGGACGACGTCGGTGGTATTCATCGATCTTGGGGAAGAAACGAAGACGCGGGAGGAAGAAAAGGATAAGGGCATGAAAGTTGTTAAAACAATGAATAATATTATTATATTGATATTGATGTCCTACAACAAAGAGTTACAAAATTTTAATATATTTTGACAAAAACACGGATTTTGGGTGTTTACCGGCCAATAACACAAAAATTAGGTATCATGTAGCCAATTTTGCCTTCTTTTTTTTCTAATATGGAGATGGTGATCCCGCTGTACTCCTCACCCTAGCTGGTTCAATATTAATTTATCATCTTAATATAAAAATGATCATGTTAAATCCTAATGCTAGTATTATCCCTTTCCTTGCCCCCCCCATAACGCTAAGATGATAAATGATCATGTTAAATATGAATATTAAGGTGTTCTATGTAATAGACTATTAGGCTTAATCAGTCCATTTAAGGCTCCGTTTCGAATGTAGGAATTTCGCAAGATTTCATAAAAAAAATTTAATTTTTGCAGTAATCAAGAAAAAATCCCTCGTTTACAAAAGCCAGGAGGGAGTGACATAGGGCTTGTTTGACATGGTTGCAGCTTCCGGCTAAACGACTAAGCTGAATACGATTAGTGTTTAAAAATCTGACTTGTAGGTAGACTAGCTGAAGCTTCTAAGTTAGGAAATGTCTAGAATGCCTCTGAGGCAAATGACGGCAATTAACGACAATTAATGACAATTGACGGCAATTAACGACTATTAACCATAATTAACAACAACTAACAGTAATTAATAGCATTTAACAACAACTAACAGTAATTAACAGCATTTAACGACAACTAACCTCAATTAATGGCAACCCAAGGACTACGGCTGGGTCAGAGATCGAGGCGTCATAAGGCGACAAGAGGAGGAAGGTCGAGACAGCGGCACAGGAGTAGGACGACAACAGTAGCGGTGGAGAACAAGGTGACAGCAAAGGAGGAAGACGACGTCAACGGCAGAGCTTGAGGTGGCATCAAGGGAGGAGGATGGTGGCAAAGGAGACTAGGGAGGCGTCAGGAGGCCAGGGGCAGTACAGGCAAGCTACGCTAGGGTTTGGGTGGCCAGTGGGGGAGGCATTTGAGGGGTGGGATTTGGGATTATATATATGGTAAAAGGAGGGTCAATTTCTCCAACTCCAAGGGCAAGCTCGAAACTCCATCCCACTAAAGCCGTGAGAAGCTGGCTCAGGACGGCTTCTAGCTTCCCCGTGTTGAAAACAGCTTCCAGCTTTTCTAAAAGCGGATAGAGAAAACCGTTCGTTCGGGACAACTTCCAGCTTTTTCGAGCGAAAAGCCGAATACGAAGCCAAAGCCATCCCAAAAAGGGCAAATAGGTGACTGCCCGGTCAGGCTTTCTGTAGAAAACTTGGCAGTTCAAGCAGATGAATGAGCAATATATTTTTAGTAGCATTTAAGTTCAAACATATGCATTGAAGTTCAAAAATATGCATAAATTAAGCATATTCTCCTGAATTTCTTCATAACTTTTTCAACGATTATATAATTTGACATTATTCCATCTATTCTGCATTAGCTGCGGCTGTCAACAGTACAGGATATTTGCAACAACAACGCTGCTGACCCAACATGGCGCACTCACTATTTCACCTTAGCAATCTACTTTGACTTTGCTGTCCAATTCAGTGAATTCTTCGAAATATGCCTTGAAGTGTCCATACGAGTGCTTGATGTCGTCAACGGCACACATTTCCCTGATGCTGTGCATCGACAATTGCGGTGCTCCAATATCCACAGTACGAATACCAACACCACTAGCAAGTATTGGGCCGATTGTCGAACCACAACCCATGTCATTGCGAACAACAAAATCCTGCAAAATGAGTCAAGCAACAAGATTGTACTGATGCATGAAATGAAATTTCTAAGATTTGCAACATATGTATGGTCATGTCTAGGATTCCGAAAATTGTTGAACTGACTACAGTACTAATTACTAAAATTGGCTAGAAAGCAAAAAACCCAGGACTAAGAGGGGGTTGTTTATTTCCATGTTCTGAATGAATATTCTAGCATAAAATGTTTACATGGAGAATAACACCAGAAGTGTTCAGACCGACATCAATCATCCATGCATATGCCCTGAAAGTATCTTATCAGCATTCCTAATCCCTAAAGAAGTCATGTTACGAGGTACCAGTCTTGCATGGTAACAAAGCACATGATGTAATTGTACAAACACTCTTTAAATAAAGTAGTGTGATGACCAGCTTTTTAAAACCCAGTACATTGGCCCAGCTTAACCTAAACCTAATCACAAGTAAATCTTACACTGGGCACAAATATCAGGTTCATTTCTGAGCTTAAATTGTTATCCCCTCTCATAGAGGAGCTCAGGATGGTATTGGATGGCTTAGGAGCTCATATACTTCTGTAAAAGTTGATAAACCGGTGTATCAAGGCGTCACCGAAGGCAGGTGATTTCAGCTATCAACGACACCATGTCTCTCAACTCAAGATCAACACTCGAACGGGAAACAATAGTCTACTTCTTCGTCTTCCAAGCAATCAAAGAGGAACTAAGGAAAACACAATAGACAGAGAGATCGGTAATCAGAATGATCGCTAACCCAGGTCGCATTAGAGTACAACTGAAACTGTAGAGAACCGGAGTAAGGAAAGAAAAAGTGACGAGTAATGGTCTCTCGAAGATATCGCAGAACACCAAGGTGACTAGTGGAGCTGAGTAGGAGTAGAGACGAACTAACTCAGGATGTGAACTGTGTGCGAAATATCAAGTCGAGTGATCCTAAAGTAGACGAGGCTCTCAACAAGATGGCGGTAGTGAGTGTGGTCCTCAAGAGGCTCACCATCAGTAGGCCGAAGGTGAACACCAAACTCCATAGGAGTATCCACCATGCGTTGATTAATGATATAAGCGCGAGCAATGATATGCTGAATATACTTCTCCTGGGAGAGGTAGTAGCCCTCAGGCGTAGAAATGACCTTAATTCTAAGGAAGTAACAAAGAGGACCCAAATCAGATATCACGAACTGCTCACTGAGACGCTCCTTTACAAAGGCAATGTACTAAGAGTCATCTTGAGTAATGATCATATCATCCAAATAGAGGAAGAGCGTTCGACTGCGAGGAGAGATGTGTACAAAGAGGATAGGGTCATGATCACTGGCGACGAAGCCGACAGCAGTGACAACAGAGGTGAAGCGGTCAAACCAAGCACAAGAGGCTTGTTTGAGCACATAGAGAGCAACGAAGATGACAAACCATACCATCAGTGATAGAATACCCAAGGGACGGCTACATGTAGACCTCCTCACGCAACTCGTCATTGAAAAAGACATTCTTGACGTCCAGCTGAGAGATAGGCCACTGTTGAATAGAGGCCACAGCAAGAATAGTGCGAATAGTGGTCATATGGGCGACAGGAGCAAAAGTCTCATCGCAGTCACGACCATACTCCTGATGAAAACCACGCACCACAAGACGGGCCTTGAAGCGCTCAAGGGAACCATCTGAGCGGCTCTTGATCTTGTACACCCACTTGCACGTGATAGGAGTGACGTGCAGGTAAGGGCATGAGATCCCAAGTGCTAGTAAGTGCTAGTATGCCCCAAAGCAACAATCTCCTTAGATATCGTGAGCTGCAACTCAGGGTGAGCAGCAGCCTCAGGTAGGTCGTAAGCTTAGAAAGAGCAAGCGGCGATTACAAAGTCAGAAGCGCCGGGAGACTGACAAGGGCGATCACGAAGATCATATCTGAGAGAAGGCGGAGCATGACTCAGCAAGGACGGAGAAGAAGAGCTGGGAACAGGTCCCAGTAAAGACGAAGGCTCAACTGGAGAAGTAGGCTGAGGACGACGTGAGTAGTGCAAGGGAAAAGATGGAATCTCAACAAAGGAGCTAGAAGGAAACTCTGACGGAGAGGGGGCAGGTGGAGTCGGAGGAGAGGGAAGTGAAGAAGGTGGAGACGGAAACGAAACAGAAGTGGAAAGCCGAGGATCAGGAAAAGTCAGAAAGAAGATCGACTCAACAAGAGAATCTAAGCTGATAATAGAGGGACGAGGGTGGCAAGGCCGGGACTCATCGAATGTGATGTCCCAAGAGATCCTCATCCAACGAGCAATATGGTTGTAGTAGCGATAATCCTTACGTCCAAGACTGTAACCAAGAAAAATACACACAACTGACTGAACAGTCAGCTTGGTATGCTCACGAGGTGGAAGGACAATGATACAACCGGCGAATAAGGTGATCAGACTCTGGAACTCGATCAGAGAGACGCCGACAGAGTAGAGCCCTCAGAGAAGCGGTGGAAGGTTGCATGTTGATGAGGAAAGTAGCAATAGAGATAGCCTCCGCCTAGAAGTGATGTGAAACAAAGGAGGCAAGCATGAGAGCGCGAGTTGTCTTATGTGACGATGCTTACACTCAAAGACATCGTTTTGAGCATGAGCACCAGGGCAAGAATACCGGGAAATAGTACCCTGCTCAGCGAGAAAGCAACACAAAGCAGCAGACATGTACTCGCCACCAGAGTCAGCACGTAACACACGAATGATCGAATCAAACTGAGTGCGAACTATAGTGGCGAACATCTAGTAAATAGAGAGGACATGAAGTAGATCCAAGTATGACGAGAATAATCACCAATAAAGATCGCATAGTATCGATGATCCCCTTTCGAAACGAAGGAAGCCGAACCCCAAACGTCGGCATGAACAGAATCACTAGAGGGATAAGGGAGCTGCAGCTGTTTGCCAAGCTTGCAACCCATAAAGGGTAAATAGGTGTCACTAGAAACAGACCTACGAAGACCACGACCCACTAAAGACGACAGTTGCGATTCACAGAGATGACCCAAACGATGGTGTCACTAAGCAAAGAAAGCAGTAGAGGACGCAAGGAAAATAGAGGCAGGTGTAGTGACTGACTGACTGATGGAGACAGTGGAAAGGAGCAGCCAGTCGAGCTCCCAATGAAGTTGTGAATCACGGCGCCGAGAGCCAGCACCAAGCAGAGTCCCCATGCAGCAGTCCTGGATACAACAAGAGTCGAACTCAGGAATAACGTGACAGTCATGATTAGTGATCTAACCGGCCGACAGAAACTGCATAGTAAGCTTGGAAACATGAGAGACGACAGGAACATAAAAGGAATAAGTGGAAATGATGCATCAGCCTGCAACAAGAAGAGAGGTACTATATGTAGTCTGAACAGTAAAAGAAAAAGTTGTGAGACTCACTTTGTGAGGTGAGTAGAATCTGGTGCCATCCGAAAAGAAACATCAGAATATAATATTTACGGAGACAAGATACCGGATAAAAGGTGACAAATGCAAGGACTGTTGAGAAGAGCCAGACGAGCAGCCAAACGAGCAGAGCCCAAGACATGGGCAGCGAAGGCGGCGGCCAAAGGCAGGCGTCCCGACGCTGGGACGACCGCGGCAGCCCGAGGCAGGGGCGGCGACGGCGGCCCGATGCAGGAGCGGCTGTGGCGGCAGTGTCCTCAGACAGGGGCGGCTGTAGCGGAGCTAGCCAGGATCAGGGGCGGCGGCAGCTCGAGAGGGGGGCGACGCCGAGAGCCCGAGGCAGAGGCGGCGGCGGCCCGAGGGGGGCGACGACAACGTCGTGACGAAAGTGGGCGGCGGTGGCCTCCCGGGCCTCATCCCCGGTGACGGTCTCAGGAGCAGATCCAGCGGCCTAGGAGCTCAAGGGTGGCTGGAGGCGAGGTCTGGGCTCGGGGCAGCATGGGGCGGAGGAGAAGCCCGGAGAAGCCGAAGCAGCAAGGGGAGCCGGAGAGAAGCCGGAGTTGGCAGCTCCAGTTAAATCGGGAGAAACAGGGCACCCGACCCCGACCAGGGAGCCCCGACGGCGACGCACGCGCGGAGCAGGGGCGGCTCGGGGGCCGGGTGGAGTAGCAAGGGCTGCGGCCGTCCGGGGCCGACCGAGAGCAGGGGCCGCCCGATGCTCGGTGGCGGCGTCAGGTGCAGCCGGCGTGGCGGGAGGAGAGGCGCGACCGGGAGGGGAGACACAGCTAGAGTGGAGACGCGGCCAGGAGGGGAGGCGCAGATCTGGAGGCCCGGGCGTCGGAACGGTGGGATCAGGCTAGATCCGGTGACTGCGGGACCAGGGGAGGCTCGGTGCAGTGGGATCCGAGTGGATCCGAGGAGGAAGAGTGCGGGGGCGAGGCAGGGTCTCAAAGGTGGCGATCGGCTCCGAGGCGGCGGCCAGCGCGAGGAAGGCACGCTGGCGGCGGCAGCTCGATGCAAGGGAAAAGGATCGGGAGAGAGAGCGGAATGGCTCTGATACATGTTGGAATGAACCTTAATCTATTTTAATGGGTCAAAAAGGTCAATATATCATGTACAGGATAAGTTAATATACAAAGAGCGCTCTAAACTACTGGAACTAACCAAACAGTTTAAGAGCTTATCTAATAAGTTTAATGGGCTTTACACGCTACATGGTCAATAAACTGACTTGAATAATAAGCATAAGCTAGACAAACAGGATGTTAGAAGTTAGAATAATCACAAAGAAAATGTAAAGAATCAAAAGATCAAGAGTAAATTTTGCACAACCACACTGTCTTTGGTCAAACTATCACAAAAATACACTTTTAAGCAACAATATTAGAAAATCATACTTCTCTTTGTACAACATTTCACAAAACCACACTTTCAAAATTTACCATTATATCCAACAGGTTGGGCCCATTTGTCGGTCTCACAAGCCTATCCATATTAGCAAATGGAAATGAGATAGGCTTGTGAGAATGACGAGTGGGCCCAGCCCGTTGCATACTTAAAAGTGTGATTTTGTGAAATGTTATGCAAAGAGAAGTGTGGTTTTATGAAATTTACTCAGATCAAGTATAAGGTGAAGCAATTATGGCAAATTGTTCAGTTTGCAACCAGCACTAATTCACAGTTGTCATATGGGGGTTCTTTTTTACATGAACTAACCTGGACAGGTAGTTGGTGCCTCTCAGCAATTTCCCGAAAAACAAATGCTGTCACGGCATTTGTAGCATATCTTTGATTAGCGTTGTGCTTAATCACAAGTCCTCCATGCAATTTTGGCTGGTGGTTCTCCTCATGCTTGTGCTGGAAGATAAATCACATTTGATTCGAAGTCGTATTTAAATATTGCAGCATATCTGAAAATCTCAGATACTGATCCAAAGAAATTTTTACCATATAATTGGGGTGTAAGGCATGCGCCATATCTGCAGATACTAGAAAGCTCCTTTGAATAGCCTTTTCTACCAACTGAAAATTGAAAGCAGATTGTTATTGTTTACTAAGAATTTGAAATCCAAATTGCTGCAACAACTGCAAATAGCCTGGCGTAAAAAGCTATATTATATCTGCACAATTTAAAGTAAAGTAGAACAATAAGAAAAACATATGTATACTGAAACTGGGGGGAAGCTATTTCAAGAATAAAAAAAAATCGTTTGGATTCAAATCAATTTAAAATTGAAGAATTGTCCATAGTTTCATGCATGGCTAGCGACAAAAATGGTTTCATGAAATAAGGTAAGGGACAAATCAGATCCAATGGCAAACTCAAATAAAGATAACAACTTGGGTGCTGGGTGAAGGAAATTAGTTAGTACCTTCGAATTTGAAGGGTTAAAAGACCCTGTGATTCTTGATAAAGCATCCAACATGGCAGGAGAACCAGCTCCCTGAGCAGAATTAGACCCAACCTCCTCGTGGTCAAATAGAGCCACCATTCTCACACCGGATTCATGGTCAAGAGAGTGTTCAGCAGAAGTTGAGTCTATTAGGGCCTGAAACAGTATCAAACAACTTATTATATGGTGATTGTATTGCAACACAAAGGCATTAATCAGTACTTTTTTAAAAAGAGTGTTTGTAGCATTTGCGACTTCAAGTAGATTATATTAGAATCCTCAGGATCATACACATGTTATGGAATAAAATCTTATAGAGCAGAACATTATCCAAAATGAGGACATCATTTAGTAAGTAAAAATGTTCTAGCCTTCTAAAGCAAAGCTAACCCATTCTGCAACAATCAGGGTTACATTTCTTGATACAAGAGGGAATTTGTGTAGTCGAACAAGGAATGAATGACAGGTGAGAAGATGAGGTAATGTCGAAGCATGGAGTACAACCATTCAGATTCAACGACACAGGTGGTATCATTCTCTTGCAAAATTTACTTTGCTCTAATCTTGACAAATTGTTGTTTGCTGCGTTTATTTCCTTTTTTCTTCTTCTTAAATTAGAAAACCCACATATTTTCTGCTTTCTAAAAGAGTAACTTCAAAGATAGACTAGCTTGAATTGAGTAACTATACTAATAGTATTAGATGCATCCGAAAATTTGTTTAAAATATTACTCAACAAAGACTAGCAAGCAAGTAATGTCTCCCCTAAATGGAAAATCAAATTGGCAAGGTAAATTGAATAAATCATACCAAATTGGAGCAAGAAGCTAGCATTAAACTAGAATTTTATGCAAAATGAAACAATGATGTTATGAAGTGACATGAAAAGATCTTTAGTAGTTTCAAATAGGCAAATACATAAATGCGGTAGCTATAGGTAAACTGAAATAGCGAGAGAAACCTTCAATGAACAAAATGACATGCAAAGATTGTCGAGCCTTCCTGAAAAGATGAATTCTTTCATGGCACCTCCTACGGTGCTTGGTTGAGTATCACACAATTGCAGCTCGAAGTCACATATCTCACCAGGTTCACAATTAGCCTCTCTAGCAATCAACTAAAACAAAAATGAAAGAAAAGTACATCAGCAAAAAAGTAGAATGTACTTTGGAACCCAAGGCCTCTTGAGAATTAATAGGTGAGAACCTTTCGTTCAACGTACTAATTATAATACCCAAAAAGGTACCTGCAATAGTAATGGATGGTGCTTTGTGTTCTTACTCTCAGATGACTCCTTTGGTCCATTTTCTTCCACCAATTTCTGCATTTCATTCTGCAAAAAAAAAATGTTCTGAATAAAGACTAAACTTTCTTAAAAGCAAACAAAACTACAGAAGCCCACAATTTTTCCATACTTCTATCAAAACAAATTGATTCCAATTAATTAAACGGTAATAATGATGTTCGGTATTATTCCCACATTTTATGGATTAAAAAGGTGGAGCATTCAAAAGACTACATAAGGGACACTAAAGTTCAGAACGTTGCTAATCATTTGCAAAAACAGAAACTGATACTATCAAGGTTATTAAAGTGTCGCCTAAGTGATGCTTAGGCCGTAAGGCGGTTGGGGGTGGCTCACCACAGCCTCGCCTTGCCGAGCATGTCTATGGTGTCCGCCT
Source organism: Phyllostachys edulis (assembly GCA_036346405.1). Lineage (NCBI taxonomy): Eukaryota > Viridiplantae > Streptophyta > Magnoliopsida > Poales > Poaceae > Phyllostachys > Phyllostachys edulis. The sequence goes on from CM070568.1 coordinate 16,784,380, forward strand.
CACGGCCAACACGTCGCCGTGGTGTCGCTGTGACGCCGTTTGGCGTCGGGGACGGATGAGGCAGACATCATATTCAGCCTCGAGCGGGGATAAGGAGATGGGAGGGTAGGGGGCCTAAAGGGCAAAATTGAGAGGAGTCGAACCTGTCGCGTGAACTTGAAGTCGTGCCCTAGTGCCACTTCCATCCCCGACGCGGCAGCTATCTGCTGCTGCGCCATCGTCCCGCCTTATCATTTAATAGCCTTGGATATTATGTAGTTCTGCGCAGAAAACCTGATCATGCATATATATACATATATATGTATATGTATATATGCATATATATCTATATAGGAGACCCGTTTCGTACTCCCAGGAGTACATACTCCTACTTCGAATATGCCACTTAAACGAATATATTATACTTCGTTATCATTTTCAGTATACTTAAATACCAATTATAAGATACTCCAATACGACTTGATTGATAAATAGGTATCATCACACGATTTAAGTGGTATCTGAGAAGTGGGAGTATGTACTCCTAGGAGTACCATTTTCCTATATGTATATGTATGTATGTATGTATGTATATATATATTTACACACACACTATTCTATAGCTGAGTGTAGAATAGCTATTCTACGCCACAGCCAGCCCACTGCGCCCGACCGAGTGCACGCCACCCAGCGAGCCACACGGCCAAACCAACAGTTGTGGGCCATGAACCCACGACCCCCCACGCGCGACGTCACATGCTCAAGGCGTGCTACGGTGGGATGTGGCAGTAAAGTCTAATGAGGCGTCTAGTAAACTCGTGATTACAGTAAGACTAGCTTCATCTGGTAGTAAATTGTAATTTATGTGCAACCAAATGTGGTACTCATTTTTACTATCACGCATCACACGGTGGTTTCAAATTTTTCACAGGTTTTTAGGAATCGCAATGCAGGAGGGGATTGGAGAAAGTTGCATATTTCCAGCGACGCTTGGGTATCTGTGCCTCTCCGGGGTCAATCGCAGTGTTTCGTGGGCTATGGACCTCAAGACCCCATGACGACGTCACAGGCAGCACAAGAATTGCTGGGACGTGGCAGTAAACTCCAACGAGTAGTCCAATGAAATCGGGTTGCGCAGTAAAAGCAACAATGCTTGGTAGTAATTTGGGATGTGTACGGAAGTAAATATTATATCCAACTTTACCGCCGAGTAACTATCAGCCGTTTCAATTTTTTCGATTTTTTTTTTCAAAAATCGCCAGTGCGAGAAGTTGCACATATTATGTGGATGGGCCACATCGTTCGGGGTTCTCCGCACTTTAGCAAATTTAGAATCTCTCTCCAGCGGCGCTACAACCCTAAAAAACCACAGTGAAATCGTAGGCTCTCCAGCAATCTCCACCGGCCCCATTCCCTTCAGGATCAGAGGCGATCTTCAGCTACACCCCCACCCTGTACGTACCCCGGTATGAGCAAAAAAACTATGTTCCTTGTTTCATTTTTCTCACGGCGGGGAAATAATTAGGGATCTGCCCAAAAATTTCCCAATTCCGCACAATCGAGTTATCCCTGTCGATCCCCCAAAAAATCGTGTTTTCCAGATGCCGGTGTGTGCGAAGTGCGGACCACTAAATCATGGCATGGATACAAGCTTTTGAAGTAAATACACGACATTCTTACAGTAAATCACATGATTTTTTATATATTTTTCTTTCGCTGTGGCAGTAAATGAGGACATCTGACGAGATCCTCTCGAAGGTGAGGAAGATCACCACAGTGGATAGCCAAAGGGCACTAGTGATTTTTGTGGACCCATCTCAACTCGACCCCACCGAAACACAAACATCAGAGTTGCCCATCACAGATCCATGTGCTGGTATTTCTCGGGAGAAACAGCCGAGCAAGAAGAGGAAGGTCATCGAGCCAGAGGATGTCGTTGCCCTGACATCCTCCGCGGAGCCCACGGCGTAGTCCGTCCTGGTAAAGCGATGCATCCATAGAAGTAAATCCTTAGTCAGGTTACAGTAATTCGTTTTGATTCACTGCCCTACTATCACGTATTATTAGCAGTAAATCCATAGTCAAGTTCCAACAGTTCTTTATTCATCGCGTCAATAAATCATTGTTTTTCATGTAGGCTGCGACGGAGAGGAAGCGTGGACCGTACACGACGTGCATCAGGTGCGTCCCTGCCCTCGTCGTCTGGACCATCGACCAACTGACAATAGACCAGATGAACGAGGTTACGAGGCTCGACTTCGGTGGCCTTCTCAAGTTCAACCTCGACGACCTCGAGAGAAGGGACCTGCTATGCTTCCTGATGGACAGGATATACCCCAACAACATGGTGCTCTGTGACAGCAGGGGCAGGAGCATTTCAATCACACCTCACATCGTGAAGTGCGTCATCGAGCTCCTATGCGGTGGCAAGGACGCACCGATAGTGTCCCTAGCCGTAGGAGCCATCAAGCTTGCCGAGCTAAAGTGACTACTAGGGGTGCCACCGAGCGGCAACATAAAAAACAAGGTGTTGCAGAAGAGGATCTCCACCGGGGACATCGACAGACTGACGATGAGGTGCTTCTTCCTGGTCGTCTTCAGCAAGCTGCTGGTCTCGACGAACAACATCAACATCACTAGGAAGGACGCCGTGTTGACAAAGGACCTCGACAACTTTGGCGGCATCAACTGGTGCAAGGCCGTTGTGGACGACCTAAGGGAGGCTATGCGCACCTGAAACAAGAAGGATAAGACCACCAAGTCCATCAGCGGATGCACCACCTTTCTGCTTGTAAGCAACCACGCCTTTTTTACTCTGTTATTATTCATCAAGATCCAAGGCCTGAAAGTAAATTGATATATTACATTTAGTAATACGTACGCTAACATGCAGTAAAAACTGTCACATATTTACTATCTTGACAAACTGAGGTGCGTCCACAACATCAATGCCGTCGAGACCCCACGCGCCGCATACTTCACGGTCGCCCTCGTCGACAAGATCGTCGCGGCCGACGGGGCGAAGGGCCCGGACGGGAAGGACACCTTTGGCAAACTCAACATGAGTGGTCTACTCCTTTATCAATTAGGAGTAATAAAAGTCTTTCATTGCAGTAAAGTTCGTCAGAGGAAACAATACCGATAACGTTGAAATCAAATGGCCAGCGGAGCAAGGAGGGGACATGCTACTGGGCTAGCATGACGACACAAGGACAACTATCAGAGGAAGCCCCCCACACCGCCGCTAGGCAATTCCCGAGCTTGCGCACACTACTCGGTAACTCGGTGCGATGCATGGGCAAGGCGAATTAACGGCTAGCAATGGAGGCTCTGCAAAAGTTCGACGACGAGGTGGGAAGACGACGAGGCAGATCCAAAGGGCCCAACAGAGAATCGAGACCGCGCAGGCAAAGGTGGTCAGCGTTCTCAGGGCGTTGCTCACATCGGTAGAGCCATCTGGATCGGTGCCATCTGCCAAGGAGACGAGAAGGGCCAAACGGAGCAAGAAGGCGCCAACGTCGGACCATGTGTCCACATCTCCCACGCCGATCGTGACCGCTACACAGCCACATGGCGCCGCGGCCAGAGAACAATCTTGCCTCATCGCCAAGGTGATCGCCACCGCCCTTGCCGTAGTGCGTCGTGGACGCTAGACGATGCGCCCGCATCCCCAACACTAGACAAGACCGCCTCCCAACAGAAGCCTTCGGCGTCACACGATCGTCAAGACTCGACACAAGGAGACCGCCTCCCGGTAAGAGTATCACACCGTCATTGGACGGTGCGCCAGCATCCCACACGCCGGTCGAGTACATCCCCTAGTTGTAGCGGCGCTGAGGGCAGTCTATGTTCTTGCGTCGTCACTTTTCCCTCCGTCAGTAAACTAGAGGACACAGGAGTTCCACTAGCCTCCGAGAAAGGTAGGATACCGCAACACGATAAAAACGACATAATATACGCAGTAAGTGAATGCACTAAACACAGTAAATTCACAAGCTACATGCAGTAAAATTGATATACTCAATATAGCAGAACGACAATGTACATGCATTAAAATAACTGTCTCAACCTAGCAAATTACAATGTACACGTAGTAAATGGCTATCATAAACATAGCAATGTGACATTCTACATGCAATAAAATGATAATCTACATGCAGTAAAATAGCATCTGAGAAATTCTATAGAAAACGACAACAAAAATGCAGTAAATGTATATATTAACTGTAGTAAAATGACGATATATATGCAGTTAATGTATCCTCATCCTTTACTGCTTATGCAGACCAGCAGGGCCTGGACGACGTCGCTTCGAACATCGACAATATAATCGAGTCGATCAAAGTCGACGCGATCCCAGGGCTCTACCCCGACATCACCGCCACGCAGGCAAATCACTGAGCCGCAAGCTACGGCGAGACCTAGGCCACCGTCCACCATTCCGGAGCAAACAGAGGTATTGAATATAGTAATATCCTCAAAGGGATAAAAGTAAATTTGCATACGTTTTGACAGTAATTTGACTTTTCTTTTTGTGTAAAGTAGCCAGTAAATGAGGGTGCAAAGGATGCCCCGGAAGAGTTTTTGCCAGCCAAGGTGTCGATAGCCGTTGGCAAAGATAAAGAGGCGCAGGCGGATAGATCCAATGGAGATAAGGTACAGGTGACTGATATCAATAATTGTATATGTACATAACCAGTAATTATATGCATGCATAACAGTAAAATATGGTTCTTGTCCGCAGGAAGCTGTCGTGCCCGTCAAGCCCAGCATCTGACTTGCAAGTGGCAGGCACACAACGAAGCTGGACACCACCTCGACCAACAAGGTGGTGCCCGACAAGAAGACAATGACAGGGAAGAGTGTGGCACCCTGAGGCCACAAGGGTCCTAGCAATGCTAGTGTCTTCGGGAAGAGGATGATCAAAGCACCCAGCAAGCTAGTGTCCTTCAAGTGCTATGTCAAGCGGCCAAAGGTGCCGATTGACACGGCCATAGAGGTGAGGGAGCTTATATGCACAGACAAGTCTTAAAAGGTAATAGGCCCTTTTTTACTGATATCATCAGCGTTCTTTACTGTCTTTCTCTCATCCATTTTACTGCCAAAAGAGCTTTCTTTTTTCCTATCGTGCAAAAGTGATTTTTGCGCCAGCAACGTCTTTCTAATGCAATCCCCCTTCCCCCTGTACTGCAGTGAGTATTTGCTACAGTCCAGGTAGCATGTCCTTTACTACTAGCATCAACGTTTTTTACTATGACCCACCCTCGGCCCTTTTTACTTCCCGTACAAGCGTGATTTACTGATATCCTCAGCAGCTTTTGTTGTGACTTACATTGGCCTTTTTTTTGGTCTCCACTGGATCGCAGCGTGTATTTCCTCCGGTCCCGAGACGGCATCATCGCGGCCACTGGCAAAGATATGATAGTCATTCAAGGACAAGCAGATGATTGAAGACATGTTCATTTCCCTGTTCATCAAGTGCTTGCGCCAAGATGATGCAGATCTGAGGTCGGAGAGCGCCGGGTATAGGACACACCTCCCGATTGAATTGACTGTACCTTTTCTCTTCCCAAACGAAAATGCATTATAGTAAATGTTACTGGGGATACCAGTAAATCAGCACGTAGTGTTTGTTAACAATAATGACACGGGCTCAATTATGCAGAAATTGTTAAATATTGAGGAATACGTAAAAAATGAGTTCAATAGTGGACAGGCTGCTAGTATGCTGAGGGAACAAATCGATGTGGTGGACATCATGCGCGTAAAACTGGTGTGTAAATTGTGCTTATGCTTCTAGTAAGGTTGCACTTTTTGGTCTTTCCAGTAATTTTGTGTATGCCTTCTAGTGAACTTGCACATGTCTTCCAGTAATTTTGGGTCTATCTTCCCATAAATTTGCATTTGGGTATTTCCAATAAATCGCAATTCTTCCAATAAAATTGCATCTGTCTAACCGAAGCCTAACCGAAGCACCTTTAATGCACATCTGATTCATCTTGCAGATCTTTCTTCCCGTTCTACACAACGCACATTGGTCGGTCTACTACTTCAATATGGTGCATAAGCGCATAGATGTGCTGGACTCAAACGACTACAAGCAAAAATGCACCAACCCGGCTGATCACCATGTTGTAGTCAGCAAGAAGATCATCCCACGTCTAAGCGATGCCCTAAGCCGTGACCGATGGGAAATCCCTAGCCCTTATAAATTGGAGGATGTTTATTATGGGTACCCCAAAGCAGGTTCTTGAGAACGACTGTGCGTTCTTCGTCATAAAATTCACGAGTTTTGGGATGGTGAAGGTCGGCAGCTGCACACCGTTATCGAACAGTAAGAAGTAATTTCGTTCATATAGTCCAGTAATATATCCTTGAATATAGAGTAATTTACACACGACGCAATCAACACGTATGCAGGAGAAGGGGAACGAGTGCAGGGCCGAGTTGATGTTCTACTTGCTGTTCCACGTGGTCAACAATGTCAAGCCCCTCCCTGATATACTGGAGAAGTATAGATCGCGTAGCACATCAAAGTAGGATTTTGTTTTTTTGAACATTCCAATAAATGTGTAATTATCTAGTAACATTCACTTGATTATTCAGTAAAAGGTTCCTAAGACAGTGTTTGTTACTTTTTGGAACATATGTACTTAGTCAAAGCATGTCACGCAGTAAAATGTCTAAGTAAATGCAGTAAATAACACATAGTTTGATATTCAAAAATCGGATCACAATACCTGTGAGGGGATAACCAGTAAACGACTACCCTCAAACATAGTACAACCATTCAATATGTGTAGCAGCATAGCGTCAGTAATATTACGCGCCAAATACAGTAAGAGAGCACATATAGAACAGTAAAACAAATTTTATTCAACATATGGTCGTGTCTGGATACCTAGTAAAGGATAAACCCAAATAGAGTAAAACTTTGCTATACATACAGTAATCCCAACACAATGATCAGTAATATTACATGTCGTTCATAGTAACATATCCATATTGAATAATAAAACGACCTCTGCGAGAATCGTATCCTCATGCGGCATGGCGATGAAAGCGAGGGGTAACTTTACTGAGTCGGCCACGGATACTGACGGAGATGTGGAGGAGGCAAATTCGCACGACATGGGTGACCGGGGATAAATTTTACTGCCGGTTGGTGGGCTCCTACGCTATTTCTATTGCCGATTGCAGCGTGGGCCGTGATGTGTGGCGCAGCCGAAGAAGGGGGTAGGGGACGGCGTGTGGGATTTACTAAAGGTCGCGTGCGGGGATCGTGGCTAGATACCAGTAAAAGACAATTCTGAATGCAGTAAAACATTACCACACAAATAGTAATTCCCAAAACAAACAAGCGTGCCTTTTACAGTAACAAAGCCCATGGAGAACCACCACCTACGCACATCTGGTACAACAGTAAAAGACAGGGAGTAAACTGCATGGAATCGGCACAGGAAATATGCATACGTGTGACTGGGATCTATATTACTGTCGATTGGTGGGATCCCGCACCATTTTATCGTCAATTCCACGCGGCGAACGCTGTGCGGCGCATTCAAGGAAGGGTTACACGGGGGGTGAGCGCCTGGTTGTCACGCTGATGGGTCGTGACCTAGTGCCATGGTACGGCTAGAGCATAGAATAAGCTATTCTACACTCGGGCGCTGAATAGCGCTACCGTTTGTATGGAAGCATACATTGCCTCCTACATAGCGAATACAATAAATATGCAAGTTAAATCTTCAGGACGCGTTACAAAGGTCATACACAAGCTTGTCTTTTCAACAAAAAACTATGATGAAATAACCAAAGATTCATATATACTCCTTAATTAAAATATAACATGTGTTGAGAAGCTTGGTTCGCAATGGGATAACTATCGTGCAAAAGAAGGCCACACAACATGGCTTGAAGGGGATTAGGTATTAGATGAGGGAGATAGACATAGGTTGGGAAGAGAGAACTAAAAAATTTGAGAGATAGCAACTAGAGAGAATACTTTTTTCTGCTTTTCTTTCTTCCAAAAGATTACAACGCCTACTCATTATATAGGATTTCTTACTTGATCCCTATGGCATAGACTCCTAATACAATTTGAACTCTTTTACTAGGATTCCTAATACAATTAGAACTCGCTTACTTTCCTTACTTGACCTTTAAGACTAGGACTCCTAATACAATTTGGACTTCTCTTACTAGGACTCTTAATACAATAACTCACTTTTCTTGACCCTTAAGACTACAACATTACCATGTCGATGAGATGTCTTGACACTGACGATGTGTCACATTAGAGCACAACATTTCCTTGCGGACCATTGCTTCCTCATAGGTGTGATAGCATCGCGGCAAACTATTTTAGCACCACAGCAACCTCCAACGGAACATGCTACTTGATCCTTGACTTGTCTATGATGTGCTCCTCTTGCGCTAGCCCACAGATTGTCTTCTCAATGTGTACAACAGCTGGCTGCTCGGCTGGTTTGTCCTGCTTCTTTATGGCAGTAGCTAGCTGCAGAGATAGATCCTTTTTCATTTGCAAGAACTTGGCGAGCACCGAAGGTGGCTGCCGCTACACAAAAGGCTTCGTTTGCAACCTTTGCGATAGCTGCGATAACTTCAATAGGGCAGCAGGCGGGTGCAAGGTACCATCACCACCCGATGCTCCTGCCTTATCTTCCAAGTCTTCACACATGCCTCAAAGTTCCCGACCTCTCCTCGAGAGCCTTGACTCGCGCCTCCAGAGATGTGAAACTATCTTTGATCTGCTTGCTCAACTCTGCAATGGCAGCCAGCACATTGGGAGAGTTGTTGTCTTTCTTGTCCACAATGGAAGCCATGGTGGTCGACTCTGATACCAAATGTTGAGAAGCTTGGTTCACAATGGGATAACTGTAACATCCCAATTTTGGAGTCTTTTTGAAAATTTTCCAAATAAAAATAACCACTTGATTTTTCTTGATTTGTTAAAGCTTAATTTGAAATTTTAAAAATAAAAACAATTTAATATGAAAAAATCAAAATTTAATTAAATTCAAAATTGGTTTATTTGATTTTCTGGGTTTTCTTGGATTTTTCCAAGTTCTTTTGTTATTTCTTGGAGTTGCAGTTTATTTTCTTTTCTTTTCTGTTTTCCCAAAATTTCTTTTCTTTCTTAAAAAAATAATTTAAATTAATTATTTCAAAGTGTTGGCTCTTAATTTGGAGTTCTTGCTTATATAAATACTATTCAAATCAAATCTTGAATCTCAATTCAACTCCAAATCAAAATCCAAATTCCAAATCTCAAATTCAAATCTTTGTTCCAAAATCAATTCTTTTCTCGGCCAATTTTGAATTCAAATTCTCATCTTGAATTCATCTCTGCTTAATTTCAAACCTCAGCCGAAATTCAAATTCAAATTTCTATTTGGATTTTCTCCAAAAAGTAAATCTCATAGTTTCATTTCATTTTTTTTCCTTGGGCCGAAAACCTTTTTCTTTTCCTTTTTCCCTTTTCATTTTCCTCCTTCTTTCTCTTCCTTCTTTTTCCTTCCTTTCTTTTCCTTCTTTTCTTCCTGGTTGTACTTCCTCCTCTGCCCCTGCTCTTTCTCTATCCGAAGTCGCCCATGCTTGCGCCAGTAGATACCACTCTCGGCTCCTCGCCATGATTTTACCACTTTCACCAGACTACCGTACCGCCTCTTCCTCAAGACCTCAAGCCAAAGACGATCCACCATCCGCGCGCCAAAGTCGTCGCCGCTTCCATTCCACGTTCTTCGCACTCGAGTCACCAAATGCAATTCCTTCGGAAGCGTTACGACCCCCTCATCATCACCCACGACATGCAGCAATCAATTGCACATTTCATCCCACGACCGAAATCAATTTTACGTTTCTCCTGCCGCCATTCATTTCTACTGAAAACTAACATCGCATTCCCGTGGGCGTTCCCCGTCGACTCAAGTGTCACCTTCGTGCTATAAAAGGAGCACCGTGTGTCCCTCGCTCTCCTCTTTGATTTCCCCCAAACCGCATCATCTGATTCTCCTCCATTTGCCGGGACGCCGACATCCATCCACCTTCCCGAAGTCCGGCAACGTCTTCGCATTGATCTTCTTCTCCGGCAATCCTCCGACCAAACCAACCACGTCACGTCGTATTTTAGGTCCTCTTCCAATCCCCCACCTCAATTCCGAAATTCCATCGCTATGGAGCTCCGGCACCGTCGTCACCATTCTTGTGCCGTCGGCCGCCGTGGGCGCACCTCCTCGGCCACTCTCCCGCCTTTCCGCTTGTTGCTGCACCATCCCCACCCCGCACGCAGCCCATGCTCACGCTATCTTCATCAGGACGTCGTCGGTTTGCTGTTGCCGCCTCGCTCCGTCTCCGGCGCTATCGCCACCACCAGTGGGTAGAGAACCTCGCCGGGGTTCCATTTTGCCCGTTCGCCGGTCGCCCCTCCCTGCCCGTCGCCATGGCCATCCCCATGTGCCTCCCCAGTCTCTGTTGTCTGCTCTCTTTCTTCTCTGGAAGCTCTCTGTGTTGTGGAAATGACTCATTGACATATGGGTCCCATGTGTCATACTCTTTCTTCTCTCTCTTTATCTTTCTTGCTTTAACTAGCAAGTCGACCCAACATGACATGCACATATGCTTTGCTATGTAAAATTTTAGATAGGCATGTTACAGGGAATATTCCCTCTTTCCAATTTTTAGGATTTATTTTCCGGCAAAACTTCCGGATGTTCGTTCTACTTCATACGAACTCCGATTCCGTCAATTCTTGTACCTAAATTCTTAATCTCTCTTTCGGTACTGATTTGTTAATTTTTCGATTTTATTTGGATTTATTGTATTTATTTATCTCGTTTTGCGCGAATAGAATCCGGTATTTCCAAAACCTTCCAAGATCAATCTGCCGAAGCATCTTCAAACTTCGACGAAGGAAAATCATAGACCTTTGATCATTTTGTACCCATTTTGCAAAAATTATTTTGTTTTATATTAACCTGCATTGCTAATTTTATATCAACTATTTTCGGGAGTAGCTAAATACCTATTTGACAGTATGACACCTTGATAACCTGTGAATGACATGTTTCCTTTGAAACCTTAGAAAGGGATAATTTTAGTTGGATATATTTTAACACCAACATGGGAAACGTAGTTATGCTTAGTCATGCTTAATTAGGATGAGATCATGATCACATGTTCTATAATGATAAATTTGACATAATGATATATGAAATCGTGGTAGGTAGCCACTGTATTAAAATTTGTTATGCCATGGCAAGGAATGTCGTTTGGTCGGGTTGAACAAAAATGGTTTTATACTCACGCGAATGATCGTGCAGTAAAGGGGTGTGGGCAACATATTTTGGATCAGGTAGTCTCGCCTAAGTAATCACTAAGGACTTAATTTTGTTCGCCATTAATCTGGGCCTTGCTGTAGAACTACATGTCCAGGATGGGGTGAACTGGCTGATTAATTAGTCATGTATTAGTTTGGTTTTGTCGTGGTAGTGTGGTTTCCGGGGTTACGGGTGGATTCACATGGCGCAAGAGGGGGCTTCCAGCGGATGGTTTAGTCCAAAGGAAGTGAAACATTAGCAGGCAGAACTAGGTTAAGACAGAACTTTGTAAAAGCTTTGTGATAATCACTTAGTCGCACGCCTACGGAAGCGTGTCATGGCCGACATTATAAATTGATTATCTCTTATGGGTCAAGCTGTACAACCTCTGCAGAGTGTTGAAATTGTTCGAACAGCCATGTCCCCGGTTATGTACAATGCCTGGTAATTTCACACGAGGTAGAGATGTCATAAAATGTTTGGGTGGTTGAACGGGTAATTCAGGTGGTTTTGGTTGGGAAGTGAACAGATAGTTCACTAGTGTTTCAAAGAACTTGTTTACTTATGTATTTAATATTTTAAATTGTGTTTTTCAATCTATTTACTGCATTTTCGGTCAATGCGGTTTTCTGCAAAATAATCATACAGCTATTCCTTGTTCAAGCTTTGCATGAATACTATTTGCATACATTTCCCTGTGATTTGCTAAGTACTTTATATACTGACGGCTTTACGCCATTGTTGATCAGTGTAATGATCTTAGACCATTACGGGATAAACACCGCCAGGAAGAAGGCCGGATGGCGTCGGCTTTGTGGGATGAGATATTAGACTATAGATTGGGATGATAGAACCTTGGGAGGGAGACTAGATTAATTCATCTTTCTTGCTTGCTTGATAATGGATACATGCTATCCCTTTTATAGGGACGACTCGACTTGACCTCTAAGAAACAACCTCTATTTCTATGGAAACTTATCTCTATTAGATGGAATACATCTCTAAAGAAATAAACCCAACTAATAAGGAAACTAACTATTCTATCTCTATTTCCTAACTACTAATGCACCCGTGGGCCCGGCATGAATAGTGCGTGATGCTTCTGAGTGCCGCGCATCTGTTCATGCATGAACAAGAGTCTGCCCATGACAACTACTCCTTCCTTTCACGACGGCTCGTCCTCGAGTTGTGATGGCGCCATGGTCTGCAAATGTAGGAGGTAGCACAATTGCAGCAGGCGCAACCCTTGAAGGTAGACCATGGAGCGGAAGAAGCCTCCTTCATGATGCAAGATGTAGCCCACATTGCGGTGACCAAAAGGGGCGACAAAGGAGTCCTCGTTGAGGTGGCTCTCATGGCCTTGAAATTCTCGGCAGAAACCATGGTGTTGCTCTGATACCAAATGTAATGATCTTAGATCATTACGAGGTAAACACCGCCAGGAAGAAGGTCGGACGGCGTCGGCTTTGTGGGATGAGATATTAGACTATAGACTGGGATGATAGAACCTTGGGAGGGAGACTAGATTAATTCATCTTTCTTGCTTGCTTGATAATGGATACATGCTATCCCTTTTATAGGGACGACTCGACTTGACCTCTAAGAAACAATCTCTATTTCTATGGTAACTTATCTCTATTAGATGAAATACATCTCTAAAGAAGTAAACCCAACTAATAAGGAAACTAACTATTCTATCTCTATTTCCTAACTACTAATGCACCCGTGGGCCCGGCATGAATAGTGCGTGATGCTACAGTGCCGTGCATACTGTTCACGCATGAACAGTAGCCCTGCCCCATGACAATCAGTCGCTAAGGAAGACCTAAAGAACACAGAGTTCTACGAGGAGGAATACTTCGAAGACTATGCGAACTAAGGTGCGCTCCCCACTCGATTGCCTGTGGGCATGTTGGATAGCTACCACAAATTTTATTCCACTGCAAGTTTGTTTATTTGTCTTTAAGCCATGCGTGGCAAACTTTGTAAACCTTGACCACAAGGTTTGTTGCTTCCATTTATTAATAATTTTTTTTAGTTATTTCGTTGTATGGGTATGATTGTCATTGATGTTGTCACTGTGTGAACTAGCTACTGATCATGGGACTAGTTCAGAATACAAAGAGGGTTTGGATTCAGAAATCAGGGTCCCGACAATAACTACCGTGCTGAAGAAGGCCAGACGACATGGCTTGAAGGGGATTAGGTATTAGATGAGGGAGATAGACATAGGTTGGGAAGAGAGAACTAGAAAGTTTGAGAGATAGCAACTAGAGGAGAGAATACTTATTTCTTACTTGACCCTTGAAACTAATACTCCTAATACAATTTGGACTTCTCTTACTAGGGCTCTTAATACAATAAGAACTCACTTTTCTTGACCCTCAAGACTACAACACCATGGCTCCCAATGAAGAACTACTCCAATGGCATACAACCCAGTGACAGTGGTATTGGCGACAAATAAGCAGACTGAAAAAGAAATCTCAGATTTTGATCAATGTATTCAAATCACCTTAACAGATGTGGCCAACACAGGGACAAGATGATTCTGATTGTTAATCTTGAGACCTTCCGAGGAGATAGTCCTGTACATAATGTAAACAAGATAAGTGAAAATTAATTAGTATTGTTGTAACGGACCACACTTGCAAAAACAAAACAGGGCTTACATCCAACATAGGTTGCATTATCATAAGTAAACGCATGGTGAGACACCATGCCATACTAAAGTAATGAACTAAGTAGGAATAGAGGTACATTTTCGATACTTCCCTTCAAAACAATATGCAAATGCTACATTAATTTACAGATTTTCACATACCAATTACATAAGGTGCTAAAAGTTACGGTTTTATCTCCATCTAGCATTGTCATTAAATCTAAAGAGCTATCTATGTTACTTAAGTTCAGAAACTAGTTAACAATAGTAAATCAATTTTTCAGTGGAGTATGGATGCCATGTCAAAAACTATATCAAGAGCAAGTTATTTTTTCAGAAAAAAGGGAGGACAGACTTGACACTTCTGTAATAAGGTTTCAACACCAGATAAACACCCTAAGGGCCTGATTGGAAAGGTGGATTTGGATCCAAATCCTTGGTATTTAACTAAATCCTAAAATTCCTAGAGCAATCCCCCTCTTTCAAACAGGCCCTAACTGGACCCAACAGGCTCTGAAACTATGTTTGATGTCATGGTTCGGACATGGACGAGCTGCTTAGTAAGACGACATGATAACACATGCCCTTTTTCAGTTTACGAAAACATATTACAACTATACTCTCCTATTATTATCATATCAGAGCGTACTGATATAATTTTTACAAAGGTTAATTCATCTTTGTTTTTTAGATGGTACATGAAATGCATGAGTTGCCACAAGATACTGAATGGACACAGAGAAGTGCAATGTAGAGATTTAACCTATTCATTAAACTGTTCCAATCTACAACTATAGGCTTTATTCATTTCAGATTAGAAGGCTCACAAATGTAAGATAACCACTCAAAATTCAATGTAGGGCCAACATTCATGGGCTTCACAAGAATGAAATATAAAAAGGAAAAAGTTGCTAACACCAACTTGTCAAGATGAATAGCCAAAGTGGGGATTCTCATGACTGGCTCCTGCACTCTTACAAGCGTATGTGCGTAAGAAACTGCACCTTCCTTCTTTTCCCGTACAATCACCCTACCAGCAATAGTAAGATCACGGTCGAACCATGTGTACCACAAGCCACCTCCATAAGTTTGGACCCCAACCTCGAGATAACCTCCCTTGGTTATCTATGAAACAAGAAGCAAGATTTCATCACTAAGTGATCAAAATCATTCACATCAATTAACACACATAATAAGTAATAACAAACTGGTATACCCGATTGATACACGAAACACTGGTCGTATAGACATATATATTATCACGTCAAAATTGCAGGGCACATTTTACTCTGAAATCAATAAAGAAGTGTTCAAACTTCAAACCTTGGAGACGGGCTTGAGCTTCAGGCATGGACTGTCCGTATGAGCACCGATGATGTGAAACCCATTACCGGCAACGTACCTGCGAAACGTCAATACATCAGTCAAGAATCCACATGACAAAGAAATCAATAACGCACCCAAAAAACTAAAGAACAAATATGTACAAATAATATTCGTTTCTCTGTAAAACAAAGTACGAATTTAAGAATCCAAAAACCAAAGGAAGGCAAGAACAAGAAGGAAGGCGATGGGATCTAGCTTGACGCACTTGGCGCCGATGGCAAAGGCGACGATGGTGGAGTGGTTGCGGGTGAAGAAGTACTTGCGGCCCGGCTCGAGCCCCGCCCACTCCTCCCGCTCCGACAGCTGCGCGAATCCCGCCGCCTTCAGCTGCCGCTTCGCCTCATCTACTCTCACCGGCGGCCACGGAAGACGGAAGGAACAAACGAGAAGTTCAGTTCAGTTCGCGTCAACCAAGAAAAGAAAGGCAAGCGGGCAAGGGCGTGTACCGACGGCATGGAAAGCGGTGGGGGAGGCGTTGAGGAAGTCGACGAGATCGGAGACGACCGGGGCGGTGGCGGCGGCCATGGGCGCCGGGGACCGGGGGTGGAGACGGATGGAATATGATCGATCGGGTGTAGTTGCCGTATTTGGTAATCCCAGATTGTTTTGGACAGAGATATGGGCACGGCCCGAAACTATAGTTGGTTATGCCGGCACGGCTCAACTCAGGGTGCTTGCGTCACTATCTCGGTCCAACAGGCTAGCACGTTACGGTACGATCTGGTCCGGCGGTGATGGTGACATAGCCGGTGAGAGAGGAGGAGGAGATGTCATGGACGGTGGAGACAGAGGCAGCGAGGAAGGAGGCTATCTCCAGAGGGGAGGTGAGGGGAATGGCAGCAGGGAGGGAGATGAGGGGATCGGGAGGGGCAAAGGCTCGGTGCCGAGTGGGCTACTAGGGCCAACCCTAACCTGTCGGGTTTATCATGTCTGGGCCAACTCGGCACGACCCGAGAGCTCGGCATGTTATGACTGGGTCGGCAGCGAGCCTACTAGCCGGCACGACATGACCCATTTAGTTAGCCGAGGCGGCCATACTGTGCCTAATCGGGCCTGTGTGTAATACCCTGATTTTCATTGCAAATGAATTAGAAGAAGTAATTAAGGGATTAAACTTTGGAATTAGGAAGTGGGTCGTCGACCCTTGAACCATAGCCGTATGGGGAAAGGAACCTGGTTGTCGGCCAAGCCCAAGCCGAGTCCCTATTGGACACGGCAAGGGTCGGGCGCCAATAAGAGGAGAGGGGGAAGGCCGGTTGGAACCCTAGCCCCAAACCCCTCCCTGTTGCAGCCCCTGCCCAGCTCCTTGCCGCGTTCCTTGCCCAGCTCCTGTCGCGTTGTTCCTCCCTCTATCGCGCCAAGCTAGGCCAGTCGTCGCTTGCTGTTGCTAGTGGTTGCTGCTGGTTAGAGGCAAGGAGAAGGAGCACGGAGCCAGCGATGAGGACGAAGAACCAAGAAGGAGTAGCAAGAAGGAAGAAGGGAAGAGAAGGGAAGAAGGAATGAAAGCTAGGGTTTGCACTTCGTGTTTGTTCTTCGTCAAATTTCATGGGTAACCATCTGATCAACCTTGGTTTGATCTTAGATTAATCTTTATTCATGATTTAGTCCAGTTTGGTTGTGGGGATTATATATTTTGAGATGCGCTAGTTCGTTTAGTTGTAGTGCAGAACCCTACGGGGGATTTTGGAGTATCTCTGTCTAGATTCATGACTTTGCCTTGGTAAGAAAGTTGTATATAATTTCCTAAGCTTTCCAGAGAGTCCACGATCATTAAATTTGGTTAAGTGGTTAAAACATTATGGCCTCGGGAATACTGTTGTCCAGTTTTCCATTGTCATTGATAGCAGTTGTGTAGATTTATTAATTACATGCACTAGATGTTGGAATTAAATTGTGGTCATAACTAGGTTTAGCTAGTTATTTCTCTGTAGTTTCCAGAAGTGGCATGGTTTGCTATTTTTCATGTTGCATAAAAATAGTTACGAAATTGTGAACTCTACTGCTCTGTTAAGTTCCAAAATAACCTTCGGGGTTGAAAACAAGGAACTAGATGTCAAAATCAGAGGATTTTCATAACTCAGGAATTATAGGAAAATTTGTGTAGATTCCAGAAAATATAGAGTTTACTATATTTAAAGTACATATGCAAAAGTTATTTGCGTTTGATCACGAGACAGCTGGGCGGTTGTCCGGTGAAGGTGGATTTAGTGCATCGGGTTTACGCATAGGAGCAATAGTGTATTGTTTGATGTAACATCCCAAAATTATGTTACCAAAAAAATTATTATTTCATTGGATTTTCTGAGTTTTAAAAGAGTTTTTTTATTTTCTTGAATTTCCTAGATTTTAAATTCAAAAAGAAAATTTATTAAGTTTGGATTTAAATTTAAAAAGGAAAATTTTAATTAATTTCTTAAATTTTCTGGATTTTAAAAGGATTTTCCTATTTTCTAGAAATTAAAAATAATTTATGTGCAAAAATAAAACCAACTCTAAGTTGAAAATAATTTTATTAAGTTTAAAATAATGCAGATAATTTCTGTGAATTTTTCTAGAATTTTTTAACTCTTTTGGCTATTTTCTAAAACCCTAATTAATTTATCTCAATTTCTGAAACCATTAAAGCCTTAAAAATCCGGAAATCATCTTTTGGGCCGAATCTCTCGTGATCTTTCCCTTTTTTTCGCACTTGGCCCACTCCCTTGGCCCATTTTCTCGGCCCGGCTTCCTCTCTCTTTCCTCTTCTCTCTCTGGCAGCGCGAGCCCATTTAAAGCTTCACAACGGCCGCCATTTTCTTATCCTTTCCCCAAGCGCAAGTGCGCAACACCTCCCCCTCTTTCCGCCGCCTCCATTTTTGCCCTTATCACCTTCTTTTCGGGCCCACTCTCGTCGAAATCCTCAACGGCCACCACAAAAAATCTCGCGCTTGATCTCCTCCCCAGCCACCCCCCCTTGCCCTATAAAAGGGAGCGCCATGCGCCCTTCTCCTCCCTCATCCACCCCTGACAGTATCTCCTCATCTTCTCACCGGATTCAGACTTTTTCTCACCGCCGGCTGAACGTCTTTTGCCGCCATCAAAGGGTCTCTGCCGCCATCATCTTCACCTCCGGAACCACCTCCCCGCATTCTACCTCGTTCTCGTGTTTCCTTCACCGGACCTTGCTGTGGCGCGTAGCACCGGCGACATTATTGTCCGTAGCGTCGCCGCTCATCGAGTGACATTGCACGTCCACATCAGTGCCACCTAGCGCCACGCCAGTGCCACCTCACCCCTGCATGCCCACATCAACGCCATGGGCGCTTATGCCAAATATTAGCCGTCACCGCTTCACCTTTTGCAATCGCTTTTTACTTAACCAGTCTATTGTGGACCGTTGACCACTCGTGGACTTGGTCCATGGACCAAGGGCCCACATGTCAGTGAGTCATTCCCTTTTTCTTTTGAAAAATAATTCTGGCCAAAAATGAAATTCCCTCACTGATGTCATGCTGACACAATAAATTGTTTTTCCTTTAGAAAAACAATTCCACAAATTCTGAAAAAAATCCAATTCTACTGTTTCATGTGAATTTCAATCTTTCGAGAGTCTGTTCTCCTTCATTCGAGCTCTGATTCAAGTGATTGAAATTTCTAAATTCATATAAATTTAAGATCTAGCTATCTATACCAAAATTATTTGATTTGGAGTTTATTTGAATTTAACTTATTTTCGCGTATAGATTTCGTCAGCTTCGAAGAGCCAGATTTCAACGCCGTTTCAAAACAACAATTAATTGAGCAAGGCAAGTTACATATTTGATTATGTTTGATCCTAGTATTTTTAAATTATTTAAACTCTATTTTAAATTATTATTGCATGCTTACTTATATTCAAGTTAATTTAAATTCCTGTTTTGAACCAAATTCCATTTGTATGGCCAAATTTTGACATTGAAATATCCATACCTTTTCACCTTAGATAAAATCTAGTTGATGCAATAGTATGAACTAGAACATTTTTGGAAAAATTACGCTT
Source organism: Phyllostachys edulis (assembly GCA_036346405.1). NCBI lineage: Eukaryota > Viridiplantae > Streptophyta > Magnoliopsida > Poales > Poaceae > Phyllostachys > Phyllostachys edulis. The sequence continues at coordinate 16,803,764 of CM070568.1, forward strand.
AGCCATGCTTAGACCTGGAACATTTAATTTGGAAATTTTCAGCCAAAAATCAAATGTGGTTTAAATTATATCCATAGCATTGGTGTGCCATGGAAGTTTGTAAATGACTTTTAAAAATGAAATAAAATTATAAAAACTAGTTTGGACTTGGACGAACTGGATAGTTGGTGGGTGCAAGTTTATGCACGGGCTCAATTCAGTGAATGGTTGAGTCTCAAGAATTGTTTTGGAAGTCGCCTAGTCAATTAAGGACCAGTGTGCGAGCTGCAGATTGCTAAGTCATTCCGTACTATCACATGTCTAGTATGGGATAGACCGGTCTAATTAATTTGTAAAGTTCCACTGTTAGTTGTGCTAGTTGATGTGTGGCTGACAGAATGGCCTATTTTTATGTATTCCCACATGGCGGAAGAGGGGGTTCCGGCGGATGATTTAATCAAAGAAAGTGAAACCTTAGCGGACATGACTACTTTGGGATGGCACACTATAAAGGCCTTGTAATAATCACTTAGTCGTACACCTACAGAAGTGTGTGAAGTAGACATTATAAGTCGATTATCTCTTGTGGGTAAAGTTGTACAACCTCTGCAGAGTGTCAATATATTCGAATAGCCGTGTCCACGATCATAGACATGTTGAGCAAAGTCTTTCGTGGATTAGACTTTGTTTTTGTTTTCAAAATGATTTATAAAACAGTTTATGACATGGATGGTAGTCTATGAGAAAAATTGTGGGCTGAAGCCCCAGGTTGGTGCCCGTGTTAAAGTTAGTGTTAGGTTGGTGCCTACACTAGCTTTATTAATTCAGTTAAAACTCAATTTTTAGATATTGTAAAACTTGAGCTTTTTAACTTAGTTATTGTATTTGAAATGTCAAATGTTGCTTTTGCACAAACAACCCTATAAGCCTTCCTTTGACAATATCCATGCATGCATCAACTGTAATACCCTGGCTATTCGGAAGCCAAGATGTCACCTAAATAATCTAACATACAATCATAATACGAAAGAATTAGAACACCATCTCATCTAATGACAAAAAGAGATCAATATTCAATAGGACCATGTCATGAATATAGCACGAATCTAAGAAATAACTATCGAAGGAATAATCAAAGATCACAAGTACTACTGAATTAACCATAACATAGCAATAGGTACCATTCATCATCTAAATCTATTTATTACAGTTCATCAATAACGAATGAAAGATAGAACTAAATCATAATCTTGGACTTGAATAGGGTGAAGTGAATGAGTAGTGCGTGTCTACTCCCTTCCAATAGAGCCAACATCAATGATCACCTAAAATAAACAAACAATGCAAGAATGAGTCCGAGACTCAGCAAGTACAGTGAATAAATGGAACATACAACAAACATGATCAAGCCAACATCATTGAAGAATATGAATAAATCAAAGAACGAATATTTGAATGAATGGAATGAATGGATTGAATGAAATGAAGGGACTACACACATGCATATACCGGTATTGCTAGTGACACACCCGTCGGTGTTCACCTAAGCCCGCATTTAACAAAATGCGGGGATCCAAGTCTCGTATGAAGAAAGTTTCATACGGGTGTTCCAATCTGTCCACATTAGAATGGTGAGTCTTACGTGCCCATACTGGAATTGATGGGTCTTTTTAATCCACTCCCGTGGATGAAACATGAATAATGGATGAATGGAATGCAATATGTATATTGAAAAGACATGCTCTCTAATCATAGAGAAAACGCATATGGAAGGAACATGAACATTAAATATTATTATGGATCTTAGAAAAACACAATATCAACATCAAACATTCAACATTTTCTAATTATCAGAACATCAAAGTATTTGCCTTCCGCGATGCGACGCGTTAGTAGGCAATGGCGGTGCTTCTAAACCTGAAGCCTCTCCGCCTACACAATATACACTCGAAATAAGAACAACATATAACAGGACACTTCCATTAACGTTCCACAACGCCTGCCCGACAACCCATAATTAACTAATTAGATCTAATCAAAATGCATTTACACAATCATGGAACTAATTCTGGACAGCAGCACGGAATCACTGATATCTAACAATCTGGGACTTGAAACGAGGTGAGCCCAGATCCTATGGAAACTTAATGAACATATCTACGAAAACCTAGTTGGTGAGATAACCCAATTCGGCCCAAATCAACATACTATAGGCAGATGAACTTGAAAGACAGAATCTGTCCCGACGAAACGGGCAGCAGTAAAGAAAATAACACAACTTTTGATCTACAACTCTGATTGAGGAGTTATTTATCATTCTGGAAAGGTTATAAAAATTTCTACAATAACCTAGTTGGGTGAAAACCCTGAATCTGCCAATAACATAATCATAATTTAGGAGACAACTTGACAGTTCACTCTCATCAGGATTTCAGGACAGTGGTAAACATCAGACCATAACTTTTGATCCTTATGTCGGAATTACGTGTTCTTGGTAGCTACGGAAAGCTAAGCACATTATCTAAATATCTCTAGGAGATGGACACCTCCAAATCGGCCTCTAAGAACCCGAAATATGCCACGGAAGCTACTGGACAGAACTGAACTTACAACCGAACGAATTCGATCCAAACTAAATAATCTAATTTCGCATCTAATCAACATTAAACAGTGGGGAAACATCTCGTTACCCTTGAAGAACCCCGGAGAACGATGAACGATTCTTGGAGAAGATGATCCCTTCTCTTCTCCTGCTTTCTTTCCTTTCTTCTTCTTCCTTTCTCTCCTCCTTTCTCCTCTTGGCATAGCAAGAGGGATTGTTATAGGGCGCCACAAGATCTTGAGGCGGCTGATCAGAGCAGCTAGGGTTTTTCCTCCTTTTATTGGTGGCTCGCCTCATGGGCCTCTGGGCCAAGGCCCAAGGCCCAAAGTTGTCAAAAAATGCAAAATCTCCTTTTCTTATTCCTAATTTTCCTTTTGAACGCTTTTATAGAATAAATCAAGTATTACATTCTACCCTCTTAATAGAATTCAATTCCTAATCTACTTGAAAGAAAACTGCAATTGAATTTGAACAAGGATCAAAACGCACCTGCTATGAAGAAATCAATATTGTTCGCACATACGAAACTCCAACTTTCTAAGTAGCCTCTCTCTGACCGATTAGACCACAACACAACGGCACAAAACAACGCTCGTCTTAACACTCAACCCAAGATTCCCAAGTACATTCATCGAAGAGAATCAAGATAAGACCCTACTCGATGGTCAACGCCTTTAACGAAATCCCAAGCTTTGAATTGCTCACTACTCACTTAGCACTGTAACACACCAGACGCTATGTGACGTCAGCGTATGGACCCAAGACGGTCAAAGCGATATGCCAACTTCCTAATTTACGCAATCGTCGAAAACGAACTAATGTACCGGCCAAACTCCCTTTGGTATGAAAACACGAATAAATGCCCGTAACCACCCCTCGGTAGACACGTCCGTGCGTCCAAAGGTTTGCAGACATATGCTATGTCAGATGCCCACTTCGGGACCACATGCGCCATGCACCATATGCCCGCGCCCCTGTCCCGCACGCGCCCGTGCAGCGAAGGTTGATGCTCAAAATCAAACTCTTCATCTAACAAGGGTCACCTCCTTTAAATAAGAATGCACAAAAGAACTGGTTCTTAAACCACTGATTCACAAAGAGAATCCAACTAGAAATAGAGAGTTCTCTTCGCATCCTCGCAATGCTAATTCTCCACCAAAAGGGTCAAATCCCAAAGATGACAATTCATCACGAAAACAATTCCACTTTCTAAATAGGTAGTTTACGAATGAACACCACGAAAGCCAAAGGAGAAATCACTCGAATGCCCAAACCAAATACCTCTTTTGGTTTGTCTGAATTGGAAAGAATCAAACATGCCAACACAGCGCCAACTCACATTGCGGAAGACACCAGTCAACAACACAAAACTCAAACGAGAATCAAGAAAATGCTTCACTACCTGAGAAAACATCCTTTTTCTCAGTTTCTCTTTTAGGAATAAAGTTTCTCTCAAACCTTGGAATTCGAATTCATCGCATACCACACGAGCTCAAACCTCTTAATTTAACATTCTCAAATTACACTTGAACCGAATTACACCATCCACACCTTTGTGGAGAGACTCTATTAACCCCAGCGAACATGCTAGACAACTCCTACTAACGAAATTATTTTTGACAGAAGGCACCCAAAGCACCTCAAACTAGATCGCATGCAATCCCATCGACTCCAACTTTCCATAATAACAACCCAGAATCCTCAGTACACCCGCTCATGAACTACATCAGAAGGGTTCTATCAACAATCATTCCACTGCTCGGAATACTCCAATTTTCTATCTCCTCTACACACAATCTTTGGGCGACCAAAAGTCTAGCATAAAAATGCAAAGCCCAAATTTAACCTCCAAGACTTCTACAACAAATTTCTCTTATAACAGATAGTGAAATCATCGGATTAAATCTCTAGCATCCCCACAATTCTAACATACTCACTCTTTGACATCATCAGAAATCACCCACACAATCTAGCAATACTATACAATTGCGTTACACTATAAAATTAATCAAGGTTTCCATACCTTCGATAATTCCCCAACCTTTCAACATGAACTGAAGTTCTAGAATTTCACTATACCATAGGTTCTACTCAGTCGTAACACTATTTAGATTTACTTCGAAGCCCCACACTCCATGTGAATCAAATTTCCTCCAAGAAGTACAGATCAAAACCAATTCATCTTCTACTACTCCAATAGCTTGGTAGCAAAATCTCACCACTACAATTTCTTATCCACCACCAACAGCCAAAAATACGCTTTGTAAAACTTTGCAACACACAACTATTAATCCTTTCTCAAAAGAAAGAGGCGATATGACGTGTTTCACACACAGAAAATATTGCTCCTCACAATGAAAGCACGAAACCAAAAGAAATATTTTGATAATGGTGATCTTGGAAAACGAAAGTTGAGTTCACAGCTGAGGGCACACATCCTCAAAAGGAATAGCAAATAACGACCAATAGGAAAGACATTGCGATCGAAAGTCGACATCCCTTGAGCGAAAGAGCGTAAAGTCTAGGAACGATTCAAATAACCACAAGTTAAAAAACTTGATTCCAATTCTCAAATACTCCTACTGCACTCTTTCCTTTAACACGGAAATTAACCCTTTTGACAAAAACAACACCTTCCACAACGAACAAGATAAGTTCTTTAGTCCCAACCACGAGAAATAGTTAAGAACCAATAAAATTCTTCAACACGTTAAATTTACTCGGAATAGTTTAACTACCCATGAAACATGAGATCCAATGATCTCAGCCACAAATCTCGAAACATTTTCATTTAAGGAATATCACGAAAAGCAAGCAATTCTTTCTCTTCTTAAAGGAATTAACATAAAAATTCTCTTTGATTTCAACCTCACGTTGAGAACTCAGACCAAAGAGCCCTTTAGATTAAATCACACGAATTTCTTGAAAAACAATAGAACATTCCAATACATCATTTTATTTGAAATAATTTCAGCTACCACATAATTCATGAGCTCCAAAATATCACGAAAGCTAAACTTGAAATATTCTCATTTGAACGATATCACCAAAGGCGATCAAATTTCTTTCTCCATAAAAGAATCAATATCACCCTCACATTTTTGATCATTTTATTAACATCAAAATCATACATTCTTGGCGAAATTCAACATACCTCACTATTTCATCAATAAATTTTCCAAAAGAAACACAACAATCGTGACATAACATTTCTATCATCACAAAAGGATTGCAATAACTACTTGCTCTGGAAAAACAAGCCTAATGCTCAAGCCAAAATGTTAAAACAAAACTCTGCTAACAAGATCATACTAGTACATGACAATCTCACAAATGTACATCAATATAAATCTCTTATTAGATTTCATCCATTTAACTCTTACTAACGCTCAACGCCAATATAGTACACACTAAATGCACTCTAGCCATTATTGTTAACAATTGATGATTATTTTAATCATGGAAGCATTCATGGTCTTACCTCTATTTGCAATCACAAAACAGTTATGAGTATAGACTCACTATTCTATCTTAAGTTCAGAAATTAGAACGAAATGCCTTTAATCTTCAATAATATATGATACATAAGACAAGGTTTCACAAGTCAGAACATTCACCTTCTTTTCATTTCTTAATACATATAACATCAGTTTAGTATGGCAAAATTAGGTGAATCAAGCATTTGAATGAGTTCGTCAAGTATCTCAATAGAAGACATATTCAAGATCAATATTTACCAAGGCAACATTCGAACGCATCCTTAACTTAACAATCACTAGCGGTTAGAATAACCGGAAAAGGACCTAGATTCCAAATCATCTAACAAAATTAGCAGATTACTCAAGCTTAATGATCAAACTGGTTCATTAACATTCCACACTTCTTAAGAACCATAGGTTCTGAATATATATGGACAAACTCCTATTTACCCTTTATCATGTATCAAACACAATGACATTTCAAATTAATCAATTTCACCGTCATGGATGCTAGTTAAGAATAAATGGTTTGCACCATGCTAACAACCCAACCTGGTAACTCAGAACATAACAATTTATTCGTTTGGATATAATCTCTCACTTAAACAAGATAAGACAAATACAAAAGGATTTTAACACTTTCCTTCAGAAAAGATATGCTTTAAACTTCAACAATCGGAATGATCCAAAAGAAATACATGGAGCCAAAGCTTTCTCACGTTAACGAACTGGCAACAGAAAACTTTCATTACCCAAAATATCAAACGATTAAGTGAGTCATTCTTTTCCAATAAGAAAGAAGGAACAACCATGAAAATCTCATTCTCGCCAATTAACAACAATCACAAGTAGTGTAACTCGTGAATCAAGGTTACACTACTTAACCACAAACCCAAGAGAAATTTATCAACCGCCACGTAACAAGAATTTGCCAACTTCGAAATCAAGGAAGAGAACAACTGCCTAAAGCAACTCACGCCAACACGAAACTATGGTACTCGGGTAACTACTCCCTAACCATATACCACTTAACAATGGTGTAACTCGTGAATCCCAGAGTGACAACCACGTCCTCAACTTCCTAACATCCGCTAACAACACGCATAACCAATGTAATCGCTATGAATTTATAGGATCATCTCATGACAATCATAAAATAAATTCATAGATATAAGATATCACATCATATCATAGATTAACAACAAGAAAGATAGTACAGAAGCAATTCAACAATTGCTCAACAAAAGAAACATAACAATAGAAATGCGGAAACAATGGATTACCCAACCCCACCTACTGTGCACAGTGTGTTATTTTAATATATTTCTATTAACCACGGACCTAAAGCCCGCTCTGATACCAACTATAACACCCTAGCTATTCGGAAGCCAAGATGTCACCTAAATAATCTAACATACAACCATAATGCGGAAGAATTAGAACACCATCTCATCTAATGACAAAAAGAGATCAATATTCAATAGGACCATGTCATGAATATAGTCCGAATCTAAGAAATAACTATCGAAGGAATAATCAAAGATCACAAGTACTACTGAATTAACCATAACATAGCAATATGTACCATTCATCATCTAAATTTATTTATTACAGTTCATCAATAACGAATGAAAGATAGAACTAAATCATAATCTTGGACTTGAATAGGGTGAAGTGAATGAGTAGTGCGTGTCTACTCCCTCCCAATAGAGCCAACATCAATGATCACCTAAAATAAACAAACAACGCAAGAATGAGTCCGAGATTCAAAAGTATAGTGAATAAATGGAACATACAACAAACATGATCAAGCCAACATCATTGAAGAATATGAATAAATCACGAATCTAATATTTGAATGAATGGAACGAATGGATTGAATGAAATGAAGGGACTACACACATGCATATACTGGGTATTGCTAGTGACACACCCGTCGGTGTTCACCTAAGCCCAAGATTTAACAAAATACGGGATCCAAGTCCCGTATGAAGAACGTTTCATACGGGTATCCCAATCTGCCCACATTGGAATGGTGGGTCTTACGTGCCCATACTGAAATTGATGGGTCTTTTTAATTCACTCCCGTGGATGAAACATGAATAATGGATGAATGGAATGCAATATGTATATTGAAAAGACATGCTCTCTAATCATGGAGATAACACATATGGAAGGAACATGAACATTAAATATTATCATGGATCTTATAAAAACACAATATCAACATCAAACATTCAATATTTTCTAATTATCAGAACATCAAAGTACTTGCCTTCCACGATGCGATGCGTTAGTAGGCAATGGCGGTGCTCCTAAACCTGAAGCCTCTCCACCTACACAATATACACTCGAAATAAGAACAACATATAACAGGACACTTCCATTAACGTTCCACAACGCCTTCCCGACAACCCACAATTAACTAATTAGATCTAATCTGAAAACAGACGACACGATCATGGAACTGATTTTGGACAGCAGCACGGAATCACTCATATCTAACAATCTGGGATCGGAACAAGGTGAGCCCAGATCCTATGAAAACTTAACGAATATATCTACGAAAACCTAGTTGGTGAGATAATCCAATTCGGCCAAAATCAACATACTACAGGCAGATGAACTTGAAAGACAAAATCTGTCCCGACGAAACGGGCAGCAGTAAAGAAAATGACACAACTTTGGATCTACAACTCTGATTGAGGCGTTATTTATCATTCTGGAAAGGTTATAAAAATTTCTACAATAACCTAGTTGGGTGAAAACCCTGAATCTGCCAATAATATAATAATAATTTAGGAGACAACTTGACAGTTCACTCTCATCAGGATTTCAGGACAGTGGTAAAGATCAGACCATAACTTTTGATCCTTATATCAGAATTATGTGTTCTTGGCGGCTACGGAAAGCTAAGAACATTATCTAAATATCTTTAGGAGATGGACACCTCCAAATCGGCCTCTAAGAACCCGAAATGTGCCACGCAAGCTACTGGACAGAATTGAACTTACAACCGAACGAATTCGATCCAAACTAAATAATCTAATTCCGCATCTAATCAACATTAAACAGTGGGAAACATCTCGTTACCCTTGAAGAACCCCGGAGAACGATGAAAGATCCTTGGAGAAGATGATCCCTTCTCTTCTCCTCCTTTCTTTTCCTTTCTTCTTCTTCCTTCCTCTCCTCCCTTTCTCCTCTTGGCATAGCAGTAGGGGGGATTGCTATAGTGTGGCACTATAGTACTAGAGGCGGTGGTACTGTAGTAGCTAGGGTTTTCCCCCTCCTTTTATTGATGGTCTGCCCCTCATGGGCCTCCTGGGCCATGGCCCAAGGCCCAGGTTGCCGAAAAAAATGCAGAAATCTCCTTTTTCTTATTCCTAATTTCCCTTTTGAATGCTTTCTTTTATAGAATAAATCAAAGTATTACATCAACTTTGTTGTGGGTGTAACTTGCGGAGTACATTTTTGTACTCACCCTTGCTTAATAAAATGTTGTTCAGAGGAGAAGGACTTCGCAACTGCTGAGGATCTCGACGACTAGGCCGCTACCCCAGTCGATTCCCTGTGGCAGATTAGCTGGGCTCTACTACTTCTTCTTCGTCTTCTGTTGTGTTCTCTATTGTTGGCTCGTAAGCCTTTCTTGTTATAAACTCTGATATTTATTAATAAAGTTGTGCAGATTATGGATGTTACCATATTTGTTTACTATGTATACTAGCTACTATTCCAAGAACTAGTGTAGAATACACAGAGGATTTGGGGGTGTTACTCCAGGGTCTGACATTTGATGATTTGGTACTGTGGTGGCATGTTTTGAGTTGTACTATATATGTTTTGTCCATGGAGTGTTTCTTCGAGTTTGGTGCCGCAGTTGCATCGTCCCAACTTTCATGGCTAAAAGGCAAGTGCATAGTAGAGCGGTCGACATCGGTTTGGTTGCCATTGTCTTTAATATTACATTGCCATGATATTTTATCTATGATTTTATATGCTTATTTACATGCCATGAGAATTATTATGATAATGTTAATGACATGATGATGATATTATTACCATAATGATGACATGATATGATGATAATGGAATATGTTGATGAATAATAGTTTAAATTGCATTCTTGCATCTTGTGCACAATCATTGCATAATGGAGAATGATCATGGTGATCATATGATATCTACCTCGTTAGTAGAGACTCCACAGGAGTGGAGAGATCCCGAGTCCTTGTTGGACTGACTTGAGGAAGGGTGAACACTGTCACGGGTGTTCACTCATGCTATACTGGTATAAGCGATGTGATGAATAAATGGGCATGTAGAATAGCGATGCATTGCATTAATGAAAAGAAGATGATGATATATCTTGATCACAACAGTGTTGATGTTATTAATGACTATGGATATTAAATTGTTTGTTTATTGTTTTATTATGTACTGGCTGAGTTAACTCACCCTTGCTTTGTTGTTGTTTTTACGTGACTATCGATGGTGACATGCATGGGATGGAGTAGCACATGTGAACCACATGCAACTATCACACATACATTATCTATTTACATGGCTTTCATTAAATCTAGTGACATTGATTATTTCCTTTTAGGATTTATTCATGGACTTGGTTAATATTTAGTTTAATTGCTTGAAACTTTGATTGATTTATTCTTAGTTGATTTATTTATTACTTGATGACGTCCTATGTACTGGGAACATGGTCCTGGCGTTTCTTGCGTGCGGGTATCCTAAGCGTTTCTCGAATGCGTGTATCTCGAGCGTTCTTGGCGCATGTGACCAAGTTGTGAACCTTTATCCTTATGCATTTATTTGTTTTAATTGATACTCTTGTGGCCCATGGATGTGCTTTTATTCATTGCATAGTTGCTGGAATTATTATTTAATTAAGGTTTAAATTTGTAACTAGAATATTTTAGGTTACATTCTGGGCGTAGTGTTGGGCCGGGGTGTTACACCGTGCCCATGCCATGCCACGTTAGGCCGCCCATTTGGCTATCTCTAAATATGGTGTTCAAATTGATCATTCATTTTTATGTTAACATATTTATAAAACGTAATAAAATTATATTATTATCAAGGTACTCCTAGAGACAAATCTATACATATCACTTTCATATGTTCATTCTAAATATTCAAAAATATATTGATAGCCAAAGCTTATAAAGTTTGATGGTATGTTACCCAAAACAACATTTGTGACGGGACGGTGTATTTGGTTATGGTTCAGCTGTACTATAGCATCTAGTATATCTACTGAACGAATTCAAATACGTATTCTAAAGTTCTTTTTTGCCAGGGATATTCCAATGTATTTGATGCTAGTACAAAAATAAGAATACAAATATTGGTTTAAGTTGGCTCTCTCTCTCTCCCTCTCTCTCTCTCTCTCTTGCTTAACAAGCTCAAATTTGACCATCCACGATAAATTACGCACTAGTAGCTTGTTATACTAAACATAAGGAAAAAGTCTATTTACCCCCTCGAACTTTGATCAAAAGTTTGTCTGGCACCCTGAACATGTAAACCATGTATTTAACCCACCGAATTTGTCAATCTCGTCTGCTTAACCCCCCTAAGGTGGTTTTGCATGATGGTTTCATCTACGTGGCACCATAAGTGGTTGGTTTTGCCACATGAGCTTACACGCAAGGAAAAAAATAATGAGGTGGCGCCGACGTGAGCCTACCCTGTCTTCTCCATCGTGGTAGTGCACGTGAACCGTATTGTTGCACAAAGGATGCTTAGAGTCACGCCATGCCACTTGCCATGCTCAGAGTTGAGTCACGCTTGCGCCGCCCTATTCCTCCTAGCGCCAGCACCATCTTCCTCCACAAGCTAGTGGCGGTGAGCATGAGCTCACGACGACGCTATGTAAGGTCGAGGAGGCCAACTAGAGGGGGTGAATAGGCGGTTTTAAAAACTCTTTGGCTAAAACCGAGTTTATCTGCAGAAGCGTGAATCAAATTGGTTTTGCACAATTAAATCCTAAATCAACTAGTCTCAACTAAGTGTACCAACAACCTAAGTCTATTTCAAGGTTTGCAATCCTAGGGTGACATCCAAGCAATTTAATTCTAGGAATGTAAATTGCAAGAATATAAAGCACAAGAGAGCTAACCAGAAAGACGCATAATCTTTTCCTCGTGGTGTTCGGAGACTTGCCGGTCTCTCCTAATCCATGTTGAGGTAAGCCCAAACTAATTGGACTGGCTTCACGAATTAAGCCAAGACCTCGAATCCACTAGGGTTACTCTTCCTCCACTCCGGAGATAGTGAGCACCGAACCACTCACAACACCCGGGTCTTCTCACAACCTTCTTGACGAGATCACCGGCACAACTCCTCAAAATAGTCTAGGAGGCGGTGACATCTAAGAGTAACAAGTCGAAGACGCCCACTTGAACAAATCAAGTGCCAATTCTAAATGGATACACAATCCACCACCAAGTGCAACACATGCACAAGGATTTGCCTCTCCAAACTCACTAAGTGCAACACATGCACACAAGAGGAGAGAGGCCTTGCTCTTAGCTCAAAAAAGATGAATGTGACACCAATATTCTTGAGCAACCGGCCACAAGGGGGTATTTATACCCCACACCAAGAAATTAGCCGTTGGAGCAGGAATCCAACAAAATTCAGGGAGCTTGGTTTGACCGCTAACACATGGCCTGTCAGACCGACCTCCACTTCAACAGTTATAAACTAGCCATTACAAACACAACCGGTCAGACCTCCCACACAAGGACCGGTCAGACCGCCCGCAAGGCTGGTCAGACTGCTCCACTCAGAAGCTCAACAACATAGTTGAAAAATGCTTCTGGAAATGTTTGACCACGGTGGTCAGACCTTGGACCAGTCACACCGCACAAACAATTACAACCGATCCAAGAATGCAAAGAACCGTATGGCCTCCAAAAAGCAGCCAAAAAGATTGATCGAAGAGGTCGACCAAAGAACTAATGCCCGGTCAGATCAAGAACCACCAATACCAAACCAACAAATGGCAATCGATCCAAGCAACACATGCCTGGTCAGACCACATGAACTGGTCAAACCAACCAAATGACAGTTAGATCGGATATTGAAAATTTAGCAGGATAGTGATGCATCCACTTCAACACATTCACAAATTGTAGTGCCATGCCAAAAAGAAGAAGAAGAATGAAACATGATCCATGACAAGTTGCAAAACACATTTGCCGACTTTAGAATCATGCCACAAGGATTAGGAACATGGACTCGAGCTGTTTGCAAAACACATTCACAAACTAAAGTCACATGCAACAAGGATTATGCACGAGCCACAACTATTTTTAAAACACATTCGCAAATACCAGCAACATGCCACAGAGAGCTAGAGCAAACATAATGAGCTATCAACACATGACACACTCAAGCTACTAGTCAAAATCTCTCTTACTAGTACAGAACCTATACTAGCAATCCGATCTCCAAACCAAACACCAAGACTGGTAAAATGACTAAGAAACACATCCTTAGCCTAAGCTAGTTATAGCTTTGCCTTGCGTATCCACTTGGAGCTTTTGATTGATGACTCACATCTCCTCTCCAGGATTGGGTTCTTAACTTGAACATCAACACATGACGCCGATCATTTGACTTGATGACTTTCAACAAGTGGAGCCATCTAAAGTCTTCATCATCATATGACTTAACCTATTTCACCAACGCATGAAAAATATTAGTCCACAAAATTATTGTCATTAATTACCAAAATACTCCACTAACTCACAATGGCAGGTCTAGATTCTTCCCGCTCGTCTACAGGGATGACTCTCTAGTATTGTCCCCATTGAGAAGGCTTGCACATGATGTGTTCTCGAGCAAGGGGAGTCTATAGGAGGTAGTGGATTTCGAGGGGATGCTTTGAGGTGACCCGGTGGTAGCAACTCAGATCTGGAGAATAAGACTTCAACGGCGGTGCGCCTCAATTGGCGGGTAGGTGAGCAACAATAGATCGATGAGGCTCTAGTGCTCACCTATAACACCCTGGCTATGCGAAAACCAAAATGTTACCTAAAACTCTAACACAAATCAACAATACAATTTAATTTCAACATTCTATCAACTACTGACAGTTAAAGTCCAACACATAAGAGGACGATTATAAAATTTGTTCTAAATTTCAGCAACATAACAAAGCTCTAATTGTACGATCATAATAATCCATTCAAGAGCATTACTATCAAGAATACATCTAATGAGCATAAATCATTAACTAGATCATCCAAAACATAACGACTGACAATAGCAACCATTAGGATGCCAATTATTATAATATCAAAATTCTCAACTGAATGATAATAGCAAGTTCATTAACTAAAAGTGAAATATGTGAAATGAGTAAAGTTATCCATGTGACTACTCCCTCCCAAAGCATGCCATCTTCAGTATTTACCTAAACAAACAAACACTAGCAAGAGTGAGTCCACGGCTCAACAAGTATAACAGAATAATATGGAAACTGCTGGAACAAGAATATGTCATTCACAATATTTGAATACATAAGTAACACGGTAGAAATCTTATGCAAGAATGAAAATGCACGCTCTTCTCTTCTGCTTATACCGGTATAGCTAGTGAACACCCGCCGGTGTTCACCCAAGTTCGCATTATCCAAAATACGGGAATCCAAGGCCCGTATGAAGAAGCTTTCAAACGGGGATCCAATTTGCCCGTATTGGAATGACGGGTCTTATCTGCCCATATTGGAATGATGGGACTTCACTACCCACTCCCGTGGGTGAAACATGAATGAATGAATGAATTCATTGAATTAAAAACATACTCTCAATGAAGCATCGAATATCAACCATGAAAGGATTCATATAATACTTGAATTATTCGAAATTCATGGAATTTTAACCATATCATAAGCAACAATCACTTTGAACAATTAAACAATCAAGACAATTCAGATTGTACTTGCCTCAACCGTGAGACAAATGACGACAACGGGAGGGCTCTAGCCCCGGTGCTCACCACCACTTGGCAACCGTAAATAATACTAAGTATACTATTCAAAAGTGCACAACATAGCAATGGAACAAACTGAAATCAATCGCTCCTAACCGTAACCTGAAACTTAACCAATTCACTCCCAAATCCCAATCTGTCCAAACAGACAGCTATCAAAGGAAAATCCATAACTTTTGAGTCAAAACTCCAAAGGTCATGAAACCAAATTTCCTGGAATCTTCACAAGCATAGCTACAACTTCTTAGGTGTCCGAGAGATCGAATTATCTCATCTAAGCCTTTGTTTTTACTCCCGAAGACCGTTTTGTCATCTTCGGTACTATTGACTTAAGAATTTCGTAACTTTTATTTGGTACATCCAAACCCACTGTTCTAAGACTCTCTAGAAACTACAGAAAACTAGATTTCTCAATAAATTTATCACAATTATCCCCACTATGCAACAAAGGTTGCAAATAGCCAAGTCTTTCTCTATTGTCCACAACAGAAAGACAGACTGCAACATTAACTTCAAAAATTCATATCTTTCGTTCTAAATGTTCAAAAATTATGAACTTTATCATCCTAAAATCATCATAAAGATATCTACATAACTCATTTTAGATCAACTGATCAAATTTGTCCATCTACAAACCTTAATTCACAGAGCTACGTGTAGGACCGGAAAGGCGACTAGAGGGGGGGGGGTGAATAGACGCTTTCTCTATTTTTCACCTCGATCGAACTCAACACTACTTTTACTCCAATAGCTATAAAAGCTAAGAAGATCTGTATATAGGCACAGCGGATGACTTGTGTTGAATCCGATCAAACCCCTAAACAAAGGATCAAAAACACCTCACAATTGTACGCACAAAATCAAAACACACAAAGGCCGAGCCGACAAGCAAAAATCAAAGAAGACTGCAGATCACTTCAAAGCTTTTTATTGGGCTCATCCGAAGGCCGCCATTGTGGTCTCAGATATTTCCTCCAGCGCCCGCCGAGTTCTCGCACAAAGAAAAAACGAGACTCAGCAATAAAAAGTTCAATGCACCAACAAAAACCGAGAACCGGACTTGAGGCCGCCGCCCCTTGATCCTTTTCTTCAGCGGCTGCAGGGATAATCAAAGCCTCCACAAGCTTCTACACGCAGACAAAAACTGGTTTAAGCAGGGCAGCTACACTATGCAGATTTCACGTACAGAGCGAGGCAAAACAGCCATCAAAGAAAAGAACAGAGCAAATTCAGATTTTTGATCAGATCACACACCGGCCAAGTATTTCACGGGGCACACCACGGCGCACACACACACAAAGCACTCACAAGAAGACAATGAAGAGTAGTAGCCGCAACAGTAATAAAAAAATAAACAAGAAATCGCAGAATTAAAAAAAAAGAAGAACCGAACTCAAAACAAAGAATAAATCAAAAGGACACGCAAAGGCAGCCACCAATCAACCAACATCCATGATTCTGTGTTCACGAGAGATCGCCACCCCAAGAAAAGCCACACATTGATTTCATCGGTTTCTTTTTAACAGCGCTGCCACTCATTGATTTTTCTACTGAGCAAAGACCCAATCAAGCAAAAACATCAAGCCGCACTGCTATTTAAAAAGTACAGATTCAATCGCATCTTGATAGCAGGTCACGGCCATAAAATAAACAAACTGAAGATGGCAGCCAAGATCAAATCAATAAAAATCAAAACTTAAACCACGAATTGGTTTCACACCCGATGCAAAGGCCGCTGCCACCAGTACCGATTCCAGTTCTGCCGGGGGAGCAGGCCGAGACGCCAAGTAAAAAATGCCAAGCTGATTTCACAGGCGCAAGATTTTTACAGGACTACAGGGCGCTGGATTTGCAGGATTAAAAACACACAGCTACAGCCGCAATCAAATCGATGACAACCAGAAGCAGCAGCCGCACCCAGTCAAAGCAGTAAACAAAGATTAAAAACTTAAAGCAGCAGCAAACAGGATTAGCTCAAAGAAACAAAACTTGATTAAGCAACCACCCAGATCCGGTTGACACGGCAGACACCAAGCAATAAAACTAATCAACGGGTGAAAGCATGAGGCACTACAGCCGCCGCAGATCTTTCTTCAGAACAGCAAGGCGCCGCCACTAGCTAGAGAAGCTCGCAGAAATCAAAAGAAACAGATGCAGAGAAAAACAAAGATCAAAGCTTTTCTCACAGGCATGATTTGGGGGGGCGCCGCCTCCAAGTTCCCCAAAAACGCCCCCAATCTCTTTTCTCTGTGGCTGCACTAAACTCCAGCAACCCTAAAAATCCTATCACCTATTCCTTTTATAGAGCAACAACAAACCCTAGAAAACCTTCTAGATGATTTACCCTAATGGGCTTCCGTTAGGGCCCAACATCAACGGAACACATACGCACGCATCTCAAAGCGTCGTCTTCATCGTCGATTGATCTAAACCGCTTCACCATACGCCGACCCGCGCCGCGGCTTAGTCAAAAGGTCACCAAGATGGTATTTGGTAAAATTATCAAAATACCCCTTCTCGATCTTTTCCAAAAGACCGAGTCCATCAGATCGTGAAGCAATCCATGCTTCGCCACGTGTAGGTTGCTCAACGGCTCCATGTCATCAAGTCTCTCCCGTCCGGATCCCACCGGCACCACTGAGCACTTGCAACGACTCCCGCGCCGCTTGATCCAACCAACGCATCAACCGCCTGTTCGGTCATCTCGTCCATTCGCGCCATGCTTGAGTCCTCGACCTCACCGCATCCTTGATCCTTCTGGACCTCAGCTCTCCAAGCTTAGTCCCGATCCTCCTCGCCGTTGACCGTCGTTGACATGCAAGCCACCTGCACAGCAATAGACAAGCAAACACGAATCCGGGAACAAGTTCTTCACAACTTGACCCACGTTAGCCAAAACATGCAATATGCAACACATATGCATTATCAACAAGGATATGACCTAACCCATAATCAATCCATAACTAATATCAACAATCAGCACAAAAGCCGGTCAGACCGCCGCTGACCTGACAGATCTGAAACTTTGATGAAAACGCGTGAAACTTCAAACCAAAAGCCACATTGCCAATTGTTTCATCATCCTAAGATCATGGGCATATCCCCATGATATCCACAATCTCCCCCTTGATGAACACATTGGCAATCTCTCAGAAAATGTAAGTTTGGTTTGAAAAGTAAAATACTCGCAGTTTTCGCACAAAGGCACAACTTGGTCCATTTGCAAGAAAAAGCAAAGGAAATGACCAAGCTGGCTTCAGAATAGTATAAACAAGTGAGATAAGGCAAAAGAAAGCACAAAAGCTTTCAAATCCAGAGAATCGACAAAAATCTCACTTCAGGTCCATATGAAAGAAACAATTGTTCTATTTGACCTTAGATCATTGTGAGTCTTCAAGAATTGCAATTCAAGTTCAGAAAAGGCAATAAGACCAAAAGAATGCAATATGAATGCTTGAATGCTCCCCCTCACTATGATCACCAATTTAAAAGAGAGAATATGAAATTTCAATTTCTCCATTTCTCCCCCTTACAACACTTCTCTCCCATAACCTAAAAGCTCTTTATTAACATTACATTTTCTCTATATCTTCTCCCCCTTTGACAATGGATTCATCATGGAATCATCCCTTCCTCTCATCCAGAGATGACAAATGCACAAGCAAGGAAGAAGCAAAAGAAAGAGCATGCATGAAATGCAATGGGGTGGCTTCATTTTTGTTTTGATTTTTCAATTTTTAGGTAAAAGAAGCTTTGGAGATTACTCAATTGAACAGGCTAGCATTTCTACCATTACTCAAGATACAACAAGCCTGACAAAGCTAGCAAGATCATGATAAGACATATATAGCAAAGCTAGGCTAATGAGCTCAATATATCACATGTTGTTGGGTAAAATTAAGCAATGCTTCAAAATCAGCAAGTTCAACAACAGTTATCCTAAAGTGATAATGGCTATATCAGAATGTCAATGTGAGATCCAGAAGCTAGCAATGACCATCTTAGAGACAAAAAGTCCTGAATTGAATCATTTAGCTCAATTTTTGTCAAAAGCCCAAATTTTCAACTATTTTTCATTTGCAATGAATATTCAAGTTGATTAAAGGTCTATCTTAGTAAAGAAGGTCCTGGACTAGGAGCCATCCACAACCTCTTCCTAAGCTTCAACCAATTTTGACAATTTGCATTTTAGCCATGTGCTAGATCTCAAGCCTCACTACGACCATCCCAAGCAACAAAAGCTTAAAAGAGTGGTCTAGGTCATCCAAAACTCCCCGAGTTCATGCCTACTACAATGGCAAGCCGCCTCATGAGAAAGGATTGGTGAGATCAGTTTTTTCAAGACAAAAGAGATCATTTTTCATTTTGCACAAGGGCTATTTTAGATTCATTAGTGAACCGAAAGCTCAAAGATGTTCAATTCTAGATTCTAGAGCTAACAAAGCAATTTTGACAGGCCAATGTCACAAAAGGATCACTAATTGTGCAACTAGCTAACAGATCCACAAATTGCAATTTTCGCCAAGTTGAATTAAAAGTTCTAGCTCATTTAGCAAAGACATTGTTTGCACATGTGAAAGCATGATAATTCTAGCAAGTCAAAGAACTAGATACAATCTTGAGCAAGAATTGAAATACTAAAGCTCAATAGGGTAATAAGCAAAGCTTCATTAATTAAAAGAAAGAAGCGGTAAAGCTTATATTACAAGTATCTTTTTGTGATTTTTCATTTGTATGTAATATGATACAATGAGATGCACAAAGATGTAAAAGCCTAAAAAGATCACAAGGATCAAAAAGATCCAAAGAAGATACCACTTGAAGAAGGTATCAGAAAAGATCCACAAAAGTTCAAATGAACAAGGAAAGTTTAGATGAACAGAAAAGGTTCACAAAAGAACTAAGAAAGTTCCGAAAAGAACCAACTCCCCCTCAAACCAACCCATAGGGATAAATTATCCCTAACTTACTTCTCAAGGTGGCAAACCTTGTTGGGTCCAAAAAGATTTGAGGGGAGATCTGCCAAAAGGCCTTGAACTCCACAAAAACTAGCACAAAAACTTCAAACACCACAAGATCTCTAGGACAAAGAACTCAACAAGCTAGGGAGCGAAACACCAATACCAAAAAGCTTACAGGCAACTCAAAAACCTGCTAACACTAGTGATTGGGAGACAAGCTCGACCTAGGCTGTGAGAAGAATGCATCCTAGCAAATCATGGGATAAGAAGAGTGCCTAGAAAAGACACGTGCTAGAACAGAGCCTCTTAGTTACCCTGAACTCAACAAACCCAACACCTGACACAAAACAGATGCTATGCAAGGTAGACTAGGGATACCATACACAAATGTAGGGTATAGAAGCTCGAACCTGAGTCCCACTGCTTGGCAGTGAGATGTAGTCATGATAGATGAAGATCCAATCCTTGAAGCTTCAGAAGATAGTTGCGTTCACCCATCATCCTCATCTCAAATTCCTTCGTCTCCAAAGAGTGATAGTCATCATTGTAGGACCACATGTTCTTCTTCTCAGCTGAAAGACTACACAAAAGAGACAGAAAAAGTCTATGCCTTGGTACTGGGTTAGTGAAACAATATCTAGGAAATTCAGTACCAAGACACATGACTAGCAAGGATAGCAGCAAATGATCCAAAACTCATGAAAGCAAATAATAAACAATTTAAGACATGAGCATGGAGATAGACAAATCAATTTCAGTACATGCTATCCAAGATATGACAAAGCTCAACCTATCCTTAGTCCACAATAAGGCATAGGAGCAAGCAAACAAGCACATAGCATATCACCCATCATATATATAGTCAAAGGTAAAGCATGCTAGTGAAAGCTATGACAAGACTCATGCATCCACAATTAACAGTAAAGCACAATAACCATGTAAGCATAACGCATTTTAGAACAAATCATGAATAATATATGCTAACATGGATATCGAGTGAACAAGTGAATACATAAGACAAAAATCAACAAGAGCAATATGAATCATGTACACAACAGCACAAGCTCAGGATGACAAGACAAAGCTCACATAACCATGGCAATAATGATCAACAAAATAATACATGGATATATAAGCAAGGTAAAGGCATGATAAAGGATATCAAAGAAGTAACACATGCCAATATGGTACAGGTGAGCACAAAGACAAGCACAACATGCCAAATATGAATAATCATGAAGATAAATGCATGAAGGTATAAAATAGCTCACCAAACATGTGAAAGCACCAATCATGAAAGCACATGCCTCTTGGAGGCCATCGTTGAGGTGGAGAACCATCAAGTGACCCGATCATGTGATGAAGCAAAAAAATCAAAATCTCTAAGTCCATGTTCTCCAACCCGCATTCTCGGTACCTACACATGAGAAAGGCACGGTGTCCGAGTCTTGGGTCCCGAAGGGTTAGAGAGCGAATGCTTGGGAACCCAAACCTTGGACACACCACCACCAGAAGCAGTCGAAACATTGTGTGAGTTAGCATGATGCAAATGATGGTTCATGTAAGAAGATCCAATCTCATCCTTGGAGGCACGCCGCGAGTGGACAACTCGAAGAGGAAAACGAGGTCCATCTCTAGAAAAGCGGCGATGTCCTTGCTTGAAAGCACTATGATGAGAACCAACGAAGCATCAAATAAACTCACACAACCTCGCCAGGTGAGTACTCGATGAACAAAACGAGGTCCACCTCTTGGAAAACGGCGAAATCCAAATTTCTGGGGCAGCTCGTGGACCAAAACCAAAACTATGCAAACCATGTCCACAAGGTCTTTGTCCGACACCACTAGAAAAGGTGTCAAAGAAGCCATCAACAAATCGAGTCTTCGTGCTTTGCTCATTAGTGTGCATGTCATGAGAAAGACTATGCCCACTAGGAGACTTAGAAGCATGAGCTCGACGCAAATGTTTTGCACGCTGAAAACAGAAATCCACATGATGTCCATTCTTCCCACAAAATGAGCAATGGTGTAAAGGTCTACTAGTAGACACGGTCCGAGAGGACGAAGCACCATTATGGCTCAAAGAAGAAGTCCTGGAAGAACTAGCATCATGATTCGTCCTCGTATCGACACTAGACCCACACATGCCATGAGAAAAGCTATGTGTGTTCCTAGAGGTACGACGACGCACTCGACGCTCATGTTTCAAACGGCGAAAGCAAAACCCAAAAGTGTGTCCATTCTTCTTACAAAATGTGCAATGGTACTTCCTTTTTGAAGATTTAGTACCATTTGAGAAAGAAGCACATTTGTCTTTTAAAATCCGTTGGACAACACAAGAAGAGTCCGAAAGAGTCGAACTCACCAAAGAAGAGCTATCTAAAGCGATGCCACGAAAACCAACATCAAGTGACTCACGTTTAGCACAAAAAGACTCCAATTCCGAATGCAAAGATGCAAGAGAAATCTTAAAAACATCAATCTCGGAGTGAAGGCAAATACAAGAATCACATGACTTGGCGCTCATATCATCGCGCAAAGACTTAACCTCGCTCTTCAATGAAATGCAGGATGTGCAAGAAATTAATGATGCATTTGAATTAAGCTTGCAGTTCAAAGCATCAATTTCAGTTTCTAGACAAGCACAATTCTTGCAAGAGACTAAACCATCCTTAAGCAATTTTTCATGTTCTAAGCACATGCTACAAGGTCTAGCTTCAATTTCAATAATCTCAGCCCTAGCATTTTCTAATTGCTCAAGGTGAAAGGAATTAGTCAATTTAAGCTTCTCAAAATCAGCAAGCATGCCTACACACGATTCACAGTCATTTCTAGCCATAGATCTAAGATTGCCTATTTCTAACTCAGCATTATCAAGCTCATTATGTAAGGCAACACAAGAATCACATGGCATAGAAGCATTTAATTTTAATGATTCATTTTCAGATTTTAGACATGCAAGAGAATTATTCAAGTTCTCCATGTCTATAAGCAAAGAATCATAAGCATTCATGGAGGTTTTTAATTCGGAGAGCTCTTGAGACAAATCATCCTTTTCTTTTTCTAACAATTTGACTTTCTTCCTAAGAGCAAGCGCTTTAAGATCATATGAATATAAGACATTAATGAGTTTTTCTTTGCTCACCTTGTTTAGCTCAAGTAGGGATCGTCCTCATAAGAGTCATCACTATCATCAAAAAGCTCATCATCGTAATCCTTTCCATCATGTTCATCCTCAAAAGTCATTGCATATGTCATCGGGCTTCTTCTCCTCAGCTCCAAAAGTGACTCATCCTCAAACTAGAACAATCAAAACAAAAGGATTCGCCACAAATATCACAGAGAAATCCTCCTCCATCGCCATTAAACTTATCATACATTCAAATATTTTGTTACGCCAACACCATTGGTAAAAGAACCACGACAAGACGCAAAGAACCGCCACAAGTCTCACATCTGCCGCCATGCTCAAAGATCAAGAAGATCACAAAAGAGCAAACTTGGCTCGATACCAATTGTAGGACCTGAAGGCGACTAGAGGGGGTGAATAGACGCTTTCTATTTTTTCACCTCGATCGAACTCAACACTACTTTTACTCCAATAGCTATAAAAGCTAAGAAGATCTGTATATAGGCACAGCGGATGACTTGTGTTGAATCCGATCAAACCCCTAAACAAAGGATCAAAAACACCTCACAATTGTACGCACAAAATCAAAACACACAGTGCTGAGCCGACAAGCAAAAATCAAAGAAGACTGCAGATCACTTCAAAGCTTTTTACTGGGCTCATCCGAGCGCCGCCACAGGGTCTGCATATTTCCTCCAGGCGCGCCGCCGTCAGAGCTCTCGCACAAAGAAAAAACGAGACTCAGCAATAAAAAGTTCAATGCACCAACAAAAACCGAGAACCGGACTTGAGGCCGCCGCCCCTTGATCCTTTTCTTCAGCGGCTGCAGGGATAATCAAAGCCTCCACAAGCTTCTACACACGCAGACAAAAACTGGTTTAAGCAGGGCAGCTACACTATGCAGATTTCACGTACAGAGCGAGGCAAAACAGCCATCAAAGAAAAGAACAGAGCAATTTCAGATTTTGGATCGATCATCGCCACGGCCAAGCTATTTCTCACGGGCACACCACGGCGCCGCCACACACAACAAGCACTCACAAAGAAGACAATGAAGAGCAAGAACAGAACAGTAATAAAAAACAAGAACTGCAGAATTAAAAACAAAGAAGAACCGAACTCAAAACAAAGAATAAATCAAAAGGACACGCAAGGGGGCAGCCACCAATCAACCAACATCCATGATTCTGTGTCTACCGAGAGACTGGCCGCCGCCCAAGAAAAGCCACACATTGATTTCATCGGTTTCTTTTTAACAGCGCTGCCACTCATTGATTTTTCTACTGAGCAAAGACCCAATCAAGCAAAAACATCAAGCCACACTACTATTTAAAAAGTACAGATTCAATCGCATCTTGATAGCAGGTCACGGCCATAAAATAAACAAACTGAAGATGGCAGCCAAGATCAAATCAATAAAAATCAAAACTTAAACCACAAATTGGTTTCACACTGATGCAAAGGCACGCCACCAAGATTCGATTCCAGCTCACGGGGAGCGGTAAAGACGCCAAGTAAAAATGCCAAGTCGATTTCACAGCGCAAGATTTTACAGACTACTGTATACTGGATTTGCAGGATTAAAACACACACCACACACCGCAATCAAATCGATGACAACGAAGCGGCAGACCTAACCAAAGCATAGAACAAAGATTAAAACTTAAAGCAAAGAAAGAAACAGATTAGCTCAAAGAAACAAAACTTGATTAAGCAACCACCCAGATCCGGTTGACACGGCAGACACCAAGCAATAAAACTAATCAACGGGTGAAAGCATGAGGCACTACAAATTACCGCAGATCTTTCTTCGTAATGAAGAAGGCGCCACCACTAGCTAGAGAAGCTCGCAGAATCAAAGAAACAAATTGCAGAGAAAACAAAGATCAAAGCTTTTCTCACAGGCATGATTTGGGGGGGCGCCGCCTCCAAGTTCCCCAAAAACGCCCCCAATCTCTTTTCTCTGTGGCTGCACTAAACTCCAGCAACCCTAAAAATCCTATCACCTATTCCTTTTATAGAGCAACAACAAACCCTAGAAAACCTTCTAGATGATTTACCCTAATGGGCTTCCGTTAGGGCCCAACATCAACGGAACACATACGCACGCATCTCAAAGCATCGTCTTCATCGTCGATTGATCTAAACCACTTCACCATACGCCGACCCGCACCGCGGCTTAGTCAAAAGGTCACCAAGATGGTATTTGGTAAAATTATCAAAATACCCCTTCTCGATCTTTTCCAAAAGACCAAGTCCATCAGATCGTGAAGTAATCCATGCTTCGCCACGTGTAGGTTGATCAACGGCTCCATGTCGTCAAGTCTCTCCCGTCCGGATCCCACCGGCACCACTGAGCACTTGCAACGACTCCCGCGCCGCTTGATCCAACCAACCGACGAACCGCCTGTCGGTCATCTCGCCCATTCTGCGCCATGCTTGAGTCCTCGACCACCCGCATCCTTGATCGTTTCGACCTCGGCTCTCCAAGCTTAGTCCCGATCCTCCTCGCCGCTGACCGTCGTTGACTCGCAAGCCACCCGACAAACAATAGACAAGCAAACACGAATCCGGAACAAGTTCTTCACAACTTGACCCACGTTAGCCAAAACATGCAATATGCAACACATATGCATTATCAACAAGGATATGACCTAACCCATAATCAATCCATAACTAATATCAACAATCAAGACAAAAGCCTACCGACCGCCACGACCGACAGATCTGAAACTTTGACGAAAACGCGTGAAACTTCAAACCAAAAGCCACATTGCCAATTGTTTCATCATCCTAAGATGATGGGCATATCCCCATGATATCCACAATCTCCCCCTTGATGAACACATTGGCAATCTCTCAGAAAATGTAAGTTTGGTTTGAAAAGTAAAATACTCGCAGTTTTCGCACAAAGGCACAACTTGGTCCATTTGCAAGAAAAAGCAAAGGAAATGACCAAGCTGGCTTCAGAATAGCATAAACAAGTGAGATAAGGCAAAAGAAAGCACAAAAGCTTCCAAATCCAGAGAATCGACAAAAATCTCACTTCAGGTCCATATGAAAGAAACAATTGTTCTATTTGACCTTAGATCATTGTGAGTCTTCAAGAATTGCAATTCAAGTTCAGAAAAGGCAATAAGACCAAAAGAATGCAATATGAATGCTTGAATGCTCCCCCTCACTATGATCACCAATTTAAAAGAGAGAATATGAAATTTCAATTTCTCCATTTCTCCCCCTTACAACACTTCTCTCCCATAACCTAAAAGCTCTTTATTAACATTACATTTTCTCTATATCTTCTCCCCCTTTGACAATGGATTCATCAAGGAATCATCCCTTCCTCTCATCCAGAGATGACAAATGCACAAGCAAGGAAGAAGCAAAAGAAAGAGCATGCATGAAATGCAATGGGGTGGCTTCATTTTTGTTTTGATTTTTCAATTTTTAGGTAAAAGAAGCTTTGGAGATTACTCAATTGAACAGGCTAGCATTTCTACTATTACTCAAGATACAACAAGCCTGACAAAGCTAGCAAGATCATGATAAGACATATATAGCAAAGCTAGGCTAATGAGCTCAATATATCACATGTTGTTGGGTAAAATTAAGCAATGCTTCAAAATCGAGAAGTTCAACAACAGTTATCCTAAAGTGATAATGGCCATATCGAATGTCAATGTGAGATCCAGAAGCTAGCAATGACCATCTTAGAGACAAAAAGTCCTGAATTGAATCATTTAGCTCAATTTTTGTCAAAAGCCCAAATTTTCAACTATTTTTCATTTGCAATGAATATTCAAGTTGATTAAAGGTCTATCTTAGTAAAGAAGGTCCTGGACTAGGAGCCATCCACAACCTCTTCCTAAGCTTCAACCAATTTTGACAATTTGCATTTTAGCCATGTGCTAGATCTCAAGCCTCACTACGACCATCCCAAGCAACAAAAGCTTAAAAGAGTGGTCTAGGTCATCCAAAACTCCCCCTGAGTTCATGCCTACTACAATGGCAAGCCGTCTCATGAGAAAGGATTGGTGAGATCAGTTTTTTCGCACAAAAGAGATCATTTTTCATTTTGCACAAGGGCTATTTTAGATTCATTAGTGAACTGAAAGCTCAAAGATGTTCAATTCTAGATTCTAGAGCTAACAAAGCAATTTTGACAGGGCCAATGTCACAAAAGGATCACTAATTGTGCAACTAGCTAACAGATCCACAAATTGCAATTTTCCGTTCAAGTTGAATTAAAAGTTCTAGCTCATTTAGCAAAGACATTGCTGCATATGTGAAAGCATGATAATTCTAGCAAGTCAAAGAACTAGATACAATCTTGAGCAAGAATTGAAATACTAAAGCTCAATAGGGTAATAAGCAAAGCTTCATTAATTAAAAGAAAGAAGCGGTAAAGCTTATATTACAAGTATTTTTTTGTGATTTTTCATTTGTATGTAATATGATACAATGAGATGCACAAAGATGTAAAAGCCTAAAAAGATCACAAGGATCAAAAAGATCCAAAGAAGATACCACTTGAAGAAGGTATCAGAAAAGATCCACAAAAGTTCAAATGAACAAGGAAAGTTCAGATGAACAGAAAAGGTTCACAAAAGAACTAAGAAAGTTCTGAAAAGAACCAACTCCCCCTCAAACCAACCCATAGGGATAAATTATCCCTAACTTGCTTCTCAAGGTGGCAAACCTTGTTGGGTCTAAAAAGATTTGAGGGGAGATCTGCCAAAAGGCCTTGAACTCCACAAAAACTAGCACAAAAACTTCAAACACCACAAGATCTCTAGGGACAGCAACTCAACAAGCTAGGGAGCGAAACACCAATACCAAAAAGCTTACAGGCAACTCAAAAACCTGCTAACACTAGTGATTGGGAGACAAGCTCGACCTAGGCTGTGAGAAGAATGCATCCTAGCAAATCATGGGATAAGAAGAGTGCCTAGAAAAGACACGTGCTAGAACAGAGCCTCCTAGCTACCCTGAACTCAACAAACCCAACACCTGACACAAAACAGATGCTATGCAGTACTCGAGCTCTGAACTTTCATCACCGAATTTGCAAAGACATTCATCATTTTCAGAGGCCACACCTTACATCGATTGAGGTGAAACTTTGTGTGGTTCCTATTTCGTGCTCGCTTTGTGAAAAAAATATCAAAAAAAAAAAAAAAAAAAATTCGCACCGGTTTTGCCTAGAAAAAAAAGGGCACTGAGAGCACTCCGTGCCTAAAAAAAAAAAAGGAAAACAGAGAGCACGCTTTTTAGGTGACAGATATTGATTTGTCTTTGTTTTACCGCCATCCTTGTTGTTTGTCTTTGCTCGGCCATTCTTGTTGTTGTCTTTGCTTTACTATTCGTCCGGTCTTGACTCCTTGTTCATCATATCATACCGCTATAGGACACATTTAGACCAAAGAACTAGGACCAAGAGTTTTGGACATTTACTCAAGATTACTATCTCATTATTGATTTGTGTTCCACTAACATATTTGGCCTTCCAAGCTCCATATACCTACTTCCGGATAGCACTTTTGACCCTTGCAATCGCAGCATCACGCTCCGTATCACGAACCACCACGGTTGTACGACCCATCTTGTTATGGCGGTAAGAACACTTGTAAGAGCTTGGTAAGCCACTTCCTTTGCGGTTCCCACCGCCCTCCTTTGTAGTTGATAGGGATAACCATTTTGTTTTCCCTGTTTCCACTAACCATGGCAGGACCGGCGACGGGACACCACCGATTTCAACGAGTGTGTTAGTCGCGCCGGCTACAAGTCGCCCGACAAACAAAATGCTTCATTCATCGATCTCGGCGCGAATGGACACCATCGTCGCCGCCATTGCCCGCTTGAACACCACGTAAGGCATTGAGCGGTGGAGCGGCGGATGGTCGACCTCACCGGGTCGATGGACGCATTGAGGCACGCGCCACTGTTAATGACGGCCATCATCATGATGATGACACAATTGCATGATGCGGTTGGCAACATTGATCACGGAGACACAAGATGCACGACTACGCTCGGCGTCTTCAAAGAAAATGTATATGGTATGGGAGGTAATAACCGAACCGCCATGGTAACGATGACCCTTTTGCTAAAGTCAAGTTTACCATCCCATCTTTTTCGGCCTTTATGATGCTGCAATATATCTTGATTGGGAGATGACGGTAGAGCAGAAGTTTAATTCTCACTTGGTTCCTGAACAACATAGAGTTAGACAAGCTACTAGTGAGTTTAAGGACTTTGCTATTATCTGGTGGAATGAACTGGGTACCATGCGCTTACAACCTGACACATGGGAGCGGTTAAAAGAAGCTATGCGTAATCGTTTTGTTCCTCCCTCATATAAACGTGAATTGAGGAAAAAATTACAGCGCTTAGAACAAGGTGATAGTTCTGTTCAGGACTATTATGCTGAGCTTCAAAAGGGTATGGTGCGTTGTGGGGTTGTTGAGGACACAGAGGATAAGATTTGTCGCTTTCTGGCGGGGTTACTGGCGTGAAATTCGTGACATTGTTGATTATAAAGATTTTAATATCACAACCGCTTGTTCCAACTTGCTATGCTTGCGTAAAAAGAATTGCAGGACGCAAGGAATCGCCGACGGCAAGCACCGGACGACCCTCCTACACGCAATGAACGACTACAACGACGGATCGCCCAAGTCTTCTTCGTGTTTTCGTTCTCCTCCTCCACCGATGAACAAGATTGCTGCAGCACCACCGGCCACCTTCCACGACACGCCTGCAGATTCTACAAAAATTCTTTGCGTGCTCCAAATTAAGAGTTCTTCTTCCGTGGCTTCCACGGGCCGCTCCTCCGACATTCATGCCACCGCCCATGGACTTGGTCATGTGCGAGGAATTGCCCTAGCCAACGGGCATACATCGCCACGAAGATGGAGGCTACATCAAGACTTCGGATGTCGAGGAGGATGATGACGTTGTCGCCGCCTCGACGACAATGGCGGTGGTCATGACGACTGTTCCTTGGTGGGCGCCCACAACGACGCTTACGAGCATCATTGTGCAATGAGTCCTCAAAGACACGTACAACAACCCGATAAGCTTTAACGCCATAATTTGTTTCAGACTTTCTTTGCAATCAAGAACCGCGCGCAAGACGTGTCATCATTGATGGAAGAAGTCGCAACAACTTGGTGAGTTCTCGACGGTCAAGAAGCTTGGCTTGACCACGCGACCGCATCCACACCCATACCATATTCAAGTGGTTAAATGACTCGAAAAGCTAAGGTAACACAAACATGCCGAGTCCATTTTTCCATTGGTGGTTATGCTGATCATGTTGATTGTGATGTGGTTCCCATGCAAGCATGCTCTCTTTTATTGGGTCGACCTTGGGAATTTGATAATGATGCTTTACACCATGGTAGTAGTAACACATACACTTTTATGCATAAGGGAAAGAAAGTTACTTTACGCCTTTGACCCAAATTGAGATTATAGAGGCCGATAGGAGCGAGTCACTCATCGCTAATGATCCAACTAACATGATAAATCTGAAAAACATTCTGTTATGCTTGCCACAAAATCAGACCTTGCTGAAATTGATGATATTAATGATACATGCTATGCTTTTGTGTGCAAAGATGCCTTATTTTCTCTTGATAATATGCCTTGCACTTTGCCCGCTCCTGCCACTAACCTTTTGCGTGATTTTAGAGATGTTTTCCCGATGAGATACCTCCAGACTTCCACCCATTCGAGGGATTGAGCACCAGATTGACTTGATCCTCGAGCGAAGTTTGCTAAACCGTCGCGCGACAGACCAATCCCGAAGAGACTAAGGAGATTCAGCGACAAGTCCAAGAACTTTTGGACCGTGGGTACGTCGTGAGAGCCTTAGTCCTTGTGTTGTTCTCGTTCTTTTGGTACCCAAAAAGATGGTTCTTGGCGTATGTGTGTAGATTGTAGAGCCATTAACAACATTATTATAAGGTATCGCTCATCCTATTCCCGTGCTAGACGACATGCTTGATGAGTTGTGTGGTGCTATAATTTTCACAAAGATTGACTTATGAGTGGATACCACCAAATAAGAATGAAACTTGGCGATGAATGGAAAACGCTTTTAAAACTAAGTTCGCTTGTATGAGTGGTTAGTCATGCCTTTTGGTTTAACTAATGCACCTAGCACTTTCATGAGATTAATGAACGAGGTTTTACGCCCTTTCATTGGCAAATTTGTGGTCGCTTTACTTTGATGATATCTTGATTTATAGCAAGTCCATGGATGAACATTTGAATCACTTACGTGCTGTTTTTAATGCTTTGAGAGATGCACGCTTGTTTGGTAACCTTGAGAAGTGCACCTTTTGCACGGATCGAGTCTCTTTCTTGGCTATGTTGTGACTCCACAGGAATTGAGGTTGATAGAGCCAAGGTGGAGGCGATATGGAGTTGGCCCACGCCCACCACGGTCTCCCAAGTCGCGGAGTTTTCTTGGCCTTGCAGGTTTTATCGCCGCTTTGTCAAGGAATTCAGCACCATTGCGACACCATTGATTGAGTTGACAAAGAAGGAGTCGATTTCATTGGGGGCCATCACAAGAGGAATCCTTTAATCTTTTGAAGGACAAGCTTACACACTCACCATTGCTCCAACTTCCGGATTTTGGTAAGACTTTTGAGCCGAATGTGATGCTAGCGGAATTGGTATTGGTGGTGTTTTGATGCAAGAAGGCAAACCTGTTGCCTACTTTAGTGAAAAATTGAATGGTCCCGCTCTTAATTATTCCACGATGATAAAGAATTGTATGCTCTTGTTCGTTTTTCTGAGACGTGGCAACACTATTTATGGCCTAAAGAATTTGTCATTCATTCTCGATCATGAATCACTTA